>JAOTOL010001633.1:1030000-1637500 GCA_034440575.1 Imbricaverruca yamaguchii
TAGGATCGGTGTTGCCATTTTTATTTGCAAATTTCGTTCACGTTCGGCGTGATCGGTCGCCTCAACGTCCACAACGTCCGGGCGACATTCTGAGGAGTGGTTCGGCAGGTGGTCACCCCCACATCCTCGCCCCTGTGCGTGTCTGTCACACGTGGCGTGACGCGGTGCCGTGAGGTTGCAGCGGGCGGCCGCGGTCGCCCGATGACCCTGAGGTGGCCGGCCGCCGCCGCCGCGCGCCGCCGCCGCCGCCGCCGCTGCCGCCTCCGCCGCCGCCGCCGCCACCGCCGCCGACAGTCGGTGTGGAGTGTTGGGCCGGCAGGCCGCCGTCTCCGATCTCCCGCGCTCCGTGTGCCTGCGTCCGGACCTGGCGCGCAACACGCGATTCAGCATCCGGCTCCACATCTGTGCTGTTCGGCGCCGCGGCCAACTTATCACCGCACACGTGCAGTGCCGATAATCCACTCTTCCAGCCACCATTTCCTAACACCTCTTCCCACTGAAATATCTGGCTTACAGTGCCCCTCAAGTACAAAAGAACTTGAGTACATTTCCCTCGTATACTCGTGGTCTGGGAGTACTTCCTCCCCACTAACCCACCATCAACGAACATCCTCTCCTCTCCACACCAACGAGCGGAAAGTATTCCCTTTTCGCCGTTACTAACTTCTTACGCCAACGGTCTGTCAGTGCTCTCTCCTAACCTTGCCCCAGTGCTCCCGTGAATTGTGAGTCATGGTCGCCCCAATCATCTACTCTGTGGATGACGTCAGTGACGCTGAGGCCGACAGCCTGCGGCAGAGATTCCTGCAGGCCATCGAGCAGGACAACATGCGAGGTGAGCATCGGCCCGACACTGGCCCGTCCTCGGGGGAACTTCCAGGTACGCGGTAATTTTTTAAAGCGAATTATCAATGGGTGGGTAAGTTAGTAACAAGGGCACCATACTGAAAAGGGAGTAACTTTGTGAATAATGTTTTTAAAATAAATTTAATCCGAGTTATTGCTGGGGTGGCTTTATGGACTAGGGTTCTGTTGGAAAGCGGAGCTTGTTGCATGAAACATGGCTCCACCATCCAATCCATGAAGTCCAGTTCAACGGCATGATTTTGACCGAAAGCTTAACGTGCCGTCAATGCACCAGCACGCCCGTCCGGTAATATGACCAGTATGGGGTATGGGAAGGTTAGTTAGCAGCCAGCTGCTAACTAACCTTCCAAGCCGTGGGGGGTGGGGGGGGGGGGGAGGGCTTAACGCGAGCGCGTGAAGCGACCCGAACCCTGTGTTGCCAGGACAGGGGAGACCAAAGCAGGGCAGCGCTCTAACCAACTGAGCTACCGGGGCGGCTAATAATTGGACACTTGAGGGGCCGGAGGAAAAGGTCAGTCTGGGCGAAAAAATCAAATGGTAACATGGTAAGCGCCCTCTTGACGCTGAGACTGAGCACAATTACAGATTTATTACATGACTCACAAAAAGCATTCAACTGATGTGGCCATGTTATGTCTGAATAGTTGGGGTTGGGGAGGGTAGGGGGGGGGAGGGTAAGGAGACGATCCGTCTTGGCTGCGTCTATGGATATGATTATTGTTAACAATACTATTGGAAGCAGTACGATTTCTATGGCGAGCATCATTCTTATTTTTACTATTATCATTATTTTAAAAAGACAGCATTATAAGTGTACGGCTCAGTCCCGGCATGCGCACACTGACGAAAACGCACGCGCGCGCGCACGCATGCACGCACACATTCTTTTAGCTGATTATGGGGGAGGGAGTCATGTCTCGTCAATATTTTGGACAGACCTAGCTTTCCCCTTCAGTTTTAGAAATTGGGGTTACATATGAAGAAGTCCCTGGGCACAAGTTCGGAAGCAAATAAATTGACTGGATTTCGTGAAGCTTACCTAACAATTTCTTCGCATATTATTTATTTGAGAAGTGGCATATAGGCGAGACATTCACTATTTATGATCATGTCACTTAGCATTGACATGGCAGATGATGCAGTCCTCTTCAGTGATGTAGTGATAATGGATTATCCAACTTCAGCAGGTCTTAAGTGATTGCACATGAATGGACTTGGTTAGGTCCGGTTACCTATATTGTTGTAATGATAAATAATTCTTCATTGAATATTACCCCACTAACAGCCACATTTTCCGTACATTTTTATAATCGTTTGCTGGGGGAGGGAAATTAACATGTATCTCCGTCGTCAAAAATGCATTGTTTTTTATGTTCATTGAATGTTTTTTTTTGTGGGTGACACGCCTATATATTGTGTTTAAACTTGACTTGAAGACATCCAAGAAACATAATTTGGATCACAAACTGGCGTTGGGCTTCTTCTATCTACCGGAGCTTGTTCCTCCCCAGTTTTCTTTCAAGAGAAGGGTTATCTCCAATTTCCCGTATGATAAACCCTCCAAACGCTTTTCCAAAAATAAATGTATCCATTAAGGACTGTTCACACCTTGCGTAATCTCGACGCAAAGAAAGTCAGCGCAATGACGGACAAGGCGTAATCCCGGCGCACTGGGCGTAATTTCGACGCGTTGGCAGACCAGTGCAGCAACATCGCCTGGACGTGAGTACGCCAGCGATCAGCTGACATATCAGCTGTTTGGCAACAGAATCAGCTGTTTGACAACAGAATCAGCTGTTTAGATCGAGTTAAAATGTTGCAGACTGAGTTTTGCCATTGCACGTGGTCCGAAGATCAGCAATATGGCGACTTTGCGTCAAGGACGCTGGTGCGCCGAGCGGAAAAGTTGAGAAAACCCAACTTTGTCCGCTCGGAAATCGCTAGCGTTTTGTAGGACTCGGCGGACAGCTGACGTAATGCCGGCGCAATGTCAGAATCGGCAGACTCATTGGGCCCCATGCTTTGCGCCGATTCCGCCAGTGCGTCGAGATTACGCTAGGTGTGAACAGTCCTTTAGTTGTTGATGCATGCCGACGGAATATGCCTTCATAATGCATTTGGCATGGTTTTCAAACTGGTAGTTAAGCCCTGCTCCCCAAGGCTTGAACAGAGCCTTGGGTTAGTGGACGAGTATCCTAGGGGTAAGTTGCTCGTCTCACAATCGAAAGGTTGTGGGTTCAAGTCTCACCTGTCGCTACTCTTCGCCCGCGACCAATCGGCGTGAGAGATTGGCGACGCTATATGACTCAGCGGTCGATGTGTCGTAAAACCAATAACCAACCAGAGCCTCGAGTTACATCAGTTCGTAAGCACAATATAGGCTCGCTCGTCACAAACAGGATCGTTGACACCGTATCAATTGAGTTTCAGCGATATTCCTTGTTTCGACGCGAGCATGATTAGTGCGACAGTTAGTTATTTGGGCTTTAGCGCGCATCGACCATGTTGATCATATAGCGACAGTTTGGCATTGGTGTGCAGGGGCGAATCCACGAATTGTCATGGGAAACATGTTCGGAGGGGTTCCGTTTCGAAATTACATTTACTCCGCGGAACCCATCTGGCTGAAAGAAAACCCTGGAGCGGATGTACTCGAGACTTCCGTAGGGGCGCCTTTTGCTCTCGGAGAGTCGCCTCTGAATGACAAATCTGAGGGTAAGGAGGGGGGGGTATACTCCAGCCTTTCCGAAGGAGCGCCTTTCCTTCGAAACAGGCTCGAAACCTCGCCTTTTCCTCTTAGAGGGGCGCCTCTGGCTAAAAATTCGTCGGGGTGCACTCTGGGCTTACCAGAGGGACGCCACCTGCTCATGTGGGTGTGGACACATGCCTCAGAGCTCCCCCTGGCATCCGGTCCAGGTTACGTGCAGTCTGTGTAATCACGCGCTTTTATGCAATCCGTAGGTATATGTAAACTTCACATGTACCGACTCACATTGTAAAGCAATCTTGGCAGATGTGGAGCATTGCAAAGCTTATTGGAGCCGAAGGAGTCAGTTTTTTCCGTTGTGAAATCCGCTGTTGAATCTAACCTCATCGGGCAAATCCGATCCATCAGCCGGTTTTGGAAATTCGTTGCACTCGTGCGGGACATATACAGGTCTCTGAAAAGCCATGCAACGTGGGCGCTGTGAGCTTCATACCGTGGCAATGGTCGGGCACAAGCACTATATAAATCCTATCAAACGCCTGCAGTTCAGTCCAGGAGCATAGTACGTGGGTACTTACAGCGCCGCCCTGTATGGTGGAGCATTATACAGCTAACAAGTGCTGGGGAACGGATGTGCGAAGTTCAGATGGTGTGCGCGTGGTGACCTAGACCGATTTGTTTCTTCAGAAAAATACCATTTGCGTAGTGACGTCACCGTTGCACTTCGGCCGCCCTAAAATGTGTGTGGGCTGGGTGGAGGAAAGGGGAGGGATGGGAGAGGGATTGGACGCCATGCTTGTGGATCTCGCCACTCCGATTATTGCTTCGTGCTTGGAAACGTTGCGTTAGTCTCCGACAAGCTTCTTAAGGAATTAGACGAGACGTCCTCGGCCCATTCGGGATTACGAAACTACTTTCTAGCAATCTCAAGTTGCCGTTTCCATCTCAAGGTGGTTCACTTCGCACATCATGTTCCTGATGTTGCAGCACCACTTAGGTCATTTGATAAGCTCGAGCTGGATATCAGACAAAATTGGAGAAGTCGATGAGCTATTGCTGCTCCAAAAAACGATGATTTTTGTTCCACTGTTTTCACGAATCACGATGAGCACCTCAGCCTGCAGCAGGAGCCGATCCAGAAGCCCGGTTTTGGATCGTTTGGGAAGGCCAATAAAAACAAATTTTCCTATTTGGAAAAGCTCGTCAAATCTTAGCCACCGACATTCATTGGATGCACTTTGAGTGAGGTTTATGTTTCCAAACTATTTATTTTGATATATTATGTATAGAAACAACGCCATTTTAGTGCAACATTTCGGCGACAGTCGGCCTCCTTGGGGCCATGACCTCTATGATCTACCTTAGACTCGCTCGTTGCCTGCAGGACAATCAGACTACACATAAGAAGACGGCAATCAAGTTGCATTGCTTTGAATGATGCGACAGGCACTTCAGTGCCCTCCAGAAAAAGTTGTCTTCGGGCGTGACTTGATACCGATGTGCGATTTTAGGCTTCGACCAGATTCCGACTGCAGATCGTCGCAGTCTCCACCTATGGCCTGTGGTAAACAAACCGATCACGTAAGGAGACTGCAGCACAACACTGTCCATTAAGTCGCCGGCGCAGATTGTCAGCCTCCAACAGCTCTTGGACCGCTCGTGTCTAGTGCATTTCGAAACTAACGTGACTACGCAATTTCATGCACAAAAAGCCAACTGGCATGCAAGATACAAAAAGAAGAATTTGATAAAATCTCCCCTAGTTCGAAATTGAAAGTCTATAACTAGCACGTACATACGCAGTTGAGCCTCCACCAGGTGGTACGGAGTCTTTTTTATTGGATCGTTCACGACGCACCTTATGCACAACCGTGGCAAACGGCGTCACCCACGCTGTTTCGCCGGTGAGGAGCTGCATTGGAAATGTCCCGAGCTGTGTGAGTGTTGAACTCGGGACCTTCGTATCCAGAGGTCAACACCTTAACCACTCGGCCATCGCCGTCCTTGGATGCCGCGTCCTGCCCCGTCAAATGTCGCCTCATACGACGCAGCCGTTGCTGCATTTGAGCACATTTGTGCCACTGTTGGAATACTGAAACGCACTGGCGGATCCAGACTGCCATTTGAAGGCGGGACTTCAGGAAGAGTTCAGGACCAATCCTGCTCAAAGCAACATCCAGATAAGGGGTGGAGTTTCCTATGCTCTTGGTGGGACCTGACCCACCAACGTTGTCGTTGTCCTACCAGCTTCTTGCTCATTAACATGGCACCATATGGGATGGGCTCCACCAACGAAGTTAGCAGCACTCGAGCGCTGGCAAGGAAACGATCACTTCCTCCATGCATTGAGCTCGACCAATATTTTACTAGACTCCCCACACATGGAGCCCGACCAACATTTTGCTAGCTTCCCCACACATTGAGACCAACGAACATTTTGCCAGCTTTCCCTCGCATTGAGTCAAACCAATGCTTTGCCAACCTCTCCACACATGGTGCAAATCAGTTCAATCCATTTTTATTTGCACTTCCACAGCTGTATTGAACTCGTGTTTCCAACGTAATAAAATGGCATTAGTGTTAGTTATTTGGGCTTCAGGGCGCATCGACCAGGGTTGATCATTCGCGCGAAATGGCATTAGTGATCGCTTAATGTGGACAATGAGCATCTCTTAAGCAATCTCGGCATATTGGTGAGAGAAGGAAATATTCTTAGGCAGTTGGATACACGTTTTCACCATTCAATTCGAGCACTTCTCATCAGGGCCCCTTTAATATATGTCAACCAAGAGCGTCTCTATTTTGTAAGTTTTGGAATGGCTAAAACCACTCCAACGTTCTTTTGAGCAACAGGAATTTGAGCCATTCCAACTGGGCGCAAAATGACCTTAGTAGTCCACGCGCCCTTAAGCCCAAATAATCAATCAATCAATGAGCCATTCCAACTGTTTTGAAGACGAAGATAGCAACCATTAGAGCAAGAGCGCACACTGCGAGCGTGTCCGGAGACGATTAAGTCATTATGGTCATTCTTGCTTACGCGTGCAGTGAAGTTGTGCAACAGCTGTGAGCCCTATATATATATATATATATATATATATATATATATATATATATATATATATATATATACCTATATTCGTAGACCTAGACGCACCTACCGCCTGGCCCCGGCCTCCTCCGCGATCGTCAGCGCCAGCACATGAGCTCGCTGCGCGCGCCTGGCCGGCGGGAGCAAGGACAGGACCGTGTTAGCCGCAGTTCACGTAAACACTGTAGCGTCACTTGGACAGCACGGCGGCTGGCTGCCGGGGCTATCAGTGGAGCGACAGCCTGCGGGCATGTAGCACTCCATGTAGCACTATGTAGCTAAAGCAAACGGCTAGCCAAAATCGTGAAAGACACGAGAAACACAGGTGCTTGCGGACCCGACGGGATCGGCATTAAGGTTATCAAATGTCTGTTCCTTTTATCGGCGAAGTGCTGCTCGACATTGTAAACACACGCCTGACTACAGCTGATACCCCTCCACTTTGAAACGGTCAATAGTAACTCCCATTCACAAATCAGGAGATCGTTCGGATCCCTCTAATGTTAGGCCCATCTCCTTGGTTCCCATTATCGCCAATATCACTGAGAGGGTTGTGCAGAAACAGCCTTATCACTACCTGAACTCAAACCACCTACTGGCCCAAACTCAGCGCGGCTTCAGACCACACCACTCTACGGAAACCGCTGTTATCTGAGATACGGGCAAAATACTAGCAGCAATAGACTGTTCGGAAGTAGCTCTCTTTTGCATTATGGACCTCAGTAAATGTTTCGACGCAACAGACTACACCAAACTACTCACTAAACTCGAACTCCATAGAATCGATACCGACTGGTTTAGGGCATATCTGGGAGGTCACACGCAGGCTGTTACCATCTCAGATCAACGCGGAAACATACATCTCTCCTCTCTTTTCTCACAAACAACATAGTTACATAGACAACATAGAGCCAAATAACATAAACGACACCCAGGTCCTCATCTCCGGCCGCAAATCTGATCTCCCAAATCTGATAAGTCAGATGGAGACATGTCTGAACCAACTCTACGACTACTTCCTGGATAACGGTTTGAAGGTGAACCCGACCAAAACTCGAATAGTCAAAATCTTCGTAATATTACCCCGATACGAGTGTGCTTTACGGACGCCGACATAGGTGAGATCCATTCGTGTAAGAACCTTGGGGTGACATTTGACCGCCACATGTCGTGGGATTCCCATGTCGCTGTTGTGGTCCGCAAGCACACTGGATTCATCCTGGCCCCGAGTCATCTGCGTCACCATCTGCATCTGTTAACGGAAAGGGTCGGCAGCAAACATCCACAGACGACACAAGATCATTAACTTCGCCACTAGAGTCGTGTCAGGTGTACGGAAATTTGATCATATTTCTGATGCCCGTAACGAGTTGGGTCTCCTCACCGCAGCCGATCTGCATCTATTTCACTGCCTTACTTTGCTCCACAAGATCATTCTGACGGGTGAGCCAACGCACATTGCCGGTTAAATCACTGGAAGCTCTTCCCTGCGAAACCGTCACACACGTGCAGACGACCACCTGCACCTGCCAGCCATACACAGAGAGGCTGGCCGCAGGATATTTATACACGTCTGCCTTCCACTATAACAAACTTCCCACTGAAAATAAAAAACATCGAGGATGTTTAACTTAAAAAAAACACGCACTAGCTATCTCCACCAACAACACTAGTCTCATGAAAAAGCTTACACAATGGATGTGTGCACAATATGAACTCGCCTTTAGGTCATCGCTTTCCTATCACTTCTATAAACTACTCGTTTATAGCTCGTGTTGCAAGCACGGTGTGTGTACTTGTAGTGCAGATAGTGACATGGGCATTGTATTATGACAAGACTGACTAGAAATGCATTTCTCGATCATTTTTGTGTGACATATTCTTGGCGCCATTTCATCAGCAAATGCTCGATGCACACCAGGTCACAGTTTTTATGACAATGTTAAAAAGTTGATATAGTAACAAGTCGATGAATATGGACAACATTACTTGTGGAAAAAATCGACGCATATGTGCACAAATTTTGTCTAAGCTTGGCGACTGATAAAAGCAAGATGCATTATACAAACCTGGACAAGTGAGACATGAAATGATAGCGTAAAATATGTTCAATGCGTTAAGCAATTCAAAGAGGCATACAACGATTCCCAATATACAATTAAAAAACATCAGTCATTACAATAGTCGTTAATTTTCAGTATCTCCAAGTTCGAATAAGGTTAAAAAACGCACGACAGCGCACAACCAGAAATCGATCCCAATGAAATCAGTGATCCTTTGACCACATGTACCGTAAGTTTCAACTGCACCTAGCTGCTCTAACACCGGTTGCATCCCTGCACCTAGCTGCTCGATTGCATCCCGGGATGCCGCGGTACCGTGCGGTGGCCGACACTGGGAAGCCCCAGCCGGACGCCGCGACGCGCCGGCTAGTGGAGTGCTTTGACCGGGTAACCTGATCTAGCGGTCACTGCGCCAAAAAACATTCCTAACTGACTGGGCGACTGAGTCGAGATGGGTCACGTTGAGCGTTTCCCATGACAGTATGTGTGTGTGTAGGGGCGGGGGGTGGGGGGTGGTAGCTGCTCTTGAGGTCGGGTCAGCGTGGTTGGATTTTCCGAACAGTGAAAATGGAGGTGCGCGTCAGCAGAGAGGAATTAATGGACTTGTTAACCAGTGCTAAAGCGTTTGGGCATGGAAACTATTACGCCCATGTATTCACTTATAGTTTGCAGTTGGTTATGGAGAAAGTCACTCAGGACTCTCTTCTGAGTGAATTGTCAATTGTGACACGAAAAAAGCGACAGACTGATCGCCAAGAACTTAAAAGGAAAGTCTGCTAAGTGTAAGCGAGTCCAGGATATATTTAGAAGTCGGTTTGCAACTTAACTTCCGGGAAATTAGATGTTCCCAGTGTCCCTGAAGCGTGGTGGCCACGTCGCGAGCGATGACGAAGCCATGACCCACCCTTGATGACGAGGCTGTGGAGGGAGCGCGAGGGCGACCAGACAGAATCTACTGTCGGCTCAGCGCCCGTTCTCAGCGTCGGGAGTCTTCAAGAATTGCTCATCAGCACAGCCCTCTGCACCTCGTGGAGGCTGCTAGGCAAAGTGCTCGTGTTGAGGGCAAGAAGGACGCAGCTTTCGTGCTGCGACAAGTAGGGGAATCGTCTAATCTGCCCAGCAAGATTCGCCGGGCTCTCAGAATGTCTAGAGTGAGCCAATCCGAGTGCGTGCCAGGAGACCGGGCGCTCGCAATGTGTGTCAGCTGACTTGTCTGTGCGCAGCTTCCGTATGGTCCGCCGAGTGACGAATGATGCGACGAAGACAGACATACTGTCCGCCTATGGAAAGGTGCATGAGGCCAAGGCAGAGTGCTATCCGGCAGCCAGCAGCATGCAATTCACCGAGACGTCAGCTCAGGCGCCTCTACCGGCTCTCCTGGATCACACGACGCAGCGGCTGGTGGCGTGTCTGCCGTCTGTCGCCCGTACCGACTCAGCTTCACCTGCCGACCAGCCGTCGACGCCATCCAGCACCCTCGCTTTGGCTGTGCTTCACGTCAAATGGAAATTTGAGGATGCCACAGGACAATATGTATGCAAACAGACGGGAAACGGCGATGAAACTGCCGAACAAAATCTGCTCTGCATCACTCTGGTGCCTTCGCAACTGACGGTGGGCGACACTTGCGTCTGGACCAACCCAACGCCGTCTTCAGCCCGCTTCTGCCGGCCGTTGCGGATCCAGTACAAGCGCGAGACAGCAGTGGCCTCCCGGAAAGAACGATACAGTGTTGAATCCGAGATACGTTTACTGAGGCCGACCTACCTCGCCGCAACAGACGGCACCAATATCAGAGTGGCGTACAATCTTCATCTCGCCATGATTGACGGCAAGATAGCGAACTCACTGACCAACACCGACAGCAGCACGACATGTACCATCCGCGGGTGCACACCTCGTCAGATTATACTTTTATCTGCTGCCGCTGCTCGACCTGCCCGCAGGGGTATCATGCCAGTGATTGATATACTCTTGTCTGGATTCGATGTCTTGAGTGCCTTCTTCACATTTCTTACCGCCTGTAGATCAAAGTATGGGCGGTGTCTGGCAAAGAAAACAAGATGCGTGTGAAAGGAAGGGAAGGAATTACAACAGCAGATCCGGGAGAGATCGAGTTTTGTCGTGTATCAGTCACATGCGGGCTGTTCGGGTACGGCAAACGACGGGAACATGGCTCGACGTACCTTCAGAGGCACAGATTCTACCTGTGTATCATATCTCAGGATATATTTTCGTATTTCAGCCACATAAAGACGAGGAGATCTTTGATCCATTCTGCGTAGCAATTACTAGGCCACACTTACGGTGCAGAATGCTCGCATAGCAAACGCTAGCTGATAATTATCCAATATGTGAGCGCCAATGGACTTCGCTTATGACGTCATTGTGATGTCACCGGGCATGACCATGCATCTTTTCGAACAAGGTGCACAAGATACTCACGTAGGCGTGTGCACAATTTGAGCTGTCTACTTCAATTGGTTCCCGAGATGTTTCGCGGAAGCAAAATGAAGAGAGGGAGTGCTCCCTTCCCTCCAGTAGGTATGACATCTGAAATTCCTTAGCTAAGCAATCTTTAAGACAATAGTGCTTCTCAATATGTTCAAAATTTGAAGCTCTTCCAATTAAGACCAAAATCGTCCCTGTAACTAGCATACTTTGTTCGCAATGATTTCTGGCCAGTTTTCCCTCTAATTATCAGTGTGCAGTGGTGTTTTACATGCGCCAATGGTGTCATATATGCGTCAGTGGTGTCATACATGCGCCAGTGGTGTCATACATGCACCAGTGGTGTCATACATGAACCAGTGGTGTCATACATGCACAAGTGGTGTCATACATGCGTCAGTGGTGTCATACATGCACCAGTGGTGTCATACATGCACCAGTGGTGTCATACATGCACCAGTGGTGTCATACATGCACCAGTGGTGTCATACATGCGCCAGTGGTGTCATACATGCGCCAGTGGTGTCTTACATGCACCAGTGGTGTCATACATGCGCCAGTGGTGTCATACATGCACCAGTGATGTCATACATGCACCAGTGGTGTCATACATGCACCAGTGGTGCCATACATGCACCAGTAGTGTCTTACATGCACCAGTGGTGTCATACATGCGTCAGTGGTGTCATACATGCACCAGTGGTGTCTTACATGCACCAATGGTGTCATACATGCGCCAGTGGTGTCATACATGCACCAGTGGTGTCATACATGCACCAATGGTGTCTTACATGCACCAATGGTGTCATACATGCGCCAGTGGTGTCTTACATACACCAGTGGTGTCATACATGCGTCAGTGGTGTCTTACATGCGTCAGTGGTGTCTTACATGCGTCAGTGTGGTCTCACATGAGCGAGTGGTGTATCACATGAGCCAGTTGTGTCTCACATGAACCGCTGGTGTCTCACCCGCGCCTATGCTGTCTGCTTCAGACAATGTGCATCCGTCGGACGTGCTCAGAGCGCGCACAGACCCGCTCTGGTGCAAACGCTACATGGCACATGGCGATCTGGACCTGGACAAGGCTTTCGGGTACATGGTGGAGTCCGTCAAGTTTCGCCATCACATGGGCGTCAACGGTAAGACGCTGCTTCCAGTGTTTTTTGTTTCGTGGTTTGTTCATGGTTTTGCTGTTGGAGCATGTAGAACAGCATTGTGACGTACAGAAGTCGGCATGTAGTGCACATGCCGGGAACAAAAGTCGGCATGTAGTACACATACCGAGATCGATGACTTTATCTCTCTTTGATGCTCCCAAGAGAAGACTTCTCCATGGGAATCTTCCACAAAACACTGCAAGAGACCACATTGCAGTTGGCATCTGCAGCTGAATATTTCAAACATGACTAAGCTATGCGGCTTGTATGCTGCTCAACTCGGCGGGGCACCACTCCTATACAACTCTCCGAATACCTGGTGCTAGCCTTTTGTAACCGACACCAGCCATATATGTTCAATTGTGAGTGGAATTTTCATGGTAATCGGACAAATGTACGGAAAGCAATTGTACGTTTGGCATATGTACGCATGCAAATGTACGTAGGCAAATGTACGCAAGCGGAGATGTACGTATGGCAATTGTACGTAAGCGCAGAAATATGTATGGCTAACGAACGTAAGCGCAAATGCACGTAAGCGCAAATGCACGTATGCGCAAATGTACGTATGCGCAAATGTACGTATGCGTAAATGTACGTATGCGCAAATGTACGTATGCGCAAATGAACGTATGCGCAAATCTACGCAAGCGCAAAAGTACGTATGCGCAAAAGTAGGTATGCGCAAAAGTACGTATGCGCAAACGTACGTAAACGCAAAAGTATATGAGCGCAAATTGTCCTTTCCGTACCTTTGTCATTGCGTACCTTTGTCCTATGATCTTCTTCGGCAGCATGCCCATATGAGAGACTCCTGGTCTGACCGATTTCTGACTGAAACATCTGTTCGCCTTAAAACGAACACTAGCCGAAGCCTCATAACGTGAATAAGTCTAGTTTTAGGTGGCGATTAGTCGCTGCTTTAGGGATGTCCCTCCATTGCCGTGCTTGTGCGTGACAGGACTACCGCGAACTTGTGGTGTGTGCGTGCTGTGCGTGTGCGCGGCAATTGTCTAGCGGAGGATTGGTTTGTGATGGTGCGATTGCGCATGCTAGGCCGTGGCCCGACACAAGTGCCGTGATCTTGAACAGTGTCGGGGTGCAGGGTTTGTAGTTCTGGTCAGGTCATTCGCGGCCATTGCATCATTAGGAAAGCCAGTTAAGCTATTGACCGCGTGGGCAGAGCTTGAACACAGGCAATTTGCCAGAGGGTAGATGTAACAGGGGCGTGCTCGTGGTTTGAGAACGCTTCGATGCATTTGTGTCGTCGAAGTGTAATCAGAGACTGGCGGCTTTCGACATATTTTCTTGCGGTTGGGAAGATGCTGGAGCAAAAAGAAGCAGCACTATGAACAAGTATATCCATAGAGCGTTAAACACACAAAGAAGCGTCAGCAGAATATGCCAAAGTACAGGCATAATTCACTAGCAAAATATAAGGTACCCAAAGGGAGGGTCGAAACATGCACCGAAGCTCAACATTGCACAACTCTTGACTTGCTAACCCATCTCGTTTGAAGCCTAAGTTTAGTCAGCTAAGATTATTTTCATGGAATGATGTCCAAAACCGGATTTCGACTGTTCTGAAGAAGACGCTGCTTGCGTATCACAACCGCATTCTGTTTCGCCACAGAAAAGCTGCCTGTTCCCTGTAATAACGTCAGGGGTGTGGTGGTGTGCACCATGTTCTGTGAAGCAACAGCGACTGGTGGCCGTCGGATCGAACGCCATGTCATAACCCAACTGGTAGCATTCGACATAAGCCATTGAAGTGTGACGTCATATCGCGATGCAACAACGACAGATGGGCGCTGCATGACCACATAGGCGATGCGCCCCTAGACCCCAATGACCAACCAACCAATGACGGCAGATGTGAGCCGTGCGGTCGTGATGTCTTGTGTGGCGCGACTCGAGAGGTTGAGCGTCCTGGCCGACAGATCCGGTGCTTACCTACTCTGCCGTATCGGCTCAGGAGTGCACACAATCGCTGCCTTAAGACGCGACTGGAGAGAGAGAGGAGAGAACGTGCCTCGCTCCGCAGCGCATGACTCGGGAGCCCTTGCGGTTCCGTTCCGTTCGACACGCTCCACAAAGTGTTTGTTCTGCGTTTTGCAGACTTGAGCCGGGAGTCTGTGCTGGTCGAGTTTTTCGAGAGGGGCGTCATCAGCGTACACGGCCGGGACCGGGACGGCGCCCAGCTGCTCGTGTTCCACGCCATGCTGCACGAGCGCTCCTCGGGCGACAAGTTCGAGCGCGTCAAACAGTTCCTTGTCTACTGGGTGGAGAAGCTGGAGAGGTGAGTGCTGGACACACTGGCTGCGAGGCACGGACTCTCCACGTGGTCAGAGTAGTCTGCTGAAATGGTACAAGCGCAACCCGGTCTATATGTATTTTTGAAACTAACGCTTTGACTTCGCTAACATTACGCATGCATGCATATAGGACACACACACATGCCTATATACATACATGCATGCATACATACATGCACATACACATACATACATACATGTATGCATACATACATACATACACACACATACACACACATACACACACATACATACACATACATGCATATACATGCACATACGCACACGTACGCACACACACACACACATAAATATAATATATAATATATGTATGTAAAGATATGCTTATAAAAATGCTGATATCCTTCCATGTATACATAGGCTGGTGTCACTGATTACATATTGCTATTCGACTTGTCGGTTACGGACGACTGAGAGCCGACGGATCACTATGTAGTTACAACCAGCCTCAGCACTGTCACCATCCAACACACCAAGCGTTACGAAATATGAAGAAACACGAAGGAATGTCCGAAAGATGTTACGAAACGACGTCCGGCGACGAAGCCACCCCATGATCTTACCATATATATTGGCGGCATGCCGGTCAAGCCTGTGGCTAACACCAAGCTCCTAGACGTCACTATGGGCTCCAACCTTGTCCAGGAGAAACTTGTCACTGCAACCTGTAGGAAGTCCTACGGAATACGGATAGCCCCGTCAAAACAGTCCACAGCCCTGTCGGTAGGCGTCAAGGAAGTAATGGATTACGTAGTCTTTTCTTACATCTACAACTGCTTGACCGTATGTGAAGCCGTATGTAGCTGCACTATGAAGCGCAAGCTGTAGCGCGTCAACAGCTACGGTGCCCGAATGGTGACCCCCCAGCTAACCGACGTGACCACATCACCCAAGCCATACAACTCCAGTGGCAGCACATTCGACCACAAGCCTATGCGTCGGCGCGTGGCATCAAGTAGTCATATGCTAATTCGCATTTGATGCGTGTTTCCCGGAGTGTTTCAGCATGCTCCGCCATCATTTCACTCAGGTTAAACATTCTGCGATAGACGATGCTCCCTGATGTATGTGTTCGATTGAATTTTGCTAAGCTGCCATCGCGTGGTGGTGTCGGCTGGTTTCCCAGCGTAGCGAGCGATAATCTATGTATCTAGTCTATGTATGTATCGATTGTGACGTCTTCGGCAACCTTGGCTAGAAGGCGACGGGGAAACTTCCTGTGGACCCACAGTGAGGAAAATGGTGCTTAAGCCTCTACTGATGTTATCTGACAAAGTACAGGTAACTCGATTGGCTGATAGTGTCGTAAAAATCATGCTGAGTGTGGCACATTCTGCAGTAAAGTGGAGAAAAGACATCCATGTAGGCAAAACGTCCAGCCCACAGAAGCATCAACATAAACCAGGTCATATTTCCTCCCATTGGCAAGCTTCTGAACGAAATGACAGGCGATGAGGTGACATGAGGCCTAAAGATGTAACGAGCAGGATATCAGGACGTCGTGAACATAACGTGATGTCACAGGTATGGTATCATGACGCTATGAACATAACGCGATGCCATAGGTATGTTATTGTGATGTCGTGAACATAACGTGATACCGTAGGTACGGTGTCATGACGTCGTAAACATAGCGTGATGCCGTATACATGGTATCATGACGCCGTGATGCCAGCATCCTCGTCCCTGATTTACAAGTTACGGCTTATTGTGTGAAATCCAAGAGTACGCACGCTGCGGGATTGATGAAGTAGAAAGCATTCTACGACGTAGTTACACGACGGTGTATATTTACATTTTCCACCTTGCTATGCTCCACGTGCAGTGAAATGAGTGACTACTTGCTGGTACCACCAGTCTTCTGTGCGCGACAGTTCGGGTAATTGCCGCCCGTGCGCGTGTATCGGGCCATAAGCCGCTCGCGCTCACGCGGCCAGCCAATGCAGGGATGACGCTCTCCAGACTCATCTCGGTACACAGCCCCGCATGTCAAGCCGTACATGGCCCTACACGTGAGCATAGCACCCCAGGACCCACCAGACTGTCCTAATCTGTCGCTAGCCACGACAGGCCGGTCGAGTGAAAGCGACGCGGAAGGCAGCAGCCGCAAGCGAGCGTTCCCGCCTGTTGCTGCTGGTTTTTGTTGCCGGATGTTGTTATCGACATGTGCTGCTGATTCAGCAGCGGTCGGGGACCAACACATGTGTTGCTGATATAGCAGCGCCCAGGGACCGGCAAAGGACCCATATGCGCCGCTGATCCAGCAGCGATCAGGGACCGGCACAGGACCGACATGTGCCGGTGATCCAGCAGCGATCAGAGACGGGCACAGGACCGACATGTGCCGCTGATCCAGTAGCGGTCAGGGACCGGCACAGGACCGACATGTGCCGCTGATCCAGTAGCGGTCAGGGACCGGCACAAGACCGACATGTGCTGCTGATTCAGCTGCGGTCAGGGACCGGCACAAGACCAACATGTGCCGCTGATCCAGCAGCGGTAAGGGACCGGCACAAGACCGACATGTGCTGCTGATTCAGCTGCGGTCAGGGACCGGCACAAGACCGACATGTGCTGCTGATTCAGCTGCGGTCAGGGACCGGCACAGGACCGGCATGTGCCGATGATCCAGCAGCGGTCCGGGGCCGGCACAGGCTGCGCCGCGCCGACTGTAGCCGCTGCTGCGACAGCATCCGACTGCACGGCGGACGCCGAGTGGGCGCCGCCCCGGCCGGCGGACGTGCCCCCGATAGTAGCGACACGAGGCAACGTTGCGACACCACCGCACCGTTCCAGGAGCCCCCGCGCGCCCGGGCGGCTGTGTCCGCATCGATCCCGCCGCATGCCGCAACGGGGTCAAGGTCATGTCAGCCGGAGGCCGGTCGATTGTGTTCCGGTGTGTACACTATAGCGTCCAGTTTGGTCAGACCAGCTCCGGTGTACTTAGTCAGACCCTCAGTTCCAAATGGCTCAAATGCACATGCACGTCTTCCAGAACGGTGATGGATTGGAGTTTAGGGGCCCGTCGACATCTAGGGTCATTTTGTGCCCATTTCCAGAACGATCGATACATATATTATATATATATATATATATATATATATATATATATATATATATATATATACATACAGAAACAAAATATTGACTGCATGGTATATAAAACGTCTCGGGCACTACATAACCAGTAGCTTATCGGTGGTCTATGCGCCCCTAAACCCCCAATAACTAAGTGAGCCTGGTTCAGTGGTTGGCCGGCAGCCCCTTGTCGGCACGGGGCAAAACTCACCCCACTCCGAGCGGCAAAACTCACACCACCGCCCGGCGTCGCTCCCCTCTCGTCGGCGGCACTTCGGTGGCGACCTTGAGACCGCGGTGAGAGGGCTGTGGCGGAGGTCAGACTGGCGAAGGTCAGACAGCCGCAGGCGCCAGTACACTAGCGACACGATCGGAAACGGCTGACATCGGCTGAAGCGTGGCCCTCCCCGCTCAATGGCGCACAATGATGTAGTGATTGCAATCATTCAACAGGCTGATTAGGCACATGCTAAATATGGTGCCAAACTTCTGGATCGATGCATTTTCCCTCATTATATAAGCACTAGGATTCTAGGGGACTTCTGTGTGTTGCTTTCGGATTAGCCGGCAATGTTTATCCCGCAGAGTCGCAATTTATTTATTTATTTATTTAACAATATATGCCCTCCACGTGCAGTGGCTGTTACGGACAGTCTGGGTTGAACTCGCAGATATTTGCAAAGAAAGGATAGATGTGTGGTCAATAGTGGGAGCAGATGCGCAACAAACATTCGTACGCCAACATAATACAATATCCATATCACTTTCCGCACTGCATACATCGTACTTGCAACACGAGCTATACACGAGTGGCTTGTAGAAGTGATTGAAAAGCGATGACCTAAAGGTGACTTCATAGTGTACACATATCCCTGGTGTAAGTTTTTTTGTGTGTGACTAGTGTTGTTCGTGGAGATACGCTAGTGCATGTTTCTTGAAACTAGACAGCCTCGATGTTTTTGTTTCAGTAGGAAGTTTGTTGTAGTGGAAAACAGACGAGTAAAGAAATCTCCTGCGGCCAGCCTCTCTGTGTATGGCTGGCAGGCGCAGATGGTCATCTGCACGTGTGTGACGACTTCGCAGGGTAGAGTTTGCAGTGATTTGACCGGCAATGTGCGTAGGCTCACCCGTCAGAATGATCTTGTAGAGCAAAGTGAGACTGTGAATTAGGTACAAATAGGCAATTGCTCTGAGCCTCGAAATCCCGAACCAGTATGCTATGCTATAGGGCACTGTGAGATGCTATGGAATGCCATAGGACCATTCGACTCCTCCTTCGACGAGATTTCGGGAATTTCACCACGCCATATGAAAAATTTCCAACGCGCTTCGTGCGCGAGGTCTCGATCACATTTTTTTTTTGGTGGTCGCCCCTTAGCAAATTTATGGTTGCGACCCCAGGGCAGCGTGCCCCACAAGTAAGCAACCAAGAACTGCAACGCGTTCACACAAACCGTTTTTATTCACGCTACCAAGGCCCCAATGGGTTGGAACTACCCTCCCCCGTCCTACGCAGGTAAATACCAACATTCAGAAAAATGGTCATTCGGCAGCAAGCAGACAGTTATAATGCTACCAATTATGACAATCTCGGGGCAGCGGGATACGTGGGAAGTGCCGAAGATGAGATTTTCCCCCATCGTCTCGATGCAAGCTGGCAGGCACTTCGCCATTACTTAGACCCTGCTGGAACGTGCGTAAATGCACATTTATGTGCTGCCCTTACTTTCAAGTTTGCCTTGATGCTGATACTCCAAGGAAGAACCTATTTTTTACGTCGTCGCCAGGAACCCATGCTTCCATATACCGCGTGCTCACCAGGAACCATGGCTCCCATATACCGCATCGTCGCGAGGAGCCATGGCTCCTCTATACCGCGTCGGTTCCTTCGCGTTCTTGATAGTCAGAAAAAGAAAGATGCGAACTCGACGAATAATTATTCAAAACATAACCATAAGCATAAGCATACTCATACGAGCAGCGCGGGCACTGCGTCGGCGGGGCTCTCATCTGCTATCGGAAGCGCTTCCCGTCGCTAAATGGCAACGCCACCAGTCTGCCACCTTTCCTATTGTTCTGATCGAGAGTGGCCGTTCCGACAGAGCCTCGTCCGTGACTAGAGTGCGCACCATGTGGAGGGCGCCGGTGGTGATCGTGTCGGCCGGCAGCCGCGCGGTGCTGTACGCCAGCCGACCCACGCCACGCTGCGGCATCACCCTCGTCCGTGACTAGAGTGCGCACCATGTGGAGGGCGCCGGTGGTGATCGTGTCGGCCGGCAGCCGCGGGTGCTGTACGCCAGCCGACCCACGCCACGCTGCGACATCAGCCTCGTCCGTGACTAGAGTGCGCACCATGTGGAGGGCGCCGGTGGTGATCGTGTCGGCCGGCAGCCGCGCGGTGCTGTACGCCAGCCGACCCACGCCAGGCTGCGCATCACCTCGTCCGTGACTAGAGTGCGCACCATGTGGAGGGCGCCGGTGGTGATCGTGTCGGCCGGCAGCCGCGCGGTGCTGTACGCCAGCCGACCCAGACGCTGCGGCATCACCTCGTCCGTGACTAGAGTGCGCACCATGTGGAGGGCGCCGGTGGTGATCGTGTCGGCCGGCAGCCGCGCGGTGCTGTACGCCAGCCGACCCACGCACGCTGCGGCATCACCCTCGTCCGTGACTAGAGTGCGCACCATGTGGAGGGCGCCGGTGGTGATCGTGTCGGCCGGCAGCCGCGCGGTGCTGTACGCCAGCCGACCCACGCCACGCTGCGACATCAGCCTCGACCGGTTCACGACCACCGGCCAGCACGCGCGAATCACTCGCAATCACGCTTGGAATCACCTATCTTGAAATCGCCGACCTTGGCGCACCCCCGCGACGCGCACAATGAGACGCGGCCATACATGACGTCACGTGACGCGATTACGTGACCTAGGGCCGCACCAGCGTGATCCCACGCGCACCGGCGATGTTTTTGATGTCATGTCGTAGCTGTCGCTTTGGGTTTTATATATTAAAGCAGCCTGGTTAAGTTCATGAAGACACATTTTCAAGCAGACCGTGACGTGTTTGGACCAGATGTGCGACGTGTGTGGAACTGCGTTCTAATTTATGATTTAGGTGCATGGTGTGGACGGCCGCTCAAGCCGTTCCATTTGTTCCACCTGAGTCGGGGGCAGGCAGGGCAGGGGAGGGGAGGGGGGATCAGGGACATGTGTTCCCCGCTGGGAAAAGTGACACCGCTTTCGCCGGGAAAGATGTCATTCTGGGGAGATGTAGATGTAGATGAGATGTGTAGCTATCCCGTGCCAATTGATTTTGATTTAGCCCCGCTCAACGGATTTACAGCTGATGGCCCCTCGTCGGAGGAAATGGCACCCCTAAAAACCCAGCATCCCGCATGAATTTTCATAGATCGGACCCCAACCTGGGTCTGTCCTGAAGTCGTGACCAAATCTGGATTGTAGTTACCGAGGCTTTACCTCAGGACATCTGCTGCACGCATGCTGAAATGTCAGCCTCTGATCGAAGTAACGTATTTCGATGGATGGCGTGTGGCCGTCGATTTTCCTACTTGCACTCTCCTTTAGCGGGCGGATATTTTACGTTCGCAACGGAACAGACGAGCCTTCCTTATACATAATTAAGCAAGCTTGATTGCCGTACCGGAAATTATGTGATGCAGTTCATCGACCGGCGACACCGCCGGATATCGTACACCAGTTGGCTGCTAGCAGAGTTACGCGATAACCGGTCAGCCTATGACTCGAGCCATGCCAGAGCCTGCCTAGCCGCCGTGCCGTACAATGACAGTGTGCAGCACATGTTTGCATGCCATGTGTGTGCAACATGTGTGCACACATACATGCTCACACGCATACACAAACACATGTACACACACACGTGCACATACAAATGCACACACACACACACACACATATATGCGCGCTCGCTCATGCCTGTGCGCATGTTCTCACACATGCTCACACTCATGCATGCGCACCTCTGCGCACACGCATTCACACACACACATTCACACACGCATTCACACACACACATGCACAAACATGTGTGTGTGTATGCACATTCACATGTGCATACGACCCGCCTACCGCATGTGGTGTGCTGCTTTGAGCGGAGCGGCAGAGCAGCCGGCTGCCGCACGGTGACTCGGGTCTCACCACTGCCGGTCGTCACGTTTTGAAACCGCACATCTGTCGTCTCAGAAGTTGAGAAACCACTTGTGCTGCTGCACGTCACGATGTCACACCGCCCCCGTCACTGGTCTGGACCCAGTCACTGGCCCGGATCCCGTCACTGGCCTGGACCCGTCACCCCGCCCCCGTCACTGGCCTGGACCCGTCACTGGTCTGGACCTAGTCACTGGTCTGGACCCCGTCACTGGCCTGGACCTAGTCACTGGCCTGGACCCAGTCACTGGCCTGGACCCCGTCACTGGTCTGGACCCCGTCACTGGTCTGGACCCCGTCACTGGCCTGGACCCCGTCACTGGTCTGGACCCCGTCACTGGCCTGGACCCAGTCACTGGCCTGGACCCCGTCACTGGCCTGGACCCAGTCACTGGCCTGGGCCCGTCACACCGCCCCAGTCACTGGTCTGGACCCCGTCACTGGCCTGGACCCGTCACTGGCCTGGACCCGTCACTGGCCTGGGCCCGTCACACCGCCCCAGTCACTGGTCTGGACCCCGTCACTGGTCTGGACCCGTCACTGGCCTGGACCCGTCACTGGCCTGGACTCAGTCACTGGCCTGGACCCAGTCACTGGCTTGGAACCAGTCACTGGACTGGATCCCGTCACTGGCCTGGACTCAGTCACTGGCCTTGACCCAGTCACTGGCCTGAACCTAGTCACTGGCCTGGACCCAGTCACTGGCCTGGACCCAGTCACTGGCCTGGACCCGTCACTGGCCTGGACCCGTCACTGGCCTGGACCAGTCACTGGCCTGGACCAGTCACTGGCCTGGACGAGTCACTGGCCTGGACCAGTCACTGGCCTGGACCAGTCACTGGCCTGGACCCAGTCACTGGCCTGGACCAGTCACTGGCCTGGACCAGTCACTGGCCTGGACCAGTCACTGGCCTGGACCCAGTCACTGGCCTGGACCCAGTCACTGGCCTGGACCCAGTCACTGGCCTGGACCCAGTCACTGGCCTGGACCCAGTCACTGGCCTGGACTCCGTCACTGGCCTGGACTCCGTCACTGGCCTGGACCCCGTCATGCCACTTGACGGGGGGACACATCATGAACGACACTACCTGACGGAGGGACACATCGTGAACGACACTACCTGACGGAGGGACACGTCATGAACGACACTACCTGACGGAGGGACACGTCATGAACGGCACTACTTGACGGAGGGACATGTCATGAACGAATGAACGACACCACTTGACGGAGGGACACGTCATGAACGACACCACTTGACGGAGGGACACCTCATGAACGACACCACTTGACGGAAGGGATGCCACAAGTAGGCACAGCGTAAGGAGCGCTTAGGCAGCAGTTGCTGGCCTGTGTGGAAAAGGTCATACCAGTAGTTATCGGTTGGCATCGAAGCACTATTCGATAAAGGCTCAAGAATGGTAGAAGGTGGGAAAGGGGCGTCGTTGAATACAAACAAAGCACACACTTTTCCATTGTAATTCGCGGGGTTAACTAAACAGGGCAAGCCCGCGACTTTCAGCAAGTCGGTGGATTAACTAACAGCACGATCAAGCTAACTAACTAAGGAAAGACAGTTAGGCAGCTATCTCGCGCCTGACCTGAACAGCCTCGTCCCGTCTGCACCAGCTCACTCAGTGCGGCTCGTCTCCGTTCCCCACAGACAGGAGCGCGGCAAGCGGATCTCGATCGTGCTGGACATGGACCAGGCTGGTCTTGCCAGCGTCGACATCGCCTTCATCCAGTTCCTGATCAACCTGTTCAAGCTATACTACCCAGACATGCTGAATTCCATCATCGTCTTCGAGATGCCCTGGATCATGAACGGTGGGTGGACCTTCGGCTCTGCCTGCCGGCGAGTCGCTGATAGGTCGCTAGGTGGTGCTCTTGACATTGTTGAGAACAATCCTTTGAAGCGATCGGTAAAGACCTCCGGCCGACTTGACCGATGCTCGGGTCTCAAGGAGACCAGCTGCTGCGATTAGTAGAACGGAATGGTGAATGAGCATGCACTATGTCATGGGTATGTTTTCACAGGTGTATGTAAAAGGAATACAAATAGGCACGAAACTGGCGAGGACTGGCAGGAGGTAGGACGATAGGTGATGGGTAGGAAGCTGAAGAGTCGAAGACGTCGGCACGGCCAGGTAATTATCCGGAGAGGGGTGTGGACATATCGGCTGTGTAAACTCTAGCTTCAATTTGGCACACCGACCTAAACATGATGGAAAAACCCCTTCTGGGGCACGGTTGGAGGGACATGGCTCAACAATCATACACTGAAAATGTTTCCAGGAGTAAAACTGACCTTTTCTCTTGTTGGCAAGCTAATTTTGTTCTGCGCTTGGACGCCTCCATGCTAAGCTCAGGGGCCGGCCATTAGAAAAGGCGCAAGCTCTTGGGCGGTTAGTATTTTCTCCTCTGATCATCTGGTATACAGGCCCACACACGAGGCGATAACGCACTGTGCAATTAGGCACACGATGTGCAGTGTTGTCTGCGTTAAATTGAATGTCGCATGGCGGCGGCAGGAGGATGAGACTTTTCTGACGCAGCCGGCCACACATGGCGACGTCGGCAGCCGCCACCGTGGCGCGTCGGCCGCCCTCAGCCGCCACACGTGGCGATGTCGGCAGCCGCCACACGTGGCGACGTCGCAGCCGCCACACGTGGCGACGTGCAGCCGCCCACGTGGCGACGTCGGCAGCCGCCACACGTGGCGATGTCGGCAGCCGCCACACGTGGCGATGTCGGCAGCCGCCACACGTGGCGACGTCGGCAGCCGCCACACGTGGCGACGTCGGCAGCCGCCACACGTGGCGATGTCGGCAGCCGCCACACGTGGCGATGTCGGCAGCCGCCACACGTGGCGATGTCGGCAGCCGCCACACGTGGCGACGTCGGCAGCCGCCACACGTGGCGATGTCGGCAGCCGCCACACGTGGCGACGTCGGCAGCCGCCACACGTGGCGACGTCGGAGCCGACACGTGGCGATGTGGGCGCCCGGGTGTGGTGGCACATGGCGACGTCGGCAGCCGCCACACGTGGCGCGTGTCGCTTCAGTCGAGGGCGTACCCAAGCGCCAGTGACGTCACAACCAACACAGTCACGCCGTGTGCGCGGTCAGACTGGCTCCCGAGTCAGTCGGCGATGATAGCCCTAGCGTCTGCGCACACCACTGGCATCTCCTGTCTCGTAGGCGTCCCGCTCCCTGCCGGACTGACCGGCTACCTGCCGGGCTAACCGGCTCCCTGCCGGGCTGACCGGCTCCCTGTCGGGCTGACCGGCTCCCTGCCGGGCTGACCGGCTCCCTGCCGGACTGACCGGCTCCCTGCCGGACTGACCGGCTCCCTGCCGGACTGACCGGCTCCCTGCCGGAACTGACCGGCTCCCTGCCGGGCTGACCGGCTCCCTGCCGGGCTGACCGGCTCCCTGCCGGGCTGACCGGCTCCCTGCCGGGCTGACCGGCTCCCTGCCGGGCTGACCGGCTCCCTGCCGGGCTGACCGGCTCCCTGCCGGGCTGACCGGCTCCCTGCCGGACTGACCGGCTCCCTGCCGGACTGACCGGCTCCCTGCCGGACTGACCGGCTCCCTGCCGGACTGACCGGCTCCCTGCCGGACTGACCGGCTCCCTGCCGGACTGACCGGCTCCCTGCCGGGCTGACCGGCTCCCTGCCGGGCTGACCGGCTCCCTGCCGGGCTGACCGGCTCCCTGCCGGGCTGACCGGCTCCCTGTCGGGCTGACCGGCTCCCTGTCGGACTGACCGGCTCCCTGTCGGACTGACCGGCTCCCTGCCGGACTGACCGGCTCCCTGCCGGACTGACCGGCTCCCTGCCGGACTGACCGGCTCCGCTGACCGGCTCCCTGCGGCTCGCCGGACTGACCGGCTCCCTGCCGGACTGACCGGCTCCCTGTCGGACTGACCGGCTCCCTGCCGGACTGACCGGCTCCCTGCCGGACTGACCGGCTCCCTGTCGGACTGACCGGCCCCAGCGAGCGCCGCCCGTCGCCTGGTCTCGGCGGCGCCTGCGGTCGGGCGTCCCGGACTTTGGCACGATCGTGCTGGCCTTCGGCGCAGATTTGCGCGGGAATGTGGCGCGGGAGCAGGTCTCGCTGGGCCAGACGAGCAGCGCAGCACCGACTTCTCAGCGTCTTCCGTTGGACGTTTACGGCTGAGTGCGTGCGTACGCTCGTAACCATGGCGACGGCACACGCTACGGGCTGAGATGGAGTGAGCGTGGTGCGATAGGTCACGGTGGAATATGTACGTCACCGGCGGCGGTACGCCTCGAACTGGTGACTAGCTTGTATATATACGCATATATATATTTATATATACATATATGTATTTATATATATATATATATATATATATATATATATATATATATATATATATATATATATATATATATATATATATATTGCCGCACACATTGCACACACACACACCTTGTTGCTTTGTTTGTGCAGCTGCCTGGAAGATCATAAAGCAGATGCTGCCGCCCAAGTCGCACCAGCTCATCAAGTTCGTCTCGAAGAAGGACGTGGACAGTGTGATCGCGCCGGACCAGTGTCTGGCGCGCTGGGGCGGCGCCAGCACCTGGAGCTACGCGTACCGGCCGGACCAGTGCCTGATGCCGCCGTCACCGTTCCTCGGCCCGCCACCAGGCCTGGTCAGCTGACTCACATGCGGCGTGCAGATGTGGCCGGTACACATTACAACGTGTCTGTCTGTGTCTGTGTGTCTGTGTGTGTGTGTGTGTATGTGTGTGGCGCGTGGTGGGTGCTGTGCTCTGTGTGCTCTGTATGCTCTGTATGCTCTGTATTATGCTCTGTATTATGCCCTGTGTGCTCTGTGTGCTGTGCATGCTGCGTGTGCTGTGTGTGCTGTGCATGCTGCGTGTGCTGTGTGTGCTGTGCATGCTATGTGTGCTGTGTGTGCTGTGCATGTTGTGTGCATGCTGTGTGTGTTGCGTGTGCTGTGTGTGCTGCGTGGCACTGTATATGTGCTCAGATTGCAATGTGTGTGGCAGTGGCGTTGTGTGCTAGTGATCGGGCTTTGAACGGCATCTGGTGGCGTTAGGCGGCACGATTCTCTGTTACAAACTTGCGCCCACATGGCTTTAACCGGTACATGACCATGGGAACATTCGCCGAATTACGACAGCTTGTTTTGAGCTCTTGCACGAGCTGCTCAATTGCGTTCTCGTTATCACATAATCACGCACAGTCATTGCAAAAGCATCGGCACTGCTGACATCCCTGGAGGGATTCATTTGCTGGTTCTTGCGATTAATATCACCTTGAGCCTGAAGCCAGACAATGTCACCTGGATCTGAAGTTTTCCCTCGTTTCAGAAGAAGGAAGCAGCAAACGGTCAACGGAAGAGTGCACCAGACCTCGTCGCCTCCACTGGTTCTTCCGCCGGTCCCCCAAATAGTTCATTAGGCGATCACTCGAAAGATGTTTTGCACAGCTCATCCAATTCCCCTTCCAACCAATCTAGTAAACGTTCCTCTAGCAGCTCTTCGAATGGGCCGTCCAACCAAACCGCCTCCAACAGCAGCTCCAACGGACTATCCAGCAGCTCGTCCGGGGATCCCTCCAACAGTCCCATCACTGTCTCCACCAGTTCCTCCAGCAGCTCCTCCAGCCTCGCCACCGACGCCGTCCGGGGGGCGGTCGACCTGAAGGCCGGGGACGGCGCAGGTGGCGCTGCAGTCGCCGCGGGACGAGCCCGCCGGCCGACGTCTGACGACCACGCTCCGACGGTGCCGCTGCGGAGACGTGTCGCCGCCAATCGACGCAGCCCGCCGACGCCGCCGCGGCCGCCCACCGGTCTGGACAGGATGCTGCAGTACCACAGCACGCTCGACATCGCCGCCGGCGCCCTGGACGACCGGCACAAGACGAAGGTGACGCCCCCTCCCTCCCACAGCGATGCCGTCGCGAGGCTCTGACAGGCTGGACTATGCCACCATGTCACGCCAGCATGCGGCGAGCTGGATGATTGTTGCGCTTTGGAATTATGCTGTTATATAAGCGCAATGGTATTACGCTTTGACGTTTGGAAGGTGTTTCAGTTGTCTCTCGAGAGCCCGCTCCAGCTTTTCCACGAGAGCGGCTGAATGAGTAGACGCAGACACCACATTTTCAATAGCTTATGCATCCGCTTGCACATTCTGTCAAACAATTACAGTCCAGATTATGAAAGGTCATTAATCTGGAACAGGTCGAATTACGTGAGGTTCCAAAATATTCCAAATGTCGCAAATCAGGTTAGTTGCAGCAAACAAGCACCATGTCACGCCAGCATGCGGCGAGCTGGAAACTGGCAGCGAACATACAACTGGCAAATAAGCACGAGCATTCTGCCATGTCATCAAGACGAACGTGGTATCTGGAAGTGCTGCCTACGATCAAAATTGCTGACCTGAGGTCAAGCTGATTTCCGCATATGTTTACCGTATTCATTGGGGAACATTCAATCCGGGGATAATTTGTGACACCAAAAATAACGCAATGCATGAATAAGCATTCTGTTAATTTTAGTGTCAACGGTCAGTGGCGTAAGGTTAGGCCACTTTGGTATATTATACATCATGGTATCTTACGTGCAATGTCGTTGTTCCTCTCCAAGTTAAATCAGGATTCGGTTTCAGCGCTGCCTAAATTGTGTGATGTGAGATTGGATGCCAAACGAATGACCTGGGATAACCTGACCTCTTGCAAACTGGCCTGATTTAACATGACTTAACCTTTCGTTTGAATTACTTCCCATGCAGTGCACATTTAGGCGAAGGCTGAAGAGAACGACTTACCAATGTGTGCATTAACCAAGCGTGACCTGGGGTCAGACCACGAGGTGAGAAGCTGGACAGTTTACAAAGATGTTCCATTAGCATAGCAGTTCTTCCTGGAATACGATTTTGTATTTTAGAAGTAATGTTCCCGACATATTTCTTCCATGAACTTACTTAAGTTGACCTTGCCTTAAACCTTTTCGACATCAATCAGATACAAATATTTTGTTTGATTGGTTTTATTGAAAAAACCCAGGAAAGTAATCTTGTTTGGTTGAAGAAATGGCTTCAAATCGAATCTAGACTCCACAAAAACCTTGATTCCAGTTAAATGTTCGTGTAAAAGAGCACATTCCACTCCGCACTGCGGTATGTGTGACCTTGCCTTACCACCGACTGGCTGTGCTTGGCAGGCTCAGCTGTCAGACGACAGTGGCGCCTCTAGTGAGGACATGTCTGAACTATCGCAGGACGGGGCAGACGAGACGTCGGCGGCTATCGGTACGTACATCTCGGCGGGCACTACGCCGCTGAGATCGGCGCACTGAACGGTCGTACCGATGTTGATGATTGACATCTGGAGTAAAATATTCGCATGCTTATTCTGCACAAGACACAAGCGCGCTTACAGGCATAACATTGCGTTCCGACTTCATGTCAGGCCATGAAGTCATAATTTTAAAATTTTGCGTTTTCTACGATCACTTATATATCCACCCATTTTCAAGGACGAATGCAAAGGCATCCTGCGGTAGACCTGCAATAGTACCTGGGGTGATGGAGGGTACATCATGTCATAATGGAAGGGTTGCACCCTTCCGGCTGGGGAAGGCATGGAGTATCCAGGAGTACTGGAGTATCCAGTGCACCCTAGCCCTCACTCAACTGATTTTTCAGCGAGAGGAAGGTTTTCAGACGGAAATGCGCCATTCACTGTGCTCGACTGTATGTCCAACGCACTCAGTTAACTTTTCCTTTGGAGGAGGACCGCCGAGTATGTGACCCCAGCAACATTTCTGAGTTCGCCCCTGCTCATTATTGTCTTTTGCAGATGCTTGGTTCCATTCGTTTTTGAGAAATGGTTAAAGATCCTTACATAGACCATGTCCGGGCGCTCACGTCGCCTAACCATGGCCTGTCGTAGCTCCGTCACCTTACCCAGTCCGGGACAATGGTTGTTGACCTGCCCTAGCTCATGGGCGCTGTATGACCGAAGCAGTCGATGTGCCCCTAAGCCCAAATAACCAACCAACCTGCCCTAGTTCCGTGGCCTGAGCCAGCCCGGCACGGTAATTGTTGACCTGACGTAGCTCCGTGATTTGACAGCAATTACCGTTGGCAGGTGAAAGGCATCATGGGATGATGCATTTCAAGGTTACGCTGAGCCTCAGCATTACCGAGCCAATACTTGGATTTCGGGGGATGCATTTTCCTATGCCGTGATGTAACCAGGGCCGGAAGGGGGGGGGGGGTGCATTGGCGTATCAAGGGGAGTCCACTCTGAATGTTTGTAGGGAAATCCAGCAATTATGGAAAGCACACCAGTCGTTGTAAGAACACCCCTCCAATCTGCAGATATGCACCCCAACCGTTTTATGGACACCCCGACTGTGTGGAGAGAGGGCACCCCAACCCTGATTGGGCGACCACTGAAGGATGCAATGAAGGGCTCCCCAGCCATTGCATGGGCACCATAGCAATTGCATGGGCACCACAGCCATTGCATGGGCACCACAGCCATTGCATGGGCACCACAGCCATTGCTTGGGCACCCCATCTGTTGTGGGGATACTCCAGCCGTTTTTATGGACACTCAGCCGTTATAGGGGGTGCCCCATCCGTTGTGGGAACACTCCAGCCGTTGCGGGGGAACATCAGCAATTCCATGGGCACCCGGACCGCTGTAGGGGCACCACAGCCACTGTAGGGGCACCCCAGCCGCTGTAGGGGCACCCCAGCCGTTGCAGGGGCATCACAGCAGCTGTCTGGGCACACAGCTGTAGTCTGTAGAGGGACACCTCAGCCAACCAATTATCTTCTCTACGGGAGCGGTCAGCCTCACTGATTAAGTCTGTCACAATCTTGTGTCCATGTGATGACCGCTTTAAGCAACTTTACACAGCCTGCACGATTCAATGGATGCAGTGTTGCACAACGTGCCGACCGAACGAGACTGAATTAGCCTGCCCGTGCCGGGCGGTGTGTACAGTTTGTCGTTCATTAGCCTGTCCGTGCTGGGCGGTGTGTACAGTTTGTCGTTCATTAGCCTGCCCGTGCCGGGCGGTGTGTACAGTTTGTCGTTCATTAGCCTGCCCGTGCTGGGCGGTGTGCACAGTTTGTCGTTCATTAGCCTGCCCGTGCTGGGCGGTGTGTACAGTTTGTCGTTCATTAGCCTGCCCGTGCCGGGCGGTGTGTACAGTTTGTCGTTCATTAGCCTGCCCGTGCCGGGCGGTGTGTACAGTTTGTCGTTCATTAGCCTGCCCGTGCGGGCGGTGTGTACAGTTTGTCGTTCATTAGCCTGTCTGTGCCGTGGCAGTTTGTCGTTCATTAGCCTGCCCGTGCTGGGCGGTGTGTACAGTTTGTCGTTCATTAGCCTGCCCGTGCTGGGCGGTGTGTACAGTTTGTCGTTCATTAGCCTGCCCGTGCTGGGCGGTGTGTACAGTTTGTCGTTCATTAGCCTGCCCGTGCTGGGCGGTGTGTACAGTTTGTCGTTCATTAGCCTGCCCGTGCTGGGCGGTGTGTACAGTTTGTCGTTCATTAGCCTGCCCGTGCTGGGCGGTGTGTACAGTTTGTCGTTCATTAGCCTGCCCGTGCTGGGCGGTGTGTACAGTTTGTCGTTCATTAGCCTGCCCGTGCTGGGCGGTGTGTACAGTTTGTCGTTCATTAGCCTGCCCGTGCTGGGCGGTGTGTACAGTTTGTCGTTCATTAGCCTGCCCGTGCCGGGCGGTGTGTACAGTTTGTCGTTCATTAGCCTGCCCGTGCCGGGCGGTGTGTACAGTTTGTCGTTCATTAGCCTGCCCGTGCTGGGCGGTGTGTACAGTTTGTCGTTCATTAGCCTGCCCGTGCTGGGCGGTGTGTACAGTTTGTCGTTCATTAGCCTGCCCGTGCTGGGCGGTGTGTACAGTTTGTCGTTCATTAGCCTGCCCGTGCTGGGCGGTGTGTACAGTTTGTCGTTCATTAGCCTGCCCGTGCTGGGCGGTGTGTACAGTTTGTCGTTCATTAGCCTGCCCGTGCTGGGCGGTGTGTACAGTTTGTCGTTCATTAGCCTGCCCGTGCTGGGCGGTGTGTACAGTTTGTCGTTCATTAGCCTGCCCGTGCCGGGCGGTGTGTACAGTTTGTCGTTCATTAGCCTGCCCGTGCCGGGCGGTGTGTACAGTTTGTCGTTCATTAGCCTGCCCGTGCCGGGCGGTGTGTACAGTTTGTCGTTCATTAGCCTGCCCGTGCCGGGCGGTGTGTACAGTTTGTCGTTCATTAGCCTGCCCGTGCTGGGCGGTGTGTACAGTTTGTCGTTCATTAGCCTGCCCGTGCTGGGCGGTGTGTACAGTTTGTCGTTCATTAGCCTGCCCGTGCCGGGCGGTGTGCACAGTTTGTCGTTCATTAGCCTGCCCGTGCCGGGCGGTGTGTACAGTTTGTCGTTCATTTCGAATCTAGGATATTAACGTGGAAATGCTGATTGAGGAAGCTGATGGTGAAAACACACGTTAGGGAAAATTGGTGGTAGGCTGCTCATTAGTTTCATTGCAGTCCCAAATTAATTACACGGATCCTCCTTTCACGTTGCAACTAGTATTTTATTGGCTATTTGATGATCTGCATCATCGTAGAAGTCCTCACTGATACCTCGATGTCCATTAGCAGTTGGCTTCAGCGAGGATTCCGTGCTGTCAGTAAAATAAAAACTAAATCGGATCTGATAACTGCTCAGGGCTCTGTGAACGGTAAGCGGGGATTATGCAACGAACAAAGACTAAAGCACGTGCAAATTTCAACATACCTACCACACCAGGTGGAACACTGCACGTGATCGCGGAGCACTAAAAATAGCTGATGACCTGCAATGGTGAAGCAATGTTGCAGTGCTTGGTGTCGGCCATCGCTGAACCGTCAGAAATCTGTGTCGGTCTCCCCAGGAGATCTGCTGGAGATGACACCAGCCGAGGAGATCCAGTTCGCCAGCGACGGAGTCGAGTCCCTGAGACCGCTGACGCTACGCTGCATCCGGAACGGACCCGTCGCGTTCAAGGTCTGACCTGGTCTTCTGCCTCTAATCTATCCTCCCGCCTCTCATCTGGTCTTCTGTCTCTGATCTGGTCTCCCGCCTCACATCTGGTCTTCTGCTTCTGACCTGGTCTACCACCTCTGACCTGGTCTACCACCTCTGACCTGGTCTACCACCTCTGACCCGGTCTACCACCTCTGACCTGGCCTGCCACCTCTGACCTGGCCTCCCGCCTCTGACCTAATTTGCCGTCTCTGATATGGTCTTTCACCTCTGGCCTGGTCTTCAATGATCGACATGATTTTAAATGTTGAGTGTGGTCTTGCGAATGTGACGTACCAGGGGCAGATACAGAAGGGGGAAGGAGGGGGGGGGGGCGATGTACCTCCCTCCACCATGAAAAGGTGGCGGCCCTGAAGACGGTAAAAAAAACTCTTGCCGAGGGGTGGATTGTACCTCCTTCGAAGCTTCTGAAGGATGCCAGGTGCACGAGCAATCTGAAGCCAGTTCAAACGGCAGCAGTACGCGACCGGCACGGGTCAGCTAGGCCGGCTGCGGTCAGCGGTCGCAGTGCAATCGCGACACGCGACGACTCAATTCCAGCAGAAACCGTCCGCCGTCGAGCTGGCGACATTCCCAACAGGTTTATCTGAATCTAATTATCTCATTATAATCAGCCTGAAACTGAGCGTGTCCACGTGTGACTGGTGGTGACGTCAGACCCGTGGGGCAGCAGTACGCGACCGGCACGGGTCAGCTAGGCCGGCTGCGGTCAGCGGTCGCAGTGCAATCGCGACACGCGACGACTCAATTCCAGCAGAAACCGTCCGCCGTCGAGCTGGCGACATTCCCAACAGGTTTATCTGAATCTAATTATATCATTATAATCAGCCTGAAACTGAGCGTGTCCACGTGTGACTGGTGGTGACGTCAGACACGTGGCGGGCTTCAGGTGAGGACGACGGCGCCGGAGCGGTACCGGGTGCGGCCGTCCTGCGGCGTGGTGACGCCCGGCCGGCCGGTCACTGTCCAGGTGCGGCTGGCGCCCGGCGTCGGCGCTCAGCAAGCTGTGGCCGACCGGTTCCTGCTGCTGGCGGCGCCCACCACACAACAGCACGTGTCGGCCACTGATGTGACAGCCGTCTGGAGGGTAGGTCGCGCCTCGGCTGTGTCTTGTTTACAGCCGGCTAATACCGTACGGCTACCAGTATCGTATCGGTAGCAGTAGCAGTACCAGTACCGTACCGGTACCAGTACCAATGCCGTACCAGTACCAGTACAAATACCATATCGGTACCAGTACCGCACCGACACCAGTACCATGCCGTTATCAGCACCGCACCGGTACCAATACAGTACCGATACCAGTATAGTACCGGTACCAGTACCGTACTGGCGCGAAAATATCATACCGGTACCAGTACATTGCCGGTAATAGTACCATACCGGTACCAGTACCAGTACCTTTCCGGTATCAATACCAGTACCTTGCCGGTAACAATACCATACCGGTAACAGTACCAGTACATTACCGACACCAATACCCGTAATTAAGTCCGTTGTGTCGCTGTGGCCTCGCCAGGGGCGTCGTATTTCGCATACCTTTTCCCACATCAATTTGGCATGCTGTATCAAACTTTCGAATTCGGGTCATCTAGGGTGAACGAGTTAGTCTAGGTCAAGTGAGGTGACCTCCAAAAACGTTCAGCCAGTCGAGACGCTTGAACAGATACATATATTCCAATGGAACTTTTAGCGTTTGCTTATTTTTAGGGATACAACAAAACGTACGAGGAATTTTTATTTTTTTCTTCTCGTTTTTGACTACTTATTAACTTTGCATATTTGCTTACTAGAGTTCAAATCGATGATTCTGCCTAAAGTAACTATTTTTTATTAGAACAAGTTGACTTCGAACGTTTTACTGTCAGCTCTACCCATTAGAAGAGGAAATTATAGAAAATTTGAAGACAAAAAATTTTGACATTTCAAAAATACAATTTTTTTTGGTGGCAAAAAATTGTATTGTCCTGATCGATTTCGCTGTCCTTTTACGATTTCATTTTTTTCCTGAAATATCCACCAAAATGAACTCCTGTTAATGTAAGTCGTGAAAATCTAGGCCCACTAGTGACGTCACTTTTGGAGGTAACATTGTTGTGGGATGGTGTCTGGCCCTACTCGTCAAGCGCTTCCCGATGACACCTCTTTCGTTTTCGTGCGACGCTTAGTTTGAATTTTAGAGGGGGTTCCTATCAGCCCCGAGACCGGGTGTGAGGATCTGAGCGGAGAGACGTGCAATCTAACTTAAGCATTAAATTCTCGTCTGCACGTTCCAGTCTGTGCCACAGTACACCCCTGTCTATACCACAGTACGTATGCACCGCAGTACTCCTGCACCACAGTACGTCTGTACCGCAACAGACTGTCACCACAGTACGTCTGTGCGGCAGTACATCACCACAGTACATCTGTACGGCAGCACATCATCACCACAGTACGTCTGTACGGCAGCACATCGTCACCACAGTACGTCTGTGCGGCAGCACATCATCACCACAGTACGTCTGTACGGCAGTACATCGTCACCACAGTACGTCTGTACCGCAGTACATCGTCACCACAGTACGTCTGTACCGCAGTACATCGTCACCACAGTACGTCTGTACCGCAGTACATCGTCACCACAGTACGTCTGTACCGCAGTACATCGTCACCACAGTACGTCTGTGCGGCAGTACATCGTCACCACAGTACGTCTGTGCGGCAGTACATCATCACCACAGTACGTCTGTACCGCAGTACATCGTCACCACAGTACGTCTGTACGGCAGTACATCGTCACCACAGTACGTCTGTACGGCAGTACGTCTGTGCGGCAGCACATCGTCACCACAGTACGTCTGTACGGCAGCACATCGTCACCACAGTACGTCTGTACCGCAGTACGTCTGTACGGCAGCACATACTCACCACAGTACGTCTGTGTGGCAGCACATCGTCACCACAGTACGTCTGTACCGCAGCACATCGTCACCACAGTACGTCTGCGCGGCAGTACATCGTCACCACAGTACGTCTGTACCGCAGCACGTCGTCACCACAGTACGTCTGTACCGCAGCCAGTCTACACCGCAGTACGTCTGCGCGGCAGCACATCATCACCACAGTACATCTGTACGGCAGCACATCGTCACCACAGTACGTCTGTGCGGCAGCACATCGTCACCACAGTACGTCTGTACGGCAGCACATCATCACCACAGTACGTCTGTACCGCAGTACATCGTCACCACAGTACGTCTGTGCGGCAGCACATCGTCACCACAGTACGTCTGTACGGCAGCACATCGTCACCACAGTACGTTTGTACGGCAGCACATCGTCACCACAGTACGTCTGTACCGCAGCACATCGTCACCGCAGTACGCCTGCACCGCAGTACGTCTGTACCGCAGTACATCGTCACCACAGTACGTCTGTACGGCAGTACATCGTCACCACAGTACGTCTGTACCGCAGTACATCGTCACCACAGTACGTCTGTATCGCAACAGACTGTCACCACAGTACGTCTGTACGGCAGCACATCGTCACCACAGTACGTCTGTACCGCAGTACATCGTCACCACAGTACGTCTGTACCGCAGCACATCATCACCACAGTACGTCTGTGCGGCAGCCAGTCTACACCGCAGTACGTCTGTACGGCAGCCAGTCTACACCGCAGTACGTCTGTGCGGCAGCACATCATCACCACAGTACGTCTGTACATCGTCACCGCAGTACGTCTGTGCGGCAGCCCATCGTCCCCGCAGTACGTCTGTACCGCAGTACATCGTCACCACAGTACGTCTGTACGGCAGCACATCGTCACCACAGTACGTCTGTACCGCAGTACATCGTCACCACAGTACGTCTGTACGGCAGCACATCGTCACCACAGTACGTCTGTACCGCAGTACATCGTCACCACAGTACGTCTGTACGGCAGCACATCGTCACCACAGTACGTCTGTACCGCAGTACATCGTCACCACAGTACGTCTGTACCGCAACAGACTGTCACCACAGTACGTCTGTACGGCAGCACATCATCACCACAGTACGTCTGTACATCATCACCACAGTACGTCTGTACCGCAGCACATCGTCACCGCAGTACGTCTGTGCGGCAGCCCATCGTCCCGCTGTACGTCTGTGCGGCAGTACATCGTCACCGCAGTACGTCTGTGCGGCAGCCCATCGTCCCCGCTGTACGTCTGTGCGGCAGTACATCGTCACCGCAGTACGTCTGTACGGCAGCCCATCGTCCCCGCAGTACGTCTGTACCGCAGTACATCGTCACCACAGTACGTCTGTACGGCAGTACGTCTGTGCGGCAGCACATCGTCACCACAGTACGTCTGTACGGCAGTACATCGTCACCACAGTACGTCTGTACGGCAGTACATCACCACAGTACGTCTGTACATCATCACCACAGTACGTCTGTACGGCAGCACATCGTCACCACAGTACGTCTGTGCGGCAGCCCATCGTCCCCGCTGTACGTCTGTGCGGCAGTACATCGTCACCACAGTACGTCTGTACATCATCACCACAGTACGTCTGTACCGCAGCACATCGTCACCGCAGTACGTCTGTGCGGCAGTACATCACCACAGTACGTCTGTACGGCAGCACATCGTCACCACAGTACGTCTGTACATCATCACCACAGTACGTCTGTACCGCAGCACATCGTCACCGCAGTACGTCTGTGCGGCAGCCCATCGTCCCCGCTGTACGTTTGTGCGGCAGTACATCGTCACCACAGTACATCTGTACGGCAGCCAGTCTACACCGCAGTACGTCTGTGCGGCAGTACATCGTCACCGCAGTACGTCTGTACGGCAGCCAGTCTACACCGCAGTACGTCCGTGCCGCAGCCAGTCTACACCGCAGTACGTCTGTACGGCAGTACATCGTCACCACAGTACGTCTGTACGGCAGCCAGTCTACACCGCAGTACGTCTGTACGGCAGCCAGTCTACACCACAGTACGTCTGTACGGCAGCCAGTCTACACCGCAGTACGTCCGTGCCGCAGCCAGTCTACACCGCAGTACGTCCGTGCCGCAGCCAGTCTACACCGCAGTACGTCTGTACGGCAGTACATCGTCACCACAGTACGTCTGTACGGCAGCCAGTCTACACCGCAGTACGTCCGTGCCGCAGCCAGTCTACACCGCAGTACGTCCGTGCGGCAGTACATCGTCACCACAGTACGTCTGTACCGCAACAGACCGTCACCACAGTACATCTATACCGCAGCCAGTCTACACCGCAGTACGTCCGTGCCGCAGCCAGTCTACACCGCAGTACGTCTGTACGGCAGTACATCGTCACCACAGTACGTCTGTACGGCAGCCAGTCTACACCGCAGTACGTCCGTGCCGCAGCCAGTCTACACCACAGTACGTCCGTGCCGCAGTACATCATCACCACAGTACGTCTGTACGGCAGCCAGTCTACACCGCAGTACGTCTGTGCGGCAGCACATCATCACCACAGTACGTCTGTACATCGTCACCGCAGTACGTCTGTGCGGCAGCCCATCGTCCCCGCAGTACGTCTGTACCGCAGTACATCGTCACCACAGTACGTCTGTACGGCAGCACATCGTCACCACAGTACGTCTGTACCGCAGTACATCGTCACCACAGTACGTCTGTACGGCAGCACATCGTCACCACAGTACGTCTGTACCGCAGTACATCGTCACCACAGTACGTCTGTACGGCAGCACATCGTCACCACAGTACGTCTGTACCGCAGTACATCGTCACCGCAGTACGTCTGTATCGCAACAGACTGTCACCACAGTACGTCTGTACGGCAGCACATCGTCACCACAGTACGTCTGTACATCATCACCACAGTACGTCTGTACCGCAGCACATCGTCACCGCAGTACGTCTGTGCGGCAGCCCATCGTCCCCGCTGTACGTCTGTGCGGCAGTACATCGTCACCGCAGTACGTCTGTGCGGCAGCCCATCGTCCACCGCTGTACGTCTGTGCGGCAGTACATCGTCACCGCAGTACGTCTGTACGGCAGCCCATCGTCCCCGCAGTACGTCTGTACCGCAGTACATCGTCACCACAGTACGTCTGTACGGCAGCCCATCGTCCCCGCAGTACGTCTGTACCGCAGTACATCGTCACCACAGTACGTCTGTACGGCAGCACATCGTCACCACAGTACGTCTGTACGGCAGTACATCACCACAGTACGTCTGTACATCATCACCACAGTACGTCTGTACGGCAGCACATCGTCACCACAGTACGTCTGTGCGGCAGTACATCGTCACCACAGTACGTCTGTGCGGCAGCCCATCGTCCCCGCTGTACGTCTGTGCCGCAGTACATCGTCACCACAGTACGTCTGTACGGCAGACATCACCGCAGTACGTCTGTACATCATCACCACAGTACGTCTGTACGGCAGCACATCGTCACCACAGTACGTCTGTACGGCAGTACATCACCACAGTACGTCTGTACATCATCACCACAGTACGTCTGTACGGCAGCACATCGTCACCACAGTACGTCTGTGCGGCAGTACATCGTCACCACAGTACGTCTGTACATCATCACCACAGTACGTCTGTACCGCAGCACATCGTCACCGCAGTACGTCTGTGCGGCAGCACATCACCACAGTACGTCTGTACGGCAGCACATCGTCACCACAGTACGTCTGTACATCATCACCACAGTACGTCTGTACCGCAGCACATCGTCACCGCAGTACGTCTGTGCGGCAGTACATCACCACAGTACGTCTGTACGGCAGCACATCGTCACCACAGTACGTCTGTACATCATCACCACAGTACGTCTGTACCGCAGCACATCGTCACCGCAGTACGTCTGTGCGGCAGCCCATCGTCCCCGCTGTACGTCTGTCGGCAGTACATCGTCACCACAGTACATCTGTACGGCAGCCAGTCTACACCGCAGTACGTCTGTGCGCAGTACATCGTCACCGCAGTACGTCTGTACGGCAGCCAGTCTACACCGCAGTACGTCCGTGCCGCAGCCAGTCTACACCGCAGTACGTCTGTACGGCAGTACATCGTCACCACAGTACGTCTGTACGGCAGCCAGTCTACACCGCAGTACGTCTGTACGGCAGCCAGTCTACACCACAGTACGTCTGTACGGCAGCCAGTCTACACCGCAGTACGTCCGTGCCGCAGCCAGTCTACACCGCAGTACGTCCGTGCCGCAGCCAGTCTACACCGCAGTACGTCTGTACGGCAGACATCGTCACCACAGTACGTCTGTACGGCAGCCAGTCTACACCGCAGTACGTCCGTGCCGCAGCCAGTCTACACCGCAGTACGTCCGTGCGGCAGACATCGTCACCACAGTACGTCTGTACCGCAACAGACCGTCACCACAGTACATCTGTACCGCAGCCAGTCTACACCGCAGTACGTCCGTGCCGCAGCCAGTCTACACCGCAGTACGTCTGTACGGCAGTACATCGTCACCACAGTACGTCTGTACGGCAGCCAGTCTACACCGCAGTACGTCCGTGCCGCAGCCAGTCTACACCACAGTACGTCCGTGCGCAGTACATCATCACCACAGTACGTCTGTACGGCAGCCAGTCTACACCGCAGTACGTCTGTACGGCAGCCAGTCTACACCGCAGTACGTCTGTGCGGCAGCACATCGTCACCACAGTACGTCTGTACGGCAGCCAGTCTACACCGCAGTACGTCTGTGCGGCAGCACAGTCATCACCACAGTACGTCTGTACGGCAGCCAGTCTACACCGCAGTACGTCTGTGCGGCAGCACATCGTCACCACAGTACGTCTGTACGGCAGCCAGTCTACACCGCAGTACGTCTGTGCGGCAGCACATCGTCACCACAGTACGTCTGTACGGCAGCCAGTCTACACCGCAGTACGTCTGTGCGGCAGCACATCATCACCACAGTACGTCTGTACATCATCACCACAGTACGTCTGTGCGGCAGCACATCATCACCACAGTACGTCTGTACCGCAGCACATCATCACCACAGTACGTCTGTACCGCAGCACATCATCACCATAGTACGTCTGTACCGCAGCACATCATCACCATAGTACGTCTGTACCGCAGCACATCATCACCACAGTACGTCTGTACCGCAGCACATCGTCACCGCAGTACGTCTGTGCGGCAGCACATCGTCACCGCAGTACGTCTGTGCGGCAGTACGTCTGTACCGCAGTACATCGTCACCACAGTACGTCTGTACGGCAGCACATCGTCACCACAGTACGTCTGTACCGCAGTACATCGTCACCACAGTACGTCTGTACCGCAACAGACTGTCACCACAGTACGTCTGTACGGCAGCACATCGTCACCACAGTACGTCTGTACATCATCACCACAGTACGTCTGTACCGCAGCACATCGTCACCGCAGTACGTCTGTGCGGCAGCCCATCGTCCCCGCTGTACGTCTGTGCGGCAGTACATCGTCACCACAGTACGTCCGTACATCGTCACCACAGTACGTCTGTACGGCAGTACATCGTCACCACAGTACGTCTGTACGGCAGCACATCGTCACCACAGTACGTCTGTACCGCAGTACATCGTCACCACAGTACGTCTGTACCGCAACAGACTGTCACCACAGTACGTCTGTACGGCAGCACATCGTCACCACAGTACGTCTGTACATCATCACCACAGTACGTCTGTACCGCAGCACATCGTCACCGCAGTACGTCTGTGCGGCAGCCCATCGTCCCCGCTGTACGTCTGTGCGGCAGTACATCGTCACCACAGTACGTCTGTACGGCAGTCATCACCACAGTACGTCTGTACGGCAGCACATCGTCACCACAGTACGTCTGTACATCATCACCATAGTACGTCTGTACCGCAGCACATCGTCACCGCAGTACGTCTGTGCGGCAGCCCATCTCCCGCTGTACGTCTGTGCGGCAGTACATCGTCACCACAGTACGTCTGTACGGCAGCCAGTCTACACCGCAGTACGTCTGTGCGGCAGTACATCGTCACCACAGTACGTCTGTACGGCAGCCAGTCTACACCGCAGTACGTCCGTGCCGCAGCCAGTCTACACCGCAGTACGTCCGTACGGCAGCCAGTCTACACCGCAGTACGTCCGTGCCGCAGCCAGTCTACACCGCAGTACGTCCGTACGGCAGCCAGTCTACACCGCAGTACGTCTGTACCGCAGTACGTCTGTACGGCAGCCAGTCTACACCGCAGTACGTCTGTACCACAGTACGTCTGTACCGCAGCCAGTCTACACCGCAGTACGTCTGTACCACAGTACGTCCGTACCGCAGCCAGTCTACACCGCAGTACGTCTGTGCGGCAGTCATCACCACAGTACGTCTGTACATCATCACCACAGTACGTCTGTGCGGCAGCACATCGTCACCACAGTACGTCCGTACCAAATAGTACGTCTGTACCGCAGTACATCGTCACCACAGTACGTCTGTACATCATCACCACAGTACGTCTGTACCGCAGCCAATCGTCACCGCAGTACGTCTGTGCGGCAGTACATCACCACAGTACGTCTGTACGGCAGCACATCGTCACCACAGTACGTCTGTACACATCACCGCAGTACGTCTGTACGGCAGCCAGTCTACACCGCAGTACGTCCGTGCGGCAGCCAGTCTACACCGCAGTACGTCCGTGCCGCAGCCAGTCTACACCGCAGTACGTCCGTGCGGCAGTACATCGTCACCACAGTACGTCTGTACGGCAGCCAGTCTACACCGCAGTACGTCTGTACCGCAGCCAGTCTACACCGCAGTACGTCTGTACCGCAGCCAGTCTACACCGCAGTACGTCCGTGCCGCAGCCAGTCTACACCGCAGTACGTCTGTACGGCAGCCAGTCTACACCGCAGTACGTCTGTACGGCAGTACAGTCACCACAGTACTCACCGCAGTACGTCTGTACGGCAGCCAGTCACCACAGTACGTCTGTGTGGCAGTACATCGTCACCACAGTACGTCTGTACGGCAGCACATCGTCACCACAGTACGTCTGTGCGGCAGTACATCGTCACCACAGTACGTCTGTACCGCAGCCAGTCTACACCGCAGTACGTCCGTGCCGCAGGTTGTGCAGACATCGTCACCACAGTACGTCTGTGCGGCAGTACATCGTCACCACAGTACGTCCGTACACGTCTACACCGCAGTACGTCCGGCCCAGTACGTCTGTACGGCAGTACATCGTCACCACAGTACGTCTGTGCGGCAGTACATCGTCACCACAGTACGTCTGTACAGCAGCCAGTCTACACCGCAGTACGTCCTGCCGCAGTACGTCTGTACGGCAGCCAGTCTACACCGCAGTACGTCTGTGCGGCGGTCATCGCCAGTCTACACCGCAGTACGTCTGTACGGCAGCCACATCACCACAGTACGTCTGTACGCAGTACGTCTGTACGGCAGCAGTCATCACCACAGTACGTCTGTACGGCAGTACATCGTCACCACAGTACGTCTGTACGGCAGTACATCGTCACCACAGTACGTCTGTACGGCAGCCAGTCTACACCGCAGTACGTCCGTGCCGCAGTACTCTGTACGGCAGTACATCGTCACCACAGTACGTCTGTGCGGCAGTACATCGTCACCACAGTACGTCTGTACGGCAGCCAGTCTACACCGCAGTACGTCCGTGCCGCAGTACGTCTGTACGGCAGCCAGTCGTACACCGCAGTACGTCTGTGCGGCAGTACATCGTCACCCAGTACGTCCGTACGGCAGCCAGTCTACACCAGTGTCCGGCCGCAGTACGTCTGTACGGCAGTACATCGTCACCACAGTACGTCTGTACGGCAGTACATCGTCACCACAGTACGTCTGTGCGGCAGTACATCGTCACCACAGTACGTCCGTACAGCAGCCAGTCTACACCGCAGTACGTCCGTGCCGCAGTACGTCTGTACGGCAGTACATCGTCACCACAGTACGTCTGTACGGCAGTACATCGTCACCACAGTACGTCTGTACGGCAGTACATCGTCACCACAGTACGTCTGTGCGGCAGTACATCGTCACCACAGTACGTCTGTACCGCAGCCAGTCTACACCGCAGTACGTCCGTGCCGCAGTACGTCTGTACGGCAGTACTCGTCACCACAGTACGTCCGTGCGCAGACATCTCACCGCAGTACGTCCTGCCGCAGCAGTCTTCACCGCAGTACGTCCGTACCGCAGCCAGTCTACACCGCAGTACGTCCTGTCCGCAGCAGTCTACACCGCAGTACGTCTGTACGGCAGCCAGTCTCACCGCAGTACGTCTGTACGGCAGCCATCTACACCGCAGTACGTCCGTGCCGCAGTACATCGTCACCACAGTACGTCCGTACCGCAGCCAGTCTACACCGCAGTACGTCCGTGCCGCAGTACATCTGTACCGCAGCCAGTCTACACCGCAGTACGTCCGTGCCGCAGGCGCTGCCGGTCGAGTCGCACGTGGAGCGGCGGCTGCGCTGCGCGCTGGCGCCGGAGCGGCCGCTGGTGGCGCTGGTGCGCGGCCTCGGCCAGCAGCTGGACGCGCTGCAGCAGCGGCTGGGCCGGCAGCAGGCGCTGACGCAGCAGGTGGCGCAGCACGGCGCCGCCACTCACCGCTGGCTCGGCGTCACCCTGCTGCTGGTGGCGGCGCTGGCGCTCTGCAACGGCTACCTGCTCTTCAGCGGCCCGGACACCTGCCGCCTCGGTGAGCGGGGCGACGAGAGTGGGTGCGGTGGGGTGGGGGTCTGAAAGATAGACTGGTCCTGGATTTCTGGCAGACAGAAAATTATCATCTGTTCTCATTCAGATGCTTAAGGTGCTGCTTGATAATGAACGGTTCTATGACACCACGGTGTTAACGATTCACTGGAAAGTGCAAACTGAAATTTTGATGTCGCAAGATTGAATACAAATGTCCTGTCTGTATTCGAGCACAGAACGAACTTTTCACATGCAGAATCATAGAACACAAATGAAACCCTGTAGAGAGGGAGGGGGCAGTCGGCACAGGGAACATAGATGGCAATGAGTGTGAGAGGAAGGGCAGCAGTGAACACTGGTGACAAATCGGTTGATAGGTGCCCTATCAAACTTTGGTTTTAATCGTTTGTCTGACAAGATTGGATGTAAACTGTTCGTAATCCTCCCGCAATTTTGCGTAATCAGACAGATAGACAAATGACTTCCGCACACTATGCATCCAAGGTTCGTCTCTTTTTAGATGTGCCTATGAATGTGAAGTTGTCTGCTTGGAGTTAGACTCCTACGCAAGGCAATGATCACGTGATCTCTACATGACAAAAAGTAAGCATGACTGTCATAGATAACGTCGCACAGCCTTCCCCATGGCATACTTCTTGCTGGGTACGATGAATATCGGCAGCTGATTTAGCCTCGGGCAACTTCAGTCTTCACGTGCTCACCTTGACCACGCTTTGTGAATGTGCTCACCGCGTCGTACAGGTGTGAAGTCGAAGCAGGTAACTCAAGCGAAAGCCGTACAGCATCCATAAGCATTCCAACACGAGACGAAACCTGAAGGTATTCGATGTTCCATAGCCATTTGCATAGCCCATATTTAGAAAGCTACGATGGGGTTGCAAACTTTTTGTATAAATCCAGAATGTTACGGTTATAAAACGCATGTTATTGTCGAATCGCCTGCAATTTTGCACACCAGGCTGCGTCGCTTATGGTAATCAAAATTAGATCTGGATACCCGGACTTGTTTTTCTTTTTTGGCTGGGAAGTCTGGGACTCACAGCTGTGCTGTTGGCATTACTTGTGTATCTGTTGACATCATCCGCGGACACGCTGTTCTCGTTGTTTCATGCGGGTTCTCAGTGAAATTCCCGATAGAACCCGAGGAATCTGTGGCGTATTTTTCCCGCGTCTTTTGGCAGGCGTACCATTGCCATGCGGAATGCACCCAGCAACTGATTGCCTTTTGACATCTTGCACGGAATGAGCACACAAAGAACTTGTTGATGGAGTGGATGTCTTGAGCTTTGTGTATCCTGACCACATTCCCGGTGTTTTCACCTATGTCCATATCTGAGAGTATACCCGAAGCTGAGTCTAATTGGTGTGCCGTTTTCAGGCTGAGGAGGCCACCTCTGCTGCCTGCCGGTCAGGCGTAGTGCTGTGCTGGCCGACAATCACTGCCAGCGGGGTAGGACACGCCGCCGGCTGCTGACTCCGACTACCCTTCCCGACCCTCTGCACACACCGCCGACTACCCTTCCCGACCCTCGGCACACGCCGCCGAGTACCCTTCCCGACCCTCGGCACACGCCGCCGAGTATCCTTCCCGACCCTCGGCACACGCCGCCGAGTATCCTTCCCGACCCTCTGCACACGCCGCCGAGTACCCTTCCCGACCCTCGGCACACGCCGCCGGGTATCCTTCTCGACCCTCGGCACACGTCGCCGACTACCCTTCCCGACCCTCGGCACACGCCGCCGAGTACCCTTCCCAACCCTCGGACACACGCCGCCGACTACCCTTCTCGACCCTCGGCACACGCCGCCGACTACCCTTCCCCACCCTCGCACACGTCGCCGACTACCCATCCCGACCCTCTGCACACGCCGCCGACTACCCTTCCCGACCCTCGGCACACGCCGCCGACTACCCTTCCCGACCCTCGGCACACGTCGCCGACTACCCTTCCCGACCCTCGGCACACGCCGCCGAGTACCCTTCCCGACCCTCGGCACACGCCGCCGACTACCCTTCCCGACCCTCGGCACACGCCGCCGACTACCCTTCCCGACCCTCGGCACACGTCGCCGACTACCCTTCCCGACCCTCGGCACACGTCGCCGACTACCCTTCCCGACCCTCGGCACACGCCGCCGAGTACCCTTCCCGACCCTCGGCACACGCCGCCGAGTACCCTTCCCGACCCTCGGCACACGCCGCCGAGTACCCTTCCCGACCCTCGGCACACGCCGCCGAGTACCCTTCCCGACCCTCGGCACACGTCGCCGACTACCCTTCCCGACCCTCGGCACACGCTGCCGAGTACCCTTCCCGACCCTCGGCACACGCCGCCGAGTACCCTTCCCGACCCTCGGCACACGCTGCCGAGTACCCTTCCCGACCCTCGGCACACGCCGCCGACTACGTGCCGTCCGCCAACGTGCCAATAGCCGCCCTGCTGCCGCCTCCGTCCGCCCTGTCGCCGCTCAGAATACGGCGTGTTGGAACTGGAGTCCGGTGGAAGGCTGCGACTCGGGGAGTCTGACGTGTCTCGGGCAGTCTGATATGACCGGCAGTCTGACGTGTTTCAGGGAGTCTGACGTGACTCGGGAAGTCTGATATGACTGGCAGTCTGACGTGTTTCGGGGAGTCTGACGTGACTCGGGAAGTCTGACGGGACTCGGGCAGTCGCATGGTTGAGATCACCTGACATTTTCGCGTGTTGACAGTGACATGCCGTTGACTTTGAGCTTTGGTAGTTAGTGGCAGAATGATAGGGCAGGCCACTTAATGAACCCAATATCTTTCCTACGTTCGACTCGTCCTACTGTGGCAAACATTGCAACGTGCCGGACACTTGTCCTCCCCGTTCGTTAGTGCACAAAAGTCGCCAATCAATCAAAATGCTTGAGCTGAGGAGATGGATTGTTGAGTTTTTCAATTTTCTCCATGAATGTGCATGTGTGTGTGCGTGTTCCTCTCTATTTGTGCCTGTATGTGTTCTTGTGCGTCTATGTATGTGTCTTTGTGGCATGCAGATAATTTAGTTGATCAACTATCTATGGACACGGGTTGTGTGCGTGCTTTGATCGTTTCTGCGAAACAGCCGTCGGTGGCATTGGTCGACTTGTGGCACCTGTGGCTGTGTATAGGCTATCGGCGGTAGTGGCGCCGATGTACCCGTTGTAGCGCACGCACTGCATCGGTAACCGCGACGGGGCCCCGCCGGCCACTCGAGTGGACGTCTCCGGGTGCCCCGGCTGCTGCCACGCCCCTCGAGAGCTGCCGTCAGCTCTGGCGGGCTGTGGGCGGCGCGCGACCTTGCACAACAGTGGAGACGGGTGACGTCACGGGGTCGGTGACGTACACCCAGCGCCGCCGCCGGACGGCGGGACGGCCAGTGTACGTCACCAGACCACCGCCAGTCACCTGGTGCGGACGGGCACCGGCCTGCCATTGCGCAACCAGGCGCGATCGGTGGCCCGCACTGCTGTCTCACAGGGCGGTGACCGCCTCTCGGCACCAGACATCTTCAGCTCGACCCGCCCACGGATGTCTGCGGCGCTGGCACCAGGGGACCAGGGCAGACAGCCAGAGCGATCTCAGGAGACATGAGACGGGCCCAAGCACACTGCGTTGCGGGACTGAACGGCTGGCGGAGTATCCGCGTGCGGTGACAGTGCGGAGTGAACGAGCTGCCCGACTAGTGCCATTCGATAATACACTGTCCATCCGGTCGGTAGTGCACATTGCGTTTGTGGCGCGCAGATGTAAAGACATCTCTCCAGTTTGTCTCCCGCTGAGAGGCGAATTGTGTGCTCTGGCCCCCTGCTGTCAGGAAGGCACGTGGCTGAGACTCTAACCGAGAAGGGCACTGGGGGAAGGTGACCTTTCCCATGAAAATGTGAGCCACTCTGACTCTGAAAAAAGGCGCCCTTCAGAGAGGCCTGCCTTCGGAAGCATTTGTGTATCCTAGAGCTTGTATACACAACTATTTAACCCACGGCCGCGGAAGTACCAAATCCAGTAGTTCCTAACTGAGCTCCACACGAACAACGCATTCGCATTCATATTTAAATACGTATTAGCGACCCATCCGATTGAGTTGAAAACTAAAGATATTCTGTCGCTCTCCCAAACGAACCCTAGTTACGTATTTTCACACCTAAACGTTTGATCCCCAGACGTCAACAAATGTCGAGGTTTGCGCCCCTTGTAACTGTCTCTAACTGTAACTTTTTATCTACAAACACGAGGCCAAGGCAACAAATGTCGACCAACTTTCGTATCAAATCACTCGCATACACTTCATAACATTGACGTTTCAATGTTACAGTTCAGAACAATGTTACAGACGCTTGTTTTCAGACCGACATCTAGCGGGACCGAAGGAAGATGTGAGGAACAGATTATGCCACAATGACTGATTCTACGTAGGATTAATTCCTGATCATATTTGAACTAGGGGGAACTATGAAATACCCCTTCCCATTGAGGCGATGGAATTGCCAATAATCGCGCCGGAGCCCAGGAAAATCACGTGGAGGCGGCCAAAAAAATCACAAGTGCTCCAAAACTCAGCCGGAGCAATCCAAATAGTTCTGGTGGCCCAACTATTCCCATGGGACCCAAGAAATTCACCTCTGATACTCGCCTATCAATCCGAAGCCCGGGAAACCGCAAATAACCGCAACCCTAGGGAGCTCGATGGCTCGAGAGATCGACCGCTCTCGGGCGAACATATTTTGTGATGTGCAATTCACAAAACAAAAGGTGTGAAGAAGATTGCCTTTTGTCATGAGGTGGTAGTGCTGAAGAAAATGGCCACACTTAATACCTATGAGTTGGTACTGCGCCGACCGACTTCCTCTGTCATGTACTGAGCTAGCTGCAAGGTGTCGTCCGCCGGTCTTGAAGTAGCTGCAGCTTTTGTTGTGGCTGCAAGGGTGATGAAAATTTACATTTTCCTAACATGCAGAGGCACGCGGACCTGTCATTGGGTTCGGACAGACGGTGGAGCGTTATTAAACTACTAGCTTCCAAACTATGCATTGCACGAGCGCGATCCGGGTATCAAAGGAAAACTATGGGGAAACTGGGCCCGAAATGGCACAACTTTTAAGTGAAGTAAACTTGGGACTCAAAGTAACGGGGTTTCATAAAAATGACCTCAAGAAATATGTCAATTTCTGATCAAGGCACAGTCGGAACGCCCACCATTTCACAGCAAATGACGCTGCGCTTGTTACAAAGGTTACATTGGTCTATCATGCACCGACATTAGCATTGACCTTGGGTCACTGACCTTTCCTCGAATACAAGTGTAAGACCAACGTGTAAGCAGTGCAAAATTGTGATCGTGTGATAAGCATGATTTCAATAAATTTTCACGTGCACCTGAGACTAAAGAGTCTATAAATTGTCATAAAATAATGACTGATGAAGACTGACTACGACGATTCATAGGTCAGCTTCCCCTGCGTGACGTCGTGCAATGCAAGTTTGCTTCTATTTAGACTATGAAACCTCGAAATACACCATCAAACATGAGCGTCATAATAAGTATTGCCCGCTCTGCGCGAGTTGTCTTGATCTGGCCTGATGTTACTTCACGGAGGTCACTCAAATTGGATAAGGAACATCTGATATTTCTACACGAACACCACGACAGGAAATGTGGTTACAAAAACATGGATATGACAAATATGAACTGATAAAAAAAATTGACAGTCGCCTCAGGTCGCTGACCTGACCTCGAATAGAAATCTGAGATATACGTCTTGCAGTCACTGCCAGATTGTACTCACGTAGTAACCTTAGTTGCAATATATTTCCATTCAGATGAGACCGATTCTGAAATGTTCTTTTTCCTGACTGTGGCCGTCTTTGTCCTCAGCTAGATTACACAATTGGCTTACGTGACTTGAGGCTGAAACTTTGACATCAGACGAAAAAGATACCGAAGAAAAGGTGCCTACATTTCGCTGCGCGGCGCCGGCCGCTTTTCTCCGTCGCAGCAAAATATCAGGTGGAAGGAGAGGGGACCGCGGTGTTGAAATCAGTCATACCTTATGGCCAAAGGACATGAACGGGTGAGCTATTTTGAACGATTCGAGATTAGCCAACTCTCATCCCTCGCACGCACATGATTGTTGTATATGTATTATATATACGTATACTTCATATTCATGTGCATTTTAAAGGGCATTACTGAAATTTGGCAGCTATTGGCGAATTAAAATCTCATTTCCCGTTTCCCTTCGCTTTTATTAAACCAACATACGAGTATACGAGTCATTACACGTTTGCTTCTCGCCATCTTGGCTGCGACACTGACCCAAAGGCGTGACTAGTGGGGCAAAGGGCTTTGGGACCCAGGTTCCTCTTACGTTCCAGTCCATCCACCAGGCTTCGACCCTCTTACGCTATAGTGGTTCTACACAGTTTTCGAAGTCAGTCAGGCTTCAGATCGATTTCCATGATCTACTGCCAGTTGTGAGACCAAAAAGGACCATGGCAAGGCTGAAGCCCTGCAAACCTGGCTCCTCTCATGGGATCCAGTGCTCATTCAAAGTCACTCAAGGCCCGAAAAGAGCACAAATGTCCATAGGCTCCAACCATGCCATCTATGAAGCCTATTTCGTGCAAACTGAACGAGAGTGGAATAAATCCTGACTGTTTTGAAAAATGATGGGCGGTGTTGGGGGTAGGGCGGGGTGGGGGCAGATGGTTACATACTGAGAAAATCCTGCCTTCATCACCACCGGAGCTACACCAACTTTGACAATGATCCTCCACCCAAGCCTATGAAGATATATGCACCAGCAACGTAAATCTGCACTGCCAAGGATTTAACACTTGGTTATGTGCATCTTTAAATTAAATACCTAGTGGAGTAGGAATCCTACAATGTGTTAGTGACATACCATCCGATTTTAGAACCAAAAAATACGCAAATATTATTGTGCATGCTACAAAATGTATGCTATAATAGTACGTTTTGACGGATGTTGGTAGCATACCCAATGCCACTCAACCGATGTTCCACGTTCGTAATCTTTCCTTCTTAGCAATTGCAACAGTCACAGTTGTAAGCTTGAACATGAACCCATGCACACATGCAGCAGGATACAAAACGGCGTGGTTATTTTAGAAGTTCCTTAAATGAAGGTGCGATATTACTTTTTAAAGCTGGTATTTAAACATTTGGACCTGCCATTTCCCTCCATCAATACAGTGAAAAATAGCCTTCCACACAACTCCTTCGCGACAACCATTTGGGATAACAGCACACATCAATTAACGATGTATTAGTGTAGTAACTATTCAATACGCCATATTTCACTCGGAATACTCGCCAACACTGACTCCGTTAACATGGCTTGAAATGTGCAAATATCGAAACAACTGACATTTCATCAACGTGTCAGCACAGCGCCAGGGGCGACACAATCACGCCCTCGGAACACTGAAGCAAGCTCGAGATCGACCGGGTTTGAACCGGCAGCGTCAGACGCCCCGCTCGCAAACCGTACCAGCAGCCAGGCGTCCAGAACAGGCGCGACGCACGACCGCCACCGGGCCGGCAGCTGGCTCCGCGGCCGGCGCCTGCGCACACATTGAATACAGCTCACCGGCGACTACACCCGCCTCGGCGACCACATGGACGAACGGAGCGCCAAAAAGCACCGCCAGCGCGACGGGTGGAGCGCCGCGAGGCGGCCGGCGGGAGACGAAATCAGGCGCCACGCCACCGAGGGCGCGAGAAGCGCAAGCGGCCGCGAGTGCGACGTCCAAGCGAGAAGGGCCACCGGCGTTGCCACGTGCCCACATGTTCTATCACGACACAGCTCGCCCACGCGCTCCTGTGCGACGAGTGTGCTTTGCGTTTGAAACGGAACGACTGACAGACACGATGATGGCTCCGCTGCAGATCGATGCCAGCCATTAGCGAACACCGGTGTGTATAAGTCAAGTCGGCGTTTGTCAGATCAAGCCAGCATTTGCCAAGTCAAGTCATCGTCTGTCAAATCAAGTCACCGTATGTCAAGTCAAATCAAGTCAGCGTTTGTCAAGTCAAATCAAGTCAGCGTTTGTCAAGTTAAATCAGTTGGTCAAGTCAAATCAAGTCAACGTTTATCATGTCTAGTCGGCGTCTGTCAAGTCAAGTCGGCGTTTGCCAAGTTAGATCAAGACTGGATCATTACTACGCAGGTGGAGGGGCACTTCCAGTTTTTACACTGGGAGTCGCAGCGCCTGTTCTTCTTAGCCGAATTACTTTTCCTCGACTCGATTGAAACCCGAATCCTTTATCTTAACACCTACTTTCAGCTTATAACAGTGCTCGACATTCAAAAACAAGTATCGGAAAGCTCTGCAATATTGCACTGTGACTTTTCACATGATCGTTAGCTCACTCACTGAACATTATCACGATACTAAACTTCTTATCGCAATGGCGAACAAGAGATTACATCCCTGCACATAATCATACGAGTTGCCGGGCGAATGCACAATATCGCTGCAGCATAGCCTACCAGAAACCATAGCACGGACTTCGGGCGTTTTCTTCAACCTTTGGAACAAATATACTGCTCGCGCCAAACATGCCAAGTGCCAAGAACGACCACTACACCCACGGCACGAGTGAACGTCCAACCAGCGCTATCCGAACATTAATCGGAATGACCTGAATTACCGTGCTATGATTCGCGACCTGTACCCGCCTATTGCAGGGCTCAATTTATCTAAACGACCCAGGCCGACTTGTCCAAACACCCACGGGAAGACTCGACGTAGATCAGTGTGGCGATTATCCGACATCGACATGGCCAACACGTAATCAGCCCCTGACAAATGTGACGTCGCCAATATACACCTTGACGGTGATTGGTTGATATCGGAGTTGGAAGGAAGACAAAATGCCGATGCAACACTACAGACGTATGAGGAAGCAAGCGAGGCATGCTGGGCAGGGTAAAAAACCCATTCTCATAACTTCAAACCATGACATATTGCGTCAGTGGCCAATTTTTTTTTGCGTTACCGTGTCCAGCGTGGCTCACCAATATATTTTTCTGATCGGTAGTTGCGAGAACTAGTGTGCTATTGACAATTGACCAATAGTCAATAGCACACTATTGACCATATCTGGCACCAGTATCAGATATGTTGCCAAACAGATCTGGGAAAGTTTGAGATGGGAATGGTGGGCAGTAGAGAACTGACGGAGGCTCAGAGGTTTTACAATGCCAATACAAATAACCGATACTCTCTGAAAACCGACGCCGCAACTTCCAATTGCAAATTCCGAGGCGAACTACACAGTGGACGTCAATGTGACCTGTGCGTGTGGCAAATCTCGACAGGCGACGAGCTAACACGATTATTTGTCGACACCGGCAAGACGCTCCTATCGCGACAGAACCGTCCAACAGCCCAACCGCCGCCACTCTATCCAAGACAACATCACCCGGACCAGCCAGGGAGAAGACAAGCCAACAGCGGCGCGCGACACTGGGGCGGCGGGGGCAGGATCCAGCCAGCGTCAGGCCGGGCTCTAGCCGCCAGTGCACCACACCGGCCGCTCGCCACAGCGCCCGCACGCGCCACGCGAGCGGCGCCCACCGCAGACGTCCGGCACCGCGGCTGGAAGACGAACGGAGCGCGGGCGACCACCTAGTGGACGGCGCTCCAAGCCGGCGCCGCGACCGGCCGGGCGCGGAGGCAGCGCGAGCGTCGCTCCCGGCCAGACTGACCGAGTGCGGAGGCAGCGCAGAGGCAGCGCGAGCGTCGCTCCCGGCCAGACTGACCGAGCGCAGAGGCAGCGCAGAGGCAGCGCGAGCGTCGCTCCCGGCCAGACTGACCGAGCGCAGAGGCAGCGCGAGCGTCGCTCCCGGCCAGACTGACCGAGCGCAGAGGCAGCGCAGAGGCAGCGCGAGCGTCGCTCCCAGCCAGACTGACCGAGTGCGGAGGTAGCCCGGGCACCGCGACCGACCAGCGCCCATGTCGCCCGCGGCAACACACCGGCAAATGTCGGCCGCCCGCCAACCGACACGTAACAAGGGAGAGTATAAAATGCATTGTGACTAAGTGCCTCGGGTGTGCAAGGCAGCGGCCGCCGGGCGCGGCCGTTATTGCTGGGCAGTCGGCGGGCGCGGCAGGCAGGTGTGCAAGTTTCCGGAGCGGGACGGCCGTCTGCTGCTCGGGCGGCTGACCACCGCCGGCCGTCTGGTGCTCGGGTGGCTGACCACCGCCGGCCGTCTGCTGCTCGGGCGGCTGACCACCGCCGGCCGTCTGCTGCTCGGGCGGCTGACCACCGCCGGCCGTCTGCTGCTCGGGCGGCTGACCACCGCCGGCCGTCTGCTGCTCGGGCGGCTGACCACCGCCGGCCGTCTGCTGCTCGGGCGGCTGACCACCGCCGGCTGTCTGCTGCTCGGGCGGCTGACCACCGCCGGCCGTCTGCTGCTCGGGCGGCTGACCACCGCCGGCCGTCTGCTGCTCGGGCGGCTGACCACCGCCGGCCGTCTGGTGCCCGGGCGGCTGACCACCGCCGGCCGTCGGCTGCTCGGGCGGCTGACCACCGCCGGCCGTCTGGTGCTCGGGTGGCTGACCACCGCCGGCCGTCTGCCGCTCTGGCGGCTGACCACCGCCGGCCGTCTGCTGCTCGGGCGGCTGACCACCGCCGGCCGTCTGCTGCTCGGGCGGCTGACCACCGCCGGCCGTCTGCTGCTCGGGCGGCTGACCACCGCCGGCCGTCTGCTGCTCGGGCGGCTGACCACCGCCGGCCGTCTGGTGCTCGGGCAGCTGAACACCGCCGGCCGTCTGGTGCTCGGGCGGCTGACCACCGCCGGCCGTCTGCTGCTCGGGCGGCTAACCACCGCCGGCCGTCTGCAGCTCGGGCGGCTGACCACCGCCGGCCGTCTGGTGCTCGGGCGGCTGACCACCGCCGGCCGTCTGCTGCTGGGGCGGCTGACCACCGCCGGCCGTCGGCTGCTCGGGCGGCCGGCACCGTTGGCGACGGCCGGGCCTAGCTGCTGTTGGTGGAGGCCATCGGCGACAGTGGCGAGTTGGGCGTCGGTCCGTTCGCCGGACACCCGTTCAGCGTGACGCACAACTTACGCGCGCCGGCTTCGTTCCTGTGCTCGCACAGCCAGATGCCCTGCGGCGGCACCGGCGGTGGCGGTGACTGGAGCGTCAGTGATACGACACACGTCGCAGGCGAGCCAACTCGTCCCACAGCAGAAGGTGAACAACCGATCACAATACACATGAGAATGGAGGGAAATTTAAACCATGAACCAAAAATGATTGACTTTTTCCTGGAAGAAAATTGACATCAATCAGTAATACCTCCAAGTCCAGACAAGATCTCTAACGCTCTTCTTGACCGGTGTGTTAGTTATTTTGGGTTTACATGTGCCAGTTACACCATCTATATATATACACATATGTACTATTTCTATGATCCTATGACCATGAGTACCAAAAAGTGTCAGAATGAAGAAGTATCTCATCACACAATACGAGTGCAAATATCTGAACAAAATGAATCAGAAATCAGGAAATCAGAAGTTCCAGAATCTCATGCAGCATTCCAGACCACACTCTGAAAAGCAGACTACTATGCAGTGTATTTCTCTGATCTTTTTTTTATAGAAATTTAATCCGAATTGTTGCTGGGGTGGCTTGAGGAACCAGGGTTCTATTGCTAAGCAGAGCTTGTTGCGTGAACCCTGGCCCCGCCACCCGATCAATGAACTCCAGTTCAACGGCATAATTTAGACCGAAAGTTTAACGTGCCGCCAATGTACCGACACGGCCGCCCGGTAGCTCGTCCCCGGCCTTATCGGACCAGCTGCCAACTGACACTCCCGGCCGGGGGCTAAATGCGAGCGCGCGAAGCGACTCGAACCCTGTGTTGCCAGTACAGGGGAGACCAGTGCAGACCAGCGCTCTAACCAACTGAGCTACCGGGGTGGCAATTATGTTGCATTAGCATTAGTGCAGCTTACTTGTTCAGGCAAAACAAAATAATCACATACAGGTAAGCATTTGACATTGTTTGTGAAAATGCACAAGAAGAGGGAACATTCTTAGCTGGGTGCATACTCCAGTTATTTGTGCTTTAGGGCACTTTGGCCAGAATTGATCGTTCACAGGGTGCATCCTCCAACTAAATCATGAAACAAACTTAGTATATTTATTCAGAAGAGGGTTGGGAAAACAGTGTTCTTGAACTTTTGGTGTTCAGAACATTACCTTATCCCCCCAAACAATGCACTACCATTCTCATTCAGAGCTTGAATGGTGCTGTTTGATGATGAACTGTTCTGATACAGTGCTCAAGAATCACTGGGAAGTGCATGCTGAGATTATGATGTCCAGACTTCAAGAAAAATCTAGTATCCATATTTAAGGACAAAAATATTTTCCTTTCCATGTTACATACACGACACTAAGACAAGTCTTTCTTTTTAAACATGCTTTTTCCATTATGAAAAATTTATGAAACCAGCCTTTGGATCCACCAATGAACAACCATTAGTCATGCCATCATCCAGTATCATATGATATCCATGAACATGCACCATCATCTGAACTTTACAAAATCATGCATTTCTTTTCTTAAAGGGGGCACAGGTTAGCTCAATGAAAGATGTGCCACACATTCAGAAATATTCCAAGCTATGATCCCCAGCTAAATGGCAGGCCAGCTAGATTGCCAGTGTTTCTGGCACATTTGATGCATTGCACAGGCGAGGGAACAGCACTAGTCATTACCTAGTAAGTTACCGAGCACACTGGTCACGTACCTGCCACGTTCCTACATGTAACCGGCCATCAGTGATGGGAATTGTCAGCGATGATCCCAGAAAACATGCTTTTACATGCGCTGGCTGCGGAAAAACAGGTAGGTAATACACAACTAAAGCACATAGCTAGAGGCAGCATCACTTTCTGCCAAATATACTAACTGCTAACTATTCATTTATATTGCTAATTATATTGCCAATGAGAAAATGATGATCTCCAAGAACACATACAAACTACAATATACTGAAACAACTAACTAGGAGTGCTAGACAACTGGCTTGTATCTAATGTCAACTTACAGTGATCTGCAAGATCGCACAATCCTGATATAAAAATGAGCCTGCTGTTCTACAATAGAAATGAACACAACATACCATGTCATCAGGGCCTTCTGAGGAGTGCTTGTATGGCAAACCCTGAAACAGTCAGGTGCGTTATTACATTAGGGCCATGTTCATAGATTAGGAGGTTCATAAACTGTACAGGACATACAAAAGTCAAGATGTTCAAAACTAAGTCAGAATCTATAATATATTTTAAGAGGAACTGTAATAATAAATACATGGCAAGCTGATTACATGTTGAAATAATTGAAATACAGGATGAGCACAAATTTCGAGACATTTTCTTTTCTTCTTCCCTTCTTTTAGGACAAGAATGAGGACTAACATCCTATATCAAACATGCCCCAGATAAATAGGGAAAACAATGAGCTCAGAGCCAAATATAATGGAAACATGCATTTAGCAATGGTTACTTACAATGAGATCACCTTAGACATAGTAAATGGCTCACAAGATGTTGAAAAATATACAAGTAGCTCATGATATCATACCTCAGGCACTATCTTGTTCAGCATTGTCTCCATATCACCTCGTACATGGGGGTCCCAGTTCTCATTCAAAGATAGGCTGGCTGATGTGTGCAATACTGGAAAAAAAGATTATGTCAATGATGCTGGAGTCTGGCAGAATACAACTTGGACTGCACACAAAGCCACTGATTGAAAAACATAGTCCATATAATATATGTCACATTGTTTGCAACAGCTCCCATAGGCAGAAACTGGAAAAAAATGTACCCAAAACAATCCACATTGGACCTGGCAGTCAGGTAGTAAGTCACATCAGTTAGTTGGTAATTTGTCCACCAAACATGCCATTTGGCTACAAGTTGTCAGTAGCAACCAAAGGACATACAGGCAGCCAAGATCAGAGGAATTACCGAGATGTATATCAACTTGAGTCCACAAAATGACATGAAAACCAGGGCAAATATATGACTGATTTTTCACCACTAAAAGTACATTCAGATAATTTTCTTCATTTTGGACAGATAGCCTCAATTGTTCATTCACTTATAAGATATATTCAGTTACTTATTCACTAAACATATAAATGCACCCTGATGCCCAAAATGGGCCAAGGCACAATACATGGTAGGCCTGAATAAGTTCTTATCAGTTTAACCAGCCCAAATACAAACATCTGGGTGGAAAACAACACAACACAATGGTGTAGCCAGGATTTGGCCTAATAAAATCTAAACTCCCAAGGTTAGCAGTTTAGGGCAATCTTTGATTTGCTGGAACTCATTTTTCTAGTGCAATGTTCATGAATGTGCTTCACAAAACTTAACCACTCATTTCCTAGCAAATGCACACATAATTTTTTATGCAAAATAACACAAAAAAAGATGCTCCAAGTTCAGTAACAACATAAAAAGCAATCTTCAAAATCAAGAAAAATGCAATACAACATAACCCGGCCGCATCTTCCATGCATGACATGTCTTTTAATGGAAAAACTCCAACAATTTGATTTATAAAAAATGTTCAAATGAAAAATCTAGCTCAACTTCACATACTCCAAGTTTGTCTACTATTTCTCTTGAGGGGCTCCATCTGTATAAATAGCGAACAACCAGGTTTTGCAAAACTCCATACCATGCAGACAACCAGACATGAACATGCAAAATAATTATTTAATACAGCTTGTGTATATGCGGACAAACACAGCGCATCAGAAACACGGCTAACTTACTCTGTATGTGGCACAATCCAACCACAATTCGCCTTATTTCCTGATACTTGTCGAAGAATTTCATCTGTTACTAAGTGAATACCTCTTTTTTGAGGCCTAAGCTTTATTTTCTTTTGATACCAGGCAGACCCAACGTGAAACACCCCCGAGTGGGACGCCATGCTTGTGTCTACGCCGGAGCACCACTTCTGATGTTATTATAGTAGATAATTAAGAGACATCACATTTGGTAGTGAATGAGGAAAATGATTGGTATTTCATTTCCTGCTGAAAAATGTTAATCAAGAAACAAAATTGTTTAATAAAAACAATCGTTGTGACGGAGAGCAGTGCGCGTAAAGAAAATCTTCCCATCTCCAATAATATACGTCATCAGGCACCAATAATCTGTAGAAGCATGGAAGTATTTCTACATCCTTGGAGCGTCATGAAAGGGGTCGGGAGAAGTGCAACTTATTTTGTTGTACGTATTTTATCCCCTCATTTTAACTAAAACTGCGGCACCAACATCGGGTATGTGGATGGGTAACTGTTTGTTTGTGTGAGCCTTTGCGCAATGGAATGATTCTATTTGGAGTGACTAAAGCAGGGGTAAGAGATAGGCATATAGACTGATTAGTTACGTAGGGTTACCAACAGGCACTTAGTGTTGTGGTACAAGCTATTATTAACCATTAAACGATGCTCGTGTAATTACAAAAAAATATTTAAAGTCACTTCTTTATGGTTTCCTTAAGCCAATTGCTCTTGGAAGCCTAAAAATAGTGCCTGTAAACTTCACTAGCTCCATGCACAAATAATTGGTAGAACAAAGTGATCAGACATTCATATTTTAGTAGAGACAGGTCCATCATTCATGAAAACCACCATCTTTTTGTTATTTATGCACTGAACATGATGTGGGAGATGTCCAAAGGTTCAGGAAACTGCTCAGATATCCCCCTCATATGCTAGTCCTCTTCAGGCTTCATGGTGTAGATTGATACAATGTATTTTATTGGTATTAAAAAAGTTTTAAATCTGATGTGGCATGTCAGGAAAGCAATGTTATATTGGGCCTGTTCACCACCCTGCTAAATAAGAGTAGAGCAACTTGGAGCAACTTGAAGCATTTCTGATCATTTTAGACCAGTCTCAGTAAAAATGAGCACCAGGACATCTGGAGCAACTTGGAGTAGAATTCAGTTGTTTATGCTTGTATTATGGGGCATGTTTGGAGCTTAGATCCTGTGGGAAATTTTCTTTGTAGCATCACACTTAGATCAGATTGGCCAATTCACAGTTTGAAGCTCACAGGATCTGGAAAATTATCTGGATCTACAGACCATTTTTCAGACAAAATATACAGGACCTATGTGATGTCACTAGCATTAGTGGCACCTGTGGTGTACAAGTTCATACAGAATGTGCCTTATTGCTTTGTGTCATTGAAGTCTTGCTCAATAATGAGAAGATGCAGGCAACTGCAGTTTCAGTTTGGATTGATATATTTTTAAGTCCAGATAAATCAAGGGAACACATTCTTAGGCTAGAATATGCTGGTAACTATGAAATAACCAACATTATCAGGGCACCAAACTAGGGGTTCAGACCTCTTCAGCTCACCCAAGGTTACAAGCAATGGTGTCATGGTCTTCTATATGCAGCTTTGATGTCCTGCAAAGACACCATTCAGCTCCTTTCATCTAGCATTGAAGCACACATTCATCACTCCTGGTATGATAGCACCAAGGTTCCCTTTGTCAGAAGTTTTGGACTTGGGAATATATTTGACCACATCCAATAACCTCCAAGTGAACATGCTGGCAGCAGCCCCACAGTCAGCTAGGGGGAGGAATGTCCACCAATGCTGACATGCAGCAGACACTCAGCCAACCAGCCAACATGTAGCTGATGTGAGGCTGATGTCTGTAAGATGTTTGGCTGCTGTCAAGTGCTAGGGGCCTGCTATTGGTTGGGGAGTGAAATGACAGACATTGGCTCTATGTCAGCTCTCTGCTATTGATAGCTTGAATTGAACCCAGCAATGTTGACATCAGAGGGTTTTATTTACTTTTGAAGCAGAATTCCCCTCAATGTTGGCTTTCCCCCAATAATTCCAACTTTTAACATGGGATCCAGCACAGTGTGTCCCCAATCAATTTCGGGTTGCTATTTGCCTTCATGTATTTTGTCCCACCCACTAATAATATTCAGAAATCAACAACTAATTGTGTTATGCTATGTGCATCATGCCCATGCATTTAACAATTTTCAGACACAATGGACCCATTGTCACTGAATCCCATTTGTGGCCTGTGATGCCAAATGTGCGCCGGCAGACCAGGGTTTATGCCACATGTGTGCCAGCAGACTGATGGTGGTGATCCGGGAGGTGGCCACCGATGATGAGGACAGCGACTTCAGTCCAGGCCACGGGCCGCGCCGCGAGGAGCCGCGGCTGCGCGTGCGCCGGCGCACCAAGAGCTCCGGCGAGAGCCGCAAGTCGTACGCACACGGCCGGCGGTCGACCGGCGGCGCGGGCGAGCGGTGGCGGGCCGGCGGCATGTCCTGCTCCAGACTCGCCTTCGTCGTGGCCGGTCAGTGGCACTGGCGGCGGGGCGTGAGGTGTCAGAGTCGTTGCGGAGGTGGTGGAGCCGGCACGCTGAGAGTTGGTCGGATGGACGGCGGTGTATCGAGACGGAGAGCGAAGTCGCGGCGAGGTCGAAAAGGTGGTCCGAATGACAGTCAGATGACTGTGTGCACAGGGAGATAGCGGGAAAGGCGGGCAGATTTCAAACAGTTACGTACAGCGGTGCAAGTGAGGCATGGCCATATGGGCAGAGCTGACATAGTTGACTGAAATATAGGTAGACGAATCTCTGGGAGGGACAGTCAGATATTGTCTGAAGTTCCTGTACTCTGGGATGGTTATCTCACTTGTACAGTATGCCATGTTCGGGACGGTCATCCCTGACGTTCCTGTACTCTGGGAGGGTTATCTCACCTGTACAATATGCCATGTTCGGGACAGCCAGATCTTCTGTGGTATGTTCCTGTACTCTGGGAAGGTTATCTACTCACCTGTACAATATGCCGTGGTCGGGACGGTCAGGTCTCCTCTTATCTCTGTGGGGTGGGCATGTGCACCTGAACCCAGTGGCTGCAGCCCGTGACCGCTGTGCGCTCAAAAGCGGTTTGCTGGCGTCCGGCCGTCCTGACGTGCGACCGTTGCGCGGTACCGCCAGGTGTGACGTGCGGTGTGCTGCACGCGCTGCACGTCAGCACCCTGTTCGAGAATGACCGCCACTTCAGCCACCTGTCGACCCTTGAACGCGAGATGTCCTTCCGCACAGAAATGGTGAGTCACCGTGGCAGATGATGCCAATTCTTCTCCAGGTGGTGGCGCGCTCCCATGGACAACAAAGGATTCATGTTACCATGGCGATCATTTGCGTATTTTTAGCGCTCGAGATGCTGAAAGTTTTGCGGCAGAGAGACGTGTTCGAATATGGAATAATATCGAACTTATTTTATGGCGCCAAACTGAGCCACCTTTTTAATTCCACCTGCTTTCAGATCATGTTGAGCTGATTGAAAGCAGGTGAGCGCATGAGAATCAGCTCGTGTAAATATTCCACCAGTGGTAGGATTGTCGCGGAGCGTCCACTACCATGAAGCGGCGATCATTTTCCGTACGATATGCTAGTTTTATCGTCACCATTGAAGGAACTTCAGGTACGGTGGGTAGTCTCATGCACCTCTGCACATCCCATACCTCAGAATCTGACAGTCTCGTGCGTCACTACCCATACCACACCACAGTCTGGCAGTCTTGGGTGCCACTTCCCATCCAACACCTCAGAGTCTGGCAGTCTCGGTCGTCATTCACCATCCTATACCTCAGAGTCTGACAGTCTCTGGCGTGACTTACCATCCCACACCTCAGAGTCTGACAGTCTCGGGCGTCACCGCTCATCTCGCACTTCAGAGTCTGGCAGCCTCTGGCGTGGTTTCCCATCGGCCACTTCAGAGTTTGGCAGTCTCGCTCGTCATTTACCACCCTACACCTCAGAGTCTGACACTCGGGCGTGACTTCCGATCCCACACCTCAGAGTCAGACAGTCTCGGGCGTCACTACCCATCCTACACCGCAGAATCTGACGCTCTCGGGCGTGACTTCCGATCCCACACCTCAGAGTCAGACAGTCTCGGGCGTCACTACCCATCCTACACCGCAGAGTCTGACAGTATCGGGCTTCACTTCCCATCCGGCACCTCAGAGTCTAGCGATTTCATGCACCCCTGCTCACCCGACACCTCAGTCTGCTGCAGTCCCCTATAACTACGCACATTAGACACCTAGTCAGGGGGTCCGTGCACCTTTGCTCATTCGATGCGTCATTAGAAATACTGCTGTAGTTTGCCAGTATGTCATTTCTGTGGAAGATGTACCATGACCAGTACTGTCGTAGTTTTGCCACCGTTTCATTTCTGCAGAGGATGTACCATTGCTAGTACTGCTGTAGTTTTGCCACTGCACCATTGCTGCAGAGGATGCACCATTACCAGAACTGATGCAGTTTTGTGACTGTCATTACTGCAGAATATGCGCCATTACCAGAACTGATGTGGTTTTGTGACTGTCATTACTGCAGAAGATGCGCCATTACCAGAACTGCTGTAGTTTTGCCACTGTGCCATTACCACAGCAGATGTGCCATTACCAGTACTGCTGTAAGTGCCACCGCTCCATTGCTGCAGGGTATGTACTACTCGTACTTCAAGACAGTGGCGGAGGCGCCCGACTTTTTGTCGGGACTGCAGCTACTGCTGGAGGATCGCCTGGTGGAGGCGCCCGACACCATCAACGCACTACAGCGCTTCAACCTGTACCCGGAGGTAACACATACACAATACAGCTCTTGCCATGGGAAAATTAAGGTGATGCTGAGTCGACCTTCATTGTAATCAAAAGGACTATCCACTTGTGTCGCCGTAAGTTATATATTGGAGTTGCTCTATACTTTTTGGCTGACAACCTATTATGAATATCAATCATCCCAAAGAATCAGCAGTGTTGTTTGATCTGCCGTAGGGCATTACGTGCAATACGACAGGGCCGTGGTAGCTCAGTTGGGAGAGCGTCGGACTCTTGATCGCAAGATTGTGGGCTTGAATCTCACAACCGACGGAATTTACCGTGTCTACCCGCGACCAATCGGCGTGAGAGGTTGGCGACGCTATATAACCTAGCAACTGAATGCGTCGCAAAAGAACCCAAGGTTCTTATTCTTTCTTCTTCTATGCCCTATGACCAGACCTGCCTTCGTGCATCAACGTCTGGGCAGCCCCAACCCCCATTGACACGATTTTTATCGTGATCAGACAGACAGACAGACAGACAGACAGACAGACAGACAGACAGACAGACAGACAGACAGACAGACAGACAGACAGACAGACAGACAGACAGACAGACAGACAGACAGACAGACAGACAGACAGACAGACAGACAGACAGACAGACAGACAGACAGACAGACAGACAGACAGACAGACAGACAGACAGACAGACAGACAGACAGACAGACAGACAGACAGACAGACAGACAGACAGACAGACAGACAGACAGACAGACAGACAGACAGACAGACAGACAGACAGACAGACAGACAGACAGACTTTATTGAGGTCATCCACAATTGACTTGTGGCTATTACGACATCGCGTCAAATAGATAAAACAACACAGCACAAAAGGTAAAAAAGAGGGTCAAAATCACAGAATACAAGTTAAACTATAAAAAAAAATATATATAAAAAATAACAGCAAGTCGAGCAGTCTATCAGTCCGGCACGGGTGGCACGTCAAGTAGATACTCCCGTAGGTGGCGACCAAAGATCGACACGGGAAGTCGCGTCAGCTCAGGTGGCAGTGAGTTGTACATGTGTGGCGCTCTGGAACTAAAGCGTCTCTTCCCCATCTCGGTGCGGGACCAGGGGACATACAAGTTGTGGTCTTGACGGGTGGTCCGGTCACGAATCTCCGCCATGGTGGTGAGATCGTGAGCCAGTGACTCTGGCTCACCATGGAGACGCACCTTGTGTATGAGGCGAAGGGTGTGATAACTCGCTAGGTTCTCCGCGCTGAGCCAGCCCAGCCTCCTCAGCAGATCCGAAACGTGGTCAAACTTTTTGCGGCCGAAAATTACCTTAGCCGAGTAGTTTATAATTTTTTGGATGCGAGATAGGTTCTTTTTGCCTCCGTTACCATACACAGAAATACAGTAGCGGATCTGCGAGAAGATCAGAGCATTGACCAGCGCGGAGATGACGGCAGGTGGAAGGTGCCCCCTCAGATGCGACAGACCACCCAGAACTCCGAAACAACGCCTAGTCAATTCTGAGACGTGCGAGTCCCAGCTGAGAGAGCGATCGAAAATAATACCGATATTTTTGCATTCCGAAATGGTGGGTAGATTATGATCGCGAAATTTCACTGTGACATCCGGTAAGGCACGCAGATTTTGTGGGCTGCCCAACAGCATCAGCTGTGTCTTAGCTACGTTAATCTTCAGTCCATTTGCTCGAAACCAGATATCGAGGGAGGCCAGAACTGTTTCCATATGAGTGACAACATTTTTAATTTGAGATTTCTTACCACTGACCAAAATTTGGGTGTCGTCAGCGTATTGAACAACTACTGCACCTTCGGCGAACAGGCTGAGGTCGTTAGCGAAGACGCAGTAGAGGAGAGGTCCGGTAGATGATCCTTGAAAAACGCCGATGCTGTTGGGCAATGGGGCAGATTTGTGGACGACACCCAGACTGTCAGTAAGGCTGACACTCTGGGTGTGGTTCTGAAGATAAGCCGAAAACCAGGAAGTATCGATGCTGTGGAGACTTAATTTTGACAGGAGTTTTGAGTGATCTATCACATCAAAGCACTTGCTCAAATCCAGCAGGCAGAGAAGGGACACCTCTCCATGGTCACATGCGGATAGGATCTGGTCAGATATGGAGGTCAGAGCGGTTTCCGTCGAGTGACGAGGACGGAAGCCGTGCTGAGTTTGGGAGAGGAGGTGGTTATCGGACAGGTAATTGTAGAGTTGCTGGTGGACGGCACGCTCTACAATTTTCGCAATGACTGGGACGATGGAGATAGGACGGAAATTGGAAGGGTTACAGGGATCACCGGACTTGAAGATGGGATGGACGAGGGAGTGCTTCCAAGAATCAGGAACATCGGATTGGGTAATGCTGGAATTGACCAAATGCAGGAGCACCCCACCTAACGAGTCGAAGCACACCCTGAACATATGGATGCTGATGCTGTCTCCGCCACAGGCCGACGACCCGCTCATCCCGAAGACGATGGATCGCAGCTGAGACAGCGACAACGACTCCAGGGTGAACGCACAGGCACCGACACGCGGCAAACGGCAGGAGATACTCGGCGTCGCTCCCATACTCCTAACCTCGTCAGCCACGCACGGGCCCACGCGGACAAAAAATCGGTTAAGGTCATCAACTGTCCCGTCGGGCAGCTTACGAATGGCCTGCTTGCCGCCGACAAATGGCCTGATATGGCGCCACATTGACCTCTGCCCATCCTCACGGATTCGCCGCTCAACGTCGTTCCGGCTATCACATCTAATCGCCGATCGTACAGCTCGGTTTGCGTCCCTGTACTCCGTGGACTGGTGCCCATAAACGGTCAGCGCACCACGGCGGCGACACATTAAAGCTTTAGTTCCATCTGATACGACCGGGGCGCTAGGGTTCCTGATTCTAACAGTCCTGATGGGAACATGGATGTCAATGATGGGTAAAAAGATGTTCAGAAAACAGTCCCACTTGAGCGTGACTGAGGGAGAATTAAAAACAGAACTCAGTCAGCCAAACAAAGATCGTAAAGCAAAGCATTCGGATCAGTACGGCGAAAGCAACGCGTGCGAACGGTGGAGCCACTCGGTCTGGATCTGGGCACATCGACTGAAAAACGAACGAATCTATTCGGACTAAAATGACAAAATTGTGTACGGCAGTGCTGCACAATGTCACGACAGTTGGTGATAACTACGTCAAGGAGAGAGCCAGTTGTATAGGTGGGCGAGGTCACACACTGAAATAACGAGTAATAAAAAATAAAATTAGACAGCACACGCCTACCTTGGTCCGAGTCTGGTTTCCGCAAGTCACAATTTAAATCTCCGCAAATAAAAAGTTTGGACTTCGGATAGTCAACAATCACACGCTGGAATTGTGCTTCTAGGTCTACAAAGTCCGCTTTCAAGTCGGTCAGATTCCGTCTCGGTGGACGATATGCGGTGCAGATGATGAATTGGCGCTTGCTGTCTGGTTTAACCAACATCCACAACGTCTCCAGCTTGCTGTTGGGATGGTTGACAGCCGTGATTTTCAGCGGAGACGCGTTGGTACCTTCCCTGGCGGCCAGTGCCACTCCTCCGTACCCTCGCCCGTCGGGGCGATCGGCCCGGTACAGCTGGTACCCATGCAGCAGCAGCAATCTGTTGGGCGTCGCAGGCTTCAGCCAGGTTTCGGCCAGGCATATGATGTCATACTTGTAGCAATGTAGTACTTCGGACATTTCCAGTAATTTTGGCTTAATGCTTTGGATGTTCAGCAAGCAAATGTTGAGTCTTGAACTGGGAGCTGGCCATATATTCCTCTGTCGGCGTTAGGCGCCTTTGCTCCCTCGCTTCCTCGCGCCAGGCGCGCGCCTGCCGCGCCTGCGCCGGCGAGGGTGGCGGCCGGAGTTCGCCGATAGGCCGCCTGACATCGCTGACCCAATGCCGGCGGGCACGCGGTCACCCAGCGATGTGCCGCCGCTTCCAAGGTCACCGGCGGGAATCGAGTGCCGGACACCAGGCAGGGGCAGGCGAACAGCAGGGGCCGCGACCAGCACGATGACACGGACCACAGCCAGCAGCACAACAAGCCGCAGTATGTCTCGATGTCTGGGAAAACACACCAGTCCCATGCTGGTAAGAGACGATGATGCGTCGTCTTCCGGCACTCGATGATGCGTCAAAGACGATGATGCGTCGTCTTCCGGCAGCTGGTAGATCGCCTCTCGAAGCGGAGCCGGGCCGAGCGCCACTCGAACTCGCTCACGTTCGCACGTCACACCCCAAACACACAAGGACTGGCACTAGAGGCACGGGTCGGGCGAGGAGCGCCGGCGCCGCGACCCGACCCCGGGAGCGGCGCGCGAGCGATCAATGTCTCGGCCAGAGGTGAACGCAGCAGTGCAGCAAAGGAAACTGGCCACTTGGGCCAAGTGTGTTGTGTGTGTGCATGTGGGGGGGGGAGAAAATCCTCCACTATGGTTAATTTGTTTCAGGTTTTGGTTACCCAACAGGTAGTGTCAGCTGTTACCGATAGACACACATCATTTGCCGCATTTTTGCCATAAATATATCGGTTTTGCTGAGTTGTACATGTTCTTTAATACCTCCTGTTACTAACATTTGAATGTGCACATATTATGCCATGTCCCTTCAATGATGCTATGCTCTTAGTTCACTAAAGCTTGCTGTTATTCCGTGAAATATATGAATCCTTTGGATAATATTTTTATGTATAATATATACATATGCATATATATATATATATATATATATATATATATATATATATATATATATATATATATATTTAACTGGACAACTGAAAAAAATATACCAGTTTTAAAATGGAAGCACTAGTGAGCAACAATTGATACAGGTTCGGGGCTTCACGAATCACGACTTCAGCTCATAAATGTTACTGATGTGTGAATTTAGTCATCAAAATGCTTAGCATTCCTGTACACTGAAACGCTCAGCATTTCGTGCTGTGCAGTCTGTAAATCTTCTCGTTATTGGTTGTGTACGTTTTGGTGGTGTAACAAGCGAGGCCCAGGTGCGAAGTACTGAATGCTCTGCCGGATTGAATGTGTCTTCAGCACCTGTCAGCCGACTAACGGCCGCCGCCACCACAGGTGCTGCTGGGCGGCGCCTACCACTCGTACCCTCAGCCGACTGACGGCCGCCCGCCACCACAGGAGCATCCTGGGCGGCGCCTACCACTCGTACCGTCAGCCGACTGACGGCCGCCCGCCACCACAGGTGTTGCTGGGCGGCGCCTACCACTCGTACCGTCAGCCGACTGACGGCCGCCCGCCACCACAGGTGTTGCTGGGCGGCGCCTACCACTCGTACCGTCAGCTGGCGCGCTGGCTGCGGCTTGAGACGCGCGAGTGCTGGAAGGTGGACCGGGGCGACAGTCTGCCCCCCATCTGGAGCTGCGTCGGCCTCGGCACACCCGTCTTCTTCTACCTGGCCGGCGTCTGGCTGTGCGCCGCTCTCCTCGGCATGATCCTCTTCGTCTACGGCTGCCAGATGAGGTCAGCGTGCTGCCAGATGGGTGAGGGTGCTGCCAGATGTGTGAGTGCTGACACATGGGCAAGGATGCTGGGAGATGGGTAAGAGCGCTGGAATATGGGTAAGGGTGATAGCAGATGGGTGAGGGTGCTGGCAGATGGGGATGACAGATGGAGTATCCGATTTTGGCGTACCGTCAGACGGGGTCAATATTCTCCGACATCGGACATGACGAGGCGCACTAACACGTGGCAACACACTTGTTCAGCCGCTGCCGACGACATGCTGCACGTGCACAGGATTAACGGCGCGACACCACCGTACGTCGCTGGTGTGTGCGGGTCGGTGTGGAGATCGTTCAGCACGTGTGTCCCTCTGCTGCATAGCCACCACCGGCCAACATCAGCACGTGATGGTGGTGGTGTGGTTCTACCGGTGTGTCTCGTATCGTGTTGGCGTATCTGGTATGCGTGTTGTGCTATGTGCCGTACACGTATTCCTGGTGACCCGTTGTGATTGCGTGCTGCACACGCCATACTCACATACTCTACCGGTTCGGTCACGCGAAGCCGGCCACAGCTGTTGGATCACGCCAGACACGTGATCCTGTATGGGGATGGTTCGTGCGCCCGAACGGTCGGCCCATCTGAACCGTCTTCTAAGCTATATCATCATCATGGTCGGTGCATCCTAAAGACCAACCCCATCCGAACCATCTGAGCTAGATGATTATTGTCCGTGCCACACTGGCTGCTGTAGCCAGGCCTGTGTGCACGTGATAATGGGTGGTGCACGTGATAATGGGTGGCGTTTCGTTTGGCTTTTGCTTACCACGACACAGACTGTCCCATACTCCGCTACCCATACGCTGCCCCGTCTCCCGCCAGCAGCGGGCACGGAAGTCGGCGCGCGAATGGCTGTTCGACGCCATCACTGCATATTATTACACACAGAGAGCTTGACCGCTGCTCCACCGGGGCAGCCGAAGCGCCTGTCCCTGGTCGTAGCTTGCTGTTCGAGAGAGCGGCAATGTACGTGTGCAACATCCGATGTCTTCTGACACCATAATCAGCTGCCATGGTAGCGTGCCGTCTCGCCTGGCATTGTCACCTGGCCTGCTGACGGTGCCGGTCCCCACACAGTGGCAACATATGGGGCGGCCTGCTCACCACCGCCTGCTTCTTCTTCAACCACACCGAGGCGAGCCGCGTCATGTGGACGCCGCCGCTACGCGAGAGCTTCGCCTTCCCGTTCCTACTGGCACAGATGGTGTACGTGTGTCGCTCCGTCACGGCCAAGCGACCGCTCTGGACGCAGGTGAGACGACCGCCGGCCCTCCGTCTTGCTGGTCGGCACCGAACTTTACTACGGTCATGACAAGGGCGTGAGAGGGGTGCCAGGTCAGCGTGGACATACTGGTGTGACGAGAGCAGGGTCGAGCTTCCTGTGCATTGCTGGATGCCGGCTCCGAACAACAAAAGTGGGCTGATGGTCGCTTCTCGCCGCTGCCGCCATACCGACCTGCTCGCCCACGCGACGATGGAGTCGTGCGGCCCACTGGAGGCCGCAACACGCAAGGTCTTATGTGTTTCCGCTCGTCCTGTCCGCACGCAGCGCCAGAAGGGCCCGACGTTTTCAACGTTGTTCATGAGCTTGTGTGCTGTTTTGAACCCAGTTCTGGAGTTATATCTAGCCCTCGGGTTCCGGATCAATATCGAGTAGCCTGGCCGTGTATTGCAACCGGCAGGAGAAGGGAATCCGTTTTATTTTTAGTTGTGTGATACGTTTTTTAATTGTCTGATGTGGGAATATATTGCGGAGTAGCATACCAAGGTGTTCACATTTTTCCAATGCAGGACTAATTGTGTTAAACTTTAATGGCCGGTCTAAGCGTTCTAGCATTGCCTCGGACCCTGCCAGTAAGGGCGGGCACAGTGGATAATCGAGCCGACCTCTGGGAAGTCAGATGCTCATCTTAACTACTGAGCTGTCATCGCCCTGCTATTTGTCCGCAAATTTACTTCGCTGTTATGGTATCTCCGCAGTCGTCTCGCTGGTGTATGTTGTCTGTCTCGACGAATGTCTTCCTGGTGTCTGATGTGTGTCCGCAGGTGGTCAGCATCGCCACGTTGACGGCGCTGTCGCTGCTCTTCTGGCAGTTCTCGCAGTTTGTGCTGCTGACACAGACATGGCTGTTGTACCTGTTGTGGGTGGTGGGCGTGCTGCCCACCGCCCAACTCAAGGCCATCCTAGCAGCCCAGCTGGTCAGTACAGCCGGCACCGAGCCCACAGACTGGCATGAGCCCACTAACGAGCCCTTGGCTTGTCACCGAGCCCACTAACGCGCCCTTGGCTTGTCACCTAGTCTACTAACGCAGTGTTAAATTGTTCATAAAATAGGATGGAAAATACCACTTTCTGAACACTCAATCGACATCCTTCTCCAGGAAGTATCGACATCCTGTTCCATGATGCGTGCTTATGAAGTCTTCGTGTCTCCTTTCTAGCAGTGTCTTGCTTGTATCATGTTAATGCTCCTAATAAGGAATAGTGATGCACGAACATTTCGCAACGCAACTTCGGGTAAAGAAATTAACTACGATGTGATGTGGCGTACGGTACCAGTTTATAGCATAGGTAATTGTCTCCATGTCCCGAATATAGCTCTTCCTAAAATATGAATCTCAAAGCAAATAACATGCGTACAGTCGTAAGTACCTACACCATTGGCTCAAATTTGAGTCTGAAAAACATCAAAAACATTTTAATGGACACTATTTACATGGCAAATTTCGACATCCTTCTGTTCCCGTTTCGACATCTCACACCTAACGAAAAACCATTATTTTAACCCTGTACTAACGAGCCCTGGGCTCGTCACCGATTCCGCCACCGAGCCCACCACCGAGCCCACCACCGAGCCCACCACCGAGCCCACCACCGAGCCCACCACCGAGCCCACCACCGAGCCCACCACCGAGCTCCGCTAATGGCATATATCCCACCACCGAGATCGCGACCAACCCTCACACTACGTACTACCTAATACCGGCGACAGGCTCGTATGTGGAATGTCTGGTCCTTTCTCACTGCCGGTATTTTTCGGCGTACAAAAGGTGTATGCTTCGTATGACAGCAATCTGTTGTAGCTGCCATCAACAATGCACCATCGCTGTTTGTTTTGGTACAGCAAAGCAGTCATGCTAACTTATCTTGGGCATATTTCGTTTTATTGCAAGTACTCTGCTGACTGCATTCTTTTTTTCTGTCATAATGTTATGCTACATCATCATAAATCGAATCCGAAAATCTAGCTGCGAGCTAGCTGGTGTATGCTAGCCGTTGAAACACAAATAAGTCGAATGTTGATTTCTCACGTTGTCTGTATTGGTGAGTGTAAATTGACGACTATTGGTATGCAAGATTTGGTTGCATTCCGGCCAACGATACGCTAGTTAGCAGTTAATTGATGCCAAATCGCAGTCTGCTCCACCGTGCGCTGGCGGAGTATTGTCGGTCGGCTGCCGGAATGTGGTGACCCGCGCCGACTCGCGTCGCGACCGCGGCACGAATCCGAACGGGAAGGGAGCGGAGCGGGATGTGATGGGTCGGCGCTGGTGTGGTGTGACAGGAGGTTTGGTGCGTCTGTCCTGATGCTGAAGCGCAATGCCCGCTGGGTTTGGCGATGTTTCATCATCGCTGTTTGCGCCGTATATATTTGATTTGTGGTGTGGATTGGATCTGATGTTGCGAATGGAAGCTTGTTGGATACTGTTTGCTGACCAAATGTTGAATTCATGTCTGCATACCAGAGAAAAATGGATGAAGTAGTCATAAACTCGTGAGTGATTGGTAAGCTTCATAGAGTATTTTTTTACCGATATGACTATTTCGGTTCATTTATGTGTTCGATGACCATCGTTTTATCAGCCACTGTTAATCAAGCATAATGCAAAAAATCCAGCCACGCATGATGTGACTGCTATTTTGTACCTGTAGGAACTGATGGTGCCTGACATATTGGTCTGTTGTTTCCTGGCAGCTCTGTCTGATGACCTCTGGCAGTTCAGTCTGTTGTCTCCTGGCAGCTCGGGTGGCAGCTGCCTGATGACCTTACGTCTGATGAGCTCTGGCTGAACTGGTCTGATGCCGGCAGCTCGGCCTGATATCTCCTGGTAGCCCATCTGATGACCTCTTTCAGTTCGGCCTGATGTCTCCTCGTAGCCTGTCTGATGACCTCGGGCAGCTCGGTCTGATGACCTGGCAGTTCGATATGATGACCCCTGGCAGCTTGGTCTGATGACCTAGCAGCTCTGTCTGATGACCTGGCAGCTCGGTCTGATGACCTGGCAGCTCGGTCTGATGACCCATGGCAGCTCGGTCTCATGACCCCTGGCAGCTCGGCCTGATGTCTCCTGGTAGCCCGGTCTGTTGTCCCGTGGCAGCTCTGGTCTGTTGAGTTCTGTTAGCCCAGTCTGATAACCTATGGCAGCTCGGTACCATTTCCCCTCGCAGCTGAGTCCGATTGTCCTGCCCTCCCGACAGCTGGGCCTGGTAACGGCGTTCGCGCTGCTGTTCGGCAACCGGATGCTGCTGTGCTCGCTGCTGACGGGCGCCGTGCTGGCGCTGCTGCTGGTGGCGCTGACGCTGGACGAGCTGCTGCGCGTGCTGCCGCCGCTGGCCGGCGGGCTGGCCCGGCTCGGCCTCGGGCTGGTCGGCACGCTCGGCATCCGGCTTGAGCTGCAGCACCTGCTCGGCGTGTATGATGACGTGAGTGTCGCCCACTGAACGCTGTGTCATCTTCAGGGCTGGGTGTGCCGCGAGTGTCACCTGTTGGGTGTGGCCTGCAGAGCCCTGTGCTATCATTAAGGCTGAGTGTGCCGTGAGAGTCACCCGTTGGGTGTGACCTGCTGATCCCTATGATATCGTCAAGGCTGATTGTGCCGTGCCACTCGTTGGGTGTGGCCTGCAGAGCCCGTGTTATATTTAGGGCTGGGTGCGCCGTGAGAGTCACATTCATGCAGACGTCAAATGAAGGCGTTTATGCTGGCTAGGTGTGAATACTGACAGTGGAAGGTGCTCTTACATGATGTGGCCACGTGCAGGATCGCTACCAGACATGCAATGTTGACGCGTGTTGACATCTACCGGCAGCCAGCCGTCAGTAGGCTTATTAGCTACGGTCTGTCGTGTATGTCGCACCTATGTCACGTTGGCACGAGGACGTGCTAACGTACCTCTGAGTGGTGTTCGCTGATGAGACCGGGTGTGATGCAGTATTTACATGTTGTTCCATTGTAGACGACGGTGACGTATTCGACCTGCCCATAGAATCACGTGTGGAACGTGCTGCGCGCCAAGCTGGGCCGCTACCGCGACTTCGACACCCTGCTGTACACGTGCGCGCCCGAGTTCGACTTCCTGTCGGCGGAGACGGTGTCGAGCGTGACTGGCACGCTGCTGCTGCCGTCGGCGGTGGCCGGCGCCGCACTGGCCGGCGGCCTGTGGCTGGGCGGCGGCCAGCGGTGCGAGCCGGAGCGGCGGCCGGCGGCGGCCGTCTCCAGCAGCGACGACGAGCCGGCGGCCGCCAGCCGGCCACCGCGCCGCCGGCGCACCGTCAGCGGCGCGGCGCCAGCCCTGCTCGCCTGGGCGCTGGCGGCGCGCGCGCGCCTCGGCCACGACCTGGACGTGCTGTACTCGCTGCTGCAGCTGGCCGTGTTCGCCGCCATGGCCGTGCTGGTGATGAGGCTGAAGCTGTTCCTCACGCCCATGATGTGCGTGGCCGCCGCGCTGCTCGCCTCGCGCAAGGTGAGCGGCGTCGCGGCGCTGGCATCGGACGGCGCGGAGGTGGGACGCGAGACGAGGACTACGTCGTTGGCGATGTAGGCCGACGAATGTGGGATGAAGGGTTGGACGCAGTGTGAGGTGTGGAACAGACATCGTCTTGGCAATATTGTCATTAATAGTAATCTTGACATTATTAATGCGGAGAGATAACAAATTATAATAGGGAAACGTTCTGGTTGTACCGTACGGTTTTGTAGGCATTTTGTCGCCATAATTTTTTCTGTGAGGTGGGTGCTAATCAGCTGGTTGGGAAGCCGTGAACGTAAAGTGTCCCTGCAGTTACATTTAGTGCATGCATAATTCTTTCAAGTAATCTAGCGTGGTCTGCGAAATTAACCTGACCTGATCACTCATCGGATCCTGGTAATGCCCGACCGGACTCGGCGCAATAATCCGACCTAATCAGTTCCCGGAACCTGACGTGACAGAGGTAATGACATGGCTTTCTATCGGTTCCAGACCAATGAACTGGAGTAATCTGTTCGAGTCATTGTCTTGCTCAGACTTTTATAGTGGTATTACTTGCCTTGGTGAATTGGGATGGCACAGTGACCTGCTCTGCCGTGGACTTACCATCCGTTAGTTACATAGTCTGCTTTACGATCTTGTGATGGATCTCCAAACCTGATTTCCAGATACGATCTCCAGACCTGATTTGCCAGGTGTCGACCCAACCAACTGATATGACTTGACCCGTTCAAATCATGTGACCTGACCTATCGAATAGTTCGATATTGCCAACTGTTGTGCAGTGACGTGAACGCCAGTGACCCGGTCTCACTCGGTCTGCTCATCCGACTTCAGTTCGTCTACTTCATCCGCCTGCGTCGGGTGCACCTGGCGATCCTGGCGGTGCTGGTCAGCGGCATGGCGGTGCGCGGTGTCAAGAACATTCGACAACAGTACAGCATTGTGGGTGAGAGCATGATCGGCCGGCGGACAGGACCTGCTGTCAGTCTCCGCCGAACGGAGCGCGGCGCGGCGGCGATTGCAGCTTACGCGAGCGCCCCAAATGAGTCGTAACGTGGAAGAGCAACTCCCAAGGTAAAGTCCCGATAAAGTAAAGTTACGAGGAATTTCTGATGAAGTTGGTGTTGCAGCTTTATCGGAACTCTGTACAGAATACAAATATCAAAATTAACCGATCACGATGTACGGCCTTGAACCAGGTGCCGGGGGGGGGGACTGCAGTTGCTCAATCTCCGGCCGCCGGCTCGAGTCGTGATGTCAGTCAGCCGACATCGTTGTAGCCGGCCCGACATGTGATAACTATTCAGAATTCCCTCCCGATAAATGTGATAGCTGGCCTCTTACCCTTGCTCGTCTGGCGCCAAATGCTAGTTATTCGAGCCACGCGTTGGAGATTCAGCTGTTTCTGCTAGGCAACAGTGACGAAAGCGAATTGGTGGGGTCGCGGCAGCTCAGTCGGTAGTGCGGTAGACTCTTAGTCACGAGATCGTGTGTTTGATCATACAACCGGCGGGATTGCTGAGACCACCCACGATCAATCTGCGTGGAAGGTCGATGACATTATATAGTCTAGCAGTTGAAATCGTGAAAAGCCCGAAAGGAAACTGCCCATCAGGTAGGAATCCGAATTCGTCGAAAAGAACGCGAATATCATTGGTTTTTATTCATAATGAGTATCAAGCATGTTCCCATATATTGCATTCCAAAAATGTTTCAATATTCCTATGCGACCTAAGCATGTATGGTGAGTAGAAAATGACGGATGTATTAGCGCTACCATGTCATTTCACTCTGCTGTTCTGATTTTATTTTCATCTCCTCTGGCTGCGTCGCAACTAGCTGACGGATTTTTGCTGTTAGTTTTTAGTTGATTGCGTCGTTGGCTCCTGTTCGCCTGATCATGAGTGGCCATACCATCCCTATCGCTCCGCCATATCAGCGTCGTAACCACGATCTTACCATGCGACTCGCCAGGCGAGTACGAGAACCCCGAGCTGGAGGAGCTTCTCGAGTGGGCGCGCACGGACACGGCCCCCGGCGACACGTTCGCCGGCCCGATGGCGCTCATGGCCACCGTCATGCTGACCACTCGCCGACCTGTGGTCAACCACCCACACTACGAGTCGGTGGGAGCTCGGTGAGTGTCGCCGACCTGTGGTCAAACACCCCCACTACGAGTCGGTGGGAGCTCAGTGAGTGTGGCCGACCTGTGGTCAGCCACCTCCACTACGAGTCGGTGGGAGCGGCTGAGCTCTGGCCAGCACCTCCACTGCATGTCATTGAGGTAGGGAGTTCAGAGTGCGGACGGCATGGCCTGGCACAGGTCGGTGCGACGGTTGATATCCAACTGGTAGCCACCGATTATCGACTAATGATATACTATATGGGTATACCTGTCGGCCAAGGACGGCTTCATAGCATTTGAAAATAAGTCATGTGCTAATTTTAAGGTGAAGGTGCTTATAATTGAACGGATGTTTTGGGTGGTGCTGTTAAGTTGAGGCTATTTCTATGCGTCTTGTGGTCAGCTTCAAGTAGTTTGCACAGCAGGGTATTCCGTGCTGCACATGCTCAACACGTCGGTCACGCTGTTGGAACATTTTAAAATTGTTTTGAGTATCTGCGTGCCTTATCTTATTGTGAACCGCCATGTTGAAAGCAGCTCCGCAAAGATAAAAGGTTCTTTCCGGATAGGCTGCTTAGATCGACATGCATGTTTTGCATTAGTGCGACTGTTCATGCGATAACCTGGCTGGTCGGTGATGTTTCAGGTTGCGAACGCGGCAAGTCTACGAAATATTCAGTCGGAGAAGTGCCAAACAGGTGTACCGCACATTAAAGCGGCTACAAGTCGACTACGTGCTTATTTATGAGCCCATGTGCTACCGATCGTCCAAGTAAGTGACTTAAGTATTGTAGTATTGCGAATACTATTGAATTGTAGTATTGTAGTATTGCGAATACCAAGTAAGTATTGCGAATTTTGTGGTTGATCGCCTAGGGGAAGGGGAGGGAGTTAGAGGCCTGCCGGACCATTGAGGTCATTTGCACGGCTTTAATTCCGGTGGGTTTCGTAAGTAAGTTTAACACTCGCACGTCCGGCGGTCCGCGCCAACTTCGCATGTCCGGGGGGTGGGGGCAGATGTCTGCCCCCTAAGATCTCTGGAACTATGCTAGCTAGCGACAAACGGAAAACGGCGTTGGATAGCTGGTGTTCGAAAGTGTTTCTGTCATTTTTTTTCGCTCAGGTCAACATTCAGGTCACTGGGCCATCATAGGTCAAATTCGACCAGATCAGGTGGGACTCGGATATTGACACATCTCAGGACCTGTAACAGATAAAAACAAAAGGCGAACGCTGTTCGACAGTCCTTGAAATGCGCTACCGACAATAGGCGGTGTAATTTAATGTCATGTCAACCGAAACTCAGGTCAAGGTCATGAAGTCATGACCTCAGGTCAAGGCCTAGGGAGGTCATGTAAGGTATCAATCGACACGTCTTGACGATACAAGCACGATGACGGTAATTTCAGCCTTCTAGCTCAATGCAGTGCGATGGAATGTGCATAAATGTGTAGTGGTCTCAGGTGACCTCAAAGACCTTGGTGAGGTCAATGAGCAAAAATGTCAGCGGTAACATTGAGCATAGCTTCCATCTACATGCCACAACCGTTGTGAGATCATTCCGAGCGCAAATATGTAACTAGGAAACATTTTTATATTTTACCATAGCCCTATAATGAGGAAGCCATGGAAGCGACCTGACCTAAGGTCAATGCTACGAAAAAACCGATATACATATTATGGCCCCTGATGAGATCATGGCATGCTATAAGTTTGAAATCAATCGCCCAATTATTGTGGAAGTTGCGCCACCTAGAACTCCGAGTGTAGTTGAGACACTTCGCCTGACCTGGTGCCCTGACCTGAGATGACCCAGGATTAAAAATGTATGAGAATATGCGGAAAAGACCAATGAACAGCTATGCGAGGTTTGGCCTTGCTAACCCTATTAGTTCGGCGGCAAATGAGGAAAAACCGGATAGGGGGTGAGGGGGGGCAGATATCTGCCCCCCTCCCGGACGTGCGCGGGTTAAGGCAAGTTCACATTACGTTACGTTAAAATATTATTACGTTTGGTATCTTACTTTATAGTGTATGTGGCGTTGAGTTGTTGAAGGCGGGGATCGGAGTGTATATAGTTTCAGTTTACTTCACTACTCCGCAGGATATTTTGTATATGGGGTGGGGTAGGGTTGACGATAGAGTTGATTTTGCCAGGGTATCATTAGCCTAACCTAACCTAACCTAACCTAGTGGAAATTGTCGAAAATCACTGAAGGATATTTTCTGCCCTGACAAAGAGATAGTTGTCCACATCGCCTGTCACGTTGGCTCGTATATGGAAGAAGCTAGTTACCATTAATTGATGGCAAGTTGTACAGCAGACTGTCCCACCGAGCAATGGTAAAAGAAAAGTTGTTCGAACGTTGATCCACATGCTTCTCCATGTTCCTTTTATCTTAGAAGCTCACCTCTGTAAGTTTTAGACACATCCGAACTCATGTAGGGGTCCCGCAAGCTGGCCTCGTTCGTAAATCATTGCCACTCCACTGGTCGATGACGCCACGGTGGCATCATCGTTCACTGGACATGCAATGATTTCCGTTGCGCGCCTTGTCATATCTGTTTGGCTCATGGTTGTAGCTGCCCGAGTGCGTTATACGGTCTATTTAAGGCCCTCCGGAATGTTTTCTTTACGGGTTATCTATCTCGTCAGTTATTTACTTGGCAGACGGGACAAGGCGCTTCTATGCATCGAGCGATTAAAGTGGCCATCTTCAACGCGGAGGACCCAGATCATCAGACGGCACGAGATGAGGAATTTGTTTACCCGGCTGCACAGCTCACGTGCACATCGCCAATTACAGTGCTTCCATATTTGCTTCCAAACAAGCCAAAATGCGGTGGCCCAAGCCACAGCCTGATTGAACCCCGCTAAGGCCGAGTCAGCTAGTTCGGCGCTGCTGTGACGTGACTCACAAGGCGGAATCAGCTAGTTCGGCGCTGCTGTGACGTGACTCGCCGCACTTTCGCCGCACAATAACCTTGTTTTTTGTGTCCTACATATTTTACGAGTGTCACAATGGAAACTCGTGAGGCGGCGGAGGTTTGGCTAGTCGGCCAGCCCAATTGCGATATTCTGGGATGCCGTCTCCCGACGAAGTGCCAGGTGTTGCGGAAGTTTTTTACCATTGCAAATACCAGAAATTTGGGCGAACAAAAAGTCTGAACCTGTGTCTAGACGCCGTGTTGGTGTTCTGGGACAAGGCCAGAATTCCAACGATGAGGCGTGGCAGCGCTTTAAGGAAGATGGAATCCTTCCTGAAGAGATATGATGCTTTGGTGCAGAATCGTCGCAAGCCGCAGGAAAAACATCGTATGGCCGAGGAGGTGTTCCAGGATGAGGTGAAGAATGCAATTCTAGAGATTGGACACGCGCAGGCGCTGTCGGCAATGAGCAACAATGAAGACAAAGCGTTCTACATCAGTCAGCGGGATGATCCAGGTGGAAGCAGCATGGGATCAGCGGACGCGCGCTTCACAATCAGGAAGTCGAGAAACAGCAGAGGAGAGAAATTGAGAAGACGCGAGGGGAGCAGGACAAACGGAAGAAGCGGGCTGTGGAGACTGTCGCGCTGGAAGACAATTCCTCATCGGCTACGCCGTCTAAGGATGATGAAGACTTCGTCACCATGCCAGTCAGAGGCAGGCCGTCAACATCAAGTGCCCCAGCGAGGAAGCAGCCTAAGAACCACATCGACAAGGTGGTAGCCGTGGCATACGACAGGATGAACGTGTCGTATAGGAACGCAGCGATGTCATATGCACTGGCCGCCAGATCTCTCGGACACGACCTGAAGGATATTTCTGTGTCACGCTCAACAATGCATCGCACACGTCAGTCACACCGCAAGAGGGCTGCAGAGGAGTACCAGGCGGAGGAGTTTTGCCCAGGTGAGCCCTTGGTCCTGCACTGGGATGGCAAACTCCTGCCTGACGGAGCAGGGCCGGAACAGGTGGACCGCATCGCTGTCGTCGTCACGGGCGGTGGACAGGAGAAACTGCTTGGCATCCCCAAAGTGTCAGCTGGCACAGGAGTCAAAATGGCACGCGTCGGGTTTGAGTTGGTTCAAGAGCACCAGCTGGCTGAAAGGGTCAGGGGCCTCTCCTTCGACACTACCGCTTCAAATACTGGCTGCTATGTAGGAGCGTACGTGAAGTTCGAGGAACTCTTGAAAAGGGAACTGCTTCACCTCGCCTGCAGGCATCATGTGTACGAAGTCGTTCTCTCCCGCACCATGAAGTCTGCTATGGGCCCTTCCACCGGGCCAGACGACAAGCTCTTCGATAAGTTCCAGAGACAGTGGAACTCACTGGACAAGACTGATGTCACCACCGCCAGTGATACTCCATCCGTCAAAATCGAAGCCAGCGGAACGCTGTCCGCGCTGAAAGCCCGAACGGTGCCGGTGATCACGGAGGCTCTGGTCCAGGCGCAGCCACGGAACGACTACAAGGAGCTGCTGCAGCTCGTGCTCCTGTTCCTGGGGGAGACGACGGTGGACGAGATCCCCCTCAAGAGACCAGGAGCGCACCATCATGCGAGGTGGGTGGCTAAGGGCATATACGCGTTGAAGCTGTTCCTGCTGCAGCGGCAGTTCCAGATGACGTCCGACGAACTCAAAGGCATCACATCCGTCAGCCTCTTCGTGGCGCTGGTCTACTCGAGAGCGGATCTCGAGTAGACCAGCGCTCGAGTAGACTTCGTGGCTCTTGCGTCGCGAGCGAATCTCGCACCACGTGTGGACCTGGAGTTCCTCCAGGACCTGGAGGCACTTGCACGCGAGGGGAGCTGCAGCTGTGCGCAAACAGCTCTGGAAGCCATGATGCGCCATCTGTGGTATATATCCGAGACTCTGGTCGGGCTGGCACTCTTCGACCAAGCTGTCCCGCAGTGTGAGAATGAGTGTATGGTCACCATTCTCGGAAAGCCTGCGAAGAAAAAGGCACTGAAGCGACTCGAAAAGAAAAATGTGGGACCATTCCAGGGAAAACGCCTGTCGGATTTCGTCACCTCACGGACAACGGTGCTGCTGGAGGCTCTGGACCTGGACGGTAGCTTCCTGAGGACACCAGTCCAGTCGTGGGAAGAAAACGACGTGTACAAGGCGGGCAAGCAGCGCGTGTACTGCTTGCGGTCAACAACCACGCGGAACGAGCGATCGCCTTGATCAAGTTCAACAACGCCCTGACAACGACAGAAGAGCAGCGGCAGTTTCTTCTGAAGGCAGTGCATGGGAATAAAAAGCTGATCCAAAAGAAAACAAAAAAGGAAATGATGATCTTAGCTACAAGTGTGACACCTACATACAGGTCGATTAGTTGACGCTTTGTCTGAAGGACCCGGTGTGTGAATCTTATTATTGCAGAGTGACCGCCGATCCCTGCCGCCCGATATGTAACCATTTCTGAAATATGCCAACTTGCGGGACCCCTAGGTCTTGAACAACCCTTCCAGTTCTTTCAGTGTGGTGGTTTCTTGCATAAACGAATGCGGTAATAAATGTGGATCGAATGAAATATGGATATTGGTATGGTGGGGCAGCCTATTGTACAGGCACCTGCCTACCCACATACCTCAACCCATGGCTGTGCTTCGTTGAAGTGTGCCACTTCCCAGCTAGGCGCCTAAATTCACACCGCAAAGCGCATGCGGTGAATCACATTCAGCTTAAAAACCGCTAACTTTATGTTAATGCACGTTTTTATACAAGTGAAATGGTTGTAGATCTGGTGTACCAACTGCATGTTCTACTGCAGGTAGTCTGACAGCTACCTGGATTGATTCTAGGTAAATACCTATATTATTCAAAATAGGTAAGCTGTTTTGCATATGATCACGGTGGACATTTTTATATTTAGGTTTAAAGCTGGAGCTGTTATATATGTCTTATTTGCTTCATTTATAGCAGTCCTGTTTCTTGCATGCTTTGCTCATGCTCATACTTCTTAAACTAGCATGTTAGAATACTGCCCATGTGATCTGAAGTGAAATGTTCGGTTAATATGAAATATGGTGCTGAGGATGAAAATTGTAATCGACATGTTGCATAAGATGTCCATTAAAATGTTTGCTTTATCTTCACAGTTAAAATGTTGCGTATTCCAATGGTCTAGTTGTTTACTTTATAGTTGTTACCGAGTGTTTTATCTATTACTGTAACTAATCATGCGTATAAGATGTTTTAATGCATGGGTAACGGACGCATCCCCCATCCGGTACGGATAAGCATATATTTGATTGGTTCATATGGATACGAATTGAAACGAACGTGCAAATTTCTATCATCCGTACTATGCTAACAAAATAGCGAACACCGTCTGTGCTAAGGGGACGAAGTAGTCTAGGGGTCGAGGCCCGTCTCACAATCGAAAGGTTGTGAGTTCGAGTCTCACCTGTTGCTACTCTTCGCCCGCGGACAATCGGCGTGGCATATTGGCAAGGCTACATGACTCAACGGTCGATGTGTTGTGAAACTAATAACCAACCAGGCGTATGTGCTAACACCCTCAGCATATGATACTTTGGGACGGCTTAAAACTGAGCTGTGGACACAAAACGTACATTTTTGACATCACATTGAAACAGCTGCCTTTATGTCGTGGGAAAATTGAGGATCCATGGTGTGTGGGAAAACTATTGGTGTAATATGCACGATATGCGTATGTTTAAGTGTGTGGTCATCTTATCGCCAGTGAGTGCAACTTTGATATCAGTTAGTCATTTGTGAAATTGAGGTATCAAAAGCCAACGCCTTCCGTGAAAACACTGAAATAGTTAATTCGGCGATATGCATTTTTTCATTCGGACTGCACAGCATATAATTTTAGAGACGAACTCCAATGCCATTTATATTTCCATAAGTGATGCGTATGGTCGCAGCGCCGCTGAATTGGAATGTGTTTCCACTAAGTAGTCTGCGCAGCATCATTATTTCAGGCATACGCGTGGAACCTGTAAGTACTAGGCAAGCCACCGCCATGTAACAGTTCCCAGCACCACTCATCGCACCGGATTATCGCCTCGGGTCTACTTTTCTGCAGTAAAATGTTCCTAACAATGTAAGGTTGGTCGAATAAAGCACTGCCACCAGCTCGCCGTGTGACTCACTCGGCGATGGGAAAGGCCTATTCAGGGGGGGGGGGGGGCGATGGGGCAGGACATAATTCGTCTTCTCTTCAGCTCTGTCCAGAAAGATGGTAGCGGGTGACGTTTGCAACACTTTCGGCACCACGCTGCACTGCCAGGGGCGCAAGTCAATGCCACTGCGCAGTTTTAACCAGTCGGAGGTATGGTTTGCAAATGCTGGACAGAGCTGGTTTGATGTCGGGCTGTTTTCGGCACCGTGTCGGCTGACTGGGCGGTCGTCCTCAGACTGGGCTGCGCCATGGTGGACCTGTGGGACGCCGAGGAGCCGGCGCTGCGGCACCGGCCGCCGCTCTGCCGCCGCCTCTTCCACGGCGACCCGTCGCCGTTCGTGCGCGTGTTCGAGAACGCACAGTACGCGGTGCTGCGGGTGCCCGCCAAGTACGTGGAGATCCCGCCGCCCAAGCAGATGTCGTCGTGAGGCCGGCGGACACCCGGCCGCACCGTGTGTCCGGCACTGCGGTCGGTGTGCGCGCGTGTGCGCCTGTGTGTTGGGTTGGCGTGCGCTGGCCGCCGACGGCGAGAGCCAACTCCGATGGACGTGCTGCGGCCGGAGCTGACTGAGCGTGTTCGATACTGGCCCAGTTTGGCGCGTCGGCGGCGGCGATCGGCCGCACGCACAGCGGGACCGGCGCGGTGTTCTGAGCTTTCATGACGAGTACTGCCGCCGATGCGGGCGAGCGGCTACCGGCGGCGCGCGTGCGGCGATGGTACGAGCTGGTGAGCATCGATGGCTCGTGCGCGAGCCATTGCACAAGTTTTAGCAGCGATCGCGGACGCCGTTGTTCTCGCTTGTTGCCATGGAAACGAGACGGACACCGATCGTGTAGTGTATGCGAATGGTGGGGATGAGACGTAACTGCGGCCACGCTTGTCCGCGGTTCGGCGGGTCCTGCCTCGGACGCGGCGTTCGTGCCTGAGCGCTCACGTACCGATGGTACCCAAATAGTCAGCACACCGAGCCCGTTGGGAAGTAGACGGCTGACACTGTACAACCAAAGGTAGCCTCGCTTGTGCTGAGCCCTACAATGCGAAATCACTAACGTCTAGTCTGACCGGGGGCTGCTGTCGCCGTCGTGCTCTGTGGCTGCTGTGGTGACCACTGCTTAGGGTGTGATGGCTACTGCTGCAGGGTGTGATGACCACTGCTGCAGTGATGATGCTACAGGGTGTGATGAACACTGCTGCAGGGTGTGATGACCACCGCTGCAGGGTGTGATGATCACTGCTGCAGGGTGTAATGACCATTGCTGCAGGGTGTGATGACCATTGCTACAGGGTGCGATGACCACAACTGCAGAGTGATGACCACCCATAGCGTGTGTTGGGCACGTCTACGATCGGCGATCACCACCGGCCCCAGTGTGTGACCGAGCACTACAGCCGGTTCGCCCAGCGTGCGGCGAGGGGCCGCACAACAGTGGTGATCCAACCATGGCAGATGCCTGCTCCAGCTGCTCGGCGAGAGCCACGCAGCGGTGCGCAGTGCGAGGGGCCGGCCCGACCGTCACACGCCGCGCCCAACTGGCATCGAATCACCACCGCGGGGGAAACTGCCGGTGGTCTGCCATGGCGGACCGGCGCTGTGCCCGGTGCGTGTGCGTGGCGCCAGGTCCCTGCCACATTACTGCCGCTCTGTTCAGCCAGTGGCAGTGCCTCGCGCGTCACCATACACCAGTGCATTCTGATCGAACGTGATATTGAACGGCAACAGGGATCACTGACAATGAACAATATTCCGTTGGCCTCAGAACTACGGCCAAGAACAATGAATGTGAATGTAAATTACTGGCGATGTACAATTGCGAGTATTAATATATGTCGACGAGGCCAGACGCCGACACGTCGCAACTTGTTCACAGTGCCGATCATCAGTCACGATTGCCGCTTGCCCGTACGACTGGGAGCATTGCTTTTCAGCCTATCAGAACAGAACACTACCTCTCGACCCGCCGGCTCGCGTGTTGCCGGTGGCACAACACGGCCGACTAGTGGCTCACAACCGGTCAGTCGTCAGCCTCAAACGGATCCGAGTCGTCGCCGTCGTCGCCGGCAGCCGCCGCCGCGGTCGCGTCGAACAGCGCCCCCTGCGGCCCGCTCTGCAGCTCGGTGTACTCGCGCGGGGATGGCGTCGCCGGCGGCTCCAGCGTCGGGCTGGACTCCAGCTCGGTGGGCGGCGCCAGCAGCGCTCCCGACTCCAGCTCGACAGGAGTCGGCCGGCAGTCGGCGGTGTCGGTGGTGTGCGTCAGCAGAGCGGCATCACCGGCGGCCGACTGCTGCCCCGCCTGGTCGGCCGCGCGCGCCGACGGAACGCCAGTCTCGACGTCCGCCGGCCGCTTGGTGGCCGGCTTCGCCGAGAATGGCCTGTGCGCCTTGGGGCGAGGGACGCCCGCTTCATCCGCGGCGACAGGAGCTTCCTTCGGTCTTTTCTTTGGCGTCTTCGAGGAAACACTCGCCGATGCAGGGGCGGTCTGGGTGTTCGCCGGCTTCTTGGCCAGTCGACTCGTCTTCATCTTGGCTGCAGAGCCGTTCTTATTGTCGGTGCTAGGTTCCACCGCAGGTTGGCTTCCACCGTCCTCCTGCTGTGGCCTATGTGTTACCTTCGGCTTGGCAGTCGGCTTTGCCGGATCCCTGTCCGAAGATGGAGTGTTGCGCGGCGTACTGGGGTCGTCAGCTGTCGTGGTCGCCTCATCGCCGGCCGCCGGAGCCGTCGCGGCTGTGTCGCACTCGGGAGCCGATGTCGTCGCCTCGCCGCCGGCCGCCGTGTCCGTCTCACCGCCGGCCGTCGGCCGCGACTGTTGCGGTTGGGGCCTGGCCGCCGACCGCCGTCTCGCCTTGGTGGCGCCGGCCTCCCCCTCCCCCTCCGTCTCCGAGTCCGACGGAGACCGGCTGGTGTCGGAGAACATTGTCTCCGCGCCGTCGCCTGGCGGGCAGAAATTGCACTGAAAACCGGGCACGTCGGTAGGTGGAAAGGGACTGCAAGGCCATCTAGTGGCAGGGCGTGACTTATACAGTTTGTTGAGGCACAATGAGCACACACGGCGGTACAATGACTCGCAGTTTCGGAAACGAAGCTGCCGATACAGCCGCTAACGACGCTATGATTTATGGCCGTGAAGTTCTCTCGTCTTCCTACAATATATATATATATATATATATATCTCCATATTATCATATACAAAGTCCTAATGCCAACGAACCTGGAACAAACCTAGTAACCCGGGGGTTATAAAGCCGGCACCAGAATTGTGGCAGTCTTGATACCGGGCTTCGCGACGAGGTGACTCAGCAACGCTATGCCGATTGAGAATAGGGCATGCATTGGCGACTCAGTTGCTCACAGTAGCCGAGGACCGGTGATCAGAAGCAGCCGTAATGACGCAATGGACGTCGAACTGACTGCAGCAGTAACATCGGCCCCTACCGATTATTAGTGCCGGTGATTGGTGCAGTATCGGTGGCGGTGATTGATTCAGTGACTGACACGACCATTGTGACCGACTGCCGACGGGCCCGCATCTGCCGCTGCTCGGCGGGGCCGCGGAAGCTCAGTTGGTAAAGCGTCTGACTCTTGATCGCAAGATTGTGGGTTCCAATTTCACAACCGACGGCATTTGCCGAGTCCACCTACGACGAGACGGCGTGAGAGGTTGGCGACGCTATATAACCTAGCAGTTGAATGCATCATAAAAGAACCCAAGCCGCCGATCGGCGGCACCACTGACCTAGGTGCCGGTGCGACTGCGACTGCGACTGCGACTGTGACTGGGTCAGCTGCTGCACAATGTCGTCCACCACATCCATCAGCGAGTTGACTATCTCGCCGTCCCGACTGGTGTCGCTGCCGCTGCTGCTCACGCTACTGGCGCGGCCCTTACTCTGGCTTCTGCTCCGGCTCTGGCTTCTACTCCTGCTGCGGCCCTGCGCTGCGCGAACCTGCCGAGTACACGGTGGCACAACTTTGAGTCTGCAGCGTTGTGCAAGGTGGTGGGCACACTGCTGAACAAACCGATCTGACACCCGACACAGCGACACAATTACGCCGAGAAGCAATGGCTTCACCGGTGGGGACGCCAAGCAGCAATGGCTCCACCGGTGTGGACCTGGAGGACACCAAGCTTTAGTGGCTCTACCGGTAGAAACACCGAGCAGCAATGGCCCCATCGGTGGGGACCTGGGGGATGCAGTCAGATATCAAATTGCTGTAGGAGACGGCCGAAGCATGTCGCAGTAAAATGTTCTTGGCGTGGGGGACCGGGTACATGTTCTTAAAATAGTGTAGTTCTTGGGGGCGGAATAAATCACATTCCCGACAGAACTCTGAAATCGGTTTAACATGTCCTTTTGCACCAACATAACCTTTCCCATGACGACTTTCTTCTGTTGGCTCCGCTTTTATCGCTGCTTTGTCATATTTTGATGATTTCTATTGACGACCTTGATGGTACCTCGAGGAATCCCTCCGAAGGCTACAGTAGCTGCCATATGGTCGGATTGATCGGCTCCAGTAGCTGTTATATAAGTCGGACTGAGTAGATGACTGGGAAAGCGGAGAACCCCATCCTATCTAGCGACAAGAGGGGACGCTTATGACGTTGGTTGGAAGCAGTGTTAAAACAATGCTACCTCGTTAAGTGTAAGATGTCGGAACGAGTACAGCATGATATCGAAGTCGCCATAGAAATAATGCTATAAACAAATTTGTCAAGTCCTGTAAACACAGCTTTCAGACAATTGTGTACATATCACTGCCCGTTTGGGTGTTTTGGGAGGTGCCTAATTTCGGGACACCGATATCAATGATAAGGATGATAATACCTATGCTATAAACTGGTGATGTATAACAACACATCATAGACAATCCCTTCACCTGGAATCGCGCTACGGGATGTTCGTCATCATGATCCCGGATTAGTTTTGGTGAGCGTAAGCACGATACTTGCAAACTAGATGTAGTAAAAGACGAGGAACGAATAAATCAAAAGCACGCACCAAGAAGCACGACGTCGATACTCCTTTAGGATGAATATCGATTCAGTGTTCAGTGAGTGGTATATTCCACCCTATTTCGCGAATAATTATCATTGGTTGGAAGCACCTAGGGTAAGGCGAAACATAGACGTTCGCCCACACTGAAGAGATACACCCTAGTGAAGGGAACTGCATTCAGGGGACATTTCTTATCCACAGGGACATTTTTCATGAACGTGCACTGAACACCGCTCTGCGGAAAAGAAGCTCACATTCAGACTCGGGGCTAACTGAAATCGGTTAAGCCCTGTGAGCTATTCCCTGCTGTAATGTATGCTAGCTATTGTTTCTGTATTTTGCCTCCAATGTACACAAACATGCCGGCGTTTGCACTTTGCAGCACGCCGGCATCCGGGCATGACAATGAACACATAAGGTGTGCGTGAGAGAAGAATAAAAGCACCCAACCACGCCTAAATAATCCAATGGGACACGTTTCTGACAACGATCGACCAGCGGCAGACCACGTGCAAAAACCCGTCACACCACCACTGACACCAAGCTGCCTTCACTGCGACAGTACCTGAAAACACACCCGAATTGTACAAGTTCCAACAGCGTTTCCCATATTGTCAGTGAGCGTGCCGCTACTGAGTCACCCACACCAGCTGAGGCGCCAAGAGTCGGAGCCCACCTTCGATCCAGCGCCGGAAGACCTCTTGGAGGGGCGGTCTCGACGTTTCCTCCGTGCCGACCGCTTCACTGTTAGATCAGGTCAGGTCAGGTCAGATCACCACAGATGTCAACGTTCAGTCGACGGACACTGGCACGTTTTGTTCCGTGACGTGACCGGTGTGAAGACTCGGAGGAATGCCACCTGTCGCGCATCGCAGCCAGTCGGCCGACCACCTTCATACCGTACGTGAAGTATGGTGCTGCTGTACGGCACACTGGGCCTGGCCTCCAATGCTGCGCAGTTAGTACATTCTCCCAGCTGTGGTTCACTGATGCATGGTCCCGGTCTGCTGGATGTTTACATGTACAATGCACATATGTTCATCGGCACTATGAATTTCTGAAATTTTGATGGGAAGCTACGCTTAGACAATCGTTTTTGGCGGTGTTTTTCATTTTGATATCCGTAAGTTCCATTTTTGCTTCTTTGCTCAGTGCCATGAGTGATATTTGTGTCCTCAAAAATGTGCATGGGTTCCGGCAGCAGCACTGCTGGCTGGTAAAGTCAACAGATGCACTACTGACATCACCATCATCAAACAATGAACAAAGGCGATAGGAGGTAACTATTTAACAAACATCATCCACTTACGTTTACAATTTTTACACCAGTTGGCCTTTATGGCATCACCCTCTTCCCTATCCACTCCACAATAAATCCATTTCAGGACGCTGACGTATACACATCACAGATTACCACCACATGGTGACATGTCTGAGCCAGACATATCTGCCTGGCCACCACCGACACCGCATGGTGACATATCGGAGCCAGACATCTGCATGGCCACTCTCAACACCGCATGGTGACATATCAGCCAGTTATTACTGTTAGCCTCGGCACTGTTATCGATCGCCGGTATCGTTAGTGTCAACCAATCAGCCTGTGACGTTTTCCGCCCGTGAAAACAACATCAGAATGTGAACATAACAGCGTCCAGCAGTATCGGCCTATTTGTGTTTATGGTGTATATCGAATATCATTGGGGACATTTGCTGTTCCAGAAAGAGGTGATATATTCGGTTGTCCTGTTAGATATGCATAGGTACCAGTTCTTCAATCAGTATCGCCTGTGTCAGATACTGCTCGATCTGGACCCCCGTGAGACATTCCTCCTGCACGATATCCACAAGGATGCCGGAACACGGAGCTGTTGAGGTCTCAGCTCATATCATCCTCATATACTCGGAGGGTGTGCACACAAACTCACTACTCGCTCACCAGGTCAAAAACGGGCCGCCGTGGCAGCCTACCGTCCCGGCGGGATCTCGCGATCGGATCGCACGTGAACAGGGTATAATTGCGACTGCGCACGCTCACGTGATGCATTTGTATGAGCAGCGGGAAGAGATGAATGACAGAGCCCGTTAGGCATGGCTGACCGGGGCCTGGCCGCCAGATTCGGGCGGATGGGCTCTTTCGCGGACATGATGCATACTCTGAATAGAACATGCACGCCTACGGACACGACAGGCTCTTGTACAGGAGAGACAGACAAGTTGTCGAATATGACATAAATACTCATTCTGACACCATACACAGGCGGTCTGTCTGACAATGGACAGGAGTGACAGACACGTTGTTGAACAGGACAGGCGTACTTCTTCTGACACGACAAACAGGCGGACTGTCGGACAACATCACCATGTCGGATGGGACACGCTGATGCTTTAGGGCTGTTCTGATGTATGTATTTTTACATCATTTTACCAGAAAGGAAAGCACGGTATCTCGTACTTCTCTCGACGGAAAAGGGGATGCAACATCACATACTTCCGGAAGAAGTCCTAAAAACATAAACTAGCAATACAATTTTTGTTCGTGAAGAATGGATGACCTTGCAGGGTAAGAGAGACAAAAACATATCAAGATCTAATAAGAAGAGATCCGTCACTGACCAGTAGCGGGGCGCGCCGTCTCGCAATCGCTGTCCGAGTAGACGGGCCACGGGCCTCCGTAGCGCGCCACAAACGTAAAACGACGCCGACGCTCCTCCAGCGAGCAGGAGAGCGCCTCTCGCGCCATCCGCACGGCCGCCTCCAGTCGGGGCCGGTACTCGACACCGCGTGACCGCGACTGGCCGTACAGGACGGGGGTTATCTGACGGTCCGACACAGCCGAGGCCGGTACTGGCCGTACAGGACAGGGTGTTATCTGACGGTCCGACACAGCCGGGCCGGTACTGGCCGTACAGGACGGGGTGTTATCTGACGGTCCGACACAGCCGGGGCCGGTACTGGCCATACAAGACAGGGTGTTATCTGACGGTCCGACACAGCCGGGGCCGGTACTGGCCGTACAGGACGGGTGTTATCTGACGGTCCGACACAGCCGGGCCGGTACTGGCCGTACAGGACGGGGGTTACCTGACGGTCGGACACAGCCGTGGCCGGTACTGGCCGTACAGGACGGGGGGTTATCTGACGGTCCGACACAGCCGGGGCCGGTACTGGCCATACAGGACGGGGGGTTATCTGACGGTTCGGTAAGCAGTTGTCCGTCGGGAGCTGACACACAGCAAAGCGGCCAGTCACAGGAGACAAAAACAAATTGTGGTAGTAAGAACCACACAAGACACACGAGTTTCACTTTGCCGAGTGTGCAGAAAGGGTTTCGGGCACTTTCGAACAAGTGCATTGAACAAACACAACGTAATAAAGTGAACCAGCTCAAACAATCTAACGTTCTCGGTTCCACCTGGTCTGCTTGGGTGACCAGACTCTCTTTAATTATGGTGATTCGCCTGAAACGGAAGTCAGTCGGTGGACACAGGTCACCGCTGAAGTGAAGGCGAACGCCCGCTGCTGCCCCGCAGGTGAGGTACGTCTGCCGGCTCGACTTCGGTCGGCTCAGCCACGACCCACGGCGGCTGCTGGTGTTGGAGAAGAACGTGGCCCCATCACTGGTGCGGACCAGCACCACGAGAGCACACCGCCCGCTGCTATTCCAATCAGGACGGCGTGGCTGCGTACAACACCGGGTATCTTCGACACACTGGATGACCCAGTTGTGAGATTTGACAACATCGCCTGACGATCAAGCTGCCGGCCGGTGACGACACAATACCTTGTCAATACACGCGAAGCGGAGGGCTGGATGTTCAGAGGCGACTTCTGGTGCCTGAGTGTTCTGGTCCGGTTCACTTACTATCACACAAAGCCAATGAGTGCACAATGGGTGATCATCACTACTCTGGGCCACGCTACTTTGGAACACAGATGTGAAAGTACTGCCTGCGGAAACACAATGAGTACAAGGCTCTTTCCGGAACGTGCATTTTTATAGCGGTGCTAAATACGTTGTTGTTTTCCCCAGAACAGCGTGATGACCATTTACCAGGTGGTAGGGCACTGACCTTGCCGCGAGAATGGACGTCGTCACCGGACTGGAACGTCTTCACCTGCGACGTGCCGACCCAGGCGCGGGTCGGCGGCTGGCCTGGCCCGTCCAAAAACGTCACGTGGTAGTGTGTCTGAGGGGGACGGGGGGATAGTCAGCCATACCAGCGGTTCTCCGCACACGTCCAACTCCATCGGCAGTGCTCACCCGGAGGCTTGACTATGGCGGAGAGGCCGCCACCCGTGTCGGCGGTTCTCCCCGCCGAGAGTGTACGACCAGTCTGGCGCGAGCAAGCGGACGCAACGAAACGGCACGCAACACAGCGGCGGGCCTGCCGCCGCACACCCAGTCGCCGTCACTGACCGGCGCGTCAGAGAAGCCGTCCAGCCAGAAGAACTCCTCGACGTCGGGGTCGTCGTCGACGACGGCCGGCCACCACGGGAATCCGTCCAGGTGCGCCCACACCAGCGAGCCGATCGTGAAGCGCACCAGCACCAGCAGCGGGAACGACGAGTTGGGGATGTGCTGCTGCGGCGCCGAGCACCAGCCGTACACGGCGTCTGCGGCACCAGCGGCACCAGCCGTCAGCCACACCTGGCCGGGGCTGGTGCGCCTCACAGGCGTTTACAGTACCAATGTCAGACGCCAATGTCAGCGTCACCAAGGGCCGAGGCTCTGAAAAGGCTGAGGCGACTCTGAAATACTATGAGCTGTGTTTGACCTCATCTAGCTGAATGATTTAGTGACATGAAGATTCAACTACCAACACAAGATCCGTTAATCAATGATGCTCCATGGCGAAGTAAATTTCGCGCCACTGTGCGCCGCCGTCGCTCTGGTATTTTGGGACCTCAGGGGGTTGGAAAATCACTTTGGCCCTACCCCAACCGAACGAGTGTTAAGCTTACTCACGACTTCCCAGTTCGTCTTCCACAGCCTTCAAACATTGGTGATGTCGATTTCGCCGCCCATGAAACAGCTGTTACCTTCATCGGTCACAGCTATGGAGGTTTTTCACATCGGCCCAACATCATAATAGGAAACCTCACGGCCAAGAAAGGCCGTAGGGTGCCCGAGGTCTCTGCAGCACGATCCAGGAGGCGATACTATTAACAGCGAAGTGCACCGACATGGCCAGATCCACTGGTTCCAATGCCACAACGGCTCCAGCGGCTCCAACACTGTGGCCGGGCCGCTGCGACTGCGTGCAGCCACTTGGGTTGCCAGTAGCCGGGGTGCCACCGCACACAGCACGACACTGCTCTCCTGTTCGGCACACGGCTACCACGCGCCCGCCGATACTGATCGATTACCGACGACGCCGTATCACTTGGCACGAGCCACACGTGCCGCCTGCGCTAACGGCCAGAGGAGCGCCTGATCGATCGCGTGAGCGGTGCAAGAGCGGGTCCGTTGGCACATTTCAGCCACAAACGGCCGGCCGAATTGGCGCCATTTTGAGAGGCGCCCTGGTAAACTAGCACGGGGCATGCGCGAACCCGGGCTCGCGGCCATGCGAAACCGACGACGGGCACGCATCTGCCGTTCGATACAAATACAGGCTGCCACCCCACGTGACAGCGCCGCAGCTGACTTACGGCGGTCACGTGACCACACACCGCCCGCCGGGCAGACACCAGAGCAGGCTGGCCCACGTGAACGCGCCAAAACTGACGGACGGCGGTCACGTGACCAGGCCGTCCTCACACGCGGTAAGGGATCGAGAGAAGACAGGGAATCTTTCGCAGGGAGACTTCTGGCAAGAGCGATCGCACGGGGAAAGGACGCAAGCAAGCACGATGAGCTGGGCACCATCGAGGGACAAACCCGCGACTCGAAAAAGAAACCTTCAACACCAAACCCCAACTTCAGTACTCGAGAAAGAAAAAAAAACTTCACCACCAAATCCCAACTTCAGTACTCGAGAAAGAACAAACTTCACCACCAAACCCAAACTTCTCTGTCTCCCGAGCAACTTTCCTCCTCCCAACCTGGAGGACACCTAAAGGTGATCAGCCCACTGCTCTGGCCCATTGCGGCCGGGGAGGGAGGAGGGGACGACAGGCAAAAGCATGGTCCACGGGTGCAACGAATCCGGGTTTTCCTTTCTGTCAGGAAGGTCACCTTCCTGACAGAAAGGTAGGGCAGAAAGGACAGAAAGGCTGGAAGGGCGGAACCGACCCACACAATCACAATGGCACCCACAGTGGCGTCCAGCACCACAGTTCTTCACACAGTTCCTACCTAGCAGACACTTATACTGACCATCAATACATCACACGAGAAGCATCGTTCACACTTGAACAAATACGGCGCCACATTCCCAGCTAACCCCACTCCACCATCACTCGCCACAGCAGGCACATCGTCGTCCGCACTCGGAGCAGCGTCGACACACGCACACTTCTCTCCACAAACACCTTCAACACTCAGCGCCGCTCCTTCACACCCCACCGCACACTCAACACCAGCCGAGGATACATCTTTCCCCGGAACTGGATAAAGTCGGTCTTACGAACGTGCCGGCCCGTATCGAGGGAACAGCACACGCACGTTACATCAGACGGCACCCACACACGATGTAGTAGTGCTCACCTGTAAGGCCCGCCAGCTCCCAACACACATCCACACACTCGGACACCAGTACGAAGTACCACGCCACGTACCACTCTAACTGCGCTACCACCGTCGGACGCGATATGGTCATGGCGAACGTGTATGTACGTCTCCGGAACCACGCTGTGACCGGTGCACAGCGCACCACTCAGCACACGACTGCACATCGACCGAGAGGAGACGTGCGGCCGGCAACGGGCCGCATCCCGCCACCGACCCGACTGACCAAAAGGACATTCGAGACGGAGGTGTGTCGGTATGCGACAACATACCGGCACATACCACATACCAAAGCACATCAAAACCTACGCTTCGCAAAGCGCGACGCTCCACCCACCTTTAGCACTTCGAACTACACAAAACTCACCCATCCCCAGGCGCAGATATACAGCTGCGCTTTCATCACCACCAAACGCCACCCCCAGCCAATACTGCCGCCACACCTGCCCCGCCCACCATATCGCGTTGCCGCGCAGAATAATTCTGTATGGACCACGAGTGTCCCAGCCAATAATGCTGCCACACCTGCACCACCCGCCTTATTCTGTTGCCGTGCGGAGTTCTGCTGCTCGGGACCACGAGTGCCCCAGCTTGATGTCGCTGCCGCACCTGCCACACCCGCCACAGCCTGCTGCCGTGCAGAATATTACTGTCTGGACCACGAGTACTCCAGCTTGATGTCGCTGCCGCACCTGGCACACCCGCCACAGCCTGCTGCCGTGCAGAATATTACTGTCTGGACCACGAGTGCCCCAGCTTGATGTCGCTGCCGCACCTGCCACACCCGCCACAGCCTGCTGCCGTGCAGAATATTACTGTCTGGACCACGAGTGCCCCAGCTTGATGTCGCTGCCGCACCTGCCACACCCGCCACAGCCTGCTGCCGTGCAGAATATTACTGTCTGGACCACGAGTACTCCAGCTTGATGTGGCTGCCGCACCTGCCACACCCGCCACAGCCTGCTGCCGTGCAGAATATTACTGTCTGGACCACGAGATAGTGCCCCAGCTTGATGTCGCTGCCGCACCTGCCACACCCGCCACAGCCTGCTGCCGTGCAGAATATTACTGTCTGGACCACGAGTACTCCAGCTTGATGTCGCTGCCGCACCTGCCACACCCGCCACAGCCTGCTGCCGTGCAGAATATTACTGTCTGGACCACGAGTACTCCAGCTTGATGTCGCTGCCGCACCTGCCACACCCGCCACAGCCTGCTGCCGTGCAGAATATTACTGTCTGGACCACGAGTGCCCCAGCTTGATGTGGCTGCCGCACCTGGCACACCCGCCACAGCCTGCTGCCGTGCAGAATATTACTGTCTGGACCACGAGTACTCCAGCTTGATGTGGCTGCCGCACCTGCCACACCCGCCACAGCCTGCTGCCGTGCAGAATATTACTGTCTGGACCACGAGTACTCCAGCTTGATGTGGCTGCCCGAACCGTTCGCAAGGACACAAACACCACGTGCGTCAAAGAAGGCCGGCATCAGGCATCAACTATGCAGGCGGCCATTTATTCGATACGGCAACGGCTATCCAGCTTCCTTGTCACGAACATCCGCCAGGCTATCATTGAAACACACGGGGCGGTGGAAAGCCCCGCTGCGCATGCATGAAGAGCGAACAAAAAGGTGCGTGTTGCTGCCACTTTTCACACTTCGAATTGTGTTACTCGTATGCTTTGGGTCAGCTATTTCAACACCACGTTAACACCCGGTCAACGCTTGCAGACGTGATTGATCCAACACCAAATTGCAGCAGCTACAAATGTTGCATAGGGCCGGCGGCACCTCCTATCGCATCTAACGTCAGACGGGTAGCCATAATGTGGCCGGTAGCCGTTCTCAGCTCAAGGCCAGCGCGAGGCGGGCGGCGCAGGGCGGTGGCGAACGTGATGTGTCACTGCACGTGGAGCTCCCGCTGGCGCCCGACCGGCCACTTGCCATTCCGGCTGTCGGTGTTAGCAGACACACGAGCCGACCGGGACCAGCCGCGAGCAGGCGACGTCACACCTCCGGCGGTGCTGCACACTGCACACGCTGACACAGCAGCCGGCGCCGGCCAGAGCCGTACACAGCTGACGACGCCGCCGCCGTGGTGGGCCGGCCAGAGCCGTACACAGCTGACGGCGCCGCCGTGGTGGGCCGGCCAGAGGCGTACACAGCTGACGGCGCCGCCGTGGTGGGTCGGCCAGAGGCGTACACAGCTGACGACGCCGCCGTGGTGGGCCGGCCAGAGCCGTACACAGCTGACGACGCCGCCGTGGTGGGCCGGCCAGAGCCGTACACAGCTGACGACGCCGCCGTGGTGGGCCGGCCAGAGCCGTACACAGCTGACGACGCCGCCGTGGTGGGCCGGCCAGAGCCGTACACAGCTGACGACGCCGCCGTGGTGGGCCGGCCAGAGCCGTACACAGCTGACGACGCCGCCGTGGTGGGCCGGCCAGAGCCGTACACAGCTGACGACGCCGCCGTGGTGGGCCGGCCAGACAGCTGACGCCGCCGCCGTGGTGGGCCGGCCAGAGCCGTACACAGCTGACGACGCCGCCGTGGTGGGCCGGCCAGAGCCGTACACAGCTGACGACGCCGCCGTGGTGGGTCGGCCAGAGCCGTACACAGCTGACGACGCCGCCGTGGTGGGTCGGCCAGAGACGTACACAGCTGACGCCGCCGCCGTGGTGGGCCCGCCAGAGCCGTACACAGCTGACGACGCTGCCGTGGTGGGCCCGCCAGAGGCGTACACAGCTGACGACGCCGCCGTGGTGGGCCGGCCAGAGCCGTACACAGCTGACGACGCCGCCGTGGTGGGCCGGCCAGAGCCGTACACAGCTGACGACGCCGCCGTGTGGGTGGGCCGGCCAGAGCCGTACACAGCTGACGACGCTGCCGTGGTGGGTCGGCAAGACTAACGCCCCGTGGTGGGTCGGCCAGAGCCGTACACAGCTGACGACGCCGCCGTGGTGGGCCGGCCAGAGGCGTACACAGCTGACGACGCCGCCGTGGTGGGCCGGCCAGAGCCGTACACAGCTGACGACGCCGCCGTGGTGGGCCGGCCAGAGCCGTACACAGCTGACGACGCCGCCGTGGTGGGCCGGCCAGAGCCGTACACAGCTGACGACGCCGCCGTGGTGGGTCGGCCAGAGCCGTACACAGCTGACGACGCCGCCGTGGTGGGCGGCCGCACGACGACGCCGTACACAGCTGACGACGCCGCCGTGGTGGGCCGGCCAGAGCCGTACACAGCTGACGACGCCGCCGTGGTGGGCCGGCCAGAGCCGTACACAGCTGACGACGCCGCCGTGGTGGGCCGGCCAGAGCCGTACACAGCTGACGACGCCGCCGTGGTGGGCCGGCCAGAGCCGTACACAGCTGACGACGCCGCCGTGGTGGGCCGGCCAGAGCCGTACACAGCTGACGACGCCGCCGTGGTGGGCCGGCCAGAGCCGTACACAGCTGACGACGCCGCCGTGGTGGGTCGGCCAGAGCCGTACACAGCTGACGACGCCGCCGTGGTGGGCCGGCCAGAGCCGTACACAGCTGACGACGCCGCCGTGGTGGGCCGGCCAGAGCCGTACACAGCTGACGACGCCGCCGTGGTGGGCCGGCCAGAGCCGTACACAGCTGACGACGCCGCCGTGGTGGGTCGGCCAGAGCCGTACACAGCTGACGACGCCGCCGTGGTGGGCCGGCCAGAGCCGTACACAGCTGACGACGCCGCCGTGGTGGGTCGGCCAGAGCCGTACACAGCTGACGACGCCGCCGTGGTGGGTCGGCCAGAGCCGTACACAGCTGACGACGCCGCCGTGGTGGGCCGGCCAGAGGCGTACACAGCTGACGACGCCGCCGTGGTGGGCCGGCCAGAGCCGTACACAGCTGACGACGCCGCCGTGGTGGGCCGGCCAGAGCCGTACACAGCTGACGACGCCGCCGTGGTGGGCCGGCCAGAGCCGTACACAGCTGACGACGCCGCCGTGGTGGGTCGGCCAGAGCCGTACACAGCTGACGACGCCGCCGTGGTGGGCCGGCCAGAGGCGTACACAGCTGACGACGCTGCCGTGGTGGGCCGGCCAGAGCCGTACACAGCTGACGGCGCCGCCGTGGTGGGCCGGCCAGAGACGTATGCAGCAGCCGGCGTCCGTCAGCACATCGCCCGTACTCGGGGACCAGCAACGGGCGTAGACGAGACGCCAGCGACGTGCCCATTTGCCACAGACGGCGCTCCAGACAGAGTAGACAGTAACATCTTGCTTGCGCTACCTCAGAAAAGATCCGTTGCAGTTATTCGGCTTTCGAGCTTTCCTGTTCAATTATTGGTGGGCAGAAATTAGGATTCAGATGACATAATTCTGCATTGCAGGTCGGAGGGCATGTGTCTTTCCGAAAATGTAGCAAAATCATACTAAATATTTGCAGGTCTAAGAGTCCTTGGTGGAGAGAGAAGAGGCTCTCGTAGGCCACCAACTGGTTCTATTCCTATTTCTAGACGGCCCACGAGGTTTCTATATTATCACAGGCTCCGCAACTCCCAAAGCCCCCAAACTCCAGCGGTGCTCAAGCTTCCAGCTCTCGCACGCCTGCAAATGCCAGCGAACCGCAAGCGGCCTCATACAGCCAACAGTGGCCGCCAGACTTCAACTTCGAGGGTATCTTCCAGCTGTCGTAGTGGCTCCTCCAGTTTCAAGGGGTCCACTTCAGATCCACGGAACCACTCTTCCGAGGTAAATTTCAGGGGAGAGTGAAAAACTTTAAATTCTCAGGGCCCTCAAACTGACGGCACCTCTCTCAGTCCGGAGACCATCAAACCTCTGCAGCGATAATCAAGCTCCATGAAGCCATGCAGGTAAGAGGGTATCTCGGATTGCAAGGTTCTCTTATGCTTTAAGCCTCTCCGCCTTCCCAGCTTCAATCCAAGTTGTCCCACCATCCTCAAACGCCCTCCAGGATCCAGGGCCCCTCCAGCGTCAGATCGCCCTTCCAGTGGCAAGGGCTCCTCCAGCTCCAAGAGGCCTCTCAAGTTCTCAGAGCCCTCCTGTTTCTAGCTGGGTCTCAAAACTCCAGCGACCCCTCCATCAAGACGAAACAGAACCACTTTCGGCCTGCAGCAGAAGCAAAATTACAGGTCATCCTACCCCCGGCTAGGCCTGTGCCCTTGAGAATTCGCTGGAAAGAATGAAAATGAAAACGCATTGGGCCCACCATTTTTTTCTTCAAAGCCCCACACCTGCCAAGCTTACTTCACAATGTAAGTTGGTACATCTGCAGTTCATATATACTGACTGCACTAAAAATACATGAATACGCGTGAAAATGCGAAGGTGACACCAATCATGCCCACATCCAAGCAAGGGACAGTGACCAAAGCAGATAGGTGCCGCATCAAGAGTCATGCTTGTACGCATACATTATGCCTCGAAACGTATGCGATTCGAGGCTATAAACAACGTGCAAGGAGTGCATAATATAGAGAGCCAGTGAAGGAGAGCTGGACTTGCAAATAACACCGAATGTATTATAAACGACACGTTCAACATGAAACAAAACATCAAGTTGTCTTTATTGCAAACAAGTGGAAATGGGAGGTCGCCCAATATTTCTCTAACACAAAACTGTGGGGACAAGTCCAAAAACTGGACGGGACAAATTAGGCCGTTTCCAAAACTGGAGTAGTATTTTTCCTCAGAACCGGCTAATGATACAGTCACACGACCAGGGTTCAGCCACTACGACGAAGACATGTAGATGACTGCAGCCCGACATTGACCCGGCTGACCTGACCTGGAAGGTCAACCAAGAGATACTTAGAGATATTACAAATAACTCGAGAAGAATATAGCTAAATCATGCCGTTCATTGCGTCTCTCTACCTTGGTTAACATAAAAGTTAGCTTGAGGAGGGGTCAAATTGGCCTCTCTCACTGCGAGGGGAAGGCAATTACCCGCACTACGATGACTATGGGTCGTTCCTGGTCAGCATCTACTGCTGCATGCATATGATGTCCATCGAATTGGTCTATACAGGTAGGTGCTAGTTTAGACTTTGGCACCCGGTCGCTGCAGAGGTCGGGCATGCACGCTAAAATTCAGTCCAACTTGAGATTTGGAAGCAAAGGAAACATTGTGGTACCAAGATGCTCAAACTGACTAGCAGTTTTCTTACAGTAGGGTCAAAGCCAGCACATCTTGTTCTATGAACCATCCGGCTCACTTTGAAGTAGACGGATCCACGCTAGGCTACACTTAGATACGCGACAGTCAGGCCATACGCAAAACTCATCGGGTCACTGCATACACGAATTGGTAGCGCTTTATGTGCTTGAGTACAGCTGCAAGAAGCATGATCGGATACAACGGTGGTGTTTTAAGATGGCCTCGTCCTTGAAATAAGAAATGTTTTGTCAGTAATACTGTGTTAGAGCGATTCAGCTATCGTTGGTTAGTTGTGTGGTGCCACTTTATACGAGAGTGTAAGCGGCCTGTACGACTACGGTTCAATGGACATTTGCGTAACTTCTACAATAGAACAATTGATTCGCCACTAGGTGACCATGTCCAATCATGTCACCCTCATAGTACTGATGGTGATCATCTTGGTATACCAATTTTGCAAAACAACGCTAATGATGACAAAACTACGTGAATCTATCTGCGTTAGGGATTGGAAGCCGGTTCTCAATAACAACGCAGTGGCATGCGTTCAAGCGATATGCTATGTTTATAGGGTCACTGGGCTTGCTTAGTTTCGTTTGCCGGCACTAGGAAGGATTACACATGTGATGATATACTGGATTAGGTGAACTTTGCATGATTGCTATGTGATTCTTATGAAGTGTCGCGCACGATAGCTTAGTCGCTCCAAAATATATCAATTTCTGGCGATACTTCTCTAACTTTAAGCAGGAGGCCATATTGAATCGGCAGCGCGTTGAACTACTACATGGCCTTGTCGCCAACATACATACTTTTGTGAGCTACCAGACCTCTGTAGGTGACCAACAGACCACCAGCAGTATTGCGGAGAGCGTGTCGTGTGTGGTGCTCTTACATAAGTCGTTGCCACATAGGCAGCTGCAATGCACGTGCCTGGACAGTCCCGTCACTGGTGACTGCCTGAGCGACAGCCAGGCTGAAATAATAGCAGCAACCAATCTAGGTGATAAAAGTCTGTTGGCTTGGTGGCGGGAAATGATTGGGCTCGGGGCAGCTGGATCAACAAGACATGGGCTTTATGGCGGGGTGTGCTTCAGACCAGGGCCCGGGACAGCTGGATTCACATGGTTAGGGCCTGGTGACTTTGTGGTGGGGTGTGCTTCAGACATGAGCCCCGGACAGTTGGATCCAGATGGCTAGGGCCTGCTGACTTTGTGGTTGGGTGTGCTTCAGAAACACGCCCGGGACAGCTGGATCCAGATGCCGACGCCACGGCAGTCATCACCGACGGGAGCCCGCTGCATCAGCTTGCTAGCAGCCTGACGCTGCAGCCACAAACACCGAACACTCGTGTGCACTACCGCCGTGCAGACGGCACACCGATTTGTTGCACATGCAACCACGTGCTGACGCCGCACGCGAGCGTGCCGTCTGCCACAAGCTGGCACTGGGCCGGCTACGCAGCCACCAGCCGACACCGCCAGTCACGAAATACACCACAAAGTCACCGACTGACACCGTAGTACAACTAGCACTAGTTACATGGGCTGACACTCGGGGGTGCCGTTCAGCCATGAAGTTCACCACGTGGCTACCAGCTGACATTGTAGTGGAATCCCGGCAGTCCCAACCTGACAGCCGGCAGTCCCAACCTGACAGCCGGCAGTCTCAACCTGACAGCCGGCAGTCTCAGCCTGACAGCCGGCACACTGAACCGGATCAAGGTAATTGGACGACGGAGATCCAATCCGATTTCTGATTTGGTAGATACTATGAGGAAATGTAAATGAAACAGGATAACATTTGCGAGCACGTAGCTGACAACACCAACGCGAAGGCACGGGTAGTGGCCTGAACCTAAACTGGTGGAATAATGACAAACTTTTGTAGGACATACCTCGTTCGGAAGGCATTTGTTGCAACATTCCATGTGAATGTATGTCAGTGCATCAATCTTGGTCTAGGTCACTATTTGCACTTATCGTGGACTCAGTCACAGTCACCTCTTGACTTCAGTCTAATATCTTTCTGTCTCTATCACTGAATTGATCTCACACTCGGGCGAACCCTCGGTTCCAGTCTATCTGTCGGTCTCTGGGACGGTCACGACTTCGATTTCAGTCCAAATACCTGTCAGTTTCTGCCACTGCCGAGGTCTCGATCTCGGTATAAGTCAGTATCTCTGTCACTTCCTCCACCTCGATCAGTCTAAACATCTGCCTGTCTCTGTCAACGTGTCGATCTCAATCTCGGGCGAACGATCGGTCTCCGACAATTGATCTGGCCTTGGCACCCTTTCCTCCTCATCCGGGTGCATTTGCGGCGGATAAGGGATGGCCGCGTGAAGAGCTCGACGGAATCCGCTGATATAGCGAGAAAGACAGCCTGATAGTTGTCCTATGGGAGCAATGCCGTCGGGCACCGACCGCGAGTGGCCTTTGACCCTCCCTTCCTCGGGGGGGGGGGGGAGGGGTAACATGACGAAAGGGCACAATGACGAAACTCTCCTGATTGTTCCTCCTGAACAGTGTACTTAAATGGTACCGACGTCGTGTACATATGTATCATCTCCATCCATCAGCGTCATATCACACCCCAAGCCCACAACCCCTCCTCGCTACATAACCAGCCGGGCGCACTCACGGGCGATGATGTGGACAGGAGCCTGGCCTCGCCTATATAAATTTGTGCGGTGGTGGCGACGGGCCGCAACAGGGTTGCAGACGACGTCGGAGCAGTTGAAAACGTGGGCCAGAGGGCAACAACAACCATCTAGCCGACCCATCAACAATCCATCCGCAGCCGCCCGCACAGTGGCCCACAATCTGGCCAGCCCGCCGACCGAGCCGGGAGCCGTACGGAAGCCGCCACCGCCACAACACCAGCCCGGCGTGGCCCGGACCCCCTGCACACACGCCTCCGTGGTGGCCGCCGCCGCCGCTGGCGGGCCGGCGGCGCGCACCGCGCGTGGGGCGACACCAGACGACGCTGTCCCACCTGAACAGTCTGCCCGGGGGGGGCAGGCGGAGCGGCTCGGTGGCCGCGTGCGGCCGCACGTACCGTCGTTCATGGTGCAGTGCCACACCTGTGGCAGCTCGGACGGGTCCTGCACGGCCGACAGGTAGCGCCACTTGCCGCAGTCGATGTGGCAGCATTGCACCCAGGTGCCGCACGTGCGCCGTCGCTGCAGCGCCAGTATGCGCGCCTGCCGGCCGGCGCTTGCGGTTAGCTGGCTTGTGGTGACGTGGCGCCGTTGTGTCGCCACACACGAGCACGGCTGCGATGGGGTCGGTCTCGCCAGGTCAGCTAGGTCCCGGCAGCCGGGAGCTGGCTGAATCCTGTCGGGCCAACCCACTGTGGCCGCCCTGTGGCCATAGCTCTCGTCAGCGCCAGTCCGTTAACACTCGCACGTCCGGCGGTCCGCGCCAACTTCGCCGGTACAGGGGGGGGGGGGGTAGATGTCTGCCCCCTAAGATCTCTAGAATTGTGCTATCTAGCGACAGACGGAAAACGGCGTTGGATAGCTGGTAACAAGGTGTATCGAAAGTAATTCGTTCATTGTTTCGCTCAGGTCAATATTCAGGTCACCGGGTCATCATTGATCAAATTCGACCACATCAGGTGGGACTCTCAGATATTGACACATATATCAGGACCTGTAACAGATGGAAACAAACTGAAAACACTATTCGACAGTCCTTGAAATGTGCTATCGACGATACGCGGTGTGAAGCAGGAATACTTCTTACCCCGAAACTATGACCTCAGGTCAAGGTCATGAAGTAGCCTAGGGATGGCATGTAATGTATCAATCGACACATCTTGGCGATACAAGCACAATGACCGTAATCTTAGCCTTCTACCTCAATGCATTGTGATGTGTGTGTATATATATATATATATATATATATATATATATATAATGCGCAGAAATGTGCTCGTGATCTCAGGTGACATCAGATGACCTTGGTGAAGTCACTGAGCAAAACTGTCAGCAGTAGCATTGAGCATAGCTTCCAACTACACGCCAAAACCGTTGTGAGGTCATTCCGAGAGCAAATATGGAACCAGGAAACATTTATATATTTTACCAAAGCCCTATAATGGGGGAAGCCATGGCTGCGACCTGACCTCAGGTCAATGCTATGAAAAAACCGAGATACATATATTATGGTCCCTGATGAGATCATGACGTGTTATAAGTTTCAAACAAATCGCCCGATTATTGTGGAAGTGGAAGAAATAAACCTATAACTCCGAGGGATGTTGGGTCACTTCGCCTGACCTGGTGACATCACCTGAAATGACACAGGGTTAAAAATGTATGAGGATATGCGGAAAAGACCAATGAGCAGCCATGCGAGGTTTGGCCTTGCTAACCCGATTAGTATGGCGGCAAATCAGGAAAACCCGCAGGGGGGGGGGGGGGGGGCAGATATCTGCCCCTCGGACGTGCGCGTGTTAATATGCGCTCGGCTTTAGTATGGCACAGCGCCACTTCGGAGTGTGAGCCGAGTGTAGTTGCAGCTCAAAATATCCGCTCCGATGGCTTCCAGTGGGACCAATTTACGGCTCGGTGACGCGGGCATGCAGCGAGTGATGACGGCAAGTACCGGCGGACCCTGCAGGGGCGGGGCAAACTGGGAGCGTCACGATCGCGGCTGTGGAGGACGGTCGGCTGCCAGGAGCAAACTGCATCACATGACTCAATCATCACTCAGTGATCAACCATCACTCGGTGGTGAACAATCGCGGGCGGGGATTTAGGACTGTCTTCTTTTCGGGGGGGAGATCTAGAGCCCCACTCGAAGCAAGCATAACATTTAGCCTCCGGCGTACATCTTACTGTGAGTGCTAAACACCTGTTGACACGTACCGAAATTGTACCACAACACGGACCAATGCCGAAGTCATCGCAAACGTAGAGAACTGCTCACTGTCTGGTCACATTACTAGAGTACGGCGTACAGGATCCGGTCATTACAGGCCAGGTATCGTCTCTTGCCACGCCACTGACCGCCGCCTTCCCTTCCCGGCTGCAGCCGTGAAAGGAAGACGACGATCAGTCCAGTTGTGACTAGCCGGCTTGGCACAACTGGACTAAACCGCTGGCAGCGGGTTCACGAGCGTCTCCTGTTGGTTCCGCAGGAAAATCAGCCGTCCGCCACACAGCCATCGATGTGGGCGCACACTTGCGGCGAACAGCAGGTCCGTCTGTATACATTAGGCGCAACATGGTGCAAAATGCGCCCTGCAGGCCGCTATCTGAGCAGATTGGGCGCTTGCGTGCCGAGCTTCAGGCGCTACGAGGCCGTCGGCGCGAACGGATCACGTGCAGACTGGTGGAGAGCGGTGGCGTACCAAAGGGGCAGTGGGGAAAATTGGAAAATTCCCCCCTCCTCCGGGAAGTGGTACCCGAAGAGCTCGGGATGCATCGCGCTGAAATTATCAGCACCTTTTCTAATACCTTTCACACATCGTTTGCAGAAAAAACTTCACCCCGGGCAACTTTAGCCACATCGATCTAAGTTTGGCCAAAGGGGTGTCGTCCTGGAAATACGTTTCAGGAACAATACAGCTTGCAGCTGTGGGTCAACTTATTTAACACGCGCCCTGGAGGGCCTCTGAAAATTACGCGCACTGGAAGGGGGAGGGGGGATTCCGCCTATTAAGGTTAGAGCGCGAAATTTACAGGGTGGGTGGGTACGGTAGTGAAATCTATTGTGTACAAATTTCATGACCTTAGGTCAATATCTTCAAGGTCAAATGAGGTCAAAATATCAAACTTTTCTGGTTTTGCGTGGACTGGCTTGTCATTGTCATGGATCGCTGTGATTGTGCTTTAAATACTCTAAAATTGGCATTAATGATGTTTTGGACATTACTAATGATGCAATAAAGATGTCAGATCCGTCATTTGACCTCAGGTCACCTATATAGGAGCACTTTATCAGGTCCATTACCTGCTCCAGTTACCGGAACCGGTCTGCCCGGTTACCGGAACCGGGCGGCTCAGCACAATAGGCTTCGCAAAAAAGGAGTGAAATACATGAATAAAGTATGGAAACGCTTCGGCACACAATGACAAACAATATATTTCCGGATGTGTAGGGGGTAACATGCAAAGTGACATCAATCGCATGACAGTCATCTTTATTTATGACAACAATCCAGTTGACCAAGTTTGGTTCCATTAGCCTGTCATGAACTTGACCAGACTTAACCTCGGCGACCTAACATGACTTTTAAATTACATAGCATAACAAAATGCATGACACAAGTCGCTAGTCTTGTCAAGAACAGTTCCCTTTTGCCAACATACGGGAAGCGCATCAGCGCCGATTTTGTGGTCTGGCGCTGCGAATTGTTTTTACTTTAACGGCCCCTAACTTGAAAAGTTCTCGGCCGATTTTCATTGTCCTTACTTTAAACAATGCGCCGATCATTTGCAAGTAGGTACGCAAAAAATGGCGTATATCGGCTGGTAAAATATGGAGTTAGGTACGAAAAATTGAAGTGGTGGGCGGATTTCGCCCTCCCCCTCCAGGGCGTATGCTTACCTGTCATGAACTTGACCTGACTTGACCTTGAAACTCGGTGACCTGACATAACTTTGAAACAATATAGCATAACAACATCCAGCAAACAAGTTGCTAGTGTTGCCAAGAACACTTCCTTTTTGACAATATACGGGAAGCGCATCAGCGCCAATATTTGTGGTCTGGCGCTTAATTTTTTCTCACTTTAACGATCCCTAACTCGAAAAACGCTCGGTCGATTTCCGTTTTTCTTACTTCAAACAAAGCGCCGGTCATTTCTAAGCAGGTACACTAACAATAGCGTATATCGGCAGGTAAAATCTGGAGCTATCTACGAAAAGCCGGAGGGGTGGGCGGATTTCGCCCTCCTCCAGGGCGCGTGTTAAACTGCCCGTAGTGAACGCATGTCTCAGAAGGACACAAATTTCATATCTAGGAATTTTCATTCAAGTCAAGGTCACTAATCTCGGGGCAGGGCACCTAAACAAATCCTTGAGCTTTGGTTGATTTTCTACCGTTTTTCTTCACTGAAATAAACTTGAATGCAATATTTTTCGTGATACGACTTTGAGAAATGACGGAATTTTATACCTTTTCCTCGCCGAGGAATTTGGGGTCACATCAATACTGTAATTTGGGTAGGTACCATTTGGATCTTTGGTCACGCTAAAAAACAATATGAATGTCTTTGCTAAAACTAAATAGTTTTCTCTCAGGGCGCCTTCTCTCTTTGGATAATGGGAACTTAGATCGAGTTCGATTTTCAGTGTGACACAAAGGCGCTATATTCTAGGAGGGCGGAAATCCCCCGAACCTGTGAAGGGCAATCTGTGATCCGGCCGGGCTAGGTAAGCCGAATTCATCGTCGATCCCGCACACCTAGAAATGTTCGTGGTTCGAAAATTGCGGAAATGTTATCATAATATCCACGTTTACCTGAAACCTCTGACACTTTGTGTAGCTAGCCTGAAAGTCAGTCCTGAATGTGAGGTATTATATATTGCATCTTGGCTCCGTACGATATGATCAGGCTATCACACCTCTTGGCCACATAATATTTTTCAGAGTTGCTCGATTTGCTTTCGTCCTCGTCTTCGATGTTGTCGATCGTCTGCACCAATATTTCCTCCATCCTCAGGAAGAAGCAACCGCACCTCCGCCGACAAAGCACTTCTCTCACGTGCTGCCCTCAGGTAGCGCGTGCGCAAGTCGAAGAGCTGATCGAAGGGTCGCTGGTCGCCATCAGGAATCGGAACTGGTCCGCTATGCTCCGGAGCCGGGAGTCTTTTCTGGCCTGTCTCAGACGGTACGCCCGCACGTCCTTGTGTCGTGCGCCTCCTGCGCCTCCTCGCTCAGCAGGCCGAGCGGTAGCGGCAGGGAACTCACGACCACGGAACCGTGCACCAGCACCCTGCGCCGCACCGGCACCGCCATAGCGAACCAGCTATACAGGCCGACCAGCAGCTCCGCGGTCCTGCTGCAGCACTCCCTGAACTGCGTCGTGTTGATGGCGAGGCCAGATGTCACTGGTTGAAGGACGACGTGGAGCCGGCGGATGAGCTGTTCGTCCACCACGGCTGCGTCAGCCGAAGGTGCCTCTTCAGGGAATGCTCGCCGAGCAGTGGTTCCGTCGTTGGGCGTGCCGCTGCCACCCGACTTTGGTCTTGATGCAAGTTACCCCAGAACAGCGCCCGATTCCGCCGCTTGCGTTAAGGACACTCTTGTCGACAGCGGACTGCGCCTGCCATTTGCAGATGTCCAGCCGGTAGCCGAGGTGAACCACGCGCTCGGAAAAGCGGATCCATGCGTGCATGGTGCTGAGATCGAGCAGAGGATTTGACGCGTGCAAAGTCCCCTTTCGCACTTCTTCAGGGCTGTTCACCTGCTTGGGCGTCGTACGACAGAGGGTACAGCATGGCAGAGGGTACAGCGTTGTGTCCAGCTGGTGTTGGCGATGGCACCGGCGACTTTTCCATCGACCACGGTCAGATAGAGACGGAACTTGACGCTGATGTCGAGCTGCTACAGGTGCACGCTGTGAAGCACGAGGTCATCGATCTGTCGATTTCAGTATATGGATTCCTGTTTGCTAATCTCGAATGTCTCGCGGCAATAATCCAGCTTCATTGGTCAGGAGAAGCGAGCAGAGGACGGTGCCACATTATACCGCATCACGATGGCGCCGGAGGTCAGCTGAGGGAGCCCAACTGAGGTCAACACCGACTTGCCCGTCTTGATGTGGCTCTGCTGTACCGCTCCGCTGGCAGTAACCCTGCCCGGCGGGCGGAGACTCGCGCCACCACTGTACCACCGCTCCACATTACCAGCCCTAGTGGGGGCTCCCTCCGCTATCACTGCACCGCTGCTCCACATTACCAGTCCTGGTGGGGGCTCCCTCCGCTACTGCACCACTGCTTGTTCGGGTGTCGGCGTCCGCTTGCCAGCGCAGCACGATGGTGCAGAGCAGCTTCAGCACCAGGCCCGAGAGGTAGCTGCCAGAGCTGAATACGCGAGAGTGTAGCGGCTTGGAAAGGACCCAGGCAGTCCACGGTGAACGTGGCCTACAAACATGATCGTACAACACGGATCGGTATCGCAGAAAACAACATCCAGCAGGCTTAATCTGGGGCCAGCTAATGTAGAGCTGGTTAGTGCAGAAAGAACTTCACGGACTACCGACGCTATGGCTGTGGATGCAAGAAAGACCAAACAAGTTAGGAGATAGAGAAAGCCATTCATAATCTGACCGGTTTTTTCATGCAACGCCTATGAAGTCAACAAAGTCAATGGCTAAAGTTGCCGAGGAGTAGGAGCATGTCTGCCGTCTCCGTACTCCTCCGATAACTGCTGGGCTGGTGTCACGAGACCATGCCAGTTTCGGTGTTACATCAGCCTTTGGAATAGCGGCAGCCAGCTCAGCCACCTCCAAAGCTAATATTTATTCACCAGACGACGCTGCTGGACGCATTCCAGTCAACCGATCTCTTCTTCATTGCCAGTGGCCTGTCTATATATTCGGACTTCATATTGCACTTATACGGCAGGTTTTCTAGACATACTGCGGGCCTGACAGTCTCCGACCCTGGGTCGAGATCGAGACACGCACCGTGTATGTCAAGCTGCTGGTGTGTCAATGTAGGCAGCGATGAAAATCGTATATAGGTAAGTGGCGACTACCAAAGATAGCATGTCCCGAAATAATTTGGCATGAAATACGGCATCACTGCACATTTTGGCACATGGCACAACATGGCACGCACTTCCAAAACCGGCACAAGGTGTTCTACTACATAAGTAAAAAACGACAAGCAAAGCATGGCATGACATGACATACACATATAATCAGCACATCGTATAATCTACACAACAGAACGCAACAAGAACAGCACCTCCAAAAATATTGATATGCAACAACTGAATATGTATGAATTATTGGTAGAACTCTCGATATTATGCTCATTATAACTCAAACCGATACATTAGAGCAAGTTAAGCAGTATATTCCGGTGACGTATCTTTGCCAACAATGGCGGTTTCAGGACAAGAAAAAACAAGTACAAAAGGACATGGAACATATAGCATGCGCCTACAAATTATCTATCTCACAGTGAATGGTCTCAGATTGAAATGACGTGAATACAGTTTATAGCATAGGCACAGATAGTCTATCAATGAATTAACAAGGTACACAAGACAAACTCGTATCACCTCATACTATGTTTACTACGCAGCACGGAGTCTTCGCCATCGGTTACGACGAACGTAATCTAAGTGTGTAGCTATGTGTTGTGCTGATGTTATCAGTAGCCTATGCTCCTGGTGTCTGTACATGGGTGCTTGATGCCGAGGGGGTGTAGCCTGTATGGAGCCGGTGGCAAGGCCTACGAGAACGTCTTAAGACTGAGTGCTGGCCTGCGATTTCTAATATTGAGTGATTCGACAACTTTCAGTTCGACGTCTTTGCACCATGTCCACCACCACTACCACCGCCACCGGTGTCCCCATGTCTGGGGGGGGGGGCAGGGGCGCCGCCAAACGCGTCGTGTAGGCTTAGCAGGCAAATGCAATCTAACAAAAATGCCGTGTATATCGTGGCGTGTCTGCGATGTCAACAGGCTAACACCATTACGACACAGACTGACCAAACAGAACGCACCGGCAGGGAGCGGTTCCCCGAACATCTCAGAGACGCCATAATCAAGACACCGAACACACCACCAGGACACCACACATACCAGTCACATGAAACCCATCAGTTCAGCTTCTTTTAAGATGGAAATGATACGCAGATATAAATACGTTGCCAAGCTAAAATAATCGTCAAATCACGGGATATTATAAATTATATACCAACATTATGACAAACACTCGTAGACCCAGACGTTCTCGTGGACCTTCTTGCCACCGGCTCCATACCACACTACACCCCCTCGGCATCAAGCACCCATGTACAGACACCGGGAGCATAGGCTACTGATAACATCAGCACAACACATAGCTACACACTTAGATTGCGTCCGTCGTAACCGATGGCTAAGGCTCCGGGCTGCGTAGTAAACATAGTATGAGGTGATACGAGTTTGTCTTGTGTACCTTGTTAATTCATTGATAGACTATCTGTGCCTATGCTGTAAATTGTATTCCTGTCATCTCAATCTGAGGCCAATGACTGCGAGATCGATGACTTGCAGGCGCATGCTACGACATGCTCCATGCCATGTGGTACATGTATCCTCTCGTCCTTAAACTGTCACTGCTGACAGAGACACGCCGTCGAAATATACACCTTAATGTTGACCTAATTTATTTGTTCCAGTTATAATGAGCGTGATGTTAAGAGGCCTACTAATAATATTATGAACAATGGTTAGTGCAGTGCTGCATAATCTCCGTGAAAACGTATACGTGCATCTTTATATGGGGAGAGCATATTTGCAAGTAAGTTTAAACCTATGGGCTTACACAAAAATTGACGGAGAAACGGCGTTGTACGCTGTAACTGTAAGCGATTTGCAATGGTGGGAATATCAGGAGGGGAAATGTCCAAAATATACACATGGCGTTTGTGTGTGTGTGTGTGTGTGTGTGTGTGTGTGTCTGATGCGTTGGTATGTGTACTTCATGCTTTGTCTTTTTTTGTTTTGTTCCTTTTCTCCTTTTTATTACAACTCATGAAAAAGGAGTATAGCTGAAAGTAGAAAAGACGATCAGGGAATGGATGGTCGTGGTTGAGGAGAGTGACGATGCTTAGTGGGACGTTGTGTGTAGCGGTGCCTGTAGCCTGGTGTATCCTTGGGTAGTAGTCGGATTGTGAATAGGTGCAGTATGATCTTGTAGTGACGTGGTTATGTTTGCTATCCTGTATGTTTGCTATGTTGGCAATGGGTGTAACCATTGGGGGGGGGGGGGGATGTCCCCCCCAATTTCGGAAAAGTAGCGATTTGCCCCCTTCAAGTTCTTTCGTGTCCACCCCAAGACTCACCTACCTGAGTACGATCGCCGCAAAATTATACGTAATCATTCATAAAGTGAAAATATATACATGCAAGAGAATCACCGAAAATATTAGAAGCCGATCTAGCCAATCAACGAGCTTCATGGGCTATCTGTCGTCACAAAATCTCCGAATGGTAAATCAGCAAACGGTTGAAATGTTTGCTTTCGGGCGATACTTGAATAGCATGAACCTTGACCATCGTGTGTTCCGGCTTGGGCGGAACATTGCCCTTTGCGAGGAAACAAATTCGCATTATCGCAAGACTTTATACGTCTTAGGTTGCATTCCCCTGCCCATATATTGATGTATGTTGAGGAAACGTGACTGGGTGTCCTTGGGTATCTTCAAGACCATGGGGAGGAGGGGGGGGGGGGGGTCACGGGCAGCCCTAAGCAGGTACATCAAGTTAACGTATACGTATTCGTATTCAGCGAAGTGTTCACCAGAGACGTATTTATATTGCATTGGCATTCAGCGCCGGGTTTATGATCACTCGAATAAATTACCACAAATGCTTCTGCTTGCACTGGACACGCTGGGAACAACTACATAGGTCTCACATTACCACTTGAATGGCCAGGGTCCAATGCAAATCGGTTTCTTCGGTAGCCTCTTATCTTTTCTATGTTCACCAAAACCTGACAAATATGGCTACAGGCGAGAACCCGCGATGAACCGTCGTGTAACATTTCAAACCGGTACATGCCAAGGTTAATCTTCAAGGTCAAAGGTAGCGTGATTTATTAGCTGACGATATTAAAGCGATATCGACCGAACGCGCGACTCGGTTGATATCGCTTCAAATTCCATGAAATGAGCGTCATTCGATGTGGCTTGTCATGCGGTATTAGATAGCTAAGCCATCGAGTTATTTTTTTTTTCAAGGGAAAAGGCCGAGCTGATCCTCCGGTCGCCTCAATTTTGTTTTCGTTTTCGCTCAAACCTGTCTAAATCTGGTATCAAGCCAGAGCCAGCGGTGAACACTCGAGTAACATACAAAACCGGTACACGTCAAGGCCAAAGGTTTGGTTGAGTTTTTCGATGGCCTCGCGTGTCATCGCTATGACCTCAATTCGCAGAAAATAGATGTCATTCGACGTCGCTTGTTGTGCGGCGCCGGAAAATTGATAATTCGCAATAATCCCGACGGGATAAAATTCAAGCTGATTTCTTCGGTCGCCTCGCACCTTTTTATTGGGAGGGGGGTTCGCCAAAGCATATCCAGATCCACTATCAAGATATAGCCCATGGTGAACCTTCGAGTAACATTTGAAACCGGGATATGCCAAGGTCAAACCTCAAGGTCAAATATTAGTTTTAATTTTTCGAAGTCTTCGAAGCGACTCGTCTCTATGGTTCAATTTGCACCACGTGCGTGTGACTCGACGTGGCTTGTGATGTACTATAATGTTACGAAATCGAACTAATTTCAAAGGCCAAAGGTCAAGCCGATTTATTCGGTCGCTTCGCTTTTTTCTTCGCCCTTATCTACCCACACCTGGTATCAAGCAAGCCCGTGGTGAACCTCGCGTAACATTCCAAACCAGGACATGTCAACTTCAAACCACAAGATAGAAGCTTAGCATAATTGTTCTAAGTCATCGTGCCTCGTCGCAATGTCTTCAATTTTCATCACGTGGGTGTCATTCAACGTGTCGTAAGGCACTCTCGCGAACCGTTTAGACATCATATTAATTTGCAAATTCAAAGGTCGAACTCATTTCATCGCTCTCCCCGCGCTTCTTCGTTTTCTCACAAAGCTGCCCATGTTTGGTGTCGAGAGATAGCCCGTGGGCAGCCCTCAAGTAACATTTTCACTCGATACATGTCAGGTGAATTCTTAATGTCGATGGCTAGCTTTAATTCTTCAAATTCCTCGCGTTTCGTCGCTGTGGCTTCAATTTGCACCATGTGGGTGTCATTCGACGTGGCTTGCCGTACGTTATCAGAATGTTCAGATATCGAAATAATTTCAAACGCGTCGAAGGTCCGGTGTGTGCACAATGATCGAGTGTAACAGGAATAGGAGGATCAAATATCTGTTTATTTGCAGCCGTTGTGATAGCAGGCACCCCATATCCTATATGACCAGGAGCTCCCTGATAGCGGTATCTATCTGATAAGCGGTTCTGTATGAGCTGCATTGTGGTAGGTGGTTGTAAATGTGAAGTGCGTTCGTTGGTAACGTCATGCATGCTTCAGTGACAATTTCGAGACGATGACTTTGGATTAATTTTGTCGAGCACTTGGAAAGTTGTCAGAGCAGTGTTTTCGAGAAATATGTATGTGTATACCATGATGATTTGCTTGGCCCAATTATTTGTTTGCATAGTGTCATGAGTATATTTCTGTGGGATCCCCAAGTTGTGTCGGATATTGCTCGTATACGGTTCACTCTTCTTGATGCGCGTCTCTGGATATTTAAGCTGTGTGGTCTATGTGACGTACGGTAATGCCTAAGTATTTTTCCATGGCAACGGCATATGCGGCGGGAACGGGAAAATGCGAACGGAAAGTATGGGTATTCGGTGTGATATAAGTGATTGTAACTCTGTTTGTCTCTTGTTGCCAAAAACAATGCATTTGGATTTGTATGGTACAAGTTGTAGAACAAGTAGTACAAGCTTGACGTGTAGTTCTCCTCTTTCGTTATTTCGTAAGCGTCGTAGTGCTCCTATTTCGTTATTTAATACTTTGTGTGTAGCCTAAGGTACGATTTCATCTGCATCTAGAACAATTTTTACCGAAACGTTGTCTGTTATATAATTTATACCGACAATGAAGAGCAGAGCTAAGAACGGAATCTTGCATTGAGCCGGCTGTGATCAATCCAGTGGCTGGTGATATTGGGCTCAACTTTAACTTTAAATGATCGTAGACGGTAGAATTGGAGACGATGTGCCAGACGTCCCTGTGCGGAGCCGGCGCGGGCACGCTGCGCAGTACGCGTCATCGGCCGCTCATGCGCAGAAGCGGCCGGAGAGAGCGCTGCCGAACAGCCGACAGGCACTCGACAGTCGAGCCGCGGACGTGGGCTGGGATGGCGGTGGGGGAGGTCGCGTACGTATATGCATATGCACACACACACACACACACACATATATATATATATATATATATATATATATATATATATATATATATACATGTACATGTATGTATATATACTCCTTAGATACATGTATGTATATATACATACTTATACATGTATGTATATATACATACATGCATATATATATATATATATATATAAGGGACAGGCTTAGTAATGGCATAACCACTATCATACTACGTGCAGCAAAACAAAAAGGCAGTTCCTGGTTTTGGCCTACTGGCATGGGGTTGACAGTAGCAGCGTTTGCTCATGACTTTTATCAATGATGAACGGTACGCGCAGAGGCTTCGCTAGTTTCTAGCGCGCATGGGGGAATAGAGTACGGTTGGCGAAAAAGAAACAAATGAAAGTTTTCGCAAAAAGTTGGAACACCTGGGAACTTGTGGTATGCGCGAAGGTGGATATCACACAACTAATATCGATAGACTTCCCCAATTATTAGGACCAGTACTAAACCCAACTCATCACAATATCGGCTTCTCCAAAATCGGACAGAGTTCACCTGAAAGCAGGGAAGAAACCAGGATTTCTTAAGAAGGCCGACCTTCAAAAATGTTCGCTAACTGAGAACGTTCAGCGCGCGAAGCTCGCCGAATACTTATAGTTTGACCTAGCGAAATAAATAAATGTATTCTTTGATCTCGTGTACCTTTCCAATTAAGGAGGCATCCGCTTGGCTGCGCCTCTGCACGTAAGTGTAAACAATTGATTTCCTCAACTCGATGTGGTAGTCATTTCATTCATCAAAGCCAGTTATACAAGCCCGGTTAACACGCACTTTCCTGAAGTATTTTCGCCACCGTAATGTAATTAGTTCTGCGCCAGGGATCTAAGCAATCGGCTCAGGGACCCGAGACTTTCTGTAGACGTTCCTAGTTAAACATCGGTGAGAACAAGCTCCACACTGTAAACATCGGTCCATAAATGAGCGCGCTTTGCTGAAGGGCGCATCGCCGCCTTCGGGCGCCCCGTGGCGTCCGATCCTCGGTCTCGCTTGACGCCGCGGCCCGGCTGGTAGTCAGCACAGTTGTGACGTCATGGTAGTGGTAGGCGGGGATTACGTTCCGCCCGCTGGCCGCTCTCGCCAGGCGGGTTCGCCGGGAAGGTTCGGCGAGCGCCGCAGTCGTCAGTGCCGCGCCGGCGACCAGCGCGTCGGCGCGCTCTGCATACGTCCAGCACGGCGTCGGCCATTCAGAGGCCCGGGTGCACAACAGAATGTGATGAGCGGCCGTATCAACTCATAGGCAGTTCTCCGTGGGTGTATAATGGCCCGACAGTTCGGTTGGGAGGGGTTCACCAGTGCACGAGCAGTGTGTATGTGAAACAAAATATGACAGCCATTGAGGTGCTGACGGGGTCCTACACCATAAAGCTGGCGCAAAACGACTTCATCTACTCGCATATGGATGGGTCAATCTGCCGCCACTCTGAAAGCCGCTGGTCACCCTAAGTTGGGCGTTTCCACCACCTTTTATGGTCGTGTATCTCCCAGTGTATCGGAGATACATGATATAGCTTTGCGAGAACTGCGGGTGACCGCAGTCCTGGTTTGGAACAAGGGGATGGAGGAGTTAGGATCCAAGCTAATACAAATTGATAGCGGAGCCAAGCCAGCTTGTTTTTTGGTTAAATATCCATCAAATACATTTGCATAATTCCTGCCTGGTTAACCACCTTGTATAAGTGCGCACGACAAAAGGTATACTGTGGTAAACATATACGTGTATATATATATATATATATATATATATATATATATATATATATATATATATATATATATATATATATATGCCCAGGGGTCACTGAGGACACCTCAAGGCTTCCTCCGACCCTCCAACAAGAGAGAAGCGCCTGCAGCCTTTCAATAGTTGGAGACGTTACCATGTCCTTCCTTGGTGGATTCGCACCTGACGTCAAGCAGCATGCGCTATTAATTAATTAATTGTTTGCTAGGTTAGGCACTTCGGCCTCCTTCGGCCATTTCGTGCTGTGGAAAGAAGAAAGGGCCGTGAAAGTCATTTCATGAGTCCCGAAGCAAGCTGGTTTGTTGGAGAAAAATGAAAAGCAGTTTGATGAGAAAGGGATGATTATCCCCAAAGTGTGGGCGCAGAAAAAAGAATGTTGTGTGTATGGCAATAATCCGTTTCTTTCTGCGAGGGCAATAAAATTATGACAATGAAGGAGTATATGTGGAACGGTAAAATAGGTGTTGCATGGCGGGCATGAAGGTCGAAGTGAAGCTGTGTAGATGTATCAATGGGTAAGAAAAGAAGGGCAGTTACGCAAACACGATAAGATTTTGCCCCGTGTCGGTTTTTTGACAATGCAATGATGGTTTTGCTAATTTGTCGGCTTCTTCGTTTCCAAGGATGCCGCAGTGACTGGGCATTCACAGGAAACGAATTTCCACATTCATCAGATGAAGTGTTCCTAGTTCTTCATAACTAGAAATATGGCAATGATGTGAAAAAAGAAAGTGACGGAAGAAATTGCAAGACAGATTTTGAGTCCAAACAAATGACGAAGCTACGCATGGGGTGACAGAGAAAACGATTGTGAATATAACTGAGGGCGATGAGGACGGCATGCAATTTAGCGATGAAAATTGATATTTCGTCTGGTAATCGATGTTGTTGTTTTTTTTGTATGTTCCCAAAACTATGACATTTCCTGGAAAATTAGTCTCTAGAACGGTCAGTAAAAACAAAAGGAAGATGGCAATTACGAAACCGAAATTGGTGAAACTTTTCCTTAGTACACACAAAACTGAGTTTGGAGTGGTGCTGAGATACAAATGTGTCGTTCAGCTATCTGCCACGGTGATGCAGCTGGTGCAGAAAGGGAAGCAATGGGTGGAATAATGAATTAGGTTGTTCAGAAAATGTTTTGACTCGTGAAGCTATAGTGAAGCCAGTTCGTTTTTAGGCCGGACCTAAGTAATCATGATGTAAATTTGGGATAATTTGCAATAACGTTTGTGGGGTGGTTTACATGAAATTTAATTTTTGAAGCGTACCTGAATGTTTATTGCATTCTACGGAGAGCTAATGGAGGAATTCACGATTCGGCTTCTAAAGAAATGGTGGGTGAAGTAGTCAATGCACCTAGTGCGATACGGATAAAGTTATTTTGAACGGTGTCTAACATTTTTGAGGATGGGCTAGCACCAACCAGCACATACTACTATGCGATATTCAATGATGGATAACACTAAGGATTTACATAGTTGTAAGAAAGTGTGCCGATCGGTTCCAAATGAATTGGAAGTAATTCAGGGAAACAAATTTAGTTTGCGAAAACATTTGCTCTAGACGAGTTTGATGTGTTTGCATGGAAAGTCTACGATCAAAATAACACCAGTACACTTAAATGAATGAACAAAAGGTATGTCACTTTTCTCCAGGTGAAACCGTGTTTCTGGGTTTGGGCAGAGCCTGCATTTGATAAAAAACATGGTTGGAGATTTGAGGGCCGAAAAATCGAAACCGCACTTCATAGACCATTGATGTACCATGCCAAGGGAGTTTTGAGGCCTGATCAAACAATCTTCGTAATTTTTGTCTGAACACCAAATTGCACTATCGTCCGGGAAAAGAGAATATGACACATTTGCAGCCATGTCAGTGAAAAGGTCACTTTCGATGATGTTGAATACAACTGTCGATAAGCAGCTTCCTTATGGCAATCCGTTGTGCATAACATACGGAGTGGAGATTGATAATGGACATCTGAGGTGGGAAGAGCCACTACCAGATAGAAAACCTATTAAATAATGTGCGAAGTGTCCTTTCATGCATAGTTGTTGAATTTCGAAGAGTAGTGCGGGTTTGAAAACCACATCGCAACTTTTTGATGTCTAAAAATAATACGATAGTGCATTCATGTTTTTTTTTAAAGCCTATGCGGACGTCTGCCAACCGAATAAGATGATCTATTGTGCTGCGTTTTGGCCCAAAAACCACATTGAAAGGGAGACAGAAGGGAATTTGTTTCCAGGTGCCATGTCAATCTTTTAATAACTATGCGTTCGAAAAGGTTTTCTAAACCACTGGTGAGTGCAATGGGCCCAAAATCGGTATAGTCTTTGTTGGGTCTTGGAATGCAAATGATGATAGCTTTCTCCATGCTTCAGGAAAGACATTACTTGACCATAATTATTTATATGTGTCTACGATGCATTGTTTGGTGTGGTGAGATAGATATCGAAAGAAAGAACAATGCAATTTGACAGGCCCTGATGAAGTGTCACCGGCGGAGGAAATGGCATTCTCCAGTTAAGAAAGTTGAAGAGGAGTATTGCAGTCCATGGCATTGTCGGTATCAAGGTGATTCATCCAGGAGATGGGTGTGAAGTGTGCTGTGCATCTTGTAAGAAATTAGGTTGGCAGTTGTCATTGGAGCTATTATGGAGTATTTGTCGATACGAACACATTGCACACATGCACTGATATGCACCGCCACCACACGGTATGACCATTATCTGTGCTACTAGAAGTATCAGGTATGGTACTTATTATTGTTTGTGGGTTTGTAATGGTGAGATCGTGGATTTTGAGAGACGGGAGTGATTTAAATGGGGAGCGTCCGGACAAACGTCGGATTAATTGCCACATTTTGCTTCAAGGTGTTTGAAAAGTGAGTTGTTGCAAATGTAAAGACCGTGATGAACGACGCTTAGCTTCACAAATAATGCGGCGGATCCTAGGATGTTCACGGTTATGGATAACTAAATGTTCCTGATCGGGATGTCGTAAATACTTCTTTTTCTTCCTGCAATGGCTTGAGAAATTTCTTGACACCACCAAGGTACTGATGTTCTTTTTGAGAAAGGTTTTGTAAGCGCATTAGCCGAAGAAGCTGTTTCGAATAGTGTATTTGCAAAGTTTATGTTTTCGACGGGAGAAATGTTGGATTTGTTTTCAATGTGAAAATTCCTGAAATGCCATCTTATTGGCCTTCGAATTTTTTTTCTTCAACAGGGGATAAAACTGGGTGTGGCATCCGCCGCAGTTGACAAATATGGGATTAATTTGATAGGGTAGTCACCGCTGTCATGAATGTCGGTGTCTGTGGTTCAATTTAAATCGTTGGCCAGGATCGGGGAGCAAATTGGTAAATAAATGACTGAATATAAATAAATGACAGCGAATAAATGTTTCTGTATCATGTCTAAGGTGAAAAAGATTGGCTCTCCGACGATAAGCAATACTAAAAAATGCCTGTCTAAAATATGTTCAATAGAGCGGGCGCGAGTGTCTGCACGCGTACGTGTGTTATCCCAGGCTGGACTAAGTGCGTTTATATATCAGAGTAAAATGAAAGGGTGTATGAAATGTGTTATAGGATAGCCTAACTGTATCGTGATATTAGTGTTGTCTCCATGTGGTGGAACATCAAGCGAATTTACATCTATATTCCGACCATGCAAAATTAAACTATATCCTAAGGCTTGTAAAGGTGAATTAAGTGTAATTTGTGTATGTGTGAAATCATTGTTGATATATAGCGCTTTGCCGCCACTACGGTGTGGTCCACGGACATTGTCGTAACGGTACAGTACACAATTAAAAATATTGAAATTTTACTGATCTGTAGGCAAAAACCATGTTTCTTGAAGTGCGATGAGAATCGGAGTTCAGACATTAAAAAATGCTTTCATTTCTGTCCATTTGGGGATCAAATTACGACAGTTTCACTGACGAAATATAGACATTTGTGGAAAGATCATGTTTGTCGCCATCTTTCGATGCATGGCGCAGCCAATATTGCAGGTCAGGCGGGCATGTGGGTTGGGTACGAACGGCCGAGGTGAACCCTCCCGATCCGCCCGGCCGACCATTGACTTTGTAAAGGTCACGGCGGCCGGTCACTGCCGCGGGGGATGCCCGCCCGCTGGGATGTGTCGGTCGGGTCACGTGGGCACCAGCCGGCACTGGACGCGCCGGGCTTGGTTGGCGGCCCACCAAAGTGGCACGCATTTCCCCAGCAGCTGAATGGCTGCGGGGTCCGGCACTCCTCGAGGAATTGTCTTCAGTGTGTGGAGCCGTAGTGGTCTGTGTGTTGGGAGCCGGGGTGGCCATGACAGCGCAAACCTACTTTTCCTTGAGTCACACCGGACAGAGTGGTGATGTGGTCAGGTGGTCGGATGTGCTGCAGTTGAGGCAGTGAGCTGGTTTGGAGCAGGTGTGATCAGAATGGGGCGGTTCACCACATTTGGGGCATCCGACTGGTTGGCGACATGTATTACCGTCATGGCCGAAGCGCTGGTAAGCAGCGAAGATGATTGGGAATAAAGACACGCGCTTTGGTAGCGCAGGTATCCGGCGAAGAGGGTCTTGGGAAGGGTAGTAGAGTTGAAGGTAAGTATTCGTATCGCGTTTCTGACCGTCTTTAAAAGAAGTGATGAGGTGGACGTGAGTCACCTCCTCCCGCCTGATCTCCGCCTGAATATCTTCCTTGGGCATGAAGCTGAGCCTCGGCGCGAAGATGTTACCCCTGGTGGTGCTACGATTGGAATGGAGAGTAATGATGACGGATTTCCCACAAAATGTCGTGGTGAGGAGGAGGGCTTTGGTCTGGCCGCGGAATTGAGTTTTGATGACTAGGGTTTCGTTGGCAGGGGCTTCAATATCGGGATTGACTAAGGAGCAGATGGCGATGGGTTGCTTAGTCGGAAAGAAAACGCTGATACGACGAAAGGAAATTGATTCCTCGACAGACTTGACGACTACATATGAGTCGGCAATATCGAGGTAAGGCTCCATGGATTCGGTGAGATCAGGTTGGGAGGGCGTGGTCTGGTTCGAGCGTGAGTCAGCGGCATGGAGAGTGATGGTCAGGTCTGGATCGTGAGGCGAGGCAGTGGTCTCGGGACGAGCAGGGCTCGATGAGAAAGTCATCGAAAATCGAAAAATTATAAATGGCTGCATCAAGTGAGGGAGCATTAGGGGCTGAGTCTGGGGTCGAGCAATGGTCGTCTGGTATGGTCAATGGCAGAAACTCCGATTCAGAATCTGGTAGCGAGCTGGGGGTCATTCTCCTTCTTGCGTTTTTCCCCATCGCTGGGAAAACCGCGACCTGAAGAAATATAAATGAACACGAAGAACACGCAGAGACACGGGGAATGAAAATACGATGACGAAAACTGCGCGGGGTGACGGGTGTCACCCCACTATAAACGAAATGGGAAAGGAGCGACGGGCGTTTCTCCACTAAAACTAATAATACATAACTGCAACACCAGTAGTCAGCAACGCCAAAAATAGCACGGTGGAGTAATCAGCTGGCTTTGTGCAATATGTGCAGAAATAGTGCTAAATAATGCATACATAATTAACTAAGAACTTGCGTGAATCTTTAATTAAGAACTGACGTCAGTTTTATGACTGTAACACTGCAAATGGATCTGTTGATTTTGACACCAGATGTTCGTGACGTAAGAACTTCACTCATGATAGCGAAATTCCCGTACGACTACGCAGCCCAGCAATGCCGTGGATGAGCCTTTTCGATTGATGAAGGTGACAAAAGACAGCCAAATGTAACGCATCCGGAAGTAAGCAAATGGCCACTCGAGCTCAACACCTAGTCGCGCAATCCGGAAAAAGGGACCTACGCTCTTAGCCCAAACTTCCCGAAGCTACTTAGATAAGCGCTACCACTTCAAAACAGGAAGCCCAAACTCACTCGGGCATTGTTCAGTGCTACCCGTACCGATACGCGCAGTTCGCTGCCGTTCGGGAGAACCGCAACACCGTGGAACGCTGGGTGTTGCCGTACGACAGGAGCGGGCAGGTGAGCAGCGCGCGTGCCCGATCGATGGGTCGGCTGTCGGGGACGGTGACGAGTGACGCGCGTCGGTGGCCGCCGCGCTCACCGGCGCGTCGTCCGGCACCTGTGCCGTCGGAGGCGGCCGTCGGCTCCGACGCAGGTGACCGCCGGCCGCCGACACAACTTGCACATGGGCCGCCTTCGGCAAAGCGCATCGTTTACAAATGGAGTGATCTTCCACAAAGCGCATCGTCGACGAATGCAGCAATCCTCCACAAAGCGCATCGTCGACGAACGGAGCAATCTTCCACAGAGTGCATAGTCGACGAACGGTGAAATCTTCCACAAAGCGCATCGCTTACGAACTGAGTAGCGAAAACAAACAGCTCGCAACATGAGCAGAATTGGTATCATTTACCAATCGATCCGCATGCAAATGTGCAGTTTGGAAATTACGCGCAGTATTTGGGCGCGGCCGGGGACCTCGAGACCGCCACCATCACCGAGACACATTCGAGACCGTCACAGTGCCCGTGAGGCGCGACACCGCCGGCGCCGCCGAACCGGTACAGTGCAGCGGGAACGAGTGTACCGACTGTGGACCTGTGTCGAACGCGGCCTTGGGCGTGGCCACACGAACACATCGCGGGAACGAACGGCAGTCGGCAGCGGTCAGGCAAGATCAACGACACCGTCGGGTCGATCCGTCCGGCTGGCTGCCAGTACTCTTGATCTTCTTCTGGACGCGGCAACAGCACTACAACGTCACGTTCTATGGCTTCGGAGAGCAGTACCAGCACCCCTATTAAGTATGTGTCACTGGTTATGCCAAACGGCCGTACGCTGCCGCAGATCATTTTCTGCTGTCGCGCGACGAAACCGCATGCTTCCTGGTGACAGCCATCTTCTCGGAAAACGAGTCTGTCACCCGTATTTTAACAACGAGCAGTTGTGGCATGTATGGACCAGTACTATCCACCACGATCAGGGTGGTTAGTACCCATGCGTTCTCGTTAGGGCAGATAGTACTGGCACGCATGTCTTTTAGTCATGGCGGACAACACTGACATTCATGTCTTTTGGTCACGCAGAACGGTACTGACACACATTCCCTGTAGTCAGGGTGGACGGCACTGACACCTATTCCCTGTAGTCAGGGTGGACAGCACGGACACCTATTCCCTGTAGTCAGGGTGGACAGCACGGACACCCATGCCTTCTGGCCAGGGAGGACGGTGCTGGCACCCATGGCCCCGGGTCAGAGAGGGCAGCTATGTCCATATTCTGGTCCAGACGGACAGTGTTAGTACCCATACCTTCGGGTCGGAGCGGACAGCACTGGGACTCATGTCTCGTGATTTCGGCGGATAATGCTGGTATGCACCGACCTTTTAAGCCGGGCGGACAGCACCTACCTTCTGGTCAGGGCGGCCAGCATCGCCCCCCCGGCGGGCACGGGTCGCTTCCGCGCTGCGACGGCCACCTGCGGGCAGGGCGGGTCAGTCAGTAGGGTGGAGTGATTTTATGCGTTTTTGTAAAAACGCTGGGTGATACAGTCTAAAACCATGTGTTTGGTTCTCAAAAAATGATCTGCAAAGTTATAAAACAATCCGAGGCCTCAGGGCTTTCTGAGACCGAAATGACGTTTACTAACGAACTTGCGGGATAAATCACCATTTCAGGAATTCAAATAATTAGATAGAAAATAAAGAATTGTTTCATTGCATTCTGCAGTCTTTCATTGACCGCTATGTCAATTTTCACTTATCTAACTTGAAAATTGTGCCCGTCATTACGCAGAGTCTCGTAAGGTGCATCGACCGCAGCAGCCCAGCTGGCGCTCCATCCTTGTGAGTGCACCGTTTTCGCGGCCTGTGTTGACGGCAGTGTCATTGACCAATACTGCCTGCAGGGATTCTTCTGAGTCGCACTCCCGAACGACTTCTAAAGCCTTGCCAGCAATTGATGCGCTATTTTCTGATGTCAGTGTTCTGTGAGCTATGTAGGTTCCACGTGGCTCGCTCACAAATACCAGATGCTTCTCTTTTCCCGTAAGCCGTACGTCTTGCTCATTTGTTTTCTCTCGTATCTTTGTGATATCCTGTCTCCCATCGAATCCCATGCACTGCACCTTACCGCCTACGCCCTCCTTTAGCTTTCGTTTTTCTTTCTCCTGTGCCCTTTGTCTGGCTCTTATCACTTTATCTCGTGTGATGACGTGCCTCGTGTCGTTCTCAGTGACGGGGCCAAGGTCCTTCAAGAGAGCGGTGCCAAGGGCCGCTGAATCCTATCAGTGACCTCGATGTACCGATCACACTCCTTCGCGAAATTATCCAGAGGCATCATATTGTACGGAGCCCTAGTCTGTGTTGGTTCGTGGACACTCCCTGTGCCATATGCATCGTCACCATTGCTTCCCTCGTTCATGCTTTCGGGCTCGTGTCCCGTGCTGTGCTCGGTCAGACCCGAGGGACCAGGATCCGAGTCGTTGGCGTCCGTCTGAAGGAAAGCCGGGTCAGGCCGCAGACGGTTCTGATCTCTTCGCCTCCTCCCAAATGCATTGGAGGTCTACATGTGAATGCCGCCGATGCTTCGCTTCCTCTCACCTCGCTGGTCTTGTAAGAAATTCCACTCGCGGTATGGAACCTTGTTCACGCTGGGGCAGCTGCAGGCATTTCTCGAAGGACAACTGCACGCGCAGATGTCAATCAGCTCATGGAGGGGAATCGTTTTGCTTGCGCCAGTGCGTTTCTTTATTGGGGTCTTTGTTAGATCCTTTCCTTTCTTCACAATCACCAGGACACCCAGCACAATCGACTGAAACGATTTAACAGGGACGCTTGCTTTCCTCCAAAGGTATACAACGCCCTTGGCAACGCTTGTGGCGATTTGCCTTTCGCCCGCTGCATGGTTGTCAACAGCCCGAAGTTTGTTAGACTGTAGTCTGTAGAAGTTATATACATGAATGAATCTGAAGTGTCAGTTTGTTCTTCGGCAGTTCGCAGGGATGGCCCAACGCAAAGTGAGCCGTCTTCGATCGGAATGAACTTCCCTTAACCATTTTTACTTTCATACTCGAAATCTGATAGATTCAATAATCTGGAAAAGAGGCAAAAACTGGTTAAGCAACTGGCAAGTCCAAAATTCATCCCTCGCCATAGGATAAAAATGTATCAAAAAGTTTTTTGCTATACCAGGAAGTTCAGGGTGCATAACTGCATTGGAAATTCCGCGTGCGACACACGCCCTTGTAGATCCTTATTTTCGGTTCCAACCATGGCCATGGTTGGAGAATATGCCTCGGCCAGCCGGGCCACGGCCGCGCAATACATTGGCCGCCGGTGGGGTAACTTACAAAGCAATTCTTTACCCATGACCATGGTGGTGATGGTGAGCAAATGCAACAGTTGGTGGGCAATCGATGGTCGGAGCATAAAATCATCGTCAGTGCTGCTAAATTTGAGCGGTCTGCGTTAGTCCTGCGACCGAGTACCCACCCAGTAAGGTGTGGGATTGTCAGTGTTTCCGCCAAAGTAAATTAGTTAAATTCAAATATCTGCGGCAACAATTCACATGCAGCCAAGAAAACATGCCAGCAGGGTATCTCAGGTAAACATTGTGAGCTTGGAGGCTGAAAGACAGGTCACAATATGCCAAAGCCGGCTGTGGCTACGCTCCAATCGTGTATAGCTGTCGATAGAAGTCGCTGGAATCGTAATAAAATAGCGCTGTGCGCATAAGAAGTCAGCACATTGTGCACTGTTTGAAATCCGCCACCTACCTGCCCCCCAGTTGACCAAGGAGAAAGAGGGAAAGCTGAAAACTATAGACCAGTAGGTCTCACATCCCTATTCTGCAAGGTACTCGAATCAGTTATCAATGACAGAATAGTTAGTTATCTGGAAGGAAACAGATTGATTCAAGATACTCAACATAGGTTTAGGAAAGGACGGTCGTGTGTCACAAATCTCTTGGACTTTTTTAACTTCGCCACAGAACAATTTGATCAGGGAAATCAGGTTGATGTAGCATATCTTGACTTTAGTAAGGCCTTTGATATGGTACCCCATAAACGGTTAATGATACAGCTTCAGGCCCATGGTATTGCAGGTAGCATCTTAAAATGGATAGAGTTGTGGCTTTCAGATAGACAGCAAAGAGTGATGCTAAATGGTACAAAGTCATCATGCCAAAATGTTCTTAGTGGAGTCCCCCAGGGGTCAGTACTGGGGCCACTACTGTTCATATATTTGTTAATAACATTGAAAGTGGCCTAAGCAGTAAAGTTTTGAAATTTGCGGATGATTTGAAGGTCTTTAGGGCAATAACAGGTCAAAATGAGCATGTCTCGCTGCAAAAAGACTTAGACGAACTTGTGAAGTGGTCCGAAGAATGGCAAATGAAATTTAATTTTGATATGTACAAAATCATGCATGTAGGTAAGCAGCATATGAAGGCTCCATACTTGATGGGTGGCCAAGTGCTATCAGTGACTCAACAGGAGAAGGATTTAGGTATTATTCTAAACACAAAATTGGGGGCATAAGAACAGACCAAGGAAGCCAGGAAGAAGGCACTGAGAATGCTCGGGGCAATAGATAGGAATGTATCATAAAGAAGTGAGGAAGTCATCAGGAAGCTTTACTGTGCATATGTCAGGCCACATTTGGAATACTGCATCCAAGCTTGGACTCCTAGCTGTGAAAAAGATTGTTGGCTCTTAGAGAGAGTACAAAAAGGGCTACAAAGATGGTTAATGGTATACGCAACCTGGGATATGAGGAAAGATTGAAGAAATTGAATATGTTTTCACTTAGATATAGAAGGCTGAGAGGAGATCTCATCGAGGTCTTTAAATTTGTCGATGGTCTGGAGATGGGATATCTTGGGGAAATCTATGAGTTGAACAGAAATGATGCAATTAGAGGTCATGAATTCAAAATTAAAGTTAACCACAACAGAACAAGGTTAAGGCAGACTTTTTTCACCAACAGGGTAGTAGAACACTGGAACGAGCTGCCAGAAAACATTGTCAGAAGCAGCACATTGAACATCTTTATAAACAGCATAGACAATCATAAGAATAGAGGGCTTGCTTTTCAGTATTACAGGGAGGGCTGATTGACATATTCGGTGGGCAACTGGTTCAGTGTACAGAGTGCAACCAAGAAGGGCCCTTGTAGCTCATAGTTGCACTAACCTTTTATGTCTTTAAGAAAGATACTTATATTGCGGAATGAACGGTGAATGGTCGCAGCTCATACTTCTGCCGATAGAGGGCAGTAGTGACGCTTCGGGCGGCACACCTTCCGGAACTCTGCGTCATGGCAGGCACAACTTTCAAGTTAGTGAAGTGAAAATTAGCACAGCGGTGGATGAAAACTGTACAATGCAATGAAAAAAATATTTATTTGCTATCTAATGATTTAAATTCCTGAAATCGGGCTTGATCACGCAAGTTGGTAGAACAACGTCATTTCGGCCTCAGAAAGCCATGAGGCACGGCGGCTTCCCGGCCTCAGATTGCTCTAAAACTTTGCAGATCGTCTTTTTAGAACCAAACGCAAGTTTTAAGACTTTAACACCAAACATTTTGGAAATCACTCTACCCTATCAGTCAGTCATCACCCTCCGTTACGGCCACAGGTCAGCCAATACCCATCTACCCGGGCACCGACCAGTCATTGCCCATCCACACTGACCCAACCAGCCATTACCCATACACCCGGACACATATGTGACATGGTGGCACAGTTGGGGGACCTGGTCCGGCCGCCGACACCAGTGACGGGGCGGCACACACACATGTGACACGGTGGCACAGTTGAGGGGACCAGGTCCGGCCGCCGACACCAGTGACGGGGCGGCACACACACGTGACACGGTGGCACAGTTGAGGGGACCAGGTCAGGCCGCCGACACCAGTGACGGGGCGGCACACACATGTGACACAGTGACACAGCTGAGGGGGCCAGGTCCGGCCGCCGACACCAGTGACGGGGCGGCACACACACATGTGACACGGTGGCACAGTTGAGGGGACCAAGTCAGGCCGCCGACACCAGTGACGGGGCGGCACACACATGTGACACAGTGACACAGCTGGGGGGCCAGGTCCGGCCGCCGACACCAGTGACGGGGCGGCACACACATGTGACACGGTGGCACAGTTGGGACCAGGTCGGCCGCCGACACATAGAAGTTGGGGGACCAGGTCCGGCCGCCGACACCAGTGACGGGGCGGCACACACACATGTGACACGGTGGCACAGTTGGGGGACCTGGTCCGGCCGCCGACACCAGTGACGGGGCGGCACACACACATGTGACGCGGTGGCACAGTTTGGGGGACCAGGTCAGGCCGCCGACACCAGTGACGGGGCGGCACACACATGTGACACAGTGACACAGCTGAGGGGGCCAGATCCGGCTGCGAGCACGCGCCGACACACACAGCTAGTTCTGCTATTTATATAGCTGTCGGCAGTACGCCCTCTGCCTTTGTTGGCTTGACCCGGCGCTGGTCCGCGCTGGGCCAGAGTGCTGCGCAGCGGGAATGAGATGCTCTCGAGCATCGCTTCTACAACGCTGGACCCACATACTGTAGGTAGGACACCAAGACACGTGACATGCAACCATTTCTTAAGCATAAGCAGTGGTAATTGTTCAAACAGTAGGTGCGGGAATACATTACTGTCCCCATCAATGATTGTTGTTATTTCTCCGAATATTGAACACATCAGACATGTTTTCCCCTCAGGCTACACCTGAGCATCCACTGGAGGCCCGCAAGGGGCATCAAGCTTCCATACCCAGTGCGACGGCCTTGAATACGCCTGCAGTACGGCTCCCAGGCAAAGCACGGGCGCACTGTGCACACGGCGGGCCCGTGTCGATGCGTGGGGCCCCGCGGAAGCGGACCCGCCTCAGCGACACAAAGCGAGAAGGTGCCGCCGCGCAGCGTGGCACCTGACCGTCTATTTACAGGCGAACCGTGTGCGCAAATGGGCCGCGCGGTCGCCGGGTGGTGAACGCTAGCTCCGGCGCGGCAGCCAGCCCCGCTTGGTGCTGCCAATGGCCCGGGCAGAAGTCAGCTGGCGCAGCCTCGCGAACCGACTGCACCGACGTGACGACAGGATACATGAATCAGTCATCAACGACCGGCTGCTGACCGGCGCTGTCCGGTGGAGAATGTACTGGGGGCTGAACGCTCGCAACCGCTGTTCATTTTTCCTGGCTCAATAACAATCTGACCAGAGTAAGCCAATGGCTCCCAAAGTCCTACGCAGCGGCACGTGGCGGAAAACAGTCCAAGGTTAAGCTGCTCACTCACTGCCTGCTGGTGCGCAAGGAAGGTCGGCTCTCACTCTGTCGAACCGGCCGGAAAACAGCAAACTAAGATCATGGGCTGAAGCTGGTGTCGTGCCAGAAAAAGGATGCCTTCAGTCGTGCCGCGTCCAATCTGGATATAAATAAAAATGCATAAAGCATTTGTAAAGGACAATGAATCTCCAAATATCTAATATAGTTCGGGCCGCAGGAACCGACACGGGGACAAAAAGCGTCAGACGGAGCGCCAAAAAGATACAAAGAGCTGCGGTGACGGAAATATATATTAGACCATGATCAGGAAGATTTTTCTGGGACGTGAGGGAAATCAAACGGTACTTTGTGAGGAAAATGCATCAGCGGACCCATGGTAACTACCTGTTGCGGGACGTGATTTGATTCTTGCATAATTATTCCGTGAGTTGAAGAACGACAACGATGAAGAAATAAAGCAATCAACTGTTCATGATAAACAACTCATTAGGTCGAGATTTTAGAGAAAATTTATACCCAGAGATTATCGCCAAGTGAACGCTTTTCTTTTCCTTATTCCAACCGACATTAATCGCACAAATAACAACATCTCAGAAAACGGAAGGGAAGGGAAACCGAGGCAGCGGACCGAGTCGCTAACTTAGTCAGACTGTCCGATGACGAGGAGCTGCGCCACCGTGGTTCTCTCCAGTACCACGGTTATGTGAGGTCAACTACCACACTTCGAACGTATTCACAACGGGGCTCGGATTAAGGGGAAGGCAGGAGCATGTCCAGATGATACGTGTGAGGGCGATGGGGGTTAAACAGGTTTAAAAAGCGTGGCTGTGCAACTGGCTTCACAAACCGGTTCTCATACGATAAGCACCTTCGGAATTTCTTACAGCACAATCAACTGCGTTACCATTACCTACATTGAAGCACATGGCGCCTATCAAATATCACACCAGAAGAGAACGGAAAACTTCGCATGCCAAATGTATCCGAATTAGCTTCCCAGGAGGTGCTTACATTTTCATGGGGTTTGGGGATGAAATACTTCAAAATATTCCCCCCTATGCCATAAACCAATATTACTTGCCGAAATAACTGGTGGTACTGGGTCGGGCCACCAAAAATACCATCAGATCAAGTCTGAAGAGTGACAACTTTTATGTCGTGTTGTGTCTTCCTAAAGCCGATACGCCTCGGTGAAAAAGCAATTTGTAGCGTGTTCAGGCAGTACAATCAACTTGTAGTCATACGGCATATATTTCAGAATGCTCCAGTGTGACGAAATTCGCCTGTAGTTGGGCGTCGGATGCTTCGATTGTTCATATCAAGGATGTGATTAAAAAGCATCGATCTGCATGTGTGCACTTCAAGGGCAACTCAATCAGAGCAGTTCAAGCACGTGCACTTGCCATCAGCATTATATAGACCGACAATTCAAGAAATATCACGTTAGGTGCATTTTATGCATCATAAAACATCAGATCCCATATATATTGGTTATTCGCCTGTGAATGATGCAACTAAAATAGAAGTACTGACATATGCTTCCACGACATTTAACGTCACATGTCACTTTCCACCCAAAAATAGCTCCTTTGGACACAGTGGGATACTCGTTGCATCAAAGGTCATCAGAAGTCGCCACAGGTGAACTGGGGTTAATGATCTCTAGTGGGTTGTCCAACACAGTAAGCTCGTCTTCTGGTGGACTTACAAAAAAAAAGTGAATACTGGTTTAGCCACAGTCGAGTTCCATTCACGGGTGCTGATTTCTGAAGATTATGGGGGAGGGGATACATGAAGGCATTGGGCAGCACCAACTGGATTTGGGGGACACACTACATAGGATCCCATGCTAAGAGTTGAAATTATCGGAAAGGGATAAATCCAACACTGATAGGTCAGCTTCCCCCTCGGTAGTATATACAATAACACCCCAGGTTCCATTTATCTCATGGACGTCTGCTGATGTCACACGACATAGGTCATAATGATATACAATATTTTCTTTGGACAAGACAGTATTTTGTTACTCTGCAAACTCTTAGCGCAAGCTGACGTGCAACTAAGCTGAACAAGCATGGCGAACGGCCTCACTTTGCCACAGCACGCGCCGCTACTCACTGCTGATACCTGTTAGAATATCTGGTCCCACGCTAAAACGGAACACAGACACGTGTCGGGTGTGCGATGATAACTACTATATCGTGATAGGTCATGGGAACGCGTCATGATGCAGATGGGAGTCATGTGGGGCGGAATGGGCTGATGACATTTTGGGCGACGTCTCGGACAACAGGGTGCATACAGAAAAATACGTGCAACATCAGCTTGCCACCTGGCATCGTAGAAATTGCACACGAGCTTGCGCAGCATGCAGAATACCTTAACTAATTATTCAAAACCAAATCAAAACCGGCAAGGGCTTGGTATTGGCGTGCGCTCTCTTCGGACTAGGAGTCTGAGTAAACTACAGCCGAGCGAGGGCGACGCGCTTGAGTTGCGTGCGTCGACCAGGGCATATACAGATGATAAGCGCACGACGTGCACGTCTGCCAGGCGGTGTGTGGCCGGTCCCCAGCTCCAGTCAGACTGTGTGACCGGTCCCCAGTCCCAATCAGACTGTATGGCAGGCCTCCAGTCCCAGTCAGACTGTGTGGTCGATCCCCAATCCCAGTCAGACTGTGTGGCCGGTCCCCAGTCCCAGTCAGATTGTATGGCAGGCCTCCATTTCCAGTCAGACTGTGTGGCAGGCCTCCATTCCCGGTCAGACTGTGTGGCCGGTCCCCAGTCCCAGTCAGACTGTGTGGCCGGTCCCCAGTCCCAGTCAGACTGTGTGGCCGGTCCCCAGTCCCAGTCAGACTGTGCGGCCGTTCCCCAGTCCCAGTCAGACTGTGTGGGCGGTCCCCAGTCCCAGTCAGACTGTGCGGCCGTTCCCCAGTCCCAGTCAGACTGTGTGGGCGGTCCCCAGTCCCAGTCAGACTGTGCGGCCGTTCCCCAGTCCCAGTCAGACTGTGTGGGCGGTCCCCAGTCCCAGTCAGACTGTGCGGCCGTTTCCCAGTCCCAGTCAGACTGTGTGGCCGGTCCCCAGTCCCAGTCAGACTGTGTGGGCGGTCCCCAGTCCCAGTCAGACTGTGTGGGCGGTCCCCAGTCCCAGTCAGTCTGGGAGACGGGTCCCCAGTCTGAGCGCAGAAGCTCGGCCGTATTGCGAGTCTGGCAGGGCCGGCCATCATGACACGCCGCAGCGCCGTCTGGGCACGGCCATCAGGTGGCTTTTGACGGGTGGCAGTGTCGCGCGGCAGGTAACGAGCCGCCTGCCACGAACACAGTCAGACGAGTCACAGCATTACAGCCGCCAGCTGACATCGTCACAGCGTCACAGCCGCCAGATGTCGTCATCACAGCCGCCAGCTGTCATCATCACAGCCGCCAGCTGTCGTCGTCACAGCCGCCAGCTGGCGTCATCACAGCGTCACAGCCGCCAGCTGACGTCATCACATCGCCACAGCCGCCAGCTGACGTCATCACATCGCCACAGCCGACAGCTGACGTCATCACATCGCCACAGCCGCCAGCTGACGTTATCACATCGCCACAGCCGTCAGCTGACGTCGTCACATCACATTAGCTTGCTAGTACCTATTTAAGCAGGTATATACGTTGCACGGCGGTATGCACAAGGTATTGCATCCCTTCCCCTTGCAACAAGGCTGTAGCGTCTTAGTTCGAGGACTTGGTTGCATGCACCCTGGTTAACTAGGTCTAGACTTTGCGGTTTGTGGACGCAAGCCTTACCATTGTTCATCCCTTGCAACAAGGTCGTGTCTTTGTGATCCTGCTCAGCGTTAGCCAGCCACCGAAGCAATGCCTTTCGGCGTCCTCGTGGTAAGATGTGCTTACCGATAGTAGTACCGGAGGCTCATGGATCTGAACGCGCAACTCGGACATCGCTCCCGCTGAAGGGCCAGCCACGACATTTGCTGACTTGCCGACACACACCTCAACGTCGGTTTCTAAAATATGTGTAATGTGAGTGGGATGAACCAACAATACACTTCCGACCTGGATACGCGTTCATCACCAAACCTTAACTGTGTTCTACTTTTGGCCAAAATAGCCATACCGTCATCACCACACCTGCAGCTGAATGACATCGTCCTCCCTCCCCCGTCCCGAGCCGGTGGCAGTTTCGTCCATGCATTCGCAACGACATTCATGCAGACTGCGGACTCCGTTCTATGCAGATTCCATACAGTCGCAATGACGCAGTGGCCGTGTCCTCCAGCACACGACGAGCAGTGGGTCCGGGACGCTGCTCGTGCACAGAGCCGCCCACAACCAGCCACGCGATCGAAACTGGCCCGACGGCTTCTGCCGGCGCAGGGTCCGGGCAAAGGGCCGCGCCTCACCACTGTGCCCCGACTGCCCTTACTCCTGGAAACAGGGGACGAGTGGTCTAGGGGTAAGTTGCCCGTCTCACAATCGAAAGGTTGTGGGTTCGAGTCTCACCTGTCGCTACTCTTCGCCCGCGACCAATCGGCGTGAGAAATTGGCGACGCTACATGACTCAACGGTCGATGTGTCGTAAAACATGCAACCAGACGGCGGCCGTCAGACGGCGGCCGTCAGGTCGTCCACAACACAACTACAGCCTACCCAAGCACTCGACATAGGCCAGCGAGGTCTTCGAGGCTGGACCGTCCACAATGCGACCACAGCCGACCCACGCACTCGACATAGGCCAGCGAGGTCTTCGAGGCTGGACCGTCAACAACGCGACCACAGCCGACCCAACCACTCGACATAGGCCAGCGAGGTCTTCGAGGCTGGACCGTCAACAACGCGACCACAGCCGACCCACGCACTCGACATAGGCCAGCGAGGTCTTCGAGGCTGGACCGTCAACAACGCGACCACAGCCGACCCAACCACTCGACATAGGCCAGCGAGGTCTTCGAGGCTGGACCGTCAACAACGCGACCACAGCCGACCCAACCACTCGACATAGGCCAGCGAGGTCTTCGAGGCTGGACCGTCCACAACGCGACCACAGCCGACCCACGCACTCGACATAGGCCAGCGAGGTCTTCGAGGCTGGACCGTCAACAACGCGACCACAGCCGACCCAACCACTCGACATAGGCCAGCGAGGTCTTCGAGGCTGGACCGTCAACAACGCGACCACAGCCGACCCAACCACTCGACATAGGCCAGCGAGGTCTTCGAGACGGCACGGGCGAGCGATGTTTTACAATTGGCAACGACAGAAAAAACACACAGGAAAGACCTTGCAGGCTCCCCATTTCGCGGGAGTGCTGTGAAGCTTCCATGGAAATAGCAGGGCTGGAGTCTCAAGGGCACCGCCTGCTCTTGCTTTTTTCCTGGGTAATTTCGGATTTGCTGCACCCAGCTTTTGAAATTACATGTGAGCACGATTCTCGGTTTGATGTTCCGGGGAAATGAACCGAAAATATAAAATGTTGAAAGAAACAAAGGTTAAAACAACTAAAAAAACACAGGAAATGAGTGTACCTGGAGGGGTGCCGTTTTTAATCAGAGGTGCCTTCAGCTGACAAACTTGACGAGAGCATTCGACATTCCTTTAGGGGAGTCACTTTTCCATGGGAGGAGACACACGCCCTCGCCCTCGGAAGAAAATCTTGATGAAAATTCATCACTGGCTGTATCCAATTTCTTTTTTTTAGTACGGCGAAAATGGACCGCTTGGGATGATTCCTCCATCGCATCACTACCGTGCCTTAACACGCGCCCTGGATGGGGGGGGGGGGGGCGAAATCCGCCCACCCCACAGTTTTTCGTAGATAACTCCCGATTTTACCGGCAGATATATGTCATTGTTTGTGTACCTACTTAGTAATGAACGGCACGTTGCATAAAGTAAGAAAAACGAAAATCGCCCGAAAATTTTTCGAGTTATGAGTCGGTAACGTAAAAAACTTTTCTCAGCATCAGACCACAAATATCGGCGCTGATGCGCTTTCCGTATATTGGCAAAAAGGAAGTGTTCTTGGCAACAATAGCGACTTGTTTGATGTATATTGTTATGCTACATTGTTTCAAAGTCATGTCAGGTCACCAAGGTCCAGTCAGGTCAAGTTCATGACAGGTTAACACACGCCCTGGAGGGGTGGAGGGCGAAATCCGCCCACCCTTCCGATTTTTCGTACACAACTCCATATTGTACCGGCCAATATACGTCTTTTTTGTACCTGCTTAGAAATGACCGGCGCATTGTTCAAAGCAAGAACAATTGAAAATCGGCCGAAAAGGTTTTAAGTTATGGGCCGCTAAAATAAAAAATAAAACCACAGCGCCAGACAACAAAAATCAGCGCTGATGCGCTTCCCGTATATTGGCAAAAGGGAAGTGTTCTTGACGACACTAGCGACTTGTTTGATGCATATTGTGCTATATAAATTAAAAGTCATGTTAGGTCGCCGAGGTCATCATGACAGGCTAATGGAACCAAACTTGGTCAACTGCAATGTTGTCGTAAATGCAAATGACTGTCATGCGATTGATATCACTTTGCATGTTACTCCCTACACATCCGAAAATCTGTTTGTCATTGTGTGCCTAAGCGTTTCTATACTTTATTCATGTATTTCACTCCTTTCTTTGCGAAGCCGAGTGTGCCGAGCCGCCCAAGGGAGCAGTCAGGTGGGCAACCCGGTTCCGGTAACTGGAGCAGGTAATGACCCGATAGAGTGCTCCTGTATAGGTGACCTGAGGTCAAATGGCGGATCTGGCATATGCATTGCATCATTAGTAATGACAACAAACATCATTGATGCCAATTTTGGAGCATTTAAACATAATCACAGCGATCCATAACAATGACAAGCCAAGTCACGCAAAACCAGAAAATTTTGCTATTTTGACCTCATTTGACCTTGAAGACATTGACCTCAAGTCACGAAATTTTCACACAATAGAGTTAACTATCGTGCCCATCCATCCTGCGAATTATTCCCTTGCCTTAATGGGAGCCGATATTTTAGGGGGGGGGCGGAATCCGCCCCCTCCAGTGCGCGTAATTTTCGGAGTCCCTCCAGGGCGCGTGTTAACTCGTGTTCCCTTGGAATACGAGTTGAATGTCGAACGCGCCTCGCCGTGTGGGCGGGGGAAATGTTTTCTGCCGCTTAATTTGAAAACCATTGAAGTTACAGCAAAGTATCGTTCGACAGCTTTCAATGACATACATATGAAATATCTGCAGCATTTACTTCTCTACCTCTCACATCCATATCCTGGATCCTAGATTTAGACGTTGGTATGTGGACCTGGAATACAAGGTTCTATGCTCTTGGAGTGTCATTTAGGGGCTAATGCAAAATTCAAAAACTTAAAACTAAGAGCTAAAAAGTTTTTAAAATGCAAAATACAAAAACAACAATGTTCGGAGTCACGAAGAAAAGGTGCACATTTCCGTAGATATTTAAAACGAGGTACGGTTCAAAAAGCACAATCTCGATACATTTTTGGGAAGGGTGTCGATTCGGTGCTCACGAAGTGCTATATTCCACCCTATTTCACAAACAAAAATGTATCTTTACTGTTAATGAGCCGTGTCACTTGCTGACCCAATTGACCCTATGAAGTACATGGTCTCCGAGCGATCGGACAAGTCTGAGTAGCTTGCAACCTGCCGGGGGCGGCGGGACAGCCAGTCAACACACTGCAGCTCCGCGGCCGGTGCAGCGCACGCTGCAGGAGAGCGGCCAAGTTCAGACTTGTCGGAGCGGCAGTGGCGACGTCAGCAATCGCCGAGCGGCGCGGAACCAACAGGCGGCAGCGCCGGCGGCTTCGTCCGGCCGCTCAGGGCACAGCCGCCCTGTCATAGGCCGCCTGCCTGACTGATCAGTGGCTACCTGCTGCGGTGGTGTCTGCGTTCGACCCGCCCCGCTGGATTGGTGTGCGTTGGAACCGTCCTGACGAGTTGGTGTGTGTTCGACCTGTCCTGGCGAGCTGGTGTGTTCGATCTGACCTGACGAGTTGGTGTGTGTTCGACCTGTCCTGGCGAGTTGGCGTTTGCTCGACCTGACCTGACGAGTTGGTGTGTGTTCGATCCGTGCCGCGTGAGTGCACGGCAGCCGGGCCCGGGCCACTGCGGCACTGGAACACTACACCTGTCTACGGAGCACCACATGCATGAGCACAGGCAGATTCCGGCCCCGACAACCCCGGCGACTTACGGGCTCCTCAGACTACCGGGGGCCATATCCGACCGACTAAGCAGGGTCCGACTCGGCATGTCTGCCCGGTCAGCCTGGCGAGTTAAGCGTGCTCGGCGCCGGCCCCATTACGCCGTCGGCGGACGGGCGACCCGGGCGGGCGACACTTGTGGTGTCCCACCTTTGGCGCAGCTGTAGAGGCGGCGTTTGGCGGCGGTGGCGGCGCCGACCGGCCGGTGCGACTGCGGAGTGCTGGCCTCTCTGCCGGGCCGCTTCAGCACGGCCGGAGGACTGGTGAGGCACGTGACGGCGGCATCCGGCGGTGTCACCTGTGTCGTCGGCCTGGCCGGCCGGTACACGGCACACTCAGTCACAGTCACCGCCAGCGCTGCACAACTCCCACACAGCCAGCGCCTACAAGTCATTATTTTAAGACATATCAGGTTGAATGGGGCAAATGACAGTTCATGTTACCAGGGCATACCAAACCAGGTGGTCCAACCCCCCCCAGATTCACCCGGCATCTCCAGCAATGGTCACCACACACAAGAGACACACGCTATAGGCGCGCACGCATCTGTCGGCACTGCGGCGACCGTCAGCCCGCCCGTCAATTAGCCATTCATCAGCATTGACCGTCCCCCGACAGTCACTGGCCGTCCTGCATTAGTCTCGGCCCTGCGGCCACCGTCAGGGCCCCGTCAACTAGCCATTCATCATTGACCAATCTTGATTTATTGCTATTTGATGTAGCTATATCAGCTGCATAAATATTGCTTAATGTGCTTCTTCAGGCTTAATTTAGGTTGGAATATTATGATGATCATATCGCAGTTCATAGATGAAAATAATGCTCCAGACATTAAAATAAACCAAATAAATTGAAATAAAATTAATATAACGTATAGACATCTTTGAAATCCTGTTGGTAATCTTACGCGGAGAAGGCATATGAACAGCGCAAAAAACTCAGTAGCAACATTACATTATAGCAAGAACAAAATATCTTTAATGGCAGGTGAAATAAAAACTACTATATAGTGGTCTTGTTATTCCGTACCTCATTTATTGATACATAAAGACATAAAGACATAAAAGATTAGTGCAACTATGAGCCACAAGGGCCCTTCTTGGTTGCACTCTGTACACTGAACACTGGACCAGTTGCCCACCAAAACTGTCAATCAGCCCTCCCTGTAATACTGAAAAGCAAGCCCTATATTCTTATAATGATTGTCTATGCTGTTTTTAAAGATGTTCAATGTGCTGCTACTGACGATGTTTTCTGGCAGCTGGTTCCAGTGTTCCACTACCCTGTTGGTGAAGAAAGTTTGCCTTAACCTTGTTCTGCTGTGGTTAATTTTTATTTTGAATTTATGACCTCTAATTGCATCATTTCTGTTAAATTCAAACATTTCCCCAAGGTATCCCCTCTCCAGACCATGGACAAATTTAAAGACCTCGATGAGATCTCCTCTCAGCCTTCTATATCTAAGTGAAAACATATTCAATTTCTTCAATCTTTCCTCATATGCCAGGTTGCTTATGCCATTAACCATTTTTGTAGCCCTCTTTTGTACTCTCTCCAAAAGCCAACAATCTTTTTCATAGCTAGGAGACCAAGCTTGGATGCAGTATTCCAAGTGTGGCCTGACGTATGCACAGTAAAACTTCCTGATCACTTCCTCACTTCTGTATGATACATTCCTATTTATTGCCCCGAGCATTCTCAGTGCCTTCTTCCTGGCTTCCTTGGTCTGTTCTGATGCCCCCAGTTTTGTGTTTAGAATAACACCTAAATCCTTCTCCTGTTGAGTCACTGATAGCACTTGTCCACCCATCAAGTATTGAGCCTTCATATGCTGCTTACCTACATGCATGATTTTGCACTTATCAAAGTTAAATTTCATTTGCCATTCTTCGGACCACTTCACAAGTTCGTCTAAGTCTTTTTGCAGCGAGATATGCTCATCCTGACCTGTTATTGCCCTAAAGACCTTCAAATCATCCGCAAATTTCAAAACTTTACTGCTTAGGCCACTTTCAATGCTATTCACAAATATAATGAACAGTAATGGCCCTAGTACTGACCCCTGGGGGACTCCACTAAGAACATTTTGCCATGATGACTTTGTACCATTTAGCATCACTCTTTGCTGTCTATCTGAAAGCCACAACTCTATCCATTTTAAGATGCTACCTGCAATACCATGGGACTGAAGCTGTATCATTAACCGTTTATGGGGTACCTTGTCAAAGGCCTTACTAAAGTCAAGATATGCTACATCAACCTGATTTCCCTGATCAAATTGTTCTGTGGCGAAGTTCAAAAAGTCCAAGAGGTTTGTGAGACACGATCGTCCTTTTCTAAACCCATGTTGAGTATTTTGAATCAATCTGCTACCTTCCAGATAACTAACTATTCTATCCTTGATAATTGATTCGAGTACCTTGCATACTAGGGATGTGAGACTTATTGGCCTATAGTTTTCAACTTTCCCTCTTTCTCCTTTCTTGAAAATAGGAACTACATTTGCCCTTTTCCAATCGGTTGGAATTTCATTATGTGAAACTGATCTACAAAATATTATACTAAGAGGAAATGCCAGTTCCTTTTCAGTTTCCCGCAACACCCTAGCATAAATTTCATCAGGTCCTGCTGCCTTATTTTGCTTTATTTTCCTGATATGATTGTAAACAACATCACTATCAATGAAATCAACATCATTTGTCAGATCCCATGTCACTGAACTATGGTGTATGGTCGGCAGATTGGTCATATCTTCCAATGTAAACACTGATTTGAACTGCTTGCTCAGCTCCTCAACCATCTCACTATCCTCACCCAATGTAGTCCCGTTTACTTCCAGTGGACCAATTGTCCAGTTGACCAATTGATACATACATACCTTAACTATCAACATGGTTTGCAAGTGTAATCAATATCCAGGAATTCCTGTGGACAAAATCTTACATGGGAAGGCATATAAATGGCGTTTAAAAATCGATAGCTGAACATTAAATTATAGCGAGAAGAAAACTTCGCCTACGGCAGGTGAATGAAGAACTACTATACGGTGGTTTGGTTCTTCTGTACTTCAAATATTGACACATAAATACCTTAACTATCAACATGGCTTTGCCCATGAAATTAATTATAGAATGAAACCCGATCAAATTTTTAAAGATCCGAAATGCCCTGTTCGAAATATTATCCCAAAATTGGATATACATATATCCATCCAATTTACTATTCGTGAAACAATATGAAGTAAACTTTCCCGACAGTGTACGAACAGTGTATATTTAACTTAAGTAAACTCCGCCATCGCTTCTTGTTTAGCAATTCCGTCTTCAAGAACAGAGCGAGCGAGAGAGCGAGAGGGAGTCCGTCTTCAATAAGAAAGCGAGAGAGAGAGAGAGAGAGAGAGAGAGAGAGAGAGAGAGAGAGAGAGAGAGAGGAGAGGGGAGGAGGGAGGGGGGGGAGGGGGAGGGGGAGGGGGAGGGGGAGGGGGGAGGGGGAGGTAGATGTAGATGGAGAGGGAGAGGGAGAGGGAGGGGAGGGAGAGGGAGAGGGGAGTGGGAGTGGGAGGGAGAGGTAGATGGAGATGGAGATGGAGAGGGAGAGGGAGAGGAGGGAGAGGGAGAGGGAGAGGGAGAGGGAGAGGGAGAGGGAGAGGGGGAGAGGGAGAGGGAGAGGGAGAGGGAGAGGGAGAGGGAGAGGGAGAGGGAGAGGGAGAGGGAGAGGGAGAGGGAGAGGGAGAGGAGAGGGAGAGGGAGAGGAGAGGGAGAGGGAGAGGGAGAGGGAGAGGGAGAGGGAGAGAGGGAGAGGGAGAGGGAGAGGGAGAGGGAGAGGGAGAGGGAGAGGGAGAGGGAGAGGGAGAGGGGAGAGGGAGAGGGAGAGGGGAGAGGGAGAGAGGGGAGAGGGAGGGGGAGAGGGAGAGGGAGAGGGGAGAGGGAGAGGGAGAGGGAGAGGGAGAGGGAGAGGGAGAGAGAGAGGGAGAGGGAGAGAGAGGAGAGGGAGAGGGAGAGGGAGAGGGAGAGGGAGAGGGAGAGGGAGAGGGAGAGGGAGAGGGAGAGGGAGAGGGAGAGGGAGAGGGAGAGGGAGAGAGAGGGAGAGAGAGAGAGAGAGAGAGAGAGAGAGAGAGAGAGAGAGAGAGAGAGAGAGAGAGAGAGAGAGAGAGAGAGAGAGAGAGAGAGAGAGAGAGAGAGAGAGAGAGAGAGAGAGAGAGAGAGAGAGAGAGAGAGAGAGAGAGAGAGAGAGAGAGAGAGAGAGAGAGAGAGAGAGAGAGAGAGAGAGAGAGAGAGAGAGAGAGAGAGAGAGAGAGAGAGAGAGAGAGAGAGAGAGAGAGAGAGAGAGAGAGAGAGAGAGAGAGAGAGAGAGAGAGAGAGAGAGAGAGAGAGAGAGAGAGAGAGAGAGAGAGAGAGAGAGAGAGAGAGCGAGAGATGCCACAATTATTTGTGCCAACTCTGGCCATAAATGATATATTCGTATTATTACCATGCGTTACTCGTAGCACCTGGGACGCAATTTTTTGCCGACAAATTTATGGAATAGAAGACGGAAGGGCCACGCTCATTTCTCATTATCAGTATAATACGCATCCTTATTATTACGGCTGCTCACCTGTCGGCAGCCAGCACCGAGCCGGTGGGCAGCGCGGGCTCGGCGGCGGCGTCGCCTCCCGCCGCCAACGACCTGCCACCGGCGTCGGTCTCCTCGTCCGAGTCGACCTCCGAAGCGGCCGGCAGACCCTCCGACCGCAGCGACACCGCCACCTCGCCACCGCCGCCGATCGCCGCGTCGATGGCGGCGTCGATGTTGAGCAGCATCTGCTTATCCCACGTGGACGGGTCGGCAGCGGGCGTGCCGCCAAAGCCGGCCGGCCGCTTTTTTGGCGCGCTGTCGGTGTGGGCGCGCTTCTTGTTGGTGGTTTTGCCGGCCAGCGAAGAGGCAGTACGGCACGACGCGGCCGGTGTCTGTGAGAAACGCGCCGCGGTGACACACCGCCCACGAGTACTCACACATGTACTTTAGCTAGATCATGGGTTTTGGTTTGCAAAATGAACTTCGCAAAATTGTTCCTTTATGGATATGTATAACATGAAAGTAGACGTTTCACACAATTCGACAGTCAGCAAAAGGCTTATCATTGAAAATATCTGCTTTTTGGTGAAAAAAGTCATCGAATTGTACTGCAGCAAGTCGGGTCCCCTACAATGGACTTCATGTTTCTGAACACTGATCGGATCGACATGAAACAACACCAATATTAGCCCCGGCATTGGCGAATCGAGTGAGATGACACACATTCCTTACACATGCCACGTAATATCGCTGGTGTGTAGAGCGCGAAGTGCAGTTTGTTGCGACAAATTCAATGCCGAATTGTGTTCGAACGATTGCTTTTCATAGCCGACTTCTGTTGGAGCTGTGACAGTGGAAAGATCTTGTAGTTCAGAATGGCAGGGAAGAGCAATTGTTTTAAGGTTTACTCCATGCGATAACATGCGGTCATTTTATGCAAATATGTTAAAGGGGGCGAAACAGATCGGATAACTACGGCATCCCAGGCATTGGGGTGTGGGTAGCAAACCGATACAGTCCCGCGTGAAATCTAGAGACATGTGAGGCAGGGCAACAGTGATAATCCATTCGTAAAACAGGGTGGAATATTCCACTTTCTGAACGCTCAATTGACATCCTTCTCCAGAAGTACCAACATCCTGCTCCTTGACGCATGATTATGAAGTCTTTGCGCTTCCTCTCTAACAGTATGCCGTTTATAAGTAGCATGTGCATGCTCCGATAAGGAATGGTGATACACGAACATTTCGCAATGCAACTTCAGATAAAGGGATTACCTATAACGTGGCATGGCATACAATACCAGTTTTTAGCATAGTTATTATTATCTCTATCCCGAATATCTCTTCTTAACTTATGCATATCAAAACAAATGATAAACGTACAGCCATAAGTAACTACACCATCACCTCGAATTTGAGTCTGAGACATCAAAAGCATTTTAAATGACACTAATTCCCTGGAAAATGTCGACATCCTACTGTGCTCGTTTCGACACCTCACACCTAAGGAAAAAAACAATATTTTAACCCTGCAGGGAAAGGAATGGGAATGGCTTCCTCAAAAGTATACGAAATGAAATTGACGTGAACGGCTCATGTTACTCCTATAAGTGAGGAATGTTTGCGTCCCCTCCCACTTTACACCCATTTTCGGAAGATCGCCAACAGCGGGGGTAGTGCGAGGGTAGGAAGGTATAAAAATAGTGGTGGCTTTGCAGTCAATGAAGTCCCCGAAAAAAGGACAGCGCTCCTGGTGTTCCTTCGTTCGTCTGAAAAAGTGAGAAAACACGGATTGTACTCCTCTTCTCTGAAATATAATCACCGTTATTCTGAATATATGACTTAACTGTAGGTTTCTGTAATTGTGGGTAGCATGCCCAGAACGAAATGGACAGACGGCCAGGGCGACACCAGAACAAGGTAATGTTCAGACTGAATGATAACAATGTCAGATGATGCATAATGTAAAATAAATGACGAAATACGGTTGCTAATCAAGCCTCGTCAAATTGAGGACGGTGTGTTTGGGTAATGTTCCTCCCTTTCTTTTGATCTGGAGTAGCTCGTGAACGGACAGGCGCAACGCTCTAAATTTTTCCTCACTTTCTTGAATGATCGTAGCATCTCATAAGCTAAATTAGCACTGGGCTGGTCAGAATAACCTAGCTCAGGTTAAATAGTTTTAAAAAAAGGTGATGGACCCTCAAGAAAGGTATGCTCGGGAAGCACCGTGAGGGATGTCACAAGCGTTGAGAATTGTAAATATTTAACAGCGAGAATATCCTCGTGGCACACTATAGCGCTGACCCCCCTCAAGTGGCACTTAGGGATTTTTGCTCGGGGAGCTAAAGGATTTGGAGCTGCCTACCACATTTGTTAAGTCCCTGAATTTTGAACACTATTTTTAAGGACCCATTTTATTCATTAAAACATAATAACTAGTGACCACCTTAATTGTAATGTGGACTGGGCCCAATCTACCGTTATCGATCTGAGTAACCGAATTTCGACCCTAACCCCATCCTGTTCGAAGGTTTTTATTTTGACACAGCTTGATAAGCCACCTTACATTGCTGAAATTACACTTGCACAAACCACTCTCAAAAATTGAATATTTTGCAATTTCAGGCATTCCAGTTAATGACACCCGTTCGCCAAAACTCCAATGTCCGTCCACATGTACGCTCGCCTTGCGCATTCAGCGCATTCGCCACACTACGTGCGATTCTCCGGGTTCTGCTAGGCCTCTTACGCTTTGCTAATTGCTGTCACATGGTAGTTTTGTTCCATATTTGATGTATGAAATGCTTCGGATGTGAGTGCGCTGGGAAATCATTCAATTCGATGATTAGTGCTTTTCTCTCCACATTTCCCAGTAGTTAAGAAACCCGGGGACCCACCGAGCTTTAATGCTCCTTATCTCTTTGGCTAAATATGCTCCCAGATTAGCTACCGAACGTAGGCGCTGGTTCGGTGTTCTGTTTGTACCAGTTGTGTTTTTTCGTCTACGGACGTGTATTAACCCGTCCCGTCCTCAACCGCCCCCTCAGGTTTTTCGCGGATAGTGGACGAACGCCGCGCGGCAGCGCGCCCATATTTGGCATACATTTTCTCACATCAATTTGGCCTGCTGTTAAACATTTTTTAAGTCAGGTCATCTAGGGTCAACGAGTTAGTCAAGGCCAAATGAGGTCACCTCCAAAAAGTTCAACCAGTCGTCACGCTTTAACGGATACAGATATTTTAATGAAACTGTCATCGTCTGCTTATCTTTAGGGATGCAACAAAACGTAAGAGTCGAATTTTTCTTTTTCTTCGTTTTTGACCACATATAAATTTAGCATATTTGCCAACTGCAGTTCGAATAGAAGATTCTGGCTAAAGTAAACATTTTTTGTTAGGGCAAGCTGACTTCCAACAACGTTTCTCGATCTGCTCTACCAATTGGAAAAGGAAAATTAAAGAAAACATGAAAACTAAAAATTTGAGATTTCAAAATATAATAATTGGGGGGGGGGGGAAAGAGAGAAAATTATGGCCCTGGTCGATTTCGCTGTCCTTTTCTCATTCCAAATAATTTTTTCTCTCATATATCCCCAAAATGAATTCCCCGGAGCCAAAAACATAATGAAAGTCGTGAAAAATCGTGAAAATCTAGCCTGCCTGGTGACTTCACTTTTGGGGATAAATTGCTTGGGGGGTGGATCCGGACCCTACTCGTCGAGCGCTTTCCAATGACACCTCTTTCGTTTTCGTGCGACGCTTAGTTTGGATTTTAGAGGGGGTTACTATCCGCCCCCCCCTCCGAGACCGGGTGTGAGGATCTGACCGGAGAGACGGCGCGGGTTAAGGCTACAGCCACCATTTTTATTATGGGCCGGCACACGTTTGAGACCACGACTCTCCGTATAGTTTTTTTTTGCTGTGTGCACCGACGATATGCTTGATGTATCGCCGAGTTTTCGATGCCTTTTTATTGTACGGTCTTTTTGTTCCTTCCTTAAGACCATGCCGCTTTTTGAAGGCCCTAGCCCGTTTTTGAGGTTCATGCGATCTCATGGGCCCAGTGTGTCTTGAGGGTCTTCGTTGCTTTCTTTTTACAGCCCACTGTGTGTTCATGTAGAGTTGCAACGCATGTTTTAGGGCTTTGTCGCATTTTGAGAAACTAGGAACGCTTTGGAGGGCCTGGTGAGTTTTTGGCCTCTCGAGCTCTCAGAGTCCCGTTGTGTCCTTATTTGGGCCTCCTGGTCGCACATTTGTAGGACCCCAGCGCGATTTTGGGAGCTACGTTACAATTTTTTCGTTGTTCCGTCGCGACTTTTCGGGCCCAGGCGCTTGATACTGAGGACCCCAAGCCAGTGTTGTGGGCTCGACGGAGTTTTTGGTGACTTCTTTTGAATAAAAGTCCCAGCCTGATTTTGTTCGGGCACCGATACAATATTTGTATGTCCCGCCGCGATTTGTCAAGCTCTGGTACGTTTTTTTTGTCTTGTGTGCACGCGGGTTTTGAGAGCATCAGGTGGCATGCTGGGGCTCCGGAGATATATCTGACTAGTGCATATATGTTTCGGAACCTCTGGATACTTTGGAGGACATCGGCTTGATTTTTGTTGGGTCCCGTTGCGATTTTTTTTTGGAGCCACGCCGTGCTTGCAGAGAGTAATAGTTGATGCCCGGGCTCAGATTTTTGGGACCACCGACAGGAGTTTTGGGTCCCGATCACAATATTTTGGGGCCTCGGGACGAGCTCGCGGGCGTTGCACTTAACTGGCCCCAGCGCGGTTTTGGCGGGCCCCGGCGCAAATCTTCAGTGGCCTGGAAGGATATTTTTTGCCCGCTGTGTTTATTTACAGCATCCTACACAAAATATGGGGGCCCAGACGCAAATTTATGGAGCCCCAGCGAAATTTATCGGCACCCGTCTCGATTTTTGGAAGCCCGCTTTTCAAGAGGGGAGGGGAGGTGGCACTTTCCTCTTTGGCACGCGACTGCGGCTGCTCAGAGTTTTTTTTTTCCAGCTGATGGCACCCTCCGAAGTAGAAAGGCCATTCGGATAATTTTCTTTCGGGACCTGCTCTGAATTTTCCGGTGATTGGGTCGATTCGATGGAGTCCCTTTGCAATTTTTTTGGGGGTCCACTTGTATTCTTTGTAAGTCCCTTGCACGACATTTTTTGGCCCTGGTATGATTCTTCGGGCTCCCGGTGCGTTTTGGGCTCTTCGGATTCCCGATGCGAGTGACATTCCGGGCAGGAATTTATTTTTTGGGGGAAGCCAGCTGCGACTTGCGGGGCTCCAGCGCCATTTTTTTTTTGCCTCCCGTGAGATTTTCAAGGGTAACGGTTTCAAATTCGGCCTCTCAGTGCGACTTTTTTTTGGGCCCAGTGGTCACTTTTTTGGATCCCTGTCGCCGGCTTTTGTGGCCACGTCACGTCTTGGGGGCCCCAACATGTTGTTGTGGCTTTTTGAGCGATTGTTGTGACCCCAGAGTGATTTTTCATGTCCGGGCTGTCTTTGGTTGCCCTGGCTTCATTTTTTTTGTGTGGTCCCGATGAAACTTTTAGGGCCCCGGTGTGACCTGTCGTGCCGATAGCTTGATTTTCAGGGGTCCGGGCTAGACTTTTTGATACCCTTAGGCTCTTTTATTTTCTTGAACCCCGGCGCGACATTTGTGCCTCAAGTGCGATCTTCATGAACTCAGATGCGAACCTTTGAGGCCCCAGCGTAACTTTCGGGGGCCCGGTCCGACTTGGTGAGGGCCCAGCGCAATATTCAGGGGCTCCGGCCCGATTAATTGGGCCCAGCGTGATTTTGAGCGCCCCGGCTCGTCTTTTTGGGCCCCAGCGTCATTTTCATGATCCCACAGCGTAACTGCCCTGAACCGATATTTTGAGCCCACAGCGTGATTTTCTGGGGCCCCGGCGCGACTTTTTATCAGACCCAACAGTACTTTCAGGGGCCCCGGTCCCATGCATTGGAAGCCCAACGTCATTTTAGGACCTCGGAATGATTCTTTGGGCCCAATGTGATTTTCATGGGTTTGGGTGGAATTTTGGAGACCCCAGCATCATTTTCAGGGACTCAGTGCGATTGTTAGGGGACCAATGATTTATATGGGCCTGATGCGTTTTTGTGGTGCGTGGGGGTGGGGGGCAGTGCTATTTTTATGGGCCACGGACCCACTTTTTGGAGCCCGTGTCATTTTTAGGGACCCCAGAACGATTTCAATCCAATGGGATTTTCAGGGGCCTAGGTGGGATTTTCGGACCCCAGCGTCGTTTTTACGGCCCCCGTGCGACATTTTGCCCCCAACAATTTCTTGGGGATCTGCGCTTTTTGTGGCGCAAAGGTATTTCAGGGGACCTTGTCCACTTTTTGGAGCCCTCGGTGTCATTCGTAGGGGTAAAGGAACGAGTTTTGGCCCCCAATGCGATTTTCAGAGGTCTTGGTGCGATTTTAGGACCAGCAGTCATGTTCACGGGCCCCTGAGCGACTTTTCGGGGCCTCAATGTGATTTTCGAGGCTCGTGCGATCTTTTGGCTACAAATGTCACTTTCAGGGACCACTGCGCGGAGTTTTGGGTCCCGATGTGATTTTTACGGGACCCATGCTGTTTGAGCCCTCAGCGTCATTTTCAGGGGCCTCAATTGATTTGACTACCAATGTGATTTTTAGGAACCCATGCGCTAATTTTTTGGACCCCTAGCGTCGTTTTCAGGGGGCCCAGCATGACATTTTGGATCCCTAATGATTTTTAAGGGCACCGTGCTATTTTTGGGCATAGCAACATTTTCCGAGGCTCAATCGGGACTTTTTGGGCCCTCCAATGTAATTTTTGAGACCCTCAGTGCGTATTTTGTGGCCCCAAGTGTCGTTTTCAGGGGTCCAATGCGCGGCTTTTTTGGACCAAATGTTATTTTTAGGAGCCCCGAACTATCCTTGGGCCCACGGCGTCATTTTCAAGGCCCGTGCACGGTCTTTTTGGCCACAATGTGACTTTGTAGGGGCAAATCCGATTTTTGGGGCTCAATGTGATCTTCAGGGGCCCTGGTGCGATTTCGGGTGTCCGGCGTCATTTTTAGGGACCCATACGCAACTTTTTTGAGCCCCGAGCGTCCCTTACAGGGACCATGCACGGATTGTTGTCCTCCAATTTGATTTTATGGGTCCCGTATTATCCTTGGGGCCCAACGTCATTTTCCGGGTCTGCCTTGGAAGCTTGTCAATTAAACTATCGTTTCAGTCTTTTAAGGTTCCTTTCAGCCAATAGTGTACTCATCAGTGCATGTTTTTGGTTTTATTTTGGAAACACTTATTATATATGGATACATATGCTAACGATGACAATTACAATGCCTTGTTATCAGCAGATCGCATTGTTTAACAAACCACGCCATAGATCATTTCTGTATCTGGAATTGTGCCATGAGATGCTTGTGTAATAAATCCGTAATGGTGAGCATAAACATGCCACTAATAGTCAAAATACTTTTAGGAACAAGTCATGGAGACTTCATAGGCACACATCAACAAGCACGATATCGATAAGTCTTGGAAAGGATGTCCATTCAGTGCTCAGAAAGTGGTATATTCTACTGTATTTCACGAATAATTTATCACTGCCATCTTCCCACTATTTTTGGTTAAAAGCGCCGGATTTCTACCACTAGTTGGCAAAGGGGTACATGAAAAAAAATTAATGACGACATAATTTTCTGTGTAGGGATCCCAGCCTACCTCCACTGTTAAATAAGCAACCGCATTTTTGTTCTTGTTGACCAAAACGTTCACGTTCACGTTCTACGTCTTGTACCACGTCAACGTTCGTGCAAGTGCACAGATTGGCGGATCCGATTTTGTCAACTCTTGCTGTAAGCAGAACTTGAGCTCCATGTTGTCAGAATCTACTATGATTGGTTGGTTGGCATCCATGTGTGTCAGAATCTACAATGATATCATCTTGGCTTCCAAACAATTTTTTTTTAACTTTAAAATTGGAGATGCTTTCACTCAGACGCTAATTCTTAACCTTGGCAAAGGCTATTTCATTATAATTTAGTTTACTTCTGTTGGTTTCGGTGGAGGGGGAAGAGACACTATTCTCCCTTTTTACATTTTAAACGCTTCGGGGGCCATGGCCAAAATGCCCCACCTTGGATCTGCCAGTGGAGCCAAGCTCCGTTCCAAAACCGCAAAAGTCTCCGAAGTTCCACCACTTGACTTTTTTTTGGTAAAAATATAATTATTACAAGAAAATAACCCAAATTGCACTTTCCCTAAATTGCAGAGTTTGTCTGGTTTCAAGAATGCCTACCAGCTTCAAGGAGCCACTCCTGCTCCTAGCCAGTCTTCATACTCCCGAGACTCCAGCTCTGAGAGGCCTTCGAATTCCTAGAAGTCTCCCAAATTCCATAAATGCATAGGGGCTCTCCAGCTCCCAAAGGCTCCTCAAATTCCACCAGCCCTAATCCGTTCAGGGCCATCCAACACGTGCAGGAGCCATGGAGTTAATTGGCTTTAGGACGCACATATTTCACAGGGTTCATCAAACTCCAAGGGGCCCAGATCATAGGACGTGTCCCAGAAGGCTGAACGGGGCCGGGAGGATTAAGAAGTCATCAAAGTTAAGACTCTTCTCACGCTGTCTGAAGGGTCCAGTGTTGTCTTGAAAAGGCCTGTCGTCAAAAACAGTCATTGGGTGGACACTCAAAGGACAGCCATCCCAGCTCCCCCACCTTAGCTACATAATTGACGAGAGGCCCTAGAGCTCATGAAAATGCTTCAAACGCAGACAGAGGTTCCCATGTTATTTCCCCGGGGCCAGGTCGGGAGCCCCTTTAGTATTGACAGGAGATTCTAGAGCTCGCGATGACGTCCCGACACCGAACAGGTCACACTGGCGTGCCCGAACCCACGGTTCTTCTAGATATGCCATGACAAACATGATATGATATCCGGATGTGCACACGCACGGGGGAGCAACGAACAGGCCTCCTGGGGCGCACCGACTGTGCCAGGTGCGCGAAGGGCGCACACCGGACGAGATATCGTCCAGATTGCTATACCTTACAGATTTGGCCCCAAGTCAGGAGTATCTATTGACAGGATGGCAAAAAAGAGCACCGATCGGACACCACAACGCAAGGAGGCCACGAGCCTCAGGATGAGAAGTGACACAAATTTCTTATACGTGGGGCAAGCAGTGCCGAGATACCCACGAGGAACCGCCTGCCCCCACCTAGAAGAAATTGGTGTCACTTATAGTCTACACCCTAGCCAAAAGGACATCCATGCATACATCATGCTATCCGCCGGATGAATGTGCATCTGATATCCATAGCTGATCATAGGTGCAGATTTCTGAAAAAAAAATATTGGAAGGGATTAATATATGAAGGCAATAAGCGGACCAAAATGATTTGGAGGACATACCATATAGGGCCCCCATGTTAGAAGTTGAAATTATTGCGAGGGTGAGGTCAACATTGGGAGGGAACAGTGCCCCTCCCCCCAAAAACATCCAAAGCTACACCTCCAACTTACCAGTTCAAACTGGGAACCATCAGCCAGAGATGGTCGCGTCATGGACGATGCTTGAAAAGGGGCAAGAAACCCCTTCTTCTTCATGGTTGGTTGGGACATTACGGGAACTATAAGTCGGTTCAGACTGCAGACGTTGAACAAACCTGGAAATTCTAAGATTGAATATCGCAGAATATAAAGACCATACGGCAGTCGGCTTTGTGAAGCTCAATTAATGTTCCTTAAATCCAATTCCGAAGGAATTCAATGAACGTTAATCGAATACCCGCAACAATCAAAACCCGCGCGAAGTTCTTCGTAATCACTGTACCCCTTTACTGTACCACATATATTTTAGGCAGTACCTAGGTACTTCTACATCCCAGTTTGTATATTGTTTCTGCTGTCTTCTGCTTAAAATCATGACTATTCCTTTTTCTTTATAATTACATTAATTTTACTTTTCATTGAATTTGTCCACCTTATATTCACTTTTTCCAGCATATTATTGTTCGTTGCAAGTACTGAGCGAAATAGTTCATGTTTATCCGTCCACATGTGGCATCATAATAAGCATTGAAGAGTTCAACAAAGCATTGTACGAAGATCAAGAACATAGGCATGTTTAAGTAATTTACAACTATGAAGGTGTTTCGGGAAGCTTCAGATCTTAATATGCACTTTCTACCTAAATAATTTTTTAATCAAACCAAGACAGTTTTGTCCGAAATAAATGCATCTTCGTGCTTAATTGTTTGCTGGGATATTATGCAGCTGAACAGCCAACATCTCTGAAGCAAAACTAGAAGCATACAACAAAAACAAGATTTTAAAATCATAGTTTCACGATTGAGATTTGCACTGGTAAAATACCACATATTTGTTTAGTGCAATTTTAATACGTTTCAAGTATTTTGATCTAAGCACGTATATTTTAATAATATATTTGCACCACAACGTTTCGTTCTTAGCTAGAAAATTGCGCAGAGGTCGGCAGTTGCCATCGAACATTGGCGTCCGCAGGGCGTACGGGCGGGTTAGATTGTGGTGGTATTGGAGTTGACAGATACGCTGTGCTTTGACTTGGGTGGTTTCTGATCCATTCAACTATACCTTTGTGAATAATACTACAATATAGTGAAATTGTTGCGGAGAACTGCCTAAGAATACCATAAATGTAAGGGCCCCTGGCTGTGCCAGCTGGCCATCTGCGCATGCGCGCTCCCGAACGTTTGTATACAATTTCCCAGGCAGATAACTAAACCAACACGTGTGGGAGGCGTGTCTTCGAGCTGGCAGTTCTGGGCGTGGAAAAAGGGCTTGCGGAAGGGAGCTACAGTTTGGTTTCTGTATGACGGCGTAATTTCATCGCAATGGCCTTTGTGGGGATAAGTATTCCTCCACCAGAACCAGGGACTTCACCAGTCTCGTCAAAGAAGAACGTGTTCAGTGATGGAAATGGAGGGCAATATGAATCCCTTGCAAGGTAAGTAGGTACCTAGGTACCTATGCACTGGCATCGATGCAAACAATCCTGCTTTGCGATTTGAACATTCATTTTGTGGTAGCAACACATACTTTTCATGTAGCAGGGAGGGGAGTATCTGAACACATTCTGTTTCCTGAACACCTACCTTTGGATGTCTCCCATGTCATGTTCATCACATAAATATAAAAAAATATGGTATTCATAAATGATGGACCTTTATCTACTGAAGCATAAAATTCTGATCACATAGTTCTACAGATTCTTTCTGTATGGAGCTAGCAAATTCCATTGATGCCATTTTTAGGCTTCCGAGAGCAGTTGCCTTAAGATGACCATAATGAAATCACCTCTATTTTTTATTGTCTACTAATATATTATGCAGAAACAGGTACAGTGAAGGAATCCTGCACAACATTTTCATGTTTGGAATACTGCACACTACAAAATTGTTATAAAATCACTTTGCAAGTGGTTAGATGATTTTCATCAAAAGGAACTGTTTGTATATGGATGGCTTGTTCATTTTTGTTCATTAAACAGTTCAGTTACTGGGTTCGCCAGTACATAAGCAGCAGTAGAGCTATTTGTTGCATGTCTTAAGTGTTCCAGTAAATCATGATGTTCCAGTAAATTTGCAGCTTACTGCTGGTTATTTTTTCAGATTTTCTTTCCTCAATGTAATGTTTATGAAGTGCTTAGCATGATGCGACTACTCCCTTCCTCTGCAAATGCATAGTTTTCAGTTGGAAAACAAAATAACACCCAAAAGTTTGCTTGGAAAGCTTGGAGTTTTGTAATATAGCAAGAAAAGTAACATTTGAAATAGAGAAAAGAAATGTAACATATCAAAGCCAACTTAGCATTCCATGCAAAAAAAACATTCCTTATTTAAATGTAAAATTTTCAAACATATCTTGCAAACCTTGAATAAAATATCCTAAGACCACTTTACCTAACACAAACTGTTTTTAGTAAAAACTCTGGCTGTTTTGTCTGTTTTTGGGCTTTTTTGTTGTATATTAAAGATATACATTAATCCTTAATCAGATACACTGACAAATATGATTGAAGTTTTTGACCTGATGCTCATAACCAAATGTGATGAATTAGGCAAAAATGAACTGTGTTTCAAAGGCATGTCTTTTTCAACAGTGTCATTTTGAACATGAGAAAAATAAGTACCAAATGACAGAATGTGCCATGGCACTCTGCAAATGTGCTCACATGCACTCTACAAATTATCCACCTGACAACCAGTGGATTCTGATTATCATGACAAGACCTGATATGTGAATGCAATTCACATGATTAGCATGTATAATTTATGAATTGACAAGTTACAGAAGACACATAACATATGCCTACTCCACCTTGCAGAGTCCTTAGCCATTGACTACAACAAACACGATCTTAGTGTGTAGCTGTGTTTTGTGCTGTGATCAGTAGCCCATGTTCCCAGTTTCTGTACATCAGCGTTTGGTGCTGGGGGTGTAGTGCAGAACGGGATCTGTGGCAGCAGGGTCCATGAGTATGTCTATGCAAATGTTGCATAAATGTCTGCATAAATGTCGCAAAGGTAAATGTTGCATTTGCGTTTGCCTGTCAACACAGTATGCACATAGCGACACATTTTTTTCATGACAAGTGAAAAGTGTCCTTTTGACTGTTCTTAGATCCATCCGTGCTACTCCGTCATTGTTGCGGTAAGGTTCTGACTGTGTTCTGCAGACTACTGAAAAACAGATCCCAAAGCTTGGAATCGTTCTTCTGGAATCGTACCTCTACCCAACAGTGCTGTTTGCCGACCCATCTGTTCCATTCACTGTACAGTACTGGTTGCCCTCGTAAACGCCCCATCCCCACCCACAGGGTGGGGATGGGGCGTAAACCCCCGGGCCATGCGACCATCGGCATGGCCCGGGGTCGCAGTAGCTCAGTCGGTAGGGCGTCAACCTTTTGATCGAAGGACCGTGGTTTCGAATTTCACACCTGGCTGGATTTACCGGTTCACCCGGGAGTAATTGACCATGAGAGTTTGGCAGCGCCATGTGGTCTATCAATCGAATGCTTCTTAAGAGAACACAAAGTTGTTCGTTGGTATGGTGCCATTCTGCTGCTGCGCTGTCGGCTGGGCTCCCGCCCGCAGGAGTAACACCACGGCAGGCAGCGTTGACGACTATGCTGTCGGTTGTGCTCCCGCCCGCAAGAGTGACATCACGGCAGGCAGCGTTGATGACTATGCTGTCGGTTGTGCTCCCGCCCGCAGGAGTAACACCACGGCAGGCAGCGCTGACGACTGTGCTGTCGGCTGGGCTCCCGCCCGCAGGAGTAACACCACGGCAGGCAGCGTTGACGACTATGCTGTCGGTTGTGCTCCCGCCCGCAGGAGTAATACCACGGCAGGCAGCGCTGACGACTATGCTGACGGCTGGGCTCTCGTCTGCAGGAGTAACAGCACGGCGGGCGGCACTGTCGACGGTGCGGCGGCGGCGGCCGCTGGCCAGAGACTGATGCGCAAGCGCGGCTACAGCTTCCACGCGGGCACCGACTGGAAGAACATCAAGCGGCGGCGTCACGGCATCGTGCCGCCCACCAAGTTCTTGCTGGGCGGCAACATCTGTGACCCGCTCAACCTGGGCAGTCTCAACGACGAGGAGGCGAACAGGTACGGCCGCCGGTCGGAATTAAATAGGTGCACACCTGTCAATGAAAGTAATTGCAGGCCCCGGGCGTATGGCATGTTGTAATTCCGCAATGGTCGTTTTTTGGCGTTTAGACTACTCAAGACAGTCAACGTCTTGCACTATGAATTCCTCATCGTCTTTCGTTACCCAGGTTTTGTGTTAGATGTTTGTAAAAATGTAGACGTTTGGTTCACCGGCCGTCTCCCATGGTTGCGGGCGCCTCCCCATGGTTCCACGGCTTCTGACAACTGCTGACGCCAATAGCTGACGTTGGTGCTCACTACAACTGCGTCATTTGTATTGGGGCCCGGTCAGTGGCTATATTCGTTGCAATATTGGCCGTCTGAACAGTTCGCGGTGAGTGGTTTCCGTTTCACTATGCTCGCAGTGGGGCGGTCGGTATGCGAAGCGTAAGAAAACCTGCCATGAACTGTACAATGTAAAGGATGGCATTGTGCGTGTCTTATTGAATCTGTGCACACCGATTGCCCCGAATCAGTAAACAAAAGTTGAAGATTGCGTCAGGCACGAGAAGCACTCGTTCTAAGAAATGTTATATGCACGCCAGCCCGCCAGGCTATGTTTTGCATTCGCACGGGATGAGATCGGTCTTATAGGACCACAGCGGGCGTTTTTGAGTCCCATCATGGGTTTTAAAAGTGTTATGTTTATTAGAGCAGTGATAAATTATTCGTAAAGTAGTATGGAGCATATCACTTCCGGAACGCTCATCGACATCCTTCCCCAAGTAATGTCGATATCGTGTTTCTCGATGTGTTGATAAAGTATCCATGCGTCATCTATAACGGCGTTTCTTGTACAAGTGTCATGCTTATGTTCGCCTCACTGATCATGATGCACATCTAGTACAATTACAGATAACCTATTGTGTGGTCTGTATGCAGTGGCTGTTTATATTATAGGTATTTTATCGGTATCGTTATGAGTGTCTCTAAACAAGGCATGTGTCAAAACAACCAGTAAAGGTACACTTGTGACTACGTTATGAGCTCATAATTCAGCTAATGCGTTAATACAGAATTAATACGTCACCGGAGTGGACGGATTCCGCGATTCCTTTCGGAAACTACTGAAGCTATAAACACCAAATTTGGAGAGGGGATTGCGGCTGTAGTGCACTTGTTGCAGTATGTATTTGATGATCCAAGGCTAATGCCTGCATGATAAAATAAGGTGGAGATCGGCCGGTGCGCCGCGCTGACGAAGTCTGCGACTGAATCCTAGGCGGCCTTCTGGCGGCCGGGCGGTCGACTTTTCATCCCCGCATTTCGTACCGTGTGTTTGTCAACTGATCTTTTCTTTTTCCGCATGGGCTGCGCGTGTTAAATTGCAACGCAATCACTAGATTTCATTGCAATGCCCCTGTCCCTGTCAATGTCCCATGAGATATCGTGGAAAAGTAGGTGTGGGCGGATTCCACCCCCCTCTCCGGTGATCGTCTTAAAGGTTTTTTAAGTGACATTATTTTCACGACGAATTCCGACATCCTGCTGTACTCGTTTCGATATCTCATATCTAACACATTTTAAGTGTATTTTAAAGCGGCACTGCCTTTAGTCGAAGCATTCTTTGATCTGAAACATAGCATTGGTTGATAGCCGATCAATTTGGAATATTCTTTTTATGGTACAAAGGAATTCGAGCATATAAGGTTAGATTATATAACGTGCAATATCGTACAGTGATTTAAACCTCGACGGCGTTCGATCTTCCACCAACTAGATGGCATTTTGGGGAGGAGTGCGATATGTCATTGTACTTGGTGGTCGGAAGCACTTCCGCACGGAAGTGAGTTTGTGGGATCCTTTCCAACATATCGTGACATTCTTCAATTAGGGCGGAGCGACTGTTTGTGCAATTTCGTGACTTGCTCAGATTTGACCTTTAACATGACGCAGAAGGTCAGTGAATGATCTCAGGGAGTGATGCTTGGTGTCAATCGCGAGGTATTGTAACACATGATATTCCGGTTTTGTTCGTTGTTTTCTCCAGCATGTTTCATTACTAATCACCGGGAGGTCGTCCCCATTCCGAGGCTTCCGTTCGCACATGTTCCGAAGGTCAGCGCATGAAGTTGTGGGATCCGCCGTCGCTTCGGTGGCGGCGACCGCGTGACCTTGACCGTCCCGACCCGCCCGGCGGCAGCGCTGTAACGGCCGCTGATTGGTCCTCGTACGTGGCGTGACCGGACCGGCCGCCACGCTGCTCCCTGGGGGCATTCTGAAGGGTTAGAGGACAGTGAGTGTGGGACGTACGGCGGGTCGTTTGGCTGCCGCTAATGATAAGAGTTATTTAGGCATCTTTTTTTTTACTCTGAATTGTAGTTAGGACATAGGCAATGCCATTTTTACATTTTCTAAAACTGGAAGTTTTTTCAATCCGAATTTGTCCGGCTCCAGGTAAAAATGTTTCTTTTTCATTTAATACAAATGATCAGGAGCAGATGAGTCACCAGAATTGTATCCAGGGGAACCCGATTGCGCGAACGATTTACAATACGAGTCAACCACGTGAAGTTCATCACGCCAGGTCTCACGCAGGTGAAATGGGGCAGCAATGTCACATGGTTGCGACGCTCGGTCTACCAAGTAATTGACTGTTTAAGCAACGGAGCAAAGCAAAAACTAAAACAAATGTAACAAGCTCAGAACTAAAATATGTAGTCAAACAGGTGAATGGTAGCATCTCTGAGCATTGGTTACGGGTGAGTAGCGCTGGTCCACCGCTCAGCCGAGCGCTGTCCCCAGTAATGCGTCCACCCGCCTAGTCTGCCTTCAATTATTGTCACCACTCTGAGCGGCACCGACTCGGCTAGCCTTTTTATCGCATGACGTAGACGTCACACGTTTCCAGGTGCACGTCTTCGCTCAGATAATTCAGATCAAGTCTTGCGGGACAAACTTAAACAATCGACGATGGAGTTCAGCGTTAATTTGAATCCAATGGATCGGGTGGGGCATATGTCTGCTGTAATACTGGTGCCCCAGGTATCTAGTCTTGTTTCATTCTCTGAGACTAATTTTGACAGTGGGTCCAACAATATACAATGTCGGGTCCAGTCAGCAAAGTGCCACTTCACATCACAGTAGACCTTTCCCAGCTGCAATGTGCTACCTTTTGACTACATGAAGCCCTTAGTCTGCAGTACGGCCGTGCAGTCGCAAGAGATAATTAGGGCTGCTTTCGCCGTTATTTTCAAGTTTGCCCATTGTTCTTCATTCAGGAGGCTCGATTAGCCAATGGCGTTCTGTGCAATGGAATCCCTATTTGATACATTTGTTCCGCTACTTTTTGATTTGTGTGACGCACGTATGCACACAGGCGTCCACACGCCATATGCACGACTCGGCCAGATGCTCCGTTTTCCGGTACCATGTCCGCTTTTTTTTTGCGCTGAACAGCCTTGTCCGCGTCAACTCGCTCTCATATTCTCCGCCGTGGCGCGTGACCGCGGCGGGGCTATGCCGGTCTGTCTGGCCCAGCGACCAGCTGACTACCCTGATGACACGGGTCGAGGTCGTGCCACCGAGCCGAAGCACCAGTCTTCAGGCAGATCACGCTCGTGAACCCAATACCGTGGGTGTGGTGGATGGTGGGAGCGGATCAGAGTTAATCCCGTGGCACGGAGAACGCTCAGCAGTTACCGCCAGCTTCTGTGTAGAGCCGGCTGAAGAATGTAATCCCTCTGGGCGAGATTGTGTCGCTGTCAGCAGGTGAGCCTGAGGAGGCTCTTTTGGAGCACAGCTGTTTAGATGTGTGACCGCTCGCCAAGTAAAGCATCAGGGGCGCCTGTCGCTCATCCGCGGATTCTACCGCCACACACTGGGTCAGCGGCATGATATAGCGTCGTTGCCACACGTGATTCGCGAGGAGACTGAATTACCACATAGTTCGTGCGGTTCGAGCCAGGCCGCACCCCAAGCAATGCCACGTGCAGTAGGCAACGTCAGCCGATGACCGCGCCGTGTCGTTCGGCCAGCACCGGCGTGACTTCACCAATGGCCGGGATTGGCTGGCCGGCATGCCAGGCCTGGCTGGGCGGCCCGGTCGGGTTTTCTCAGGCAGTACTCATTTATGTATTCGTCGGGGATTAGCATGACTCTGAAGCTGATTACTCGGAATTGAACCAGTAATAAGCTTTTTAAATTGTTTTCACGATTTTATAGTAGTAGTGTATAGTAAGACACTGTACGCAGCCAGCGTATTGCTATAAGTATGGCATGGGCACAGTTTCAATGACTCTAGTTGAATAAAAGCCGCTAAAACAAGACTTGGCTTCAGAACTCTGCAGTACATACAGGGCAGGAGGTTTAGCGGATGTTTACACGAACTAATATTGACACGGAGAATGCAAGTTGAAAAATGCCAGAAGGGAGATATATGGGCGCTAAATGACCTCGCAGTCGATGCGCCCTTAAGCCAAAATGATCAATCAGAAGGGAGATAGTCCGTACTTCCGCCTCCGTCCTACCTACACAATATGCGGAGCAAACCCCGATAGGCCAAACCATTGCCCTACGGGCGAGTCGGCGACTCCACTTATAGGATACGGAAAGTGCTCCCTTTCGGAGGCAGGGACCCCTCTATAAGTGGTCAGGTATATCCGAGAGTGTGTGGGTGATGTTGCATGGGTTTGTTTGTTTGCTGATTGGTGATTCACGAAGCACTTTATGCACATTCACGGATAATGCGCCGCCCACGCTGTTTCGCCGTTTGGCCGCGAGATTGGGAAACGTCCCAAGCAGTGCGAGCGTTGAAACCGGGACATTTGGTACACAGCTTACGTTAGCCACTCGTCGATCCCCGCCCCGACGTTACATGGGGACCCGGACTCAGTAGGAGCTATATGATCACCACGGTGGGTGCGCCCTAAAGCCCAAATAACAAACAAGCTAACGGGACCCGACCAGGCAACTGGTTCCGACCGCCGGCTTCCTGAAGTGGCCACTGCTGGAGCTTGCCTAACACCCCGGAGGAGGTCCGGTCTGCCTGCGGGGACCCGGGGGCTCAACTCCCCGTACATTTGGAGGGGCACGTGCTCTTGAACGACGCTGATGTGTAGATCAATGGATAAATAAGCATATGGCGAGATATGTGGCTACCTAGATATGTGCCAAGTACCCATAACAATTTGGATAGTCCACGAGCCTCTGTACGACAGAAACTCTGAAGGCTTCGTGAGTCTTGGTCTTTGTTCTGGGTGGGGATCTTGCAGCGATATAAATACATGGATATCTGGCCACTTCGTTAACTCGTTCCGTCTTTGACCGCCCCTCGAGTTCTTCGCGGATAGAAAACGAACGGCGCGCGGCAGCGCGCCGAAATTTGGCATACCTTTTCCCACATTAATTTGGCATGTTGGGTGAAACTTTTGAAGTCAGGTCATCTAGGGTCAACGCGTTAATCTAGGTCAGGTGAGATCACCTCCAAAAAAAGTTCAACCAGTCGTCACGCTTTAACGGATACAGATATTTTAATGAAACTTTCAACGTTTGCTTATCTTTAGGGTTGCAACAAAACGTACGAGAGGAATTTTTCATTTTTTCCCCAGTTTTTGACTACTTATAAATTTTGCATATTTGCCTCTTAGAGTTCAAATCGAAGATTTTGGCCAAGGTAAGCATTTTTTATTAGAGCAAGTTGACTTCTAACAACGTTTATCGGTCTGCTCTACCCGTTAGAAAAGGAAAATTAAAGAACCTGAAAACGCAAAATTTTGCAATTTAAAAAATGGGGGGATGTATGGCCCTGGTCGCCCTCGCTGTCCTTTCCTGATTCCAAATATTTTTATCTCAAATATCCCTGAAAATGAACTCCCCAGAGCCAAAAACATATTGTAAGTCGTGAAAATCTAGCCCCCCTAGTGACGTCACTTTTATGGGAAATTTTTTTTGGGGTGCACCCGGACCCTACACGTCGAGCGCTTTCCAAATACCTCTCGTTTTCACAGGACGCTTAGTTTAAATTTTAGAGGGGGCCGCTATCCGCCTCCCCCCCCGAGACGGTGCGTGACGATCTGACCGGATAGACGGTGGGTTAATACCCACCGTTATTCAAATTTGAGCCTACTTCAACAACGGTTGTATACAAACTTAATGGACGTGCCATAGCCTTCAACCTAGCGCACTTCCCTCGGCAACCTTGACCGCAGGTGGCCTCTGGTAACGTTCCAGCTCTATACATCCCGAGCGAGGGCGCACTTCCCTCGGCAACCTTGACCGCAGGTGGCTACTGGTAGCGTCTCGGCTCTACATCCCGAGCGAGGAATCGGCCAGTGGGTATTGCGCTGATGACACACCCTGGGCTGTAACCAGGTTCCCCGTCACCTTCGTCTGTCGTGCTGAACCATGTCTTCCTGCCACAAGGACCGACTCGACCGAGTTTGAAAAAAAGGAGACCGAGTATGACACTTTGCAGATAAGTTTCCCGGTCTCGGTGACTGATGTGGCAACTTCGACATTTCCTGAGGAATTTGCTACTCGTTTGTCTCAATCCTTCACAAGGTTGGAGTTATTTTCCGTAGATGAGCGCTGTTCACGGATCTCGCAATGTCGGCCGGGTAGTCATTCGTTGAAAGGCATGGGCGCAAAATGACCTTGTCAGTCGACGTGCCCCTAAGCTCCAATTCACCATCATTCGTTGAAAGGCGTCGACACCGCGATCGGGTCGACCACATGCGACGCTGGTGTGCGAGCCAAACTGTCCAGCGTGCCCAGCGGCCAGCTGTCCGGCTCCAGTGACCTCACTTCCGGTCACCGCCGACGCGCGCGTCGTGCTCGGCGCCCCGGCGCGTGCTTATCTGACCGGCCGGCCGGGACGTATCCGAAGTCGATGTATGGATCTGCGGGGCGACTGCAATATGAGCGGAGCAGTGTCGGCCTGCGAGACGGCCGCCGGCGGCTGTTGCATTCGGCTCCGCGCTGGTGCGACAACGGCGGCTCGTGCTGAATGGACGCGTGCGTGCGTTGGCATAGCTAGCGGCTGCATGACCACTGCAGTCGATGCGCCCCTAAGACATGGCTAGCGCTACAGAGCGCTCCAATCGACGTCCTAAGTCGATTAAAAAAAAACCGACTTTGAAGTGATGCAGGCAAAAAGAGAATACTACCCATGCGAATCCGCGATATCGTATTCAAGGCGTGAGACATGGCTGCTCTTTGATGTTCTTGAACGTCCAGAACACTCCAGAAGATTGCCGATTCATTTTTATCATTAGGATGAATGGTGCTGTTAGATTATGACCTGCTCTGTGATAGAGTGCAAGATTCACTGGCAAGTCGAAATGAGGTTGTTATGTCACAAGCTTGAAGAAAAGCATCCTCTCCGTGTATGATTACCATAAATTGTCCTCTTCACATCCAGGATTAAAAGTACAAATTCAGCCCTGATCGTAATACCTGGTATATTGACAGAACGGCCGTCGTATCGGTACGAACTGAACTGCTGTGTGCCATCCGACAGTCCTCCAAGTTGCGTCCGCGCGTCAGCGCGCTTTGGCACCCGCACTATCGTGATATTGTTGGCCTTTCGCATTGGTGTTCATGTTGTGTGGGACTGCGCGGGACACATGGTCCGATATACACACCGTACACGACTGGCACCGACTGGCGGTCTGGTCCGACGGCCGGCAGGGCCAGACTGGCGGTCGGGTCCGACGGCCGGCAGGGCCAGACTGGCGGTCGGGTCCGACGGCCGGCAGGGCCAGACTGGCGGTCGGGTCCGACGGCCGGCAGGGCCAGACTGGCGGTCGGGTCCGACGGCCGGCAGGGCCAGACTGGCGGTCGGACCCGGGTGGCCGGCAGGGCCAGACCGGCCGTCGGGTCCGACGGACCCGGGTGGCCGGTAGCATCTCGGCACCGGTCGGTCGGAAAGCACGTCTTGGCGTTTGTCTTGCCACACGTCTTCTTCGTGTTTCCACGTAGTGAAGATGATGGGGCTTCGTTTTTGGGTTGTACTAGGTGTGGATTGCTTCGGAACCTACAGGTCATTCAGTCTGACCTAGATATTTTGCAAGGTGCTAGAACACCGGACAAAGAGGATGTTTAGACTCATCTAGATAGGCGCAACCTGTTGAGGAATATTCAACACGGATTTCGATCTGGGAGATAGTGTTTAGCTAACCTATTGGAGGTCATGAAGTATGCAAGCAGAAAAATAGACAATCAAACCAGGATAGATGTTGTGCACGTAAACTTGAGCAGAACTTTTCATAAAGTTCCACACATGCGTCTAATGCATCAACAAGAGCCGCAAGGGTTGGTGGGAAAGTTCTAGGTTGGATTGAAACATGGTTAAAGGGATTGAAAGAAATGGAAGTGTTACATGGACGCACATCTTAATAGCAGGATGTTATCGAGTGAAGTGTCACAGGGCTCTATTCTAGGCCCACTTCTCTCATCATCTTTGTGAACAACGTTGTGGGGCTAAGGAATATAATGTTCAGATTTGCCAATCACATCAAGCTTAGTAGGAGTGGCTAGCAGTAGTGATCAACCTAGTAATATTCTACTTGACTTGGAGCACCTTGTCCTTGGAGGACCAGTCTTGCCATCAAGAGTCTCACGCCCCGCCGACTGAGCGATCGCGACCCCCTCCTGCCGCTCTCCGAACTGGTGCTAGGTGCCGTTCTCGTGCCGCAGAATTGCCAACGCCAACACGCCGGTGTCGTCGCCGATGCCGACGCCAAAGTACCGCAAGGAGCGGATCGAGGTCATCATCCCGTCGGACGTGAGCGACCCTCTCGGCCTGAACGGGCCCGAACAGGCGCTGCTGTCGCCCAGCGCACAGCGGCGCAGGAAGAACAAGGTGAGCCGGCACCGGGCGCTGAGCCGCGCGAGAACTGGGTGGACAGATCAGAGACGCTGCTCGGGGTCGTTGAGTGTGCTGTAAGTTCTGTGAGTGATGAAGGGACTAGGCTTCGTTAAGTGTACGCATGGGCGTTTGACGGTGACATTGAGCGTGCAGTAAGATAGGTAAGTGATGCAGGAACTGACCTCCATTAGGTGTAGGCATTGGCCCTTGGCGAACCTTGTGGCGCTTTCTATTGGTATGTTGTTTGTTTGTTTGTTTGTTTATTGGTTGGTTCACGACACACTTTATGCACATTCACGGCTAATGGCGCCGCCCACACTGTTTCGCCGGTGGGCCGCGGGATGCTATTGGTAGGTTGTCGTCGCCTTGAGGAACAGTATGAGTCATTGATATCTCACCCCGGCGGTAGCAAGGTCGTTAATTTCGGTGCTGTTTGCCATCTACATTTGGCAATATGTTGCCTGCAACGCTGATGTTGAGTTTTGTACCGAGCTGTTAGTTATTTTGTGCGGTGCAGTTTTGCCCGACACCAACAGCGTATGTGGTAACGGCCTCTGCACTGGTCGTGGCGAGTCGCTGTCCTGCTGTCGCTTGTTGACAAGATGCCAGCATTATCACAGCTGAGTGGTAGCCGGTAATATGAGAATGCGGCAACGACTGCTGCAATGGTCGTACTGAGCCGCTGTTCTGCTGCCGCTTGTTGACAAGTTGTCGGCGTTTGAGTGTGGAAGTCGTAGGACTGCCAGTTCTTGCGGACAATTTCCAGTGATGTGTACGGGGTTGAATTAATGGTTTTTCGTTAGGTGTGAGATGTCGAAACCGGCACAATAGGATGTTGAAATTTGGCATGGAATCAGTGTCATTTAAAATCCCTTTGATGCCTCCGATTCAAATTCGAGCTGATGGTGTTGGCACTTCGAGCTGATGGCATAAGTTCCAAGGAGCAAGATGTCGATACTTCTTTGGGAAGGATGTCGATTGAGCTTTCAGAAAGTGGTATATTCCACCCTATTTTACGAATATTTTATCACTATGTGTATGTATAATTGCATTTTTAATGAGTTTGGCCTCGTGTTAATGTGATGAAGCATTGAGTCTTTCTTATCGTCATTGTAGTCATAATCAAAATCAAGGTGATGGCTCTCGATCGCGATTTGGCCGGTATTGGTACACCTTTTAAGTTGTATGCTAGTTATTATAACTATTGTATAATTTAGCGACCCTGAAGGCTACTTCTCTTCACTGACATGAAGTCGAGGCCAATGCTATTGTCGTGATTGCAGTGGACCATAATTGGGACGGCTGCATGGCGCGTGCTGACTGTGGCGGGTGTGTGTGTGTGCTGCAGCGGAAGAGGAAGCACCCGTCCGGCCATGCGGTGGACCGGTCCGTGTCCGTGTCGGAGCCGGCCGGCCGCCCCGGCGCCGACTCTGAGAGGCGCTCCGTGTCGGAGAGCGTTGACGCGACATCGGCGCCGGCCGCCGTCCAGCTGGACTTCAAGCCATGCACCGACGTCACCCCGACCAGGTGAGGCGAGCGGGGTGGACCCCTAACCAAGTGAGGCGAGCGGGGTCGACCCCCGACCAGGTGAGGCAAGCGGGGTCGATCCCCGACCAGGTGAGGCGAGCGGGGTCGACCCCCGACCAGGTGAGGCAAGCGGGGTCGACCCCCGACCAGGTGAGGCGAGCGGGGGCGATCCCCGACCATGAGTGGGCGAGCGGGGCACCCCGACCAGTGAGGCGAGCGGGGTCGACCCCCGACCATGTGAGGCAAGGGGGCGATCCCCGACCACGTGAGGCGAGGCGAGCCAGGGGCCGATCCCCGACCAGGTGAGGCTCGACAGGGGCGAGGGCGACCCCCGACCAGGTGAGGCGAGCGAGGGCGATCCCCGACCAGGTGAGGCGAGACGGGGCGACCCCTGAGCCGGGCGACCCCGACCAGGTGAGGCGAGCGGGGCGACCCCTGACCAGGTGAGGCGAGCGGGGTCGACCCCCGACCAGGTGAGGCGAGCGGGGCGATCCCCGACCAGGTGAGGCGAGCGGAGGCGACCCCCGACCAGGTGAGGCGAGCGGGGGCGACCCCCGACCAGGTGAGGCGAGAGGGGGCCACCCCCGACCAGGTGAGGCGAGCGGGGGCGACCCCCGACCAGGTGAGGCGAGAGAGGGCCATCCCCGACCAGGTGAGGCGAGTGGAGGCGACCCCTGACCAGGTGAGGCGAGCGGGGGCGACCCCCGACCAGGTGAGGCGAGTGGAGGCGACCCCCGACCAGGTGAGGCGAGTGGGGGCGACCCCTGACCAGGTGAGGCAGGTGAGGCCGACAGGTGAGGGCGACCCCCGACCAGGTGAGGCGAGGGGAGGGACCCCGACCAGGTGAGGGAGCGGGGGCGCGACCAGGTGAGGAGTGGAGGCGACCCCCGACCAGGTGAGGCGAGTGGGGCGACCCCCGACCAGGTGAGGCGACCCCGACCAGGTGAGGCGAGCCCCGACCAGGTGAGGCGAGTGGAGGCGACCCCCGACCAGGTGAGGCGAGTGGAGGGCGACCCCGACCAGGTGAGGCGAGTGGAGGCGACCCCCGACCAGGTGAGGCGAGCGGGCGCGACCCCCGACCAGGTGAGGCGAGTGGAGGCGACCCCCGACCAGGTGAGGCGAGTGGAGGTGACCCCCGACCAGGTGAGGCGAGGCGGGCGACCCCCGACCAGGTGAGGCGAGTGGAGGTGACCCCCGACCAGGTGAGGCGAGCGGGCGCGACCCCCGACCAGGTGAGGCGAGCGGAGGCGACCCCCGACCAGGTGAGGCGAGTGGAGGCGACCCCCGACCAGGTGAGGCGAGTGGAGGCGACCCCCGACCAGGTGAGGCGAGCGGGCGCGACCCCTGACCAGGTGAGGCGAATGGAGGTGACCCCCGACCAGGTGAGGCGAGCGGAGCGCGACCCCCGACCAGGTGAGGCGAGTGGAGGCGACCCCCGACCAGGTGAGGCGAGCGAGGGCGCGACCCCCGACCAGGTGAGGCGAGTGGAGGTGACCCCCGACCAGGTGAGGCGAGCGGGCGCGACCCCCGACCAAGGTGAGGCGAGTGGAGGCGACCCCCGACCAGGTGAGGCGGGGAGCGGGCGACCCCCGACCAGGTGAGGAGAGGGCCCCTCGACCAGGTGAGGCGAGCGAGCCGCAGCCCCGACCAGGTGAGGCGAGTGGAGGCGACCCCCGACCAGGTGAGGCGAGGGCCGACCAGGTGAGGCGAGGGGGGCCCCGACCAAGTGAGGCGAGCGAGGGCGACTCCCCGACCAAGTGAGGCGAATGGAGGTAGAGGCGAGCCCCCGACCAGGTGAGGCGAGCGGGCGCGACCCCCGACCAGGTGAGGCGAGCGGGCGCGACCCCGACCAGGTGAGGCGAGCGGGCGCGACCCCCGACCAGGTGAGGCGAGCAGGTGAGGCGAGTGGGGCGACCCCCGACCAGGTGAGGCGAATGGAGGCGCACCCCTGACCAAGTGAGGCGAGCGAGGGCGACTCCCCAACCAAGTGAGGCGAATGGAGGTGACCCCCGACCAGGTGAGGCGAGCGGGCGCGACCCCCGACCAGGTGAGGCGAGAGAGGGCCATCCTCGACCAGGTGAGGCAAGCGGAGGCGACCCCTGACCAGGTGAGGCGAGTGGAGGCGACCCTAGGCCAGGCGAAGCGAGCGAGGGCGACCCCCCAACCAGGTGAGGCGAGCGGGCGCAGCCCCGACAAGATGAGGCGAGCGGGTAAACCCTCGACCAGGTGAGGAGAGCTAGGTGGGACGAGGTGATGTGAGACTTCTGCTACCAGAAGTCCTCAGCACTTCCAAGGACGCAATTCTCACTCATAGCCTGTTGCAAGTAAGCAAAATGGAACTCATTGACGTAAAATGAAAGTGATGTCAAAAACAATTGCCGGAAATAGTAGGTCTCCAGTCAAATTTCAGAGCACTGCTGCAACCTGACCTGCTGTAATTGCTGACCCCACCGACTGCGTGCCCTGACTATGAGCCGTCTTTTGACTCTGATTCTGTCCTGATCCCTGCCCCGACACATGACTCAGCTTGTGTCCTGACTTGTTTTGATCCCTGGTCCGACACATGCCCCAGTCTCTGTCATTGCCACCACTATTGCCCCGACCTCGGCCTGCTGTACGGTCGTCACCCTGACCGGTGGTCTGTGGCCTGTGTGCGGCAGTGTGATGGCGGCTCCGGAGCCGGTGACGGCCGTCGGGCCGGGCCGCTCGCCGGCGGCGGCCGCCTCGGCCACGCCGGTGCGCGCCGGCCGGCCACACGGCCGCAAGAGCTCGGCCGAGATCGTGTCGCCGGCCGTGCCGCAGCCGGGCAGCCGCGCCACCTTCCCGCGGCCGGCCAACAGGGGCGCCGCCGACGGTGCCACGCCCGTGTTCCGGGCGCGCGACGCCACCTTCCAGTACGGCAACTACAACCGCTACTACGGCTACCGCAATCCGGCCCAGGTGAGCGCTGCTGGGTGGCTCGGCTCACGCGGTTGGCGCGTGGGGTTTGACAGGCGGTGTACATGTGAGGCTGATTGGTTTGGTTGCGTTTGACAGCATGTGCTATGGCTATTGATGCCGGATGCAGGTGATACTTCTGTAGGGAAACGGTGACTATGGCACAGCCAAACTGGCAGTGCAGTTTGCCCAGGCGATGTATGCACTTGCAACGCAATATCAAGGAACATTATTTAAGCATCGATTTGGTGGCATAGTAAAAACACGCGTCATAATGTATTGCGACGAAACATTATCCTGTATTTCGCCTTGTTCAACTACGTGAGAGATTATTGGGTACCAATCAAATGTCGCCTGGAGACTGGAGGTGCAAGTTTCCCATCATGAAGACGTGCGAGACATCAACCGTAATAGTGAAACGCCCCTGACCTGATACAACCCCAAACAATCTGTGATGTTTTACCGCCGACTTCCGTATGTGATGTGGTCTGTCGCACTACGAACATCAGTCTGATATCTGAATCGTACCTCCAGTCTGACCTCCGTTGTTCCACACCATTTCCTGCCGGCATGCCCCATGACCTCTGTCATGCCCCCCACCACTGGCCGCCGGTCTAACCTCTGTCATGCCCCACACCACTAACTACCAGTCTGACCTCTGTGATGTCTCATACTGCTGACCGCCAGTCTGACATCCTGTAATGTCCATCACCACTGACTGCCGGACTGACCTCTGTGATACTCCACCCACTGAGTGCAGGTGTGACCTCGGTGATGTCCCTCACCGCTGACCGCCGGCCTGACCTCTGTGATGTCCCTCACCGCTGACTGCCGGCCTGACCTCTGTGATGCCCCTCACCGCTGACCGCCGGTCTGACCTCAGCTGGACACGCGGCTGGACTGGATGAAGCGGGAGTGGTTCTGCGGACTGGACGTGCTCGACGTGGGATGTAACGTGGGCCACATCACACTGTCGCTGGCGCGCGACTACCTGCCCCGCCGCTGTGTCGGCATGGACATCGACGCCAGCCTCGTCAAGGTATCGTCTGCTCTCGCCGTCTGTCTGTCGTCAGCACGGTGGTCGAGGCGCCCCGAAGCCATAATAACTAAAACTGTCGTCACTCACTGTCCACATAGTCTGCTCTTCACTCGCATATATCGAGTCCTCTGTCTTCTTCTCCATGACCGTGCAATAGTAGAGCAGAAATTATCCTCCGGGTTATTTTCATACCATGAAGGGCATCTGGGGATTTCTCATGGGTGGAAAAATGTGACACCATTGAATTGAGTCATGGCATGTGCTGCATTCTGCAAACGTGTGCTGCATTCTGTGTTTCTAGGAAGGACGAATTGAGCATGTTTCACCAGCAAGAGTGGTGGGTATGACAAAAAAATAGACCTGGTGGCTGAGAGGTTGTTCTGCTGGCGTCATGCCACAGCACATTTAGATCCAGTCGACGTATGAGCATTTCGTTGCGTCTCACTCAGAGTCTCAATAATCTTAAGTTATCGTGTCGATATCGTGTTGGGATAATTAATAGATTGGGCTGTGAGCATATACTTTTCTGGTATCTTCCAGATGGGCTTGGAACAGATGGGCCCATGTGGCTCTTATTAACCCGTCCCGTCTCGGGGGGGGGGTGTCTTCAACCGTCCCCCTCAGGTTTTTCGCGGATAGCGGACGAACGGCTCCCGGCAGCGCGCCCAAATTTGGCATACCTTTTCCCACATCCACTTGACATGCTGATTCAACATTTTTATGTCAGGTCATTAGGGTCAACGAGTTAGGTCAAGTGAGTTCACCTCCAAAAAAGTTCAACCAGTCGTCACGCTTTAACGGATAGATATTTTAATGTAACTTTCAGCGTTTGCTTATCTTTACGGATGCAACAAAACGTAAGAGTTGAATTTGTCATTTTTTTCGTTTTCGACTACCTATAAATTTTGCGTATTTGCCAAATTGCAGTTGAAATGCAGGATTCTGACTAAAGTAAGCATTTTTTATTAGGGCAAGTTGACTTCCAACAACGTTTCTCGGTTTGCTCTACCCATTGAAAAAGGAAAATTAAAGAAAACTTGAAAACTCAAAATTTCGAAATTTCAAAAAAAAAATGTTGGTGGGGGAATAAAGCAAATTATAGCCCTGGTCGATTTCGCTGTCCTTTTCTCATTCCAAATAAGTTTTTTTCTTTCATGTATCCCCAAAATGAACCCCCCCAGAGTCAAAAACATAATGTAAGTCGTGAAAAGTGAAAATCTAGCCCCCTGGTGACGTCACTTTTGGGGGGAAAGTGTTTTGGGGTTGACTTGGACCATACTCGTCGAGCGCTTTCCGATGACACCTCTTACGTTTTCGTGCGATGCTTAGTTTGGATTTTAGAGGGGGGAGGGGTCTTCAACCGCCTCCCCCCCCCCCCGAGACGGGGTGGGAGGATTTGACAGGAAAGACGGCGCGGGTTAAGCCTGAACATTTTATGACATGAGGTGAAAGCAGTTCAGCATTATGCAGTTTCTACTGTGATGATCACGTCCACTACCATGTATTTTGTATTTGCGGTGTCTACTACGTCGTCGGCGCCATGCGATGGTGAAACAAACTACGTAGTTTGTATTGTGATATGTGAAGCTCGTGGTACTATCGCCACACTGTGTGGCGAGCATGGTGCTCAGACAGCCTGACAAGCCAGTGCCATCAGCTGTGTGGGTGGGTGTGTGCGACAGATAGCCCGGCGGAATGTGAAGCACTACCAGCGGTCGGGCGAGTTTCCACACAGCATGCCGCTGCTGTTCGGTGACCTCGTGCCGCCCCATAAGGCTCCCGGCACACAGTTCCCGCGCAACGTCACCTTCGTGCACGTGAGTGCCGGCCAGTGATAATCATTCCTAAAATAGTGTCGAATATACCACCCTCTGAGCACTGAATAGACGTCCTTTCCAAGGAAGTATCAATAACATACTTGTTGATGTGTGCTTATGAAGTCTTCATGCCTCTTTTCAGAGTTTTTCGTGTATAAGCATCTTGCTATGTTCGCCATTACGGATTGTGGTAAACAAGTATCGTAGCACAATTACAGCTGCAGAGATTGTATGTGGTGTGGTCTGCTAAGCAATGCCATCTGCTGATACCATGGTATTGGAAGCGTTATGGCCAGCATAAGTTTACGGATATTAGGTCTCCCACATTTTAATCGAAACTCCTGCACTTATCATTGCACTATTGACTTAATATTGAGTTTAAAAAACTTAAACCATCTTTTAATTGGCATGGATCCATGCGTACATTTCGATATATTGTTGCACTGATTTTAACACCTTGTACCTAACAAAAAAACAGTTGTTTTAACACTGTCGTCCACCGCCTGCTGAGGCCGCACGGGCGGGCGGGCGGTCTGCGGTCAGCCGCACTGGATCGGTTGGCTATGGTCACACGGTTGAGGCGTTGTAATAGCCGTGACGAAGCGTGATGCGGTTTCAGGTCGCGCGCTGCTTAGTCGGCGAAACAGTGCCATCGTTTGCGCGCAGTCAGTTTGTTGCTGTCTGCGTTTGGCTTAGTTGAACGGTGACGGAAATGGTGGCCTGTGCGGTGTTTGCTTAGTTGAACGGTGACGGAAGTGGCGGTCTGTGAAGTATTGCGAGTCGTGCACTCAACAAGTTGTGTACAGTGTCCAAAAGTTCGTTTCATGCCAGGGTGTCTGGATGGAAAATTACCCTTCAAAAAATGGTACAATAGTGAGAAAAAAATTATGAAAATATGATGATCAAGGGCATAACTGTAGCAACTTGCTGTGAGGCACTGGGGTGCTGTACTTAATTATTGCAATATGGGTAGGATACAGGTTTTCGAACAGCTGTTGGGCGGGTTATCTTCATTCTTTATTAATATTCAGAACCTAATTGATTTAACAAGGCGAAATACACTGTTAGTTGTTAGTAGCAGCATGCAAGGTTGTGTGCGAGGTTAGTACGGTGTTGTGAAATTCGGCTCATTTACGTCCGATGACTCATGTCTCTGTAATCGTTTTATTTCACGCTAATTTTTGTAGGCAAGTCTGCTCATGTACGTATGACGGCACCGCCAGGTTGCCGTTTATTCCGCGTGGGAAAGCAAATTGGCTCGTGTGCATCCCATGCCATTCGTGGATGGTTATTTACGTTACTGCTATGAGTGTTTACACGAGTATACAGTGAATATTGGAGTGCGTGTTGAGTGTGGTGTTTACAACGCTGCTGATATTTTGATGGCGCACAGATAACCAAATAGCCATTAGAAGATTTATGGGTGTTTGTCACCCAGAAGCGATGGAAGTGAGGAGGTGATGTTACCTAAGTACCTAGGCAACTACGTACCTAAGTGCCTCTGTGTTTCCAGGCAAACTACGTGCTGGAATCGGATTCTCTGCTGGAGACCGTACGCCAGGAGTTCGACACCATCCTGTTCCTCAGCATCACTAAGTGGGTACACCTGAACTTCGGCGACGTGGGCATCCGCAGACTGTTCCGGCGCGCCTTCCTTAGCCTGCGGCCGGGCGGCCGCCTTTTGCTCGAACCTCAGCCTTGGGCCAGCTACGTGAAGAAGAAGAAGCTCACGGTGAGAACGCCGCTGTCGTGCTTATGATGTATGGGCTTCTGTAATGCAACGCAATGTCAAGTGGTGCATTGTGGCATGGTTTGCTGTGGAAATATGTTGTCAGAAACCATACATGCTATGGCGATACATGCGAGTTTTTTCGCGTTGTATTTTCAGTATGTGAACATGAGCAAGCGCGAGGAAAAATGTCGTTTCCTGTGTTTCACGAGCGGCCGAAGCACGGTCAGCCGGAATGTACTGCTGTGTGGCTGGCCAGGAGCCTGCTGCAGGTTGCCGTCTGGTTGTCCGTGCTGGTTGTGTTGTGGCGGCCGTTGCCGTCCGGTTGTCCGGGCTGGTTGTGTTGTGGCGGTCGTCTGCTGTGTGGTTGGCCGGGATCCTGCTGCAAGCTGCCGTCCGGTTGTCCGGACTGGTTGTGTTGTGGGCGCAGACTGCCGTCCGGTTGTCCGGGCTGGTTGTGTTGTGGCCGCAGGTTGCCGTCCGGTTGTCCGGACCGGTTGTGTTTGGCAGCCGTTACCGTCCGGTTGTCTGGGCTGGTTGTGCTGTGGCGGCCGTTACCGTCCGGTTGTCCGGGCTGGTTGTGTTGTGGCGGTCATCTGCTGTGTGGTTGGCCGGGATCCTGCTGCAGGTTGTCGTCCGGTTGTCCGGACTGGTTGTGTTGTGGCCGAAGACTGCCGTCCGGTTGTCCGGACTGGTTGTGTTGTGGCCACAAACTGCCGTCCGATTGTCCGGGCTGGTTGTGTTGTGGCGGCCGTCTGCTGTGTGGTTGGCCGGGATCCTGCTGCAGGTTGCCGTCCGGTTGTCTGGGCTGGTTGTGTTGTGACAGTCGTCCACTGTGTCTGACACGTCACGGCTGTGACGTGTCGACAGCCGCCCGTGTTCCGTTCGCACGTCGTGCCGTGCCGCGTGTATGGGGCGCCGTGTCGCGTGGTCTCATGTCTGGCCGCCGCTCCGCAGCCCCGCATCTGGGAGAACTTCCACCAGATTCGTCTGCGTCCCGAGAACTTTCCAGACCTGCTGATCAACGAGATCGGCTTCGAGCGCTACACGTCGGTGGGTCGGCCGCACCACAACGCCAAGGGCTTCAGCCGACAGCTGCAGCTGTTCACCAAGGTCGGTGGCCGACCTGCAGCCGCTGGCTGTGAAGCGCCAGTGTCGCATTTACAGTAGAGATGATGAACTCCACGCTTGACACCCCTGAAACGTGGCTGGCAGTTTTTGCCTGCAGACCTGTTTGTGCTGGCTTTTGTCGGTGGTAAAAACGGGCATCTCGACGGGTTTTCCGGTAGTGGTCCGGAAAGTACCTTGCTTTATTTTGTTTCTCAGATATACGAAGTATTTCAGATATATCAGTTTGTATGTCTAGTAGTGTCACGCATTATGCAACGTGTTTAATGCGCAACAGTAGTCCCAACTTGGATTACAGTTGGCGTAAATTGACGCCAAACGCAGCTTTTTATTGCATGGCTTTCGATATCTTTTCTATGTATGTAAAGCTACTCGTCGCATGTCCAAGCGCCAATATATCTCTACGGATCATAGGCATGATAAATATTGATGGGGGTGGGGGTTCTAATTTATGCATCTCCCTGATGTATAAATTGTTTTCGTTTTACTTTACTCCTCCGCAAGATAATTGTAGATAACACTGCAAGTATTGCATCGAAAAAAGGTGCTTGCCTATATTTTTATTCGTACATGGAAGTAGTTCCTTCGACCTGCTTTAAAAACTGAAGTTGGTACTCAATTCATGGGACCTAGAATACACATCAAAGCACCTTGCATTTTTCCTTATCCCAGGATTTTTTTACTTCATCGGACACGTATCTCAACATGAATTTTGGAACGTTGCAAACTACTAAGTCATTGGATTGAGACTCACCTAAGGACGTCGTGCAGAATCCTTCATTGTATGTGTTGAAGAAAATGGTTGTCTTCTACATTGATCAGGGTATGATTTCATTAGGTAAATGACAGGCTATGTTGGATATAATACCTCCTTTCAGGATGGACACAAGTTTTCTCATTGAGCCTTGAACCTGTTATATTGCGTCATGCTGATGCATAGGGAATTATGTTAGTAACGGGCATGCACAACAGGTGAACAAGCTTCGCCCTTCGGATATGCGATGCTGAAGAGATAGGTCGTGGTAGCATGATATGTGATGCTGAAGTGATGGGCTGTGGTAACATGATGTGATGCTGGAGAGATAAGCCGTGGTAGCATATGTGATGCTGAAGAGATATGTCGTGGTAGCATCATATGTGATGCTGAAGAGGTGGGCCGTGGTAGCATGATATGTGATGCTAAAGAGATGGGCTGTGGTAGCATGTGTGGCGTTGAAGAGGTGGGACATAGTGGCGTAATTATATGTAAAGCTGAAGAGATGGGTCATGGTAACATAATGCTACTTGATGCTAAAGGGATGGGACATGGCAGCATAATTATATGTGGTGCCGAAGAGACGGGCCATGGCATCATAATAATCATAATGTTGAAGAGATGGCAGGGTTAAAATGATGGTTTTTCGTTAGGTGTAAGATGTCGAAACGGGCACAGAAGGATGTGGAAGTTTGCCATGGAATTAGTATCAACTAAAATGCTTTTGATGTCTTTCAGACTCAAATTTGAGCTCATGGTGTAGGTACTTACGACTGTACACTTGTCATTTGCTTTGAGATTCATAATTTAGGAAGAGAGCTGTACTCGGGACAGGGTGAAAATTATCTATGCTATAAATTGGTACCGTACACCAGGGATTACCATAGTTGATCCCTTTACCCGAAATTACGTTGCGAAATGTCCGTGTATCACTATTCTTTATTAGAAGCATTGACATACGTATAAGCGAGATACTGCTAGAAAGGAAACACGAACACTTCATAAGCGCGCATCATGGAGCAGGATGTCGATACTCATGGGAGAAGGATGTCGATTGAGTGTCCAGAAAGTCGTATTTTCCACCCTAGTTCACGAATAATTTATCACTGAGAGATGGGCCATGGTAATTAATGGAGTCGATAGCCTCTCCAAAACTCTATGACATAGCATTGGTGGGTTATGTCGATTTTTTGTTGGGGGGGGGAGGGGGTCGCGGTAGCTCGGTCGGTAGGACCGGCGTTGGACTCTTGATCGCAAGACCATGGGCTAGAATCCAGCAACCTGCGGGATTGTCGAGTCCACCCGTGACCAACTGGCGTGGGAGGTGGACGACGCTGGTTGAATTCGTCGTAAAAGAACCGAAGGTTTTTCGCCTTTCATTATAGTATATTCCATCCATAGGCGTAACATAGATGGGCCACTGTGACTTGTATTAATAAGCCTTAAGCCTATTCGTTATATTTTTCATGTGATGTGTTCTCAATTTCCGTTTTTGGGATTTTTTTGGGGGGTAATTGCGTGCTCCAATTTATATGGATATATTAATTTCATATGTATTTGTGCTATTGCAGGCTTCTGATCCGACCACAGCCACAAACACAGCGGCGACTACAGATACAGCGCTGGCTACGACCGCGGACACGGCTCCGGCTACAGACACAGCGGCGGCCACAGCTCCGGCTACAGACACAGCGGCGGCCACAGCTTCGGCTACAGACACAGCGGCGGCCACAGCTTTGGCTACAGACACAGCGGCGGCCACAGCTATGGATACAGACATGGTGACGGCCACAGCTCCGGCTACAGACACAGCGGCGGCCACAGCTATGGATACAGACACGGTGGCGGCCACAGCTCCGGCCACAGCTGCTGCTACAGCTACGGACACAACAATCACGGCTACGGCCACAGCTATGGCTGCAGCCGCGACCACAGACACAATGGCCGACCGGCAGGCGGTGAAAGACGCAACGGTGCACATGGAGACTGCCGCCAAGACGGCAGCTAGCCGGGGAATGGCGGCGGAAGGGGTGGCGCGCCGAGCGACTGCCACGGGGACGTCGCCTGGTGGTAGCGCTGCCACGGGCGCAGCGGTCGACCGACAGGCCGCCACCGGTACCCCAGCCAAACAGTCTCAGACTGTAACCTCGCTGTCCACCACAGACCCAGTCATGACTGATGTGAGCGGCGAACAGACGGCGATGGCAATGGAGACGGCGGTAGCCATGGATACGGCCGTCGCCATGGAGACTGATGTGGCGTCGGCCGGCGTGTGAGCGGCGGCGGACGAGCCCACAGTGAGACGCGCGGGAGAAGAGTACAAAGTGTGGCAGTGCGACGGCTGCGACTGCGCTGTGATTGGCTTCCCGAGCCGTCTCGACTGTGACGTGCACGCGGCACGGCGCGGCGTTCGGGCAGGCGGTGCCGCCGCCCAAACAGACGGCGCTTCAATGAGTGGTCACCTTCCGACTGGCCGGATCTCGGGACCTTTCTGTCTCGCATTCGCAACGACGTATGCGTTTTCGTATTCTCGGCGGGATGCGAGACGCGCTGATCTCGTTTTTAATCATTTTTGCCGGTAAAAGTATTTGGACACTCATTGAAGGAGCTACGTCCTGTTTTCTGCACAAATTGGCCGATGGGACATGGATCCGCCTTTGACACGTGTTCCAATGTGCACCGCACTCTCCACTGCCGCCGCCCAATGTGGGCCGTTCTCTCACCCTCTCTTCGCTCTCTGCGTCGCTGGTCAGCGGTCGGCGCGCGCCCAGGCTGCCTCTCCATCGCGATTGCTCGTGCCGTTCTTGTACCCTGCCGGGTGGAATCCGGACAATATCGTTTGCAATAACGTGCGCTCGCGCGACACCGCAGAGGCGGTCGGCGTGCTAGCTCCACCGAGTTGCCCGGTCTGCGTCGAGGCTCGAAGGAAGGCGGAACAGCTGGGCTGAGCCAGTCTTCCGCTTGTTCTGTTATCCATATGACTGAGAATACACATTTTACGTACGCGCAGCAGCGCTGTTTCGGGAACGCCAGTGTGCAACGCTCCGAGTGGGACTGGCAACGTTCAACGTCCGAGCTAACGTGAAAGTTCATCGGCAGCGTTCAGGAGCTCCTGGGGCTTGTTGTCGCAACAGCGAAGCCACAGTCGTTACTGGTGAACCGAGCTGGTGAAAACGCTACCCTTGATGTGTCTACCAATTGGTTGGTTATCGTGGTTTACGGGAACGTCGACTGTGACTGTCCTGCTGTGCCCGACGTTGGGTCGGCAAACACAGCCGTTCTCCATAAGTGCCATTTATTGATAGAGGACGGCGCGCACACAGGTGAATCGATCGCACACATGGATTGGGAGCGATGTCGGAAATCTCAGTTTGATGGAAAGAAACGAAGAAAAAAAACACGAACCGTCACATCACATAATATTCGAAAGCATTCACTTAGAACTGTGATAACGCATGGCTTTTCAGCTGGCCACCACATCGGAATGACTACACACAGCCGTGACACCAGCGAACATCCAATTAAAGCCGAGGAGTGCAGCATCGCACCTCACACTCTGACATTTCATCGTAGTACGCTGGCTTTAGCAACAGGAGGCTCGGCTTGTATGGAGCAGTGGCGTGAAAACTGCCACTTGGGTGCGCCGGGGAAACCTACCACCCAACTTGAGGGTGCGGGAGCACTAAGAAACAGCGCCGAAGCGGGCTGAAGCAGAATGGACAACACGACGAATGGGCAACAGAATGGGCAACACTAAGTGCCCTCACGAAGACATACAACGCTTCACCTCTGCCCACGGAACGAAGAAAATCTAATGAGAAGTACGCACACGTTTGGCTCGCCAAGTTTTAGTGTCCTTCGACAAAATAACACGAAGTGTCCTGCCGCATACTATCCTGCGTCGAGATAACTCAGCTTGTAAAGCCAACCGTGCTGGACAGCACGTCCTAGCCAGAGCCTCCCAGTCCTGCACAGAGCACGCTACCAGTCATGCTTGACTCGTCCTTGCCGGGGCCTTCCAGTCGCGCACAGTGCGCTATGCTAGACGCTTCTGGGGCCAGCCGACTACATGGTGGTGAGCGCAGCGGACTTCTCTCCGACATTCCGCAACCCAAAACCATAGACATGAGACAGAGTGCGCGACGGCCAGGGGAATGCCGGGCGACACACTTGGAATACGTGACGGTCAGGGGAGTGCCGACGACACCCCGAGAAGGCTGCCGCCTCTCTTTTGTAACTTATCCTACCACATTCACCTATCCAAGGTAACTCGGGACCAACATATCGACATCTTTCGAATCGCGACATGACGATCGGGGATTAGACTACCATCCTGGCGTCTCATCGAGCCCACTCGCTGAGCTTGTGGTCGATGTCGGCACCGGCATTAACGGGCACAAAAACGGTCTGGTTACAAACTGACATAAAATCCAACAGTTACTTGAAATCCGACCAAGTCGGTCAGATTTCGGTCATCCAGCTCGACTTTAGGCTGCAGATGTATATTTCGGAGTCGCCGACCAACCTAGAATAGTACATCAAGCGTAGCATGCAGGGCATGCTTGCGGACTAGGCCATTTAATTTTGGGAGCTCGATATCTACGAGCGATCGGATTTCAGGCCATATACTCACTTCGGCAACACTTATCGTGGGGCTCTAGCATACTGAAATGAATGTCATGGGCGCTAACTAAAAACATATTTTGGCTGGTGTCCTTGAACCAAAACAACTAAGAAAAGCCTTGCGTAATAAACGCGCGGCTGAATTCCCCAAACTTGCTCGTGGGGGTGAAACCACAGATTCTACCAGTTGTCGACAATTCGGTACACCAGCCACAAAGCACCAAAGCTACCCCCTCAGGCGTCAAATATTACACGAACAGGTCACGGTTTAACAAATACTTTGTTTACATCAACTACGTCATATACAACAGCTTGCTGGTCTGATACGATGCCACCATACACAACCTTCGTCACGACTGTGTACATCACTACATGTTGACAACATGACATGGCCGTACATACATGACCACGTGAACAAAACGCACGCCGGAGGGCCTCTCACATAACGCGCACCTATGGCGCGGGGGGGGGTCCCCCATGTATCGGAAACTAATCAAGCTAGAGGTACACATAAATATTACGGCTGTAGTGAACTCGGTTCAGTATAACTTACTTCACCGTAGATCAATGCCTTCAGGGTCAAATGATGTCGAAATTGGCTAACTCAATGCTGCTGCTCCACCACTCCGACGAAACCTTTGTGACCTTGAACGCTCGGCAGCTGGCCCGGAGACCGGCCCGTACACTGCACCACGCACCAATGGTGACAAAGGGATTTCGATTGTTTGTTACAAAGAATGCGCTTGCAAAGGATCACTTCTTACCAATCCGCGATATTTCATTACCAGATCCCTGCCTGTTTAAAGCCATCGTCGAAAAATACGAGTTGTCGGCGGATTCTTCCTCGGACTTCAAGCGCGTCCAGCAGGCCGCTGGCGAGGGGCGATTTTACCCCCGGCTCACAGCATCAACCCCCCCCAGTGCGCTTGTTAAGTCGCTGACTACAATGGGCATAACTAATGCAATGTTAATATGCTAATATGGTGGGCGATACTGGGCCACACCAACCACTGCAACAACCCGACATTAGCACTAGTACCTACCACACAGGGTCCGTCAGGACATAGTGCTACAACCACTCACGTCAGCTGTGGTTATGCAGGACATAGAGCTACAACCCTCACGTCAGCTGAGGCTATGAAGGACATACAGTTACAACCCATCACGTCAGTCATGGTCGTGAAGGACATGGAGCCTCAGCCTGTCACGGTGGTGGCTATGGACGCCATAGATCTGACCGGCTCATAATTCCAACCTTGAACGAGAAGTTTCGAGGTCAGCCTAATGCGCAGTGTGGCACCACACTGACCCTTGAACATAGTCGTGGTGTGCCAGAACAACTCCCCATCCGTACCCCGGAGGAGTAAGTAGATACGTGACAATTTTGGAAACAGCACGCTGACAAAGCAGAACTCTACGTATGTCGATGCGCGTGAAAAAAAACGAACGTGACATCGTTCACCAATCACTGTTAGACAGCTCCCTACCACTAGGTGGCGCAACTAACGGGTGGTGATGGTTGCCCGGATAAATCTGTCAGCTATTTTAGAGCTGGCCGGGACACTGAAACCAGTTAAGCAGCTCGTCCGCTACACTCGGCCTCGACAGCGACCAGCCGCACCTGCCTCTTCGGCAACACCTAATCCGCCATGAGCAGGACTGCCGCCAAGGGACACGGCAGCAACTTCGGCGTTTGACAGCACTGCGATCTGAATAATTTTGCCGAGTACTAACTTCAACAGTGGATCTTCAGATTTTCCTGATTCTTCAGCAGAGTTGGAAGTACCAGGTTCTTCTGGATAGGCTCTCCGGAGAGGACGAGGGGACACATGAACGCTTCCTGCACGTCGCGGCAAGTTAGACTGAACAACCTTGACCGGCTGCCACACGGCTCCCTGCCAAGCGAGCCAGCAGGTCGGTAGGGCGTGTAGCGTGCAAGAATTGAATACACAGCTAGCTTTGGTCTCCGGATCATGCATCCAGAAGTGCCCGATTACCGACCCCTTTTCTGAGCGAGATTGATCCACTTTAACACAACGTATTTTAAGTTAATCTAATTTGTAATTTCGCCGCACAAATTACCTCTACAGTTAAGGGCCGCCTCAAGTTGGCCTGCATCTGCCCACTGGATACCTGGACGTTGTTCCGGACACAGCCTGTAGCCGCACATACACCAGCGACATCTTGATGTCGCTACAAGCAACATCCCACGCAGTAGTGATGGGCAAATCACAAAGCACGGCCATAGTACCAACATTGACTGTGTTGGATGGTTTTAACCTATTGGTGGTTATACATAAATTTTGATTCAGTCTTTTTTCTCTCAACTTCTGTGATTATCTAGAATTACACCAAGAGAGAAACATGAACAGAATCAACGCCAAAAAGGCGGTAAATCTTACTTCGAATATAAAACACCAAGCGCCATGTCGAACACCAATCTACCATCTGCACCAGAGAACTGACATCTTCAACCTTACTGGACATCTTTGCTATGTGAAATGGCCATGGACATAGCAAAGCAACGATGTCCCTGTAGCTTACTTTGGTTTCCAGTAAGAACCAGACGCGTTTTAGCACCCGCCCGGGGATACAAGTGGCCACCATTGAAAGAAGTAGACAACAAAAACCTCCTGGCCTCATGCCCTCCCGCGGGCCCAGACATCGGCCAAGCCCAAGGGCGTGTCACGATCTCCACCCGCCCCCCGACACGACACGGACCACGGTCCGGAGGCGTCTACTGGGCCTTGGCGGCGCGGCGCTCCTCCATGTCCATCTGGCCGAGCTCGACCCAGGCGCCGTAGCCCTGCACGAGCGCGATGGCCGACTTGAGCAAGGCCACCGGTGCGGTGACGACCGCCAGGATGCGCACCACGCCCACGCCCAGCAGCGACGGACCCTCGACGAAGTGCAGCAGGTACAGCATCGAGTAGAACAGCTCGTTGCCGGCGCACATGCAGAACAGCACCGGCCGCGACGTGTAGTAGAGCCGCAGCAGCGGCGACTGCGTCGCGTGCGCCGTCTTGTGGCTGCCGCGGCCGCGCAGCGTCGTCACGTGTAGGTGGATCCAGTGGCACGACACGTCGACGGCCATGCTCAGCTGGAACCAGAGCGTGTGACGCGGGTAGAAGGCGCACAGGCACGCCAGCAGACACATGGTGGCGCACCGGTCCGTCAGCTGGTCCAGCATGGCGCCGAACCGGCTGCTCTGCGAGAGCAGGCGCGCCGCGTAGCCGTCCACCGCGTCCAGCAGGCCGCTGACGATGTAGCAGGCGGCCGCCACCTCGTGCCGGCTCGACATGAAGTAGAGCGACAGCAGCGCCAGCACCGCCCGTGCGTACCCGATCACGTTCGGCACGAACAGGAACACGTTGTCCATGGTCGACGACGACGGCAACCTGCGGAGGTCCCTGCGAAGGTCGCACATGAGCTCAGTCACGCGGCTCTGGCGGATAGTCAGCAGAGAGGGAGAGAGTCAGAGAGAGAGAGAGAGAGTCAGAGAGAGAGAGGGTCAGAGAGAGAGAGGGTCAGAGAGAGAGAGAGCGAGAGCGAGAGCGAGAGCGAGAGCGAGAGCGAGATCGAGATAGAGATAGAGATAGAGATAGAGAGAGAGAGAGAGAGAGAGAGAGAGAGAGAGAGAGAGAGAGAGATAGAGATAGAGAGAGAGAGAGAGAGAGAGAGAGAGAGTGAGAGGGAGAGGGAGAGCGAGAGAGAGAGAGAGATCGAGATAGAGATCGAGATCGAGATCGAGAGAGAGAGAGAGAGAGAGAGAGAGAGGAGAGAGAGAGAGAGAGAGAGAGAGAGAGAGAGAGAGGAGAGATAGAGAGAGAGAGAGAGAGAGAGAGAGAGAGAGAGAGAGAGAGAGAGAGAGAGAGAGAGAGAGAGAGAGAGAGAGAGAGAGAGAGAGAGAGAGAGAGAGAGAGAGAGAGAGAGAGAGAGAGATAGAGAGAGAGATAGAATGATATATATATAGAGAAGAGAGAGAGAGAGAGAGAGAGAGAGAGAGAGAGAGAGAGAGAGAGAGAGAGAGAGAGAGAGAGAGAGGAGAGAGAGAGAGAGAGAGAGAGAGAGAGAGAGAGAGAGAGAGAGAGAGAGAGAGAGAGAGAGAGAGAGAGAGAGTGGCTGACACCCCGACACGCTCAGACACGCAGCTCGGGCGGCTGGTCAGCAGCGAGAGGCGTGGCTGGTGCATTAGGACATATTTTACATTTTAATTGATGCACCAAGTGAAACCCATATTTGTTCCATCCCAATGCTAGTATATAAATAGATGAAAAAACATCTAACATTGCTGCGTTTTGTAAATACGCTTTTCAAATGTACTTCATATCGTTTTCACTTCTTTACCGCATTAGGTATACCAAAATGTCCTAGTTCTGTAGAAATGCACTCCTGGGTACCAAAGGTGATCAAAATGTGAGACGACAGGAGCATGTCGTCCCACATTGTGAGACAACACACTCCTGGGTGGTGGCGGTAGATTTGTGTTTTAGGGCGCGTCGACTGCGTTGGCCATTTTACGACCATGCTCTTAGGTACTGTAGGTAGCCAAAATGTTCTAGCATTGTGAGGGATGTGCTCCTGAATACCATAGATGGCCAAAACATCATGGTATTGCAAGGCAACATGCTCCCAGGTACTGTAAGTGGTCAAAATGTTCAGGTGGTCAGCAACTGCCCTTCTAGCAGTTTAAACCTAAACACAGATCAGAGCTGGCAAGCTAAGCAAGTGACAACTTTTGCAGACTTAAGTTGTTGTCTAAACTGACTTGCTCGAACTAGTTCTTGCCACATGGCAGCCCAAGCTGACTAAAACTCACCCCGCTTTCCAGTTTTAACCACTTTGTTGCAAATGCACAAAAAGGCTTCATAATTTTTTTTTCAGCTTAATGAAGCCAGGGAAATTATGTTCCAATTAACAAAGCTATGAAAATCATGTTCATATTAATGAAGCTAGGGAAATCATTTTCTTGACATCAAGTCTTATTTTTTATCACAAAGTTGAGTTGCAATACTGAGAGGTAGAAGTCAAAATCACTTTGGGTAAGCTACATTTTGTGAACTTGGCACAATTTAGTTCTAGTACAACACCATACATTTAAACTACCAAAGATAGCACGGCAACCTGCCTCACCATGGCAAAATTTTGTGGTTTAGGTCAATCCTGTTTTACGACATGTAACAAAAAAAATATTGATAACTTTACATACTGATTTAAATACATTAAATACTGATTTAAATCAAATTAAAGTGTTCATTTAAGTTTTCGTTGGTTATTGGTTTTACGACACATCGACCGTTGAGTCATGTAGCGTCGCCAATCTCTCACGCCGATTAGTCGCGGGCGAAGAGTAGCGACGGGCGTGACTCGAACCAACAACCTTTGGATTGTGAGACGAGCAGCTTACCCCTAGGCTACTCGTCCCCTCATTTTAAGTTTTGTTTTGTTCAGCTATGTTAGATTGGGTTAGTGTTGGAATGAAAACAATTTTGAGAACCACAATTTAGAAAATTGGGACAATTGAGAGAATTGTTGGGAAATCTTCCATTAAAAAGACCCTTTCCTACATTAAAAGTTAGGGTAGATTTGGTCGAGTTATGCCACATATTTGTTTATTTTGGAACATTACACTTCATGCTATATTACCCAACTCCAAGCCCCTTTTTGGGTGTTCTGTTGCCTCCAAACAGAAAACACGCATTTGCAGAAGAAATGGTTGGTTGGTTATTTTGGCTTTGGGGCGCATCGACTGCTTCGGTCATACAGCGCCCGTGACAATGTTAGATTGACAGCTTAGGATGATTTGTACCAACAGTAGTACACCGACATTCAGAATCCGAGCAGATGTCATCAGTGAAACAGTGAAAGAGAAAGAGCAAGCACAAGCAAACATCATCAGTGAAACAGTGAAATGGAAGTAGCATCAGTGAAACAATGAAACAGAAAGAGCAAGTGCAAGGAAACACTATCAGTGAAACAGTGAAATTGGAGTAACATCAGCGAAACAATGAAACAGCAAGAGCAAGCGAAGATCAGTTACAGCGATATGTCCTGGTTCAGAGCGTATAATGCTACATGCCAGTGAGGTGTGTAAATCGCTCTGAAGTCAACATACGAAAAAGCGAAACAGTTGTCCGGAAGCTACCGCGCGCGAGTGGTCACCAAGGAGGTCGCGGAGTGACAGCGGCTGTGTGGCTATAAAAACGTCTTCGGTCATCGGCGAGCAGAGGGCACGAGATCAAAACGTGACGCACGGACAGTGGTGCGCGACATCGAGGGCAGCTTTGCCTGTCTTCCCCACAGAGCAGATGGTGGTGTGTTGGGTGTCCAAGCCGAAGACGGCAGAGCATGATCTCGCTACGTCTCGTCCGGTGGAAGGACGAGGTCCACTCTCCAATGAAGTGGGGTTTAGGGTCCACTCTCCAAGACATGGTTTTATCGTTCGTAGTTTGTTGTCCAGCAAGGTATCCCAGCTATACTGCAATTTTTTAGAAACAAAGGTCGTGATTGTACGGCGATATTCTCTCGCTGGGAGCGGCATAAATCGCTGGTATGAGGCTTGGGCTGCACGTTTCGCAGCAGCATCCGCTGCCTCGTTTCCCACGATGTCAACATGGCTTGGAATCCACCAGAAGATAACAGATATCCCAGCATGCGATCTGAGAAGCCGTAAGACGTCCTGCACAATGGGATCAGGTGAATTGAACTGCTTTAGCGCCCAGAGACTGCTGAGGGAATCAGCAAAAATGACATGCACGTCTTCCCGTCCTACTTCAGTGAAACCGAGGGCCTTGATGATGGCAACCAGCTCTGACGCGTATACCATTGCATGGAGTGGCAGTGAGAAAGAGCTCGACATTGGACCAATAACAAATGCACATCCAGGGCCAGTATCAGACTTCGATCCGTCTGTATAAATCTGGACGTATCCGTCGAAAGAGGCTATGTGTTCTAGAACATGTGACAAACGGTCGTGCGGTGTAGCATGTGCCTTCTTCATCACGGAGAGCGACATGTCAATTGTTGGATGGGACACCTGCCCAGGCGGTGTTTGTGGAAGGCCGACCCTTATAATTTCCCGCAATCGAATATCACTATCTCCGAAGAGTCTGCGCATTCTGACGCAAAAGAGGGCGCCATGCATAATGCGCGCCCTCTTTTGTTACATAATGTTACAACCAAGCAGTGGGAGAATATATAAGCATACGCAGGATGACCGGGGACGTTGGTGCATTTTACACGCGTAGCGTATACCGAGCATTTCGCGACGCTTCAGCCAGAAGGCTCACAGAAGGTGAAGTGCGGAAAGCTCCGGTCACTATTCGGAGCGCCGAATGGTGCACCACATCCAGTGATCGCTTGCTTGTTGTACAAGCGCTGTCATATATAAAACATGCGTAGTCAAGTTTTTAACGCACGAGAGAACGGTACAACATGAACATAGTTTTCCTGTCTCCTCCGTAGGACGTGCGCGCAACTATCTTCAAAAGGTTCAGCGATGTAAAACACTTCTCTCGAAGTGTTTTCAAATGTTGCTTGTAACTAAGACGGGCGTCAAAAATAACTCCCAGAAACCTGGCAGCGCGGTGGAAAGGAATTGGCTGCCCATACAGCTGGAGAGGAAGGTCTGGGCAGCTTCTTCGGGGCCGGCAGAAATGCATCCCTACAGTTTTTGAGACAGAAAACCGAAACCAGTTCATGGAGCTCCACCTCTCCAAGCATGCTACCGCCAACTGAAGCTGCCATGCCATCGCCGGTGCACTTGATGTGCAGCACCAAATCGCGACGTCATCCACGCATTGCCGATATTACGTGGAATGGACTCGCAGATATCGTTGATCATGATGGCGATAACGCCACGCTCAACACACTTCCCTGTGGTACCCCTTCCGTTTGTGGTACCGATCAGACATACAATTTCCGATCCGAACACGAAAAAAAGCCTCGACAAAAAGTTCTGGAGGAAGAGGCCCATGGATCCTCGAATTCCACATTTGAAGATCTTCATCAGTATGCCGTAGCGCCAGGTGGTGTCATATGCTCCGTGGATGTCGAAAAATACTGCACCAATGTGACGATTTTGCTGGAATGCTGCACGTACCACTGTATCGAGAGCTAAAAGATGTTCAACGGTGCTGCGGGTTTTCCTGGAACTACACTGCGTTGTTTAACATGCCATGTCGTTCAAGAAACCAGGTCAGACGCACGCTTATCATCTTCTCCATGAGCTAACAGAATGATGATGTGAGTGATGCTGGTCAGTAGTTCGCCGGGTCTATGCTGTCTTTTCCGGGCTTTAATATTGAGATCATAAAGGCTTCAGGCCAAGTGGGTGGGAAATCCCCTTTCTTCCACAGCCGGTGCAGCGTTGCCAGTATGACATCAAGTGTGCATGATGGAAGATGTTTGAGCATATCGTTGTGCATTTGGTCGTCGCCTTCAGATACTCTCCGAAGGGCCGCAATAGCGGAACGGAGCTCAGCCAGCGTGAATGGCTGGTTGTAACTTATATGTTCAGAAGTAGACAAGTTTAGTGGCTGTCTCTCACAAGTGGCTTTGTGGCGTGTGAATAGGGCGTCATCACTGTAGCACCTACATCTGTTCGAGATTGTGCGAGCCATCTCGTTCGGGGAGTGCCAGATGTGCGAGGGATGAACTCAGTGGCGGTCTGCACAAGCAGGTTGGTGAGCGATTCTACCGACATGGGGGTGACACCAGGCCTCGCGGACAGTCTCCTCTAGTCGCGTCTTGCATCCTGACCAGTCGGCCTTCCTAAAATTCCATCGGCATGGTCTGGTCCCAAGTACCGCGCCATCCTCGTAACCCAGCCACACCGGAAAGTGGTCACTTCCCAGGGGGTCGTCGATCACAGACCAGCTAAAAGTTGTGCAAGTTCTGGGCTGCACAAACTAAGATCTAGGGCAGAGATATGGCCAGAGGACAGGGTAAGGTGCGTCGGTGTTTCATAATTAAGAATGCACAAGAATACGTCGTACATAAAGGATTCCAAACAGCGACCCCGTGTGTTAACGTCGTCGCATCCCCATACTGTTTGGTGAGAGTTAAAATCACCCAGTACTAATACCGGCGGGGCAGCTCCGACATCAGGCGCCGCAGCTCAGTAGAAGGAAATGCCACACCGGGTGGCAAGTACAGTGAGCATATAAATATAAGACGATGATTAAAATGCACTCTTATAGCAACGGCCTGCAGCTTCGCATGTACCACTAATCTCTGTGGAGCCACACTATAGTGGCCAGCCAGCAGCACTCCAGCGTGTACCACGGTCTCTGAGGGAGTGTCCTCACGAAATACTGAGTAGCATTTTAGGCTATAAGAGTAGTCCGACGTCACCTTCGTTTCTTGAAGACAGATGGCCGCCGGACAGTGGCGGTTTGACAGCACCTGGAGGTCTTCTGCGCTGGTCCTCAGCCCCCTACAGTTCCATTGTAAAATTGCCCGCAGTTGAACCATCTAGAACGGTTAAAATAGGCATGGAACAGTATCACAGACGATATCGCATCTAGGCACTCTCGTCGTCCGGATGTCCATCGCAAAACTACAGTCCACAAAATGCAGACACGAACGTACCGTACCATGAAGGTAAAACAGGTGTCCTCTCACCTGGTTACCTCTAACAGGATCTTGGACTTCCCACGCCTGGTGGCGATGGCGTCCACGGGGATGGTCGATGGCGTCTGGTTGCCGGGGTAGTTGGGTTTCTCATTATCTGACCCCCACAGGGTGGTATGGGAGGTGGCCCCATCACATTCCCTGTCTCTGTCGTTAACGTGTGACTGGTATGGGAAGTTGGTGATGGCGGGGTGCGACTGTCCGACTCGTGCGCTCGGCGAGGAGTCCCTGGACCCAGACCGAGCTGCTCTGCCAGACGCCCCCATGTCGGGAGCTCTCGGGTGGACCTGAACACTGGGCCCTGGTTTGGTCATCGAGGGTGCTACGACTGGTACCCGACTGGAAGTCACACTAGTTTCTCTTGAAGTAACTGGTGGTAGTTGACGAGTAGAAGTAGTTTCGGAAGGTTCGGGGATGGATTGGGTGGTGGTGGTGCCGGTGGAGTTTGAAGGTAAGGATTATAGGTTGGCGTTGGAGTGCTTGCCGGGCCGCTTGGTCCGCTGGACAAAACTCCACTCCACTCCGGAGCTCGCTCTGCCGTTGGCTCCGGAACAGTCGCTTGAGTGGCCCGTGGTGGTGAAGCACCGCGTTCAGCGTCCTCGAAAGGGGGTGTATGCTGCGATTGCCTCGTTTGGGTGGGACAAATACGCCAAGAGAGCGGAGAAGAGCACTAAGTTGTGCGATAAGTTGTTCAGTTTTGCCTGTTGTTGCCGGAGCCTATTGGACTGATGCACTCTTAACTTTCGAGACGTATGATACTTTCGGGTGAAATTTTTCATATAAATCCAGAGGTTCGCGGAACGTAACTTTTTGTAAGTACTTGATGGAAATAATTTATTTTTCTTTTGAGTAACTAGGACAGGTGCGGTCAAACGAAGTATGGGGATCCTGTCCTTTGCCACAGTTCACACAGAATGGTATATCGATGGTGCGCTGCTAGCCTGTATGGTCGAAAGAAGCACACCTGCCACATACACGATTTCGAAAAAATTGGTTTGTGTGGCCGTATCTCTGACATTTGAAGCAACGCATGGGGTTGGGGAGGAAAGGTCGCACCTTAACACAAATGTAACCCACCCGCATCTGAGAGGGCAAGTCCGTCCTATTGAAGGTGAGAATGACATTGTTGGCCGAAATCAATTCTCCACCTGTTCTCATTTCCATCTTATTTGCTGCAGTCACTCCAAATTCTGACAGCCGATCCACTATCTCATCTTCCGGTGCGTCCCTAAGGTCAAACCAGTTTATGAGTCCTCTCGCAGTGTTCTCTGTTTTATGTGGTTCAACTGTAATTTGGATTTTCACGTAGTGAGTTTCGTTTCCTTTGCATACACTGTAAACTAGTTCAGAACAGCTTAACGCCTTTTCCGCTTGCTTCGGTACCGCAAACTCGACTTCGAGTCCACCATCTTCCAATCTCCCGCATCGAACGATCTTGCCAAATCTATCGCATGCGTTCCACCTTTGAAAGAGGGACAGGGAAAGTCCATTCTCTTGACCGCGAAAAACTAGCAATCAGGATCTCGATGATGAGTTGTCCCAGTTACCTCTTAGGTTGAAAGAACACCGGCCCTGATGGGGGAGCGGTTATTCTGGACACTGCGAGAGTGACCAGTAGTGTTTTTTGTTTTGTCGATGCCATGTAATAAGTCCTTGTCTCAACTCCTTGGGCGCCCCACCACATAGGAGCCAACAGTGGGGGGGGGGGGCGCCTGGGCCCCATGGGCAGGAGGTCACCAGGTGCCGGAGGAGCTATATGGGGCAGGTGACGCCGTCACCCGGCCGGTAGAGATACACCACCCCTGACTGGGACTCAGCGCCGCCCATCCCTTGATCTCTGCCGGCCAGGCCGGCAGACACTGGGAAGAGTTCCGGGCTCCTGGCTTGAGCCAACCACCCATTTTGTCCACATGAGGCCCCACGGGTCCACCTACCCCTCCAGGATATCAGGACCAAAGAGATGTGTTGGTCCCCCATCACAGCTAGCACCATGTGACAGGGGACCTCAACCTCCAGGACTCTGTCAACCCTGGGGGATGTGCTGAGGGGGTGTGGCTACCCTGATAAAACTGAGTGGAAGGGTAGACCAGGGGAAGCTGGTCTTCCTGCTTGTGACAAGGGAGGGGTTGGTGCTGCAGGGTTAGATGAAAGGTATATGAAAGGTTGGTTGGTTGGTTATTGGTTTTACGACACATCGACCGTTGAGTCATGCAGCGTCGCCAATCTCTCACGCCAATTGGTCGCGGGCGAAGAGTAGCGACAGGTGAGACTCGAACCCACAACCTTTCGATTGTGAGACGAGTAACTTACCCCTAAGCTACTCGTCCCCGTATATGAAAGGTTGCTGGCATGGGGTGGATAAGGGAATTTGAAGACAGGAATGGATGATGGGGACTACAAGTCCCCAGAAACACATCCATGTTTCCACACCCCTCATCAGGGTGGCTGTGCTACCCCCAGGGAGCACCAATTCCGTGGCCAGCCAAGTAACAAGGCTGACAACACTGTGGGGTTTGCAGAAGAAATGAGTGGCCACATCATGTTAAGCACATTTATAAACATTGCATTGAGAAAATAAATTAACAAGATTGTTGGTTCAAATACAGCAACCAGCAGAATTGGTACACCTGTGACCAATCTCTGTGAGAGGCTAGCCATGCTATATAGCCTAGCTGTTGAATGTGCCATAAAAGGTCCAAAGGGAAAATAAATTTCAAGAAATAAAAAAAAAATCCTTCAGCTTCAAATTTAATTAAATGAGTGGTAGCATCACATTAATATTATTTTTAGAACATCTTAAAAACAAATTTCATCCAAGTTCTTACTGGGGTGGTTTTATGAACCAGGGTCCTATTACTGGTTGGTTGTTGCAGTTTAAGGGTGCATCAACTGTGTCAGTCATGCAGCACCCATGGGTCCTCTTGTCAGGCAGGTTGTTGCATGAACTCTGGCCCCACCACCCAGTCCATGAATTATAGTTCAACTGCATAACTTTTACTGAAAGCTAACATGCCATCAATGCACCAACACAGCCACCTGGTAGCTTGTCCCTGGCCTTATTGGGCCAGCTGCCAACTTACCCTCCCAGCCTGGGATAAATGCAAGTGTGGAAAACTGCTCAAACCCTGTGCCACCAGGACAGGGAGGCCAGAGCAGGTCAGCACTCTAACCAACCGTGCTAAAGAGGCAACATTCATCAACCATACATTGAAGAAATTCTCAGAATTCAAAAATAACCTCAGTGCAAATTTACTGTAAATTCAAGTGGATTCAGTTTAGTTGGAAAGAATGCAAAAAATTCCATGCACACATAAATGTTGGAGTGAAAGGATTTAGTTATGCATCTGGCTCAAACTGGAAAGTCTGCAAGTTATCCATGAACTCGTACTAAGATAAATGGAACTGAGGAATATTACAATGACATCCTCTTCGAACCTTGTTACCTCTTTGTTAGTTATTTGGACTTCGGGGCGCTTCGACTGCTTCGGTCATACAGCGCCCATACCTCTTTGTAAGATAATGCTGAATACTTACATAGGTATTCGGCACTACATGGGAACCTACCGATCTCTCTGGAGTTGATCAATAAACATCTGATTAAATGCTTTACCCATATGGGAATGATGGCAATACCCACCTATGCTCACACAGGCCCTCGAACCAAAACACGACCTTGTGAATCAAATTATCGGGGTGTTTCAGAACGGGGCCCTCCAATATCGTTTGGCAACCGGTGACGTCACATGGGCTGGACAATTGCTCAGTCCCGCAGGCGCTCCAGCCAAATTTACGTGTATTCCACACAACATTTTCGATCTTAAATACCATCAAAATTGGACAAAATCTGGTTCATTAGAAAGCTTAGAAAATTTTGTCCACGAATATGAGCTTTATTTTCTCTTATCACTAGAACTTTTTGTTTCGACCCACGCTGACTACATTCCTGTTGAGCGCAGCAGGAATCGCGCGGTGCCACGGATAGTAGCGGCATGATGAGACGGGCCAACTGAAGATCACGGCCGGGAAGGAGGGGTAGGAGCAAGTAAGAGATAACTGTTGCAGCATAATCCCTCCCCACTCGATACAGGGGCACGCGGTTTTACAGCGATAATTTTCTGGTGATTGCCGGTGGCGTACCAGAGAAGGGGGTAGAGGGGGAAGGGGCGTAGTTCACGTGGAGGTTTTGGAGCCCCAAAGAATCGCACCGGAGTTCGGAAAAAATGCGAAGAACCCTTAAAACCCCCAACTGGGCCCAAAGAAGTCGCAAAGGTGTCATGAAAATTGTTCGCTACAGACGCCTGTCCATAGCAAAAAAAAAGTTTTTTTTGGCGATTTGATGATCTATGACCTGACCCAATGCCACCAAAGTCCAAACTGCACACCTCAGCCACATGGGCGATCGTTTGGTATTGGTTTAATTAAGATCTACCCAGCGGTTGCCGAGATCGGCACTGTCTGTAGGCCAAACACTTTGTTTTCGCCTATTTCGTGACCTTTAATCTAAGCTAATGTCACGAAATCGAATCTGCACGCTCCTGTCTCACGGCCGACCGTTTGGTGAAGGTTTCATTAAGATCGAGCCAGCGGTTGCGCACATCAACCATGTCTGCAAGATTGTGTCTGTCGAACAGTGTATGTGAGATGTGTTTTTAGACCCTGCCCTCCATCAGACTGCTTGCTGGCGCTTCGTGGTACCTTTTTACGTGACGGCGGTTTTTTAATTCGCGATATTTTTTCTCAACTATAATGTTTATAAATGTGGTTGGCATGGATTGATCACTCACCGGTAAATTTGCAGTTTAAGGTAATTTCTGATCTCTTGAAGTTTATTTTTCTAATGCGTGGTCTATGAATGTGATTAACATGATGTGGCTATTTATTTCCTCTGCAATTGCATACGTTTCGGAGGAAAAATGATACCCCAAAAGGGTCTTGGAGCTGGGTAGGTAATATAGAATAATAGGTAGATACAAAGGTCAAATAAGAAAAACATAACCTAAACTAGCCCAGCCTTACATGGAAAGTAGCAAAGTATTTTATAAATATAAAATTTTGAAACAATTGTTTTATAAGATGTTCTATGATTAAAAATGTAACCCCATCTAACCTACTCGAAGCCAAGGCTATTTCATATTTTCATGTTATTTGATTCAAGCTAGCCCAAGATGTTTTTAAAGATAATTGATTTAATATTTGGAATAAATTTTAAAAAAATTATTTAAAACTTCTAAATTATAACAAAACCCTAGCCTAGCTGGTGAATATGGAGATGAAGGGAAATGTTTATTTTTATGATATTTTACAAATATGATGCTATCTGACATGAGTAAGAAAATGCCACCACTTATTTTCTCTACAAATGATTACTTTTCACTCAACAGTGGTTGATACAAATGATGATGTCATAAGCATGTACCTTCCTCGGATGATCCTGGCTGTGGCTCCTTCATTTCTTCCCCAGTGCTTCTCTGGGATCACAGCTTATAATGTTTCAATGCTTCAATAAGAAAGTTAGGAATTTTGTGGCAGTGAAATTCCATAATAAACAAATACCTTCTGAGATATTGCCACAAATGCCTCCTCTTCATGCCTGGCTGCTGACCAACTCTTTTACATAGCTCCAGAGCCATTCTGTGTTTTGGATGTGGACAGCACTGTCTGACATCCATGGAATTGTTACTATGGTTCACATCAATTCAAATAACCTTACCTAACCTAACCTTGACTAAAGTATCAGCCTAATATATGAAATACATTATTGCATAATATAGTCTAACCTAACCTAACATAACCTAACCTAATCAGAAAACCAGAATCATCCAAAATAATTTGTGGGGGCCCTTATATGATAAAATATGCTACATTGACAGCATTGTCTTTATCAATAACTCCTGATCTTCAGCAAAGCATGATTGATTGTGCTGGGCTGCAAGTATTACTTCTCTGGAATAAGTGTCCAATTAAGGCAGAAACATAAAATCTTCTGTGCCCAAGAGTATTAAATTTGGTGCATGAAGTGTTGAATTTCTTTTGTATCATATCTATGACACACCAGGTATGAATACTTATATGCAAAGAGCTATATTTGTGGAGTGAAGATTATGATTGTGAATTTCTTTGCCAACTGAAAAGTAATCATTTGTGGAGAAAATAAGTGGTGGCATAGTTTTACTCACCTCAAAAGGAGTAAAAAGTCATGAAGATAAACATTTACCTTGAGCTCCATATTTACTGCCTAGCTTAAATTAGCCAAACCTAACCACTTTGTGTGCTTTAAGTGTGTGCAAGACACCCTGATACTTGATCAAATCAACCTGAGCACTGACAAGTGCAGCATGTGGTCAGCAAGGCAGCAAGTGGTCCTAAAAGAAAATGGTCTGAAGGGCATTCATACTATGCAGGATACCATTGGCTGTAAATAAAGAACTTGCTGAGCAGCCACAGTGGCAAACCAAGTGGGAAATGCCCCTTCACTCCCTCATAAGATTCGTTAGCTCCCAAGAATCATGCCAAGGTCCACACAAGTCATTCTGGGCCCCAAGAGTTTGCTTAGGGTCCTTGCTACTCTAGAGGCTGCCATCAACTGAAATAGCATGTCCAGCAGCTACAGTGGTGTGCCAGGTGGAAAGTTCTAACTAATTAGATGTAAGAAGCACATTTTTAAAATATAAGTTCTGCAGTACAGGCATATGAATTTAGTTGAATGGGATGATATTGATGCTGATACCTACTTACCTACCCACATACATGTCTTAGATTGTACTTATAAGTGGATACTTTTGCCAGTAGTAGGTATATCTGGTACCAAATTAAGGCAGTGCAGTAATGACACATTATGGTTTTCAGCCTATCTGGGAGACCACACCCAGAGTGTTGGCCTCACTGACAGTCTGGGTCACAGTCCAAAATCTGTGCTACTTTCAAATAACATCAGAGTTTTTCAAGGCTCATCTCTCAGCCCTTTGCTCTACTGCATCTTTGTGAATCACCTCAGTCTGTTTGCTGAAGGCTCACTGGTCACTCAGTATGCAGACACACAAATTTTGGTCACCAGAAAAAAAAACTCACATCCATAGTGTCACTGCTGAGTTGGAACACATCCTGGCCTCCCTCAACGTTTGGTCCGAGGGAGTGGTCTGGAAGTAGATGCTAAAAATATAAAGCTGCCCAAAAAATTGTTGCAGTTCCTTGCCTGGGACCAGCTTCTCACCTATAGGATATCCTAGCTTTCATGACTATTTATTTTGATAAATGGGAATGTTAGATACTCTATAAAACCCTTCCTGCCATCTGGGTATGTGGTAACATCTTGCCACTACAGTTGGTTGCACATCGACACTACTCAGTTTTTTCTTCATTTGATGCACTCTAATGTTCAAGTAACTAATTAACTCAACTTTTTCTTTCCTCATTTCCAAAAGCCTTTCTACATACCTATGCCTAGCTACTCAGCATTTGTGTGCATGTTGAAAGATAGGATTATGTAGGATGCATCCAGTTTTCTTAACTGTTAATATGGCATGCAAAATATTTGCCATTGGTTTTGTATTCATACATGAATATAGTTCCTCCCTTGAACCCAATCCAAGAGCTCCAGCTGGGATTCAACATTTCATTTCTCCAAAAATGTTTGTATAAGTACCTCTATCTCACATTATTTTCCTATCTTTGATGTTGCTTTCCTGTGTGTGACACCTAACTCGAAGTTGATTTGGGAGCACAGCTGCAGTTTGCCATGTGACATTGCTTGACCTGTGAATCTCATGCACAGTGGCTGCCATCCAAAGCATGCCAAATCCGACAGACCATGTGGGAACTGACCTATCCTGACATGTGAGCCAGCACTGTGAGTGGTGTCACCAGACCTGACCTAACCTGACCAGTGGGCCAGCACTGTTATGTAGCATCACCTGACCTGACCTGACCTGACCTGTGGCCTGCCACCAGGCAGTTACAGCTGGATGCTGAGGCCGTCTGCCGGCCTGTTCACGAGGCTGCGCAGGGGCATGAGCGTGTTCACCCAGCGTGTGAACCCGGTGACGGGCACGGTCGACTGGGAGATGCAGGCCGAGGCGTACGACTACAAGCAGGAGGTGGCTCGGTCCGCCTACGCCGACATGCTGCACGACACAGAGCGGGTATGTCCGATGCACCATAGATGGGTTCATTTTGCACTGGTGTCCTTAAATTAAGTTTTTCTCGTTGAGTGGGTTCTAGCAGCGAAGACGTGAACACCCCAGAAGATGTCCAACAACCTGGTAATGTGACAGGAACAGTTCGGGTAAAAGGTGATACTGACAAATGAATACTGCATCTGTTCGTAAGATTGTGATGAAACATGCAAGACATCGAGCATGGTGAAAAAGCAACAGCAAATGGGGTTGTACGGGGTAGCAAGTGGTAGCTCGAAGCAGTAGGAACACATGTTAACCCGCACCCTTTCGGAGTTGTAAAAAATGTGGATCAGTTCACAAGACATTTATTGCCATTTCTTGCGACAAAGGTCAGCCGGTATTTTAGAGTTCTCGGGGGAGCGGGGTTACACTGTGCGCCCCTCGCCGAGTACACTGACCTCCGGAGCCATCAGGATATGGGGCTCGTATATTTGTGTGTGAGCTTCCGGACTTTCTGTTTCGCCCTGCACCCCGATCCGGTGATCTGGCGGTGTTTTGCAGAACCAGAAGTATTTCCTGGGGCTGCGCGCGGCCGTGGCGGCACTACGGGCTGCCGGCCGGCCTGTGCACGTACTGGACATCGGCACCGGCACCGGCCTGCTCTCGATGATGGCTTGTCGTCTGGGCGCCGACACCTGTCACCGCCTGCGAGGTACGGCCGACGGCTGACTGAGAACGTGCGGGGTCCATTTCGCTCTGCTACGCTTTAGGGAGTGACCGGCACGTGATGGAGTCTGCGCGGAGTGTTCATTTCCTTTCAGGGGGTTTGGATCTGCTCTTCGGTTGTTTTTCTCATCAGCACGCTCTGCCTGCGACCAGGGCAACCGTTGTACTGTGTCCGTTGGTGGGCGGTGACCCACTTGACCCACTTCCCATGCGTGTATTCGTGCGTGTTGTGAAGAAAAACAATCATGCAGAGAAATTCTGCAGGAATTTCTCTGCTCAGTCGGTAAGGAGTTTGAACTCTTGATCATAAGATTATGGGTTCGAATCTCACAACCGGAGGGATTATCGAGTTCATCAGCGAGACACCGACGTGATAGGTTGATGGCGATATATCATCCAGTAGTCAGATGCGTCGTAGAATAATCCAAGCGTACAGTCAATACAGGGATCCAAGGAATTGTAATAATTCACATTTTTGGTGTAGTTTGTGCTATTGCTTATTTATATGCAGACATTGAATGGCTGGGCTCATGCACCCAATGCGTATGCATCTTGTACTAACATACCACATTGTGATGGGCCTTTATTAGTTCTTCCTCTCTTCTATCAGTGCATTATCTTGCTCCCATACTACCTGTCACGCCTTTGCTGGTGACAAATATGCAAAGAAAATACGTCCCCGACCGTGGTCCCGACTGTGGTCGGCCCCTGTGCGCCGTTGGCCTCGCCCGGGTGGACCCCGTCCGGATGTGGCTCCGCCTAGATGTGGCCCGTGCCGACCACAGCCGGCCGCTGTGTGCGACAGGCGTTCGCGCCGATGGCCGAGTGTGCGGCGCGCATCCTGGAGCAGAACGGCCTGTCGGCGCTGGTGCGGCTGATCGGCAAGCGGTCGACGTCGCTGACGGTGGGCGCCGACGGCGACCTGCCGCGTCGCTGCACCCTGCTCGTCACAGAGGTGTTCGACACCGAGCTGATCGGTGAGGGCGCGCTCACCACCTTCAGACACGCCCACCAGCACCTGCTGGAGGTGAGCCGTCCCGCCACCGCGGCAGCTGCAGCGCAGGCGGCGCTCCACAGTACTGGTCCAGTTGGATGGTTTTGATGGCGATCAACGTGTGTGTCTAGATTGAGAGGCGAAAGTAATAATGACCGGGAATGTACTGATATCCACCTAAATGTAGCGGTAGCAAAAACTGTCTCAGTGAATTGTGGCTGTGCCAATGACTAAAGACAAGCTTCAACACCGAAAAATCGAAAACTGAGCGATAATTCAGGAATGCCATTCAAAGATTAAAAAATATGATCTGATGGCCCTCGCTCCAGGGACGAAAGTATCGTTCAGCATAGCTTTAACATATTGAAGGTGTTTAAGCAGTGTTGTTCACCCATAAAGCATGGTCCGGAATTGCTAGGATCTATTTCTCCAATTGTTCCCTTAGAGCTCGTGATATTTTTATTCTGCTGTGTGGCTGGATCAGAAATACATATATATATATATATATATATATATATATATATATATATATATATATATATATATACATACATACATACATGCATACATACATACATACATACGTACATACATATATTGCACGTGATACGTCTTTTTGCCAAAAGACCGCAGCGATGTGATGGTGACAAAAAAGTGTCATCTTCCAGGATATGGGGGAAGGGTGCTAACGTTCCCTCATAAAGCAATGCAAACTGTCACCCACAGCTGGGAAAATAAAAATGATCCAATCGGATTAAAATGCAAGGAAATAAGGATTCCAGCCAGTGTTCGTGTTGCGATGCTTTAAACCCTGAGAGCTAGCATCATCTGAAAGCCAAGTGGGCGCTATATGACAGAAGCAGTCGATGCGCCCCTAAACTCAAATAATCACCAACTTTTTATTGCAGCAAATTGTGCGTACGTTTCCGCTTGCAAAAAGACGTCACTCAGATTTTCTTCTTTCTGCCTGAGTTTTTACTGGTATATCTTTTTGCGTGAGGATTTTCATTAGCTTGCACTGGAAAAAGGAAAGGGAAAATGTATTTTTTTCATACATAATATGGTATTGTGCGGAAAACAGTTCATGAAAATGTTTCGTCGACACCGAGTCAAATAACATAGGGCAACACCCTGCCCAGCTAATATCTAAGAAAATGTCACAAGCAGAAAAAAAGCAGCTGTTCTGAACATGTTCAACATCCGGAATACGTTCGGAAAATCCGGTTCAACGTTCGAAATAGGAAATACATGGCGTGTGGACGGCGGAGCCGATATCCGGCGGCCGACGCCTCCCCGCTGCTGACGCCGCCCCGCCCCGGCAGCCCGACAGCCTGGTGGTGCCGTCGTCGGCCGTGGTGTACGCGCAGGTGGTGGAGTCGGCCGTGGTGCGCCGCTGGAGTCGATTCTCGCCGCTCGGCCGGCTACACGTGCCCGACGACGTGGCCGAGTGCTACGGCGCGACGGCCGTGCACGACGTGCAGCTGAGCCAGCTGTCCAGGGAGGACTTCACGCCGCTCACGCAGCCGGTGCCAGTGTTCGGGTGAGTCGGCGCCGCCGCCGCTGGTCCAGATGGCTGGCCCGGCGTGATGGTTTGGTGTGGTGTGTGATGTGGTGTGGTGTGTTGTGTGGTGTGGTGTGGTGGTGTGCAGTGCGTTATGGTGTGGTGTGGTGTGGTGTGGTGCGGTGCGGTGGTGTGCGGTGCGGTGCGGTGCGGTGCGGTGCGGTGCGGTGCGGTGCGGTGCGGTGCGGTGCGGTGCGGTGCGGTGCAGTGTGGCGTGTGGTGTCGTATGGTATGACATGACATGACATGACGTAGTGGGGTGTGGTGTGGTGTGATGTCGCATGGTGTGGTGTCGCATGGGCGTGGTGTGGTATAATATGACATGGTGTGGTGTGTGTGGTGTGTTGTGTAGTGGAACATGAGTTGGGTTGGATTTGTGTGTTGTATTCTTGGATGTTCTTTATGGAAGTTTTTTTATGCAATCGAATTCGTTGGGATCTTTTTTATTCAAACCTGTGACATCAGAATCTCATTGCCCGCGCTCCGGTAAGTCTTCAGCGTTTTTATCATCGTTATCACAGCTCATTGTCAAACAGCACCATTCAACCTCCTGATAAGCAAAATGTGACGATGCTCTTCTGGAGATGGTAATTCTCTGGACGCCAAGAGTCCACGCCCCTACGAACAGTCTGTCTCTACAGCCACAGAAATGACTCATTCGGGGGTGCCCGGGTCTGCATTCTGAAAATCCGGAGACTTGGTGCGGCTCGGTGCCTGTGACCGGATCTGAGCTGTGCTGGTGACCGGGTCTGAGTTTTACTGATGACGTGGTGACCTTGAGACCGGACCTGATTTGCGCTGAGGGCATAGCCGAAGGTGTGCTGCTGACCTGGTCAGTGTAGGATTTTCTTCTTTTTTTTCTTGGTAGTGGAGCACAATTTTTTTTTTCAGGCTGGAGTACAAAAAAAAACAGGTATGCACTAACTGACAACTGACCTTGTTTTAGTGGAGCTGAAAACCAATGTCACCATTTTTGTATGCATGAACATCTTGCCAAATTAAGCCATGCCTAAAATTTTGCTGCACTAAAAAAATTAGTTGTCCATAACCAGGTGGCATTGCTTTAATGGAATTAAAAATAAATGTCAGCATTTCATGCTGTATGTACCATGTAAGCATTATATATGTACATATAGCTAACTTCTAAGTCAGCAATATGTCAGCAAGCTGAGTCGTGAATATGTGCAATTGTGTTGAGGAATGCATCTAGTGGGAAATGCCCTCAGTAGCCAAGTACTCCCCAAAATATATTATATACCCATGATATATGGAAATGGGATAGATGTTGCCTGAGTGTAGGTGCGTGAAGCAATTCCAGAGTTCACAAACAAATATTTATGATGAATGGGCTTGGTGTGATGTGAACGCACAAATAACATATCTGTTGGCAGAGATCAGGATAACTCGCACTGACTCACATTGGGCAGACCACACAACCGGGATCATCCTTCAACAAACACTTCTCCGAGGGACTGGTCCCACGACTAATGGGCCGAGTTCACCCGCGATTCATTGGAATTATTGCTAACTTCAGTTGTCTTTAAACGGATTGGTGGCCAAGATTTTGAACGCTCCCCAAATGAGTTTCATGGCCCCAGTGGGTCCCGTCGCGATGAGCCGGTTTTACAGCGGAAGTTTCGTCATAGGTCACGTGGTCTCAGGAACAAGATAGAGGGAGAATACCCGGCATATTGATATGCACAAGTTAAAAGCGACCATAAAATAAAATTATCACATCGATTTTAATAACGAAATATGTTTTACTATTCCTGCTGTCAAAATAAGGAGAGTTAATCTCATATCAGAAAATTTTAACATGTTTCTGATTTGCGTGGAGACTGCACACAGCTCTATGGAATATGAGAGCCTACAAACGACTGCCATATATATAATTTGTGCTGTTGCTAAATTAGCGAAGGATGAGGTTATAAGCCAACTTCAGGCACAATGGTAGAGAAAATAATAACAAAAGCATACTTAATCCATGTTGACCAAGTCTATAAATATGGGTTTCGGAATATATAATGGTTTAATGAAAATTATACTAAAACAGTCCGGCTAAAATAGTTTTATTCTCATCACCAAGAAGGTTATTTTGCATGAAAAAGCTGAGACAAGGAATTCAAACCCATTCTTATTCTTATTATAAGTTCCTTCATGTACTTGTTTAGTTCATGTCTGGAATGTTTAGTTGAAGCAAGGATCGAGTTAGGAGTATCTAGAGCTGCCAGACGGGAGTATCTTTAAAACCTCCCACGGTTGGTTTTATTTTTCTTCTTAGATAGAGCTGGTCGGATTCGCTAACTCAGCCCGAGAAGTACAACTCCTCATGGGGCGGGGAACAGGGAATGGGTCGGAGTAAATTTCGGAACATGTATTACGGACCCTTAACTGACACCGATGAACCCAAAATGTGGTTATATTTCAAGGCGCATGTTTATCTTCGCACACATTTACAAAAAAAAATATGCGACAGTCATGCAAAAGTGCACAGCTGACATTGGTTTCTTGGTGTTATCGCCTCGGAGAACTTGCTTGCTCCGGGGCGGATTTTAGGAAATTTGAAGTGATTTTCTTGCATTGAACGGGCTCATTGTGTCTAAAAAAGTTGTCCCTTTAACAAAACTACCTTCGATTGCGCATTTAAAGCATTTACTGGCGAAACCAGGCTTCAACTTTATACTCCGATTACACCAAGTACCCCTGGTTTTGCCAACTAGAGATTTCTGGTGCTTCTTGGCGAGTACTCCAGCGCAAGGCTATAGAACACCTCTAGGCTCCAGCGCAAGTTTCCCAAGAGTAATATGGAATAGATATTCATTAATCTAAGTATGTTATATATCAAATAAAATATTGATAAATATTGAACCAATATTGAATAAATATTGAATTAATTATTGACTTTATTGACACTAATATAGCGTTTTTCACATATAAACCGCCGACGTTGTGCGTAGCCGGTTTTAGTAAGGTTCTTTACGAATTTTAGCGCAACACCGACGGCTCATGCTCCGTCGTATGTTTTATACTGCCTTTCAAGGATGTGTAGTGACGTTGGATGGTCGGGGCGCTGGTGTCGCGGAAACTGCTAGTTGTTGTCAGGTATGGACTTTTAGTGGTAGCACTCTACCAAGCAATGTTGTTCTTCGTTTTCCCTTCTGGAGTACAAAATATTTCATTTAGTCTAGTCACAATCCTGGAGTACAAAATGTATTGGTATGCATGACACCAACAAACTCCAGTTTTTCCAACACTGGACCTGGTGGCCCTGGTCTGACCCTGTGTCTGTAACAGGTTTGATTGGACGTGCCGCACCCCGATCGTGTTCGACCGGACGTCGGTGGCTCGTGTTGAGGTCATCAACTCGGGCACCACGCACGCCGTCTTCATGTGGTGGGATATCGCCATGGATCCGGCTGGGGAGGTAACTACACATGCGTGCCACACAACCGCACGCACCACACGTACCGCATGCACCGCACGCGCGCACGCACGCACGCACGCACGCACGCACACAAACACACACACACACACACACACACACACACACACACACACACACACACACACACACACACACACACACACACACACACACACACGCACGTACGTACTGCACGCATCGCGCGCACACTGTAACGGACCGAAGAGGTAATCAAATACTGCAGCCGACCGGGGAGGTGATCACATACACTGTAGCCGACCGGGAAGGCAATGAAATACACTGTAGCCGACCAGGGAGGTAATCACCTACTGTAGCCGCGCGGAGGTAATCACCTACTGTAGCCGACCGGGAAGGCAATGAAATACACTGCAGCCGACCAGGGAGGTAATCATATACACTGTAGCCGACCAGGGAGGTAATCATATACACTGTAGCCGACTGGGAAGGCAATGAAATACACTGCAGCCGACCAGGGAGGTAATCATATACACTGTAGCCGACCAGGGAGGTAATCATATACACTGTAGCCGACCGGGAAGGCAATGAAATACACTGCAGCCGACCAGGGAGGTAATCATATACACTGTAGCCGACCGGGAAGGCAATGAAATACACTGCAGCCGACCAGGGAGGTAATCATATACACTGTAGCCGACCAGGGAGGTAATCATATACACTGTAGCCGACCGGGAAGGCAATGAAATACACTGCAGCCGACCAGGGAGGTAATCATATACACTGTAGCCGACCGGGAAGGCAATGAAATACACTGCAGCCGACCAGGGAGGTAATCATATACACTTACCGACCGTAGCCGACCGGGAAGGCAATGAAATACACTGCAGCCGACCAGGGAGGTAATCATATACACTGTAGCCGACCAGGGAGGTAATCACCACTGTAGCCGACCGGGAAGGCAATGAAATACACTGCAGCCGACCAGGGAGGTAATCATATACACTGTAGCCGACCAGGGAGGTAATCATATACACTGTAGCCGACCGGGAAGGCAATGAAATACACTGCAGCCGACCAGGGAGGTAATCATATACACTGTAGCCGACCAGGGAGGTAATCATATATGCTGTAGTGGGCCGGGGAGGTAATCACCTACTGTAGCCGACCAGGGAGGCAATCAAATATGCTGTAGCTGACCAGGGAGGTAATCGTATATGCTGTAGTGGGCCGGAGAGGTAATCACCTACTGCAGCCGACCGGGGAGGTAATTATATATGCTGTAGCGGGCCGGGAGGTAATCACATTTACTATAGCCGACTGAAGATGTAATCACATACTGTAGCTAGCCAGGGCAATACTTTAGCCGACCGGGAAGGTAATCGGTTTTCCTCACCACCACCAAAGACCCGGCTTGATACTGTCGATGCTGATTCCAAATGTGGAGACATTTGGAACCCCCACCGTTTACCGATGTTTTGACGCACTTCGGGATGGGCCTCGGTCGACGGTATGATGCTGGATGATTGCACGCCTGCCCCAGGTATCGCTGCTGTCATGTGATGTGACACGTGCTCAGCGAGCCTTGCGCCAGGTGCTGATGACATGTGACACGTATGGGGTACCTGACTACATCGTCCTTGCGCCAGGTGTTGCTGTCGTGTGCGCCGTACTGGGCGCACCCGGATACGCAGCAGAAGAAGGACGCGTCAGCAGCCGACCTGCCGTGGCGCGACCACTGGATCCAGGCGGTGTACTATCTGCCGCGTGAGGTGCGCGTCCGGCGCCGCGACGAGTTCAACCTGGTGTCGTCACACGACGAGTACAGCCTCTGGTTCTCTGTCAACGACAACGAAGAGTAAGTACAGCCTCTGGTTCTCCGTTAGCGACATCAAAGAGCGAGTGCATCCTCGGTTCTCCAACAACGATAACGAAAAGTGGTAATCCCCGCTGATGGAGAACCATGCCCTGGTTCTCCATCAGTGACAACGAAGTGTACCATCCAGGTATTGTAGCAACAGAAGCCATGCCTAGTTAGTGCTACATAACATTTTTTTTCGAGACTGATAATGCTTTATCTCGGAAATATTTGGCTGTCTTGAACACTTCACAACTTCTCCAAGATTTCATCGTCAAGATGGGTATTTGTCAAGAAGGGTAGTTGCATATGACGTTCGACCCTTACTTCACATGGCAATTTGGCATGAGGTGCCGTTAGTTTGCGCTGCATTGTGCAACCATCACCAACTCCTTAGTCGTGGAACTTGGAAAAATTGTGACTACTTAGCACGCTTCAACTCCTCGGTTTCGGCCAAACTCCGATACAAAATTCGAAAAACAGGCTGTTTCTGGGTTTTGCCATGCAGAACATTATCCTGTCCAGAAAAGTATCCTCTCGTTTTTCACATTTTCAGATCGAATGATGCTGTTTTGCAATGTACTACTCTGTGATGAAGTGCACAATATTTACTGGAAGTGTAAACTGAGATTTTGTGTCTCAGTTTTTCCTCTGCTCTGCTCCATTCTGTCAATCTGTATCTGCCATTACACTCCTCAGGTCACCTTGACTGCTGTGACATACCTTAGATCACCTTTAATGCCGTGACATCCCTCAGACCACCTTGACTGCCGTGACACCCTCAGACCACCTTGACTGTCGTGACACCCTCAGACCACCTTGACTGTCGTGACGCCCTCAGACCACCTTGACTGTCGTGACACCCTCAGACCACCTTGACTGCCGTGACACCCTCAGACCACCTTGACTGCCGTGACACCCTCAGACCACCTTGACTGCCGTGACACCCTCAGACCACCTTGACTGTCGTGACACCCTCAGACCACCTTGATCTCGACCCCTCAGACCACCTTGTCGTGACACCCTCAGACCACCTTGACTGTCGTGACACCCTCAGACCACCTTGACTGGTGACACCCTCAGACCACCTTTACTGCCGTGACACCCTCAGACCACCTTGACTGCCGTGACGCCCTCAGACCACCTTGACTGCCGTGACACCCTCAGACCACCTTGACTGCCGTGACACCCTCAGACCACCTTGACTGCCGTGACACCCTCAGACCACCTTGACTGTCGTGACACCCTCAGACCACCTTGACTGCTGTGACACCCTCAGACCACCTTGACTGTCGTGACACCCTCAGACCACCTTGACTGTCGTGACGCCCTCAGACCACCTTGACTGTCGTGACGCCCTCAGACCACCTTGACTGCCGTGACACCCTCAGACCACCTTGACTGCCGTGACACCCTCAGACCACCTTGACTGTCGTGACACCCTCAGACCACTTGAGCGCGTGACCCCTCAGACCACCTTGACTGTCGTGACGCCCTCAGACCACCTTGACTGCCGTGACACCCTCAGACCACCTTGACTGCCGTGACACCCTCAGACCACCTTGACTGTCGTGACACCCTCAGACCACCTTGACTGTCGTGACACCCTCAGACCACCTTGACTGTCGTGACACCCTCAGACCACCTTGAGCGTGACTCAGACCACTTGACTGCCCTCAGACCACCTTGACTGCGTGACGCCCCAGACCACCTTGACTGTCGTGACACCCTCAGACCACCTTGACTGCCGTGACACCCTCAGACCACCTTGACTGTCGTGACACCCTCAGACCACCTTGACTGTCGTGACACCCTCAGACCACCTTGACTGTCGTGACGCCCTCAGACCACCTTGACTGCTGTCGTGACACCTCAGACCACCTTGACTGTCGTGACACCCTCAGACCACCTTGACTGCCGTGACACCCTCAGACCACCTTGACTGCCGTGACACCCTCAGACCACCTTGACTGCCGTGACACCCTCAGACCACCTTGACTGCCGTGACACCCTCAGACCACTTGATGTCAGACCACCTTGACTGTCGTGACACCCTCAGACCACCTTGACTGTCGTGACGCCCTCAGACCACCTTGACTGTCGTGACACCCTCAGACCACCTTGACTGTCGTGACACCCTCAGACCACCTTGACTGCCGTGACACCCTCAGACCACCTTGACTGTCGTGACACCCTCAGACCACCTTGACTGTCGTGACACCCTCAGACCACCTTGACTGCTGTGACACCTCAGACCACCTTGACTGCCGTGACACCCTCAGACCACCTTGACTGTCGTGACACCCTCAGACCACCTTGACTGTCGTGACGCCCTCAGACCACCTTGACTGCCGTGACACCCTCAGACCACCTTGACTGCCGTGACACCCTCAGACCACCTTGACTGTCGTGACACCCTCAGACCACCTTGACTTGCCGTGACACCCTCAGACCACCTTGACTGCCGTGACACCCTCAGACCACCTTGACTGCCGTGACACCCTCAGACCACCTTGACTGCCGTGACGCCCTCAGACCACCTTGACTGCCGTGACACCCTCAGACCACCTTGACTGCCGTGACACCCTCAGACCACCTTGACTGTCGTGACACCCTCAGACCACCTTGACTGCCGTGACACCCTCAGACCACCTTGACTGCCGTGACACCCTCAGACCACCTTGACTGCCGTGACACCCTCAGACCACCTTGACTGCCGTGACACCCTCAGACCACCTTGACTGCCGTGACACCCTCAGACCACCTTGACTGTCGTGACACCCTCAGACCACCTTGACTGCCGTGACACCCTCAGACCACCTTGACTGTCGTGACACCCTCAGACCACCTTGACTGCCGTGACACCCTCAGACCACCTTTGACTGTCGTGACACCCTCAGACCACCTTGACTGCCGTGACACCCTCAGACCACCTTGACTGCCGTGACACCCTCAGACCACCTTGACTGCCGTGACACCCTCAGACCACCTTGACTGTCGTGACACCCTCAGACCACCTTGACTGCCGTGACACCCTCAGACCACCTTGACTGCCGTGACACCCTCAGACCACCTTGACTGTCGTGACACCCTCAGACCACCTTGACTGGGAGACACCTTCCGTGACACCCTCAGACCACCTTGACTGTCGTGACACCCTCAGACCACCTTGACTGCCGTGACACCCTCAGACCACCTTGACTGCCGTGACACCCTCAGACCACCTTGACTGTCGTGACACCCTCAGACCACCTTGACTGCCGTGACACCCTCAGACCACCTTGACTGTCGTGACACCCTCAGACCACCTTGACTGTCGTGACACCCTCAGACCACCTTGACTGCGTGACACCCTCAGACCACCTTGACTGCCGTGACACCCTCAGACCACCTTGACTGCCGTGACACCCTCAGACCACCTTGACTGTCGTGACACCCTCAGACCACCTTGACTGTCGTGACACCCTCAGACCACCTTGACTGTCGTGACACCACCTTGACTGCCGTGACACCCTCAGATCACCTTGACTGTCGTGACACCCTCAGACCACCTTGACTGTCGTGACACCCTCAGACCACCTTGACTGCCGTGACACCCTCAGACCACCTTGACTGCCGTGACACCCTCAGACCACCTTGACTGCCGTGACACCCTCAGACCACCTTGACTGTCGTGACGCCCTCAGACCACCTTGACTGTCGTGACGCCCTCAGACCACCTTGACTGCCGTGACACCCCACACCCAGCCGGACTGACCGCCTCTGTGTGTGCACCAGTGTGCCGGTGCCGGGCGAGGTCAGTGACCCGGCGCCCTACTGCCTGTGCGGTCTGCACGTGACGGTCAGCAGGACCCGCGCCGGCGCCATGAACGACCCGGCGCGACACCAGGCGTACACAGCCGCGCTGCAGGCCGCCATCACGCCCGGCTGCACCGTGCTGGTCATCTCACACGCGTGAGTGGGCGTCACGGAGGTGTATCTCAGACCCGTGAGTGGGCGTCACGGAGGTGCATCTCAGACGCGTGAGTGGGCGTCACGGAGGTATATCTCTGCTTCTCACGCGCGTGAGTTGGCGTCACGGAGGTGTATCTCACACGCGTGGGTGGGCGTCACGGAGGTGTGGGCAGTCATCTGAGTTGCGTGAGTGGGCGTCTCAGACGTGTTAAAATAATAATTTCTTTTTAGGTGTGAGCTGTCAAAACCAGTCCACCAGGATGTCGAAATTGTCATGAAAATAATGATATTACAAATTTTGTTATGTCTTGCAAACCCAGTTTTGAGGAAATTGTGTGCATATTACTGTTCCCACTTTGAGTGTTTTGAGAAGTACCTAATTTGGTGACATTGATATCAACGATAACGATACAAACGCATATGCTATAAACCGGTATGGTATAGGATAGCACATCATAAATAATACCTTCACAATTCCTTCTGGTCTCGCCACTGATAACTGGTCAGGTCTCTTGGACGGTGGGCCATGTCCTCACACCCAGCGGATTGAACTGGCTGTGGTATGACCCGCCCTGTTCCTCCTGGCCTCGCCACTGACAGCTGGCCGGGTCTCTTTGTACGGTCGGTCACGTCCTCATACCCAGCGGATTGAACTGGCTGTGGTATGACCCGCCCTGTTCCTCCTGGCCTCGCCACTGACAGCTGGCCGGGTCTCTTTGTACGGTCGGTCACGTCCTCATACCCAGCGGATTGAACTGGCTGTGGTATGACCCGCCCTGTTCCTCCTGGCCTCGCCACTGACAGCTGGCCGGGTCTCTTTGTACGGTCGGTCACGTCCTCATACCCAGCGAGACGGCAGCGTGCCACACACGCGGAGCGAGCTCACCCATCAGTAAATATTCGAGGTTTTGTCGATCAGGACCGTTGGCAATGAATATATATGTGAGAACTCTGAACAAATGCATTCAGAGGATGAGTGAAAATAGGTGGCCAACAAATACAACTGTGTGGTTCGATGCGCCCTTTAAATCCCAGTAACTAACAAACAACTGTGTGGTATTGTACACGAATGAACCATCTGTGTATCAATTCATCTCAACTCACAGCATAAAGGGAACAAGCCAAACACGAATGAGAGAGAGAGAGAGATAGAGAAAGAAGTTATTTGACAGGAGACAGGAGAGTGGGGGAAGGGGGAGGGAGATATAAAATTAGCGAAGAGAGAAATCCTCTTCCTGTCATGTTACTGTGTCTCTGGGATACGGCCCTCTGATCCTGCCGTGTCCCCTGGGTGTATCCCTGTGATCCTGCTGTGTCACACTGACCATGCCGTGCCCCCGAGTTTCTCCCTGTGACCATGTTGTACCCCTGGGTGTGTCCCTGTGACCTCCCCGTGCCACACTGTGGCCCTGTCATCCCCGCTGGGCGTGATCCTGTGACCCTGCTGTGCCGCTTGGGTGTGTCTGTGATCTGCCGTGCCCGCTGAGTGCGTCCCTAAGATCCCGCCGTACCACACTGTGACCCTGTCGTGCCCGCTGGATGTGACCCTGTGACCCTGCTGTGCCGGCTGGGTGTGTCCCCATGATCTCGCCGTGCCACACTGTGACCCTGCCGTGCCCCCTGAGTATCCCCATGACCTCACCGTGCCACACTGCGACCCTGCTGTGCCCGCTGTGTGTGACCCTGTGACCCTGTGATGTCGGCTGGGTGTGTCGCTGTGACCTCGGCCGGCGCCCCAGGTGCCTGTACGCGGTGCTGGCGGCCCGCCTCGGCGCCGGCCGCGTGTACGTGCTCGAGTCGTCGAGCATCACCCGGCGGGCGCTCGAGATGTACTGCCGCGACAACGACGCCGACGACGTGGTGGAGTTCGTGGCGGCCGACGCGGCGGCCGACGCCATCGCCGGGCCCGTCGACGTGGTGTTCAGCGAGCCGTTCTTCTACGGCTCGGTGCTGCCCTGGCACGACCTGCACTTCTGGTACCAGCGGTGGAAACTGGCAGCTCTCTTCTCCGAGACAACCAAGGTCAGAGGGCCGTGGACGGCAGCTGGTCGGGCATGTGATCGGCCGGCTAGGTGGTCGCGTTCGTGGCCAGGATGCGCTGAAAATGTATAGGTGGTCGAGTCAGTACTCGGATGGCATGGCAGGGTAATGGGAGGTCAGCTTGGACCAGTTGGGTGCTCGGCGAGACAGCCAAATGCACTCTTCTCACTCGGCCGGATCGTAGCGAGGTGGCGCACAGGCTGGAGGTATTCGACTGCTGAGATGTTGAGGCGTGCTCTGTCTGTGTCGGGCCGTCACGGACGTGTGACAGTGCGGGTCAGCGACTGGGGGCGTCCCTCTGTCTGGGTCGGATCGCAGTGGTGCTGTGGCCGTGTGGGTCGGGGTCGGCGGCTGTGTTCATGCCCCTGTATGGGTCGTGCCCCTGTCTGTGTCGGACCGTCACGGACGTGCGACAGTGCGGGTCGGCGGATGTTGACGTCCCTTTGTCTGGGTCGTGCCCCTGTCTGTGTCGGACCGTCACGGACGTGCGGCAGTGCGGGTCGGCGGCTGTTGACGTCCCTTTGTCTGGGTCGTGCCCCTGTCTGTGTCGGACCGTCACGGACGTGCGGCAGTGCGGGTCGGCGGCTGTTGACGTCCCTTTGTCTGGGTCGTGCCCCTGTCTGTGTCGTGCGACAGTGCGGGTCGGCGGCTGTGGTCGTGCCCCTGTCTGGGTCGTGCCCCTGTCTGTGTCGTGCGACAGTGCGGGTCGGCGGCTGTGGTCGTGCCCCTGTCTGGGTCGGATCGCAGTGGTGCTGTGGCCGTGTGGGTCGGGGTCGGCGGCTGGGGTCGTGCCCCTGTCTGGGTCGGATCGCAGTGGTGCTGTGGCCGTGTGGGTCGGGGTCTGCGGCTGGGGTCGTGCCCCTGTCTGGGTCGGTAACTGTGACACTGTGTGCTCCGTCTCAGATGATTCCCCACTCGGCCGAACTGCGATGCGTGGGCGTCGAGTACGCCGACCTCTGGAAGATCCGCGCACCGCTGCACACTGTCGAGGGCTTCAAGATGAACCTGTTCGACAGCCTGATCGAGGTGAGATGCCGCGCCGGGATAGCCCTGCCGCTGCGCATGCTGCCAACCGATCAACTTTGGACGGACAATATATTTAATAATTTCAATTGAGCCACAAAGAGCAACTTGAAAAGTGTCGTTATTTTCACATTTATAAATTTGTATATAAAATGTCGTATACTGAGTATGCCTCCAAAACTCCAATGTACGTTCGGTTCTATTGGTAATCAAACGTTTTACTTTGTATTTTTTAAAGTTCCAGAAGTCGAATTTGAAAACCCAGCCGTGATCGGACCTTGGACCATACCACTGCCTGGCTACCATCCTCACCTGATGTTGCAGCGATCCATTTTAGCCAACTCAGTCCGTCACAGGGCACTATATGACCAACGCAGTCGATGCACCCCTGAGCCCAAATAACCAACCAACCAATCAGTCCGTCGCTGCGATCTGTGCCCCACCACTCATTCAGTTCAACATGTTGGTTCATCCAGTTCAGTTATCCGGCTCAGTTCAGTTGCCTGGGTCGGCCGACACTACCAGGTAGCATCCAGCCTTCATGTGGCAGGCGTTAATCCCTCCCGCCGTGCTAGTGCGTTTTTAAATATCCGCACGAAACTATATTATACGTGCTGTGTGTGCCGTGACGTCCGTGTGCGCGCCACCGTATGTGGCTGACGTGCTGTGTATGCCGTGTACGCGCCACCGTCTGTGGCTGACGTGCTGTGTATGCCGTGTACGCGTCACCGTCTGTGGCTGACCTGCTGTGTATGCCGTGTACGCGTCACCGTCTGTGGCTGACTGCTGTTAGTCACCGTCTGTGGCTGACGTGCTGTGTATGCCGTGTACGCGCCACCGTCTGTGGCTGACGTGCTGTGTATGCCGTGTACGCGTCACCGTCTGTGGCTGACGTGCTGTGTATGCCGCGTACGCGTCACCGTCTGTGGCTGACGTGCTGTGTATGCCGTGTACGCGCCACCGTCTGTGGCTGACGTGCTGTGTATGCCGCGTACGCGTCACCGTCTGTGGCTGACGTGCTGTGTATGCCGTGTACGCGTCACCGTCTGTGGCTGACGTGCTGTGTATGCCGTGTGCGCGTCACCGTCTGTGGCTGACGTGCTGTGTATGCCGTGCACGCGCTACCGTCTGTGGCTGACCTGCTGTGTATGCCGTGTACGCGTCACCGTCTGTGGCTGACGTGCTGTGTATGCCGTGTACGCGTCACCGTCTGTGGCTGACCTGCTGTGTATGCCGTGTACGCGTCACCGTCTGTGGCTGACCTGCTGTGTATGCCGTGTACGCGTCACCGTCTGTGGCTGACGTGCTGTGTATGCCGTGTACGCGTCACCGTCTGTGGCTGACCTGCTGTGTATGCCGTGTACGCGTCACCGTCTGTGGCTGACGTGCTGTGTATGCCGTGTACGCGTCACCGTCTGTGGCTGACCTGCTGTGTATGCCGTGTGCGCGTCACCGTCTGTGGCTGACGTGCTGTGCATGCCGAGTACGCGCCACCGTCCGTGACTGACGGGATTGTGCCGGTGCAGTCCGCCTGCCAGGTGGCCGACGACGACTGCGAGCCGCACCCACTCTGGGAGTACCCGTGCCGCGCGCTGACGGCGCCCATCACACTGGCCACCTTCGACCTGGCCACCTCACGGCCGGCGGACGTGCAGCTGACCGGCAGCTCCGACATTACTGCGTGAGTAACGTTGGCCCGGCCACGGGGCCAGTAGCGCCGGCAGGGTCACGGGGCAATACCGCCTATAGGGTTGCGGGGCCAATAACCTCGGTAGGGTCACTGGGGCAGTGCCGCCGACAGGGTCACTGGGGCAGTAACGCGGGCAGGGGCAGTAATATTGCCGGTGTCACCTGGTGTGTCCAGATTCGTGTTCAGTTTGGTATCGGATGCGAATATGGATGTCTTGTTCTCGACACCAAAGGTGCAACTAGAACATGATATAAGACATCATATAATGCGTTTTCATGTTTGTAATTGCTCGGCAGGACTATACAAATATGCAACTGAAATGATTTCATGTCACCTGCATTTGAATAACATGATCCTCAAGAATGAAGTTGTTATGAACCTTTGTAAATGCAAAGAAAAGCACGATTTCTGAGAGATATAAATATTTTTGTTACGTGCCATTTGCCACAAATATTTCTGAATTTAGACACAATGGAATTGCGGGTGTAGCAATACTGGTATAGTCACGGTGTCAGTAATACGTGACCTTTCTCCTGGAAGGGCCCTTGTGGCTCTTATTAAGTCTGAACACTACGACTTTGTGATGCTGGCGGGATCGCGGGGTCAGTAATATTGGTACGGTGGCAGGGATGGTCAGTTATTTTGGCGTGGTCAGGGTGCTGTGCGCTGATTCCGCGATAGGCTGCAGGCTCTTTCGCTCACTACTAGCGTTTAAGCAAACCTCGCATTTGATCCAAACGTTTCATTATGCATGGCATCTGCTCCGATAGAGACCGGCTTCTGTGTTTGTTGTGGCCCAAATGGTGCGGTTTCCCAGATGGTGCACCCACCGCCACCGGCGGCAGAGCTGCCGTTCTGGACAAGTTCTGACACTAGTGTGCCCCTCTTTAGCTCCTTGTCTCCGTACTGAGGTCCGGCATCTAATGGAATCTGACAATTGCACCGTTTGCGTCCCAACAGTCGCCACTGGTTTGTATTTTGCCTGTGTGTGGGCCGTAAGTGCCGTGCGCCTGTGCGTGTCAGTGACCTGCCGGCGACCCGGCCCGTGCCCGCAGCGCTGGCTCGTGTAACGGCGTGGCGCTATGGATGGAGTGGCTGCTGGAGCCGGGCGGCGAGCTGCGCGTCTGCGCCGGACCGGTGGAGCCGGTGCGCCACGGCCAGCCAGTCGTCTGGGACCGCTATTCGCGCCAGGGCGTCTACCTGCTGCGGCCGCCGACGGTCGTCTCGCCGGACCGCTCGCGGCTCGACTTCACCTACCGCTTCACGGCCAAGTCTGGCGACGTGCACGTCCACTTCGACGCCCAGTCGTGAGCCGGGCTGGCTGACCTCGGCGGGCTGCGCTGCCGCTGCCACTGACTAAGGCGCCGGCCCACAGCTGTCCAGTGCGGCCACCGGCCCCGTGTTTCCCGTCGCCGCCGCTGGAAGGCGCCACTGACGGCGGAGCCTGCTCTCAGGGCGACATGGTAGTGTGGCGGCCGGCGACCGGCAGACGCGATGAGGCTCACGCTACGGTCACCAGGAGGCGGCGCGGTGCCGACCAAGTCCCAGCGGAGCTGCCGAGCTGGATGGCTTGGGCTGGCTGGACACGACGCAGGGTGGCTCTATTCTGGCAGTTTGACACTGCCGACAGGCTGGGCTTTGCTGGCATTCCAATGGTGCTCGGGAAAACTTGCGGGCGAGACGGTTATAACGGTGGCACCCTCGGTTGCGCATGCAGTATGACGCCGTTCCCGGCGTCGACCGACGCTGACGGTGTCGATCTCGGCGGTTGGCGTTGCGCCGGAGCCTCCTTCGCGGTCAGGCGGCGAGCGGCAGGTGCCCACGGCGTCGACTGCGAGTTGGGCTCGACTCTGCCGAGTGTGCAGATGACCGGGGTGTTGCCGAGCGTGTGGCGTCGTTGGCGTGCAGCTGGGCGATCTTCGACTGACACGGAAGCGTCTGCTGGCTGGGAGTGCCGCTTAGTGCCCCGCTGAGTGTCCCGCTGAGTGTCCTGGACGAGTAGCTAAGTGGTCAGTACGTGGTTCTGCGGGACGGCGAACTGCCTCATGTGTGATCTACACGCAGTACGGGTGGGGGCTGATGTGATCGGTATTCGCCTGTGGTGACTGCAAGTCAAGACCATAAGCCGCACTGGCTACATCGGCGCTTGCGTGGTTCGGGCCGATTGGCGCCTGAACAGGCGGATTGGTACCTGAACAGGCCGATTGGTACCTGAACAGGCCGATTGGTACCTGAACAGGCCGATTGGTACCTGAACAGGCCGATTGGTACCTGAACAGGCCGATTGGTACCTGAACAGGCCGATTGGTACCTGAACAGGCCGATTGGTACCTGAACAGGCCGATTGGTACCTGAACAGGCCGATTGGTACCTGAACAGGCCGATTGGTACCTGAACGGGCCGATTGGTACCTGAGCGGGCCGAACGGTTGCGATGCTGATGCCGTTTTGACTATCTTTTGTACAATATATAATATTAGATGGCTTAGTGCTTGTTGGCTGTAAGACACGGTTATACACAATGTGCACTTTTGAAGTGCCCGTCCTTACAATGATTCCGGAGTTTGATTAAGCAGGTACAACCCACGGGCACATACATTCAAACAAGTGACATTGTACGACGCATTGAAACATCGCCAGTGCAAATCCGCACACTTGAAAGTTATACATGAACACTAACTACCATGAATAACAAAAGCTAACAAGCAGTTGCTACAACAATGCACAATATGCCACTCGTTTACCTAACCAAGCTCCAGGATGAATAGTTACTATTTAACATAGGTATAAACTCCTGAGTCTACACTGATCCGGTGATATTGCACCCAGGGTGGTCCGCATGTTTAACAATCTCCAAGGTGAGTGGTATGATGGCAGGAGTTGTAATGCTGTTGCCGTGTGCTTCTCTAAAATTATTTCCCATCGGTGTGTCAAACATCCTGTTTTTTTTTTGCATGGCGTACGTGCTCATTGAAACAGGCGAACACGGCGAGCCGTCTCGCCAATGCAGTTGACCTTTTGGCCGCTGTCTGTATAAATATTGCAACGAATCCGGGACACCAGCCCATATGTTTTGAGGTGCTTTGGATGCGCTCTTCAATTTTCGGTCGTTTCTATTCGAGCCTCTAGTTTGAGCCGATGCAGAAGATGTGCAATAGAGGAAGAATATATCCGTTATCTTCAAAAAGTCGATCGATCATTTTGGTTGATCTTGTGGTGGCAGCCTCAACTGATGGTGGGCTCTTGTACATCTGAATTGAATAGTATTTCTAAGTAGCCATCAGATGCGCTGTTGAGTGATGAAGTATATTCAGGTAAAACTCGCTCTTGAATGGTTTGGTTTCAGGTAAAGCTAGCTAGGTCATATATTTGTTGCTACTTGCCACAATAGTCAGGGTTTTCCAGAAAGGAGGTAGGTTTATTGTTGTATGTCATCCGAGGCAAACCTGGTAGTATTGTGCAGACTTGAGATGAGCGATGAAGTATGAAAGTTCTGTTTGTGTGTGTTTGCAAACATCAAATGAGTCACCGAAGTAACGGCAGATGAAATCAATGTTGATTGTCGCACTACTTTTCGTCAGCTGATCAAACCTGTGTATAACTATTATGGCCATAGGTGGCGCTACCGTGTTGCCAGCTGCAATTCCGGGTCGTTGCTTGTAGTTTTTTTTTGTGTGTAGTCAAGTATAAGTGTGTTATAGTCTAGACAATAAAACAAGTCTCTTTCCGTCTGCCAGTGACAGACCGCATACGTCCACGTCATTTTGATGTTCTGACAGCAATGTTATGACGGATTAAACGGTTTCCGTAAGCGATACGTCGCCATACAAATTGACTACGTCAATGCTGGATACGATGGCATCGTGTGGGAGCTTGGTGGTCGTGGTATTTGCTTCGAAGTCGGGCCAAATAACCCTAAGCGTTTTTTTTAAGAGTTAGCTGGTGGGCATTTAAAATTTCGTTCAAAATTATATCCCACAACCCAATTTTTTTTTTCTGTTGGTCCGCCACAAGCAAACACAATGAGCTTCAAGGGAACTGTAGACCGCAGGCTTACAGGGAAGCTTGTAGGGAGGCCGTATATCTCTACTGTGCGTGCATTACATGGCGTTAGATCTTGTATCAGACTGCCGGACATTTTGTGTGTTTCTTGCCTTCTTGACCAACCTTTTATATTTTCCTCAATTTTCCTCGTCAGATTTGCCGTATAAATATTTAATAAGATCATCTTAAAAGAGTTATACTGAACCAGTGGCGTCGCCACCGCGGGGGCAGAGGGGGCAATTGACCTCCCTGCCGTGAGACTGGGGGGCGCCGACCCCCTGAAATTTGAGGAGGCCCCCAGGACGAAAAGGAGGCCTCCAGGACGAAAAGGAGGCCCCCAGGACGAAAACGAAACCCCCAGGACGAAAAGGAGGCCCTTAGGGCGAAAAAGAGGCCCCAGGACGAAAAGAAGGTACCTCAGGACGAAAAGGAGGCCCCCATGACGAAAAGGAGGCCCCCAGGACGAAAACGAAACCCCCAGGACGAAAAGGAGGCCCTCAGGACGAAAAGGAGGCCCTCAGGACGAAAAAGAGGCCCCCAGGACAAAAAGAAGGTACGTCAAGACGAAAAAGAGGCCCCCAGGACGAAAAGGAGGCCCTCCAGGACGAAAAGGAGGCCATCCAGGACGAAAAGAGGCCCTCCAGGATGAAAAGGAGGCCCCCAAGACGAAAAAGAGATTATACAAATTAGGGGCCTCCAGGAGGAGTCCCCTAATTTGTAAAAATAAGTCACCTAGGAGAGGGTAGGAGGCCCCAGAAATCAAGCGAGTGCCAAATATTGACACAGAGGCCCCAGGACGAAAAGGCGACCAGGACGAAAAGGATGTCCCCATGATGAAAAGGAGGCCCCCAGGACGAAAAGGATGCCCTCTTGGACGAAAAGTAGGCCCTCCAGGACGAAAAGGAAGCCCTGCAGGACGAAAAGGGGGCCCTCCAGCCCTCAGTTTCCCATTCCCGAACCATACTAAGGGCCTAAAAACAATAGGAGGCCCTAACACAATGGAGGCCCCTTTTCGGGGAGCAGGAGGCCCCCTTTCGATCTCGCCCCCCCCTGGAAGAATTTCGTGGCGACGCCACTGTACTGAACACCTTAATACAATTATGAAATTATGGGGATATCTTATTTACTTACCAGTCGACAAAACGTCGATACAGGCTGATGCTGATACAAACTGTATTAATTTACCCCGCAGGTTGTCTGGTGCAGATTGCAATATGCCATGCAACAGCGAGACTCGATGTTGCAAAACTACACTGTACTCTCAATTTGAGAGTACAGTGTAGCAGCAAACGATACAAATATTTAACGGTTGCAAAGCTGAGAAAGCATTGCAATGATAACAGACACCTAAAAGGTTAGCAAGTGAGCGGCAAATGAGAAATTAAGGGCAATGCACAGACATCTAAATTTTAACTCCCCTCCAAATCTTCACCATTCCGCAGACGCGCGTCGAATGCACTTGTGCTTGTTTTTGCCACGAGAATAGGGTGCCAGTAGCAACATGTGTGGCAGCCATGGGGGACCAGCTTCATACGTTTGGAGTAAACAATGTTGTAGCAAGCATCCCGTGTATCAACTAGGCCCGGTCTCCCCCACCATATAGTGGTGCCTTGTCAGACTGGCAATAGCCATATTTACACCACCGATAACGCTCTGCCGCTTGAACACCATTGTAGTTCTGACCCCTGTTGTATCACAAGTACCTAAACTCCATGGGAAGGGTCACAGGCCGTCTTTATGACGTCATCTGGGCGCCGCCAGTGCGCCGTTAAATCGTCGCTTCGCCTCGTGCACCCGCCCGCCCGTATTTCTTTTTGCATCCTGTTTGAGTGAGTCGACGTTCCACTTCATTTATCAATCAATCAACCAGGGATCAATCATCCCTGGTTGCGACACCCATGGGTGAGCGGGACTGGCAACTGCCGGTGTCGCTGCGACTCGAGGTGCGCAACAGCGGGTCGTATCGGCTGGGCGGCCGGCCGGTGCCGGCTGGAGTCTCGAGTGAGTCTCGAGACGACGACGCCCGGCCCCCTCCGCTGACTGACTGCGGACGCGGCCAGAGCGCCTCCCCACTAAACTGTGTGTGCTGACGCGGCCAGACCTCTGCCCGCTGTGTTCAGCCGTCCGCCGAATGTGACGGATACATCAACTATTCTTGACGTCGATAAATCAGCTACTTACCCGACATCGCTGATGCCTGGTGCCTGGTACCGAACGCGCATTTGTAACCTACTATGTGGTTGTCAAATTATGAAACGTGAGTATGTTTATATTATATGTTAGATCCACCACCTTGTGGCTCAACCACCCGTAAGAAACAAACAAAAAACGTCATAGCTCAATTCATTGGATGGAGTTTAGGGGCGCATCGACTCCATCGGGCATGCAGCTCAATTAATTGGTGAGCACTGAGCATACTCAGTCGTAGTTATCTATTTACGGGCGATCGCATAATGAGCTGCTGCTTGTGCCAATGGAGTCAGTGTTGTGCCACCGTACCGTGCTGTGGATCTGTGGACTGTTGTGATGACCGTGACCGACCTGTCCTCCGCATCAGTCACGTGGATCCGCATTAGTCCCGTGGATCCTGATTAGTTGCGTGGATCCACGTCAGTCCCGCACACGGCCCAGTCAGTCCCGTACTCGGCCCAGTCCGTCAGCCAACGGCGGCCAACAGCTGAGCGGTGCGCAGCAGCACACACTACGGTGGGAACACGGATTTGACGACTCAGTTTGTGGGCGGTGTGCATCTGGCCGTCGCACGTTGCGATCTCCAAACCGCACGCACACGACACGGTACTAACGGGCCCGTCGTCTGTGAAGTGTGTGAACTCACACCAACCGAATCAAAACCGACCGCGGATCCGCCCGACGTGGACCCGGTCCGGCCCGGATCCACCCGACCGGGACCCGGACCAGCCCAGACCCACCCCATCTGTGGCGGGTGGGTGAGCGTTGATCGTAGGACCATGTGTTCGAATGCCGCAGCCGGTGAGATTAGCGAGTCCATCCGCTACGAACCGGTGCGATAGCCCAGAGCTCGATCCAGACTCGCCCAACCTAAACCTACTTCAGTCCGTGCCCACGTCTGACCCTCCCTCGCTTGGTCTCGACTAATTTCAGGCCGAGACGATATGCTCGGAGAACATTTCAGAACGTATATTGCAGGTCACCTAGCCGCACAAATATTTCAGCAAGAAACAGTGCAGGAAAGCGGGAAAAGTGCTATCTTGAAAAATGGAGTGACATCCGTCTATGTATGACGTCATTAGTCGGTGACCTGACATCACGACCGAATATTTCTAATTGAAAGATGTGCAAAGAATTTGTTATCAGTCATACCAAAAGTCGACGCGACGCTGTACTTCATCTTCCGGTGGTCGCGAGACAACAGCTTGGGTGTTAGCTGCCCTCTCGTAAAGCAGCCATTACTGTATACGAATGGTGAGAAGAGCGCCCCGTAGACCATGCGTTAATTTCACTATGTGCGACTTTCAGCCTTGTTTGCCACAAGCCAAATACAATTTGATCCACCAGGCGAAATACAAGTCGCAAACTTCGCTTCTTCAGCTTGTCCTGACGGTAACTGCCTGGTCGAGTATCTCTCTCATCCCCCGTGTCATTGGTCGAGTGACCCTGACGGTAACTGCCTGGTCGAATATCTCTGGGTGCCGCCGGCTACAACGTTTCGACGGAGCTCAGAAGCAGGCTCGACCTGCACCTCACCAACAGTCAGTCATGTCCGGGGCCGTCCGTGGTGCAAGTTCTCCGCACTGCACGTGCACTGGCGATACGGCGGTGTGCCGGTTTTGTTTGCACGGCGCCGCCGGTGCCGCCGCTGTCAGACCGTAGCGGCGGTGAGCGGTGCCGTAAACACGCCGGCAGCGGCGACTCAACGGCTACTGGTCACGCGCCACCTGCCCGCCTGTGTCTGCAGCCCATCGTGGTCTCACTCTTCCACCTGGCGACCGGCGGCGTCGCAAACTTCAGCTTCCGGGTGAGGTCGAACCCCGTTGACGCAGGAACGATTTGCGAGCAGACAGGTAAGGCGGTGCCTGCTGTCTGCGCTCGCCTCCGTCCACCCCTCCCCCACCCACTCGCTACTTATCGCAAAAAAATGATGGAATTTCGACAACTGATTTTTGCACCGCGTCATTCCCTCAGTTTTATTTTTACGGTCAACATTTTCAGTTCCGCTTCTCGAAAACTTAGCCTCTGCTCTTACCATGCTCTCATGCTCCTGTCCGGGCCTAGTTTAGTCCAAAGTCACTGAGGGGGAAAAGCCGCTGCAGCAACCTATCCCCTGCCAAAACCGGGCAACTTTTTGAATTTTGGTCACTTTGCTTTGAGGTCTTGGAGCAAACAAGCAAAGAAGCATATCCTGCACCTGGGCGATTTCTGGTCACGCGGGCATGGGGCTCTTCTGAGGTATTTTGACTGGAGGGAGGTGGGGCGGGCGGCACTCATTCGTTACTGTGGAACCACCATCTGATGCAGCCAGGCTCCGGGTAGCGTTAAAACATTAAGGAATGGTCTCTGATTGTAGGAGGGAACAGGCCACGGCAATGACTGGATGAGAAAGGCGCTCAAAGTCAACATGCTAAGGCAGGCTGCATCTGAGGTTCTTAGTAACTTGAATGACTCATTTTACCAAGTGTTTTACATGCGGGATAAATGGGCATGATGAAACCTAACTAAATTTCCGCGACCGTAATTGCCTATTTCGTTCAGAGATGAGCTATATGCACCCATGAGCACTACAAAAAGCGTTGGTTCTTTTATGAAGGTTCAATAGAATATCTCCCAATTTCTCAGAAATGCACGGAATGAATTGGTTAACCCGTCCCGTCTCGGGGGGGGGGGTGGTCTTCAACCGCCCCCGTCAGGTTTTTCGCGGATAGCGGACGAACGGCGCACGGCAGTGCGCCCAAATTCGGCATACGTTTTCCCACATCAATTTGGCATGCTGACTCAAAATTTGTAAGTCAGGTCATCTAGGGCCAACGAGTTAGTCAAAGCCAAGTGAGGTCACCTCCAAAAAAGTTCAACCAGTCGTCACGCTTTAACGGATACAGATATTTTAATGAAACTTTCGGCGTTTGCTTATCTTTACGGATGCAATAAAGCGTACGAGTGGATTTTTTTGTTTTTTTTGCTTTTGACTACATATCAATTTTGCGTATTTGCCAAATTGCAGTTCAAATACAGGATTCTGGCTAAAGTAAGCACTTTTTATTAGGGAAAGTTGACTTCCAGCAACGTTTCTCGGTCTGCTCTACCCATTGGAAAATACAAATTTAAGAAAACGTGAGAACACAAAATTTGGAAATTTCCTTTCTTTTTTTTTGGGGGGGGGAGGGGAAATATAGCCCTGGTCGATTTCGCTGTCCTTTTTTCATTCCAAATACTTTTTCATATAGCCCCCAAAATGAACTCCCAGAGTCAAAAACATAATGTAAGTCGTGAAAAGTCGTGAAAATCTAGCTCCTGGTGACGTCACTTTTGGGGCGAAATTGTTTTGGAGGGTGGACCCGGACCCTACCCGTCGAGCGCTTTCCGATGACACCTCTTTCGTTCTCGTGTGACGCCTAATTTGGATTTTAGAGGGGGGTCTTCAACCCCGAGACGGGGTGGGAGGATTTGACCGGGAAGACGGCGCGGGTTAATTATTAACCTATACAACCTAGGACCTCATCAAACAGCATCGATAATACCAATCTAGATACCGATTATGACGACACCTAAGTTAGAAAATCGCTAAATAAAGTCAGTTTTCTTAACATTCTTCCGCTGAAGCCTAGAGCCAAGCACTACGCTGTTATTACATTGCATACAAATGGGAAATAGGTCGCCACGGAGTGCATTGTCAGAAGCCGACCAGACCAGACAATGAGGGGAGTATAGAAGACTTATGTCGATCGGAGATGTTAAGCCAGATAGAAGAGAAAAGTGGGTGGCTGCGTCCGTGATTTAGAGGCGAAGATATTTGTCTTGGATACAACTCTCCACCGACCGACCGCGAGACTTTGTGGTATCACATTCCCACGCAGCGTAAATTGTGATGGGTGTGGAGGCTGCCGAGAGATTCAATCATTCGGTTGGAGTGAAATCGCGAAATCGATATAAATCCACACGATAATCCAATCCAGACACGTTGCCAGGGCGGCCACAAGATAGGAGGGGGGGGGCAGGACTGGTGGTAGGCGATCCTCCAGCCGAGAAAGGTCATCCCTCCGGGAAGACGCAAGTACACGACTCCCCCATGTCGGATTTTTCAAGCCGAAGGTACCCTTCTAAGAGGAAAAGGTGCCTCTCTGGGAAAGCTCGAGGGCAATTCCTTGATTTTTCTTCAGCCAGAAGCGCACCTTGGAAGGAAAGTGACTCGAGATATTTTCGCAGTGGCGCCGCTCCGGACATGTGCCCCCCAAGACAATTCCTGGATCCGCCCCTGCGCAGTGTGGATCCAGCACTTCACACAGGGCTGCGTGCATCATCAGCTCCGAACAGCTTTTTGACAAAACGTTTTACTACGAAACCCGGCACCGAGAAGTGGAACCATTGGAATTAAAATGTTCAAGTTCATTGACAACACTTGTTCATTCTTCCTATCTTTTCACCACCACAGACTTGTTCCACCCACGACCAGACGGAGTCTCCCGAGATGGAGGATTGCACTGAATCGCATTGAATGGTAGGATTGCATTGTATGACTACGCATACATCGCTTCCTGCAGAACATTTGGATTCGTGGCGAGTTTATGAATTAACCCCAGAACTAATGCAGATATAAACATTTCACCGACAAGGTATCATTGGCGTTGCTATCGCTTTCCATGAATTGCATGCGAAGTCAGATCGTGACGCATTGAGGGTGGACAGAAACGCGAACCACCTCCCGGAATCGTACAATTGGCTGAGTGCGCGGTAGGGACTCGTCAGCACCTTCGCCCCGGAGATGCTTCGCCGATGCGGTTGCATCACATCGCGGTGACGTCACATCGGAAGCGGCACGAGCCGCGCGGGGTGTTGGCTGCCGGGGAGGCGGCCGTCGCAGAGGCCACGCATCGCCGCCTCTGCACACGTCACAACACCGGCGTGGCCGCCGGCTAGCTGCTCTCCGCTGCCGCTCTTCTCGGCGGCCTGAGGATCGCCATCGGCGCCCAGGTGTCCGCCGCCCACGAGCGCGCCAATCAGCGCGCGCTCGGCAGGCCGGTGACGTCGGCAGTGACGTCGCCGGGGCGGCGCGCTGCGCTGGAGGCGGCCGGCGGTCGAGCTGTCAGTCTGGCCGGTCGGCCGCCCCGTGCAGGTGGTGGGTGGTGGTGTGTTGGAGTGTCCCCGTCCACGGCACAAGCTCCAGAGCGCCGTACAGCGTGCAGGTGGGTGGACCCTGGCAGCCCGCGACTGCAGCTTGTCGTTGGCAAAATGTCGCTATCTGCTTTATCCATTTATTGGGTGGTTAACGACGCACTTTATGCACATTCACGGCTAATGGCACCGTCAACACTGTTTCACCGGTGGGCCGCGGTTTTTGGAAATGTTCTGAGCGGTGCGAGTGTTGAACCCAGGCCTTTGGTACCCAGAGCTCAACACCTTACCACTCGGCCATCCCCGCCCATCGCCATCGACGATGTCACAATCAGTGGAAGTGATATAGCGTGTTATCGTCTACCGTGTTGCATGTACTGTCCCATTGCCATTTTTGTTGCTATTAATTGTTCAATATGCTCACTTGTGGCACGACTTTTTCGGCCTTAGCGAATGTAACCTTGTTGATTAGACCTGTAGGGTTACTCGTGCAAAAGACTGGGATCACCACTCACGGATCTAGTGGGTATGGGCCATGGCCCCGAACGATTCAAATTTGTGAACTACCTTTTGGACTCCAAATGGGACTGTAAAAGAACCTCAAGTTATCAGTTGGATAATACATACCAGAACACGTTTGGTAAGAGTCTGTAGCGAGGACCACGACAAAACAGTATACACGAAAATGAAAAATTGGTCAGGATCGGCGATTTTGCCCCCCAAAATAAACAAATGAATAACAATGAACCGAGAGTAGTCTCTTAACAGAGAAGAGACATGAGCAAATATTTGGATATGGACAGATATTTGATACTTGGTGTGTAGCTTTTTTAGTTCCCCTACTTTTTGCACTCTGTGAAGAGCAATACGTCATAACAGTTTCGACAGGGATGGCTTAGGCAGGGATTTAGGGAAGCATCTTCGGTGAACTTAATCCTTTTTGTCAATGTCACGTATATTATAAAAATAACGGCGAAAAAGTGACGCCAGCAAGTGTCAACTGTCGCTCATGGATAACCGTGGCTGAGCTAAGCGATTATTCGACTTGGGCCACCATGGTTGAGCTGAACGATTACCCGACTAAGTCATCACGAACGAGGAAATTGAACAATGACATGGGTGAAAATGAGACACTGGCATGGGTGGAAATGCAACACTGACATGGGCGAAAATCTCACTGCCCCGGATTTACAACTTATATTGTCTTTTGGGGGACATTCTAATCCTCGCTCGGGCCCCTCTAATAATAACGTACTTTAACATGAAATCTGTGGGCCATGACCTCAAATGCGTTTTTATTTCATAAGTGGGCGGATTGGCAGGCTGCCAGACTTTAATTGCTGAACCTTCCAAACGACTTGCTTGCAACACCACCAGTGAACACGGGCGGTATTGGCGGCAGATTTTGGCGCCGAGCTTCAGCGCGGCACTGGCTGATGCGGCACGGGCACACGACGCCATACAATGTCGATATTCATACAGAAACTGCGGTGTCGGAGCGGGGAGACTGCAACGCCCAGTGTGACACTGACCGGGGGACTGCAATGTCTGAACAGGGAGACTGAGGGCGAAAACAACAGTACCGGCTGGGTGGAAGATTTGACAAACGTTGAGGAGCACAGTGGGAATCCGAGCGTAACTATTGGTGTACTTCTGGATGTCCAGCTATTGGGAATTCAGTTAGGCCCTGTAGCATTGCAAACTTGGCATTTGCCACTCACACAACATATTGAGGGAGTGGCCGGAAATTGCATAGCACGAAGGAATACGTGGAACAAAATGGATCAGGATTTAAGAACTGAGAACGACAAGTAAGACCGAAGGCGAAAACAAAATTAACCTGGAAAGGGAGAGATGCTGATAAATGCTTTCGAGTGGCACAAAAAAAGGAAGACCAGTTGACAGGAGAAGGATTAGGCTTCAGAGACAAAAAACAGAAAACCAGGCCGAGTATGAGCGCCTACTGAAGCAGATTTCAGAGACATCTCAGACCACATCATAGGTGGTGGAACAGACTAAACAAGAGACATCACAGACCAAATTGTTGGCGGTGGAGCAGACTAATCGGGAGACATCACAGATCATATCGTTGGTAATGAAAACAACTAAACAGGAGACATCACAGATCACATCATTGGTAGTTGAACACCCAAACTTGAAGGGAGCAACAGGCAATTTTTGGACCGATTCTTTCCAGTCAACGCCATAAGGTCAGTGCTAGATTTCAGGATTTGAGCGGCACCGAGGGACGGTACCCCATAACACCACCTATGAACAACATACTAACGGGCACCGGGCACGGTACCCCGTGCCACCACGCCTGTGCGACGCAATCGGCAGTCAAAACAAACCAAATATCTGGTGGCCGAAGTCCAAAGGCACTTCGCAGCAAGCTTGGACCAGGCTGGCCGCGCTAAAAAGACAGGCTTTTCGAACAGGAGAAGCCTGGTGTCAGTGCTGACGAGTCTGAAGCGGTGCGAGCAGAGAGTCTGGTCGACATATTGACGGGCCGCCCACACGCCTGCCCGACGCCGAGGCGGCACTTTGCCGACGCGCCGCCCACACGCCTGCCGGTGACCTTGACGGCGGCCTGGTAAGGCTGCCGCTGCTGTGGGCGATGGATTACGGCCGGCTCGGTGCACGGCAGGCTTGATGTGGTTTGCCGGCCGCTGTATGCGGCCAGCGTGCACGGCGGCCTTTTTCCATGCTCGTCGGGCCGGCTGCCGGCCGGGCATGCTTGATAGGCCGCCGGTGGGCGTCGGTAAAAAGATCATGCCCTGCTGCGGCAGCCGACGGCCCCTTTGTGTAGGCTCTGCAGAGCAGCAGCCAATTCTAGCGTTCATCTTTCGCTCGGCGGAGAAACAATGGCGTCGTTCTCTGTCAATGCCATGACCGGGCTGTTGCAACCTTTGGCCGTTAATTAGCTCAGCATGTTCGCGCCAAAAAGTCATACTGCACTGCCTCGTTGTGCAGTGGTCTGGAATGTCGGTTTTTTCCACGTGCAATGTGTGAAAAACGTTTACCTGCAAGCTATTGTTGGTGCGGTTGTTTTGTAGGCCTATTGGGTTTCGCCTGACTGGAGGTGAGGATATACCTTCTCCATGAAGCTAGGGGAACCTTGAAAAGACAAAGGGTCTGGTTCAGTAAGAGCGGCGGCTCCGTACGTGCAGAGTGAGTGGCCGGAAGCTACATATAAAATCTGCATACAGTTAATTGCTCTGTTTAGTGTGTTTGGCTTTACAAGTTGTGTTTCGGCTGTTGCTGGGATATGCCTTTTCTGTTCGGGACCGTCAGCGTGTGGTCAACTTAGAAGACTTTGGTGTTGCTTAAGCAGACCAAGGTGGTGCTTGGCACCACCTGTGCATTTGAAAACTACGTTCATATCTGACACATCACTGAACAGTCAGCAAGATTCCCAAAATGCAATCGTACATTCCGAGACGTTTCAAAGGTGTCAGCCCTCATTCACCCGCGCGTTGCTCAGCTTACAGGCTACCCCAAGCCTGAAATTTCGGCCTGGCGTCGGTAACCGCCCGAGGCGCAGCCAAGATACTCCTAAGAGCGGTTGACCGAAACAAAATGTGATGAAAAAGAGACCGGCCTAGGCCTAGTGGGTGGCTATCGCACTCGACCATGGCTACGACGCAGCGCTGTGAATAAAAGTGCTTGCGACGGCCCAGGTGGGCGTAGCTATCGTGAGCGATCATGTTCATACGTTGCCCGTTATGCACCACTGCCTGACGCCGTTGAAGGTAGCATTGCAGCTGCCGAGCTGACAAGTATGGGTCACACATGGCTTGAGGCGCATGATGAAGACGCTTCAAGACACCAATATGCGACTCGTATACTGTCGTCGGCGCAGCCCGCGGGCTTGTGTACACACGTTAGTTATTCTTTGTCGCAAAAACACTGTTCTCATCACGAATGTGCTAAGACTGCATCAACTAAATGTAATATAATTGAAGGATTTTGATGCCTTGTCATGTCCTCTGCCTGGCACTTCTCAACCTGATTCTTCCTCATTGCCATCCAACGCTCTGCTTCGTTTATCTAACTGAAAATAGGTTGCATACAAATGACGATATAATCTATGTCGTACTACTGATCATGATGTGAGATCAGCTGTCAGACTATGGATACAAGAGTGAAGTGCATCTCACCACGATCCATGCCCATGCCATGGACAGGTGAAGAACGCCAGGCCGGCGTAGCGAACAGCTGACATCGGCACCGTCTGTGGCCTAAGCTGACGTCTGTGGTCTAAGCTGACGTCTGTGGCCTAAGCTGACATAGAGATTCGGAACTGTCGTGTTTGCAACGCCGTGACTCACGAGTCACAGCCATTCCTCACGTGTCAGTCGCGCCTGGTCTCGTGCACACAATCGTCACGGGCACCGGCGTCACGTAGTGCACTGTGCAGGCCAGTGCACAGTGCACCGGACCGGCGTCGACTAGTCATCGCACGCCGACCGTGGGCTTGGGCGCGCGCCGACTGTGCGGCGCAGATCTGCACTGTCAGGGGAGGCACCGGGACGGTGTCACAGTCTGTGTCGTGCAGAGCCGACTGGAGCCACCTCTGTGTCGTGAACAGCCGACTAAATCCAGCTCTGTTTCGTGCATAGCCGACTGATTTCAACTCTGCTTGGTGCGCAGCTGACTAAAGTTCTGTTCTGTGCAGTCTGCTATGTGGACGAAAGCCCAGTTCTGTGTGGTGGGTGGTTGCCGCACCGAGGCGTGCGTTGTAGGCGGCCTGCGAAGTGCAAGTCTGTGCCATGCACTGCTCACCGTAGACAGATGGTCGCCGGCACCGCCAGCTGTCACGTGACATCTACAATGCCACTTCACTGTACTGCATCTGGCAGTAACTGCCGGAGGGTTGACGCTCGGCCGGCCAGATTCAATGAAATAAATATTGTCCCCGATCAGGTGTAGTAGCCTATAAATGTTGTCCACGATCAGATGTAGTAGCCTATAAATGTTGTCCACGATCAGGTGTAGTAGCCTATAAATGTTGTCCACGATCAGGTGTAGTAGCCTATAAATGTTGTCCACGATCAGATGTAGTAGCCTATAAATGTTGTCCACGATCAGGTGTAGTAGCCTATAAATGTTGTCCACGATCAGGTGTAGTAGCCTATAAATGTTGTCCACGATCAGGTGTAGTAGCCTATAAATGTTGTCCACGATCAGATGTAGTAGCGGATAAATGTTGTCCTCGATCAGATGTAGTAACCTATAAATGTTGTCCACGATCAGGTGTGGTAACCTATAAATGCTGTCCACGATCAGGTGTGGTAACCTATAAATGCTGTCCACGATCAGGTGTAGTAGCATACAGATGTCCACGATCAGATGTAGTGCGTATAGATGTTGTCCCCGATCAGATGTAGTAGTCTAATATATTTTGCTACACGTACTTTCATAGGGTCTTCCCATGTGGGGATTCCATTGGTGAGTTGCCCATAAATCAGGAGTATCAACATAAGGGCAACTCAGAAGAAAACAGGAATGTCCGAATTGTAAATACACAACCAGTGCATTTTCTATCCTTTTTCTCCGGATCGATCACCACCAGATAGCAGTAAGAAAGAAATGCGATCCTGGGAAAATCGCGGACAGATAGTAAGCCAGAAACGCCCGCAGCATTCCCAGGGTCGCAAAGTGAAAGTGCTTGGAGAATAACATTGATGAAAGCAGACCTATGCATAGTAACTCATGCATAATATCTGGCTGATATAATACATAGCTGACTCATGAGATAATACATAGCTGATCATATAGTCATATCACAGCTTTCCGAAAGAAACATTCCTTCTCGCACTCATCCATCAGTACATTCTTGATGGTGTCACAAGTCGCAACCACTGTTACGATATCTGTCACGAAGCACAAACAAAATTAACTAAGAACATGATGTTAACCATGTTTGATCTTCAACTTTCATATGATATGCATCATTGCATGAAGTAATGCCTTATGCATTTCTTTAGTACTTATTGTTGCCTAGGCACCTACTCTACGCAAGGAAATGTTAGGCAGACTATATTCTTCTAGGATTTTGGTGCAGAGTATGTAATGGCATAAAGCCTATGTTGACTATATGCAAATGATGCAAACCAATTATAAGAATTTGGTAAACGCCTCTGAATATAGGGACAGCTACTGCTCTTTTATACTTATGAGGTGATATACCACTATGTAGACAAATTCTAAATAGATTGGCAATCGGATTCAATATTATTTGACACATAAGTAGTGACAATTTCCGTCCATTCCATCCATCCCCCGAAAACGTACACGACTTCATGAGCTACATGCACAATGCAGTCGATGCGCCCTAAAACCCAAATAGCCAACTAACGAACTCACGAATGCCAGGAATCCCGTCGTTAGGTCTGGCCATCCCCATTTAGAGCGTGCAACTACTGAATAGCGTTGACCATGAAGGAAAGAAAGCGAACGAGCGGGCGGGCCGGCTCGGCGGCTACCGTTTATGGTGAGGCGCCAGTTGCCCGCTGTTTTCTCCGGCGCCGCGACAATCTGGAACCCCGCAATTTTCAGCCGCGGTGGGCCCGGCGCCAGCGATGCGCACGCCAGAGAAAGCTGCAATCATGTCTGCCGCGACACATGAACAAGTCATGCCATTGTTCTGGGAGCGGCCAAACGTCAGTGTCTGGTAGTCAGTCAGTGCTGGCTACCGATCGGCTCCACCGCTGGCTACCGATCGGCTCCACCGCTGGCTACCGACCGGGTCCATCACAGGCTACGGACCGGTCCATCGCACGTGGAGTGAGCTGTCCTTCCGGGTTTAACGGCCTGAAAATTATATTTTTTTTAATCCGAAATTGAAGAATACAGATCCAACCGTGCACTGACGGCGTGGTGGAGGGGTGAGGGGTGGGGGAGGGACTCGATGCTGGCGCCGGTCGGACCGCCCAGTCTAGATGGACCACATGGGACGTGCCAAACCTGGCTTTGGACAGCCCGTGACCGATGTCGGCTATCGAAGCCACCATCGTGCCCCGCAGGCCGCCTCTCGACTGCTTACTACCCACGCTGCTGCAACTATCATTAATAATGCATGGGACCGGGAGCGCACGAGCTGAGCGCATGTGGCCCTGGCCACCGCAGACCCACTCCCTGCCGTTCAGAATACGTGCCCCGACCCCTCCCTGCCGCCCAGGGGACGTGGCCCTCCCACAAGGGCGTGTTTCCCGGGGGACGTGCCCCAACCCCGTGAACTCGACGGCCGTTCAGTACCAGACTTCCACCTCGCTAGTTAGCCGTTCAGCCGACTGAGCAATGCTGCTGTGGTCAATAGAACACGTTCTGAGAATACTCAGGGATGGCAGGGGTGCCTGCCGGAAGTAATAAATCGGAGGTCAAAGGGAGGTCAAGCTTTGCCGATCGGATCCAGGCTCACGCTGGGAAGCCATGACCTTCAACAGCTCGGCGCGTATATAATTTTCCACTCTGTACAGTGCATTTATTAACTTGTCATCAGGGCTCAGCATTTCTGAAATCGTATTCTAAAAGAACGGAAGGACTATGCCCCGTATATTGGGCTTTAATTTCAGAAATAGATAGTGTGTCCTAATTATACTTGCATCATTGGGTAAGTCAAATTTGATGTGGTCGTCATCCATTAGCGAAACTTTCCGCATTTAGCTACGGGTGCTGAGTGACACGTCGCGTCTGCCGAAATAGTCAATCAGGATTGCAGGCGTTCATTTAGATAAAATGAATATCCTGACGTCAAAATTATCTCACATCGTTGGAGATATCCCGGTTAGTGCTCACCTGCACACCCAAATTCGTTATTCCGACGCCTTAACCCGCGCCGTCTTTCCGGTCAAATCCTCCCACCCCGTCTCGGGGGGGGGGGTTGAAGACCCCCTCTAAAATCCAAACTAAGCATCGCACGAAAACGAAAGAGGTGGCATCGGAAAGCGCTCGACGTGTAGGGCCCGGGTCCACCTTCCAAAACAACTTTCCCCCCAAAAGTGACGTCACCAGGGGGCTAGATTTTCACGACTTTTCACGACTTACATTATGTTTTTGTCTCTGGGGAGTGCATTTTGGGGGATATATGACAAAACAAAATTTATTTGGAATGAGAAAAGGACAGCGAAATCGACCAGGACAATATTTGTTGGACCACAAAATAACATTTTTATTTTTTGAAATTTCAAAATTTTGAGTTTTCATGTTTTCTCTAATTTTCCTTTTCCGATGGGTAGAGTAGACCGAGAAATGTTTTTGGAAGTCAACTTGCACTAATAGAAAATGCTTACTTTAGCGAGAATCCTCTATTTGAACTGCAATTTGGCAAATAAGCGAAATTTATATGTAGTCAAAAACGAAAAAAATTCAACATACATTTTGTTGCATCTGTAAAGATAAGCAAACGCTGAAAGTTTCATTAAAATATCTTTATCCGTTAAAGCGTGACGACTGGTTGAACTTTTTTGGAAGTGACCTCACTTGACCTTGACTAACTCGTTGACCCTAGATGACCTGACCTACAAATTTTGAATCAGCATGTGAAATTGATGTGGAAAAAGGTATGACAAATGGGGCTAATCAATGTATACCATTATGATCGATGGTTACACGGACAAAGAGACTCTGGGCGATGCCATCCCGCATTCAAGAGCGAGTTTTTTCTTCGTAGCTTATGCCAAAAAATTCCGCTATCTCCAATCCTTAAAAAAAATTACGAAAAAATGTTGTCTTAACGGGCCCACCAGATGTTAGCTATTCAAATCTCAAGTATTTCGAAATCGGAGGAAAAAGGTGTAATCTTGCCCCCGCACGCCTCTGAACCGGCCGACAACTAGACTGATGCAGCATGACATACCAGGTGCTACTGTGTGCTCACCTGCCGAGCTATCGAGACGTGAAGTGGTGGTAGCGGCGCCGGGCGGGTGCCATGTCGAGCTATCTCACATCTCAGAGCTATCTCAGGCTGGATATGGCTTATAAGGCCGCGAGGGTATCGACATTGCTTGATGCTCACCACACTTTCACATTAGCACATTTCGCCACCTGTTCACCGAGGCGAGACGGGCCTGATGATCTCATGGCTGGAGAAGTGTGTTCACGGTATCGCGTGTCGCTTGCTACTCGGTCCGCTTGCTACTCGGATCGCATGCTGCTCGTACCGCATGCTGCTCGGACCGCTAGGTACTCGGACCGCTAGGTACTCGGACCGCTTGGTACTCGGACCGCATGCTGTTCGGACCGCTTGGCACTCTGACCGCTTGGTACTCGGACTGCTTGGCACTCGGACCGCTTGGCACTCTAACCGCTTGCTACTCGGATCGCATGCTACTCGGACCGCTTGGCACTCTGACCGCTTGCTACTCGGATCGCACGCTACTCGGAGCGCTTGGTACTCGGACCGCATGATACTCGGACCTCTTAGTACTCGTTTCGCTTGGCACTCCGACCGCTTGCTACTCGGATGACATGCTACTCGGATCGCATGCTATTCGGATTACATGCTACTCGGCTCGCTTGCTACTCGGACCACCTGGTACTTGGACCACATGCTACTCGGGCCGCGAAGGTGATTTCTTTTTTGGATCTTGCGAAAAAGAAAGTAATTTGCTCCGCCTTAGATGACAACAAACTAATGGGCAGTTAACACCACGTGACTATACCAACTTATGCTCAAGTTTTGTTGCCTTATGACCATAGATTCTTTGTGGTGTCAGCTCTCAAGTGCAGTAGTTTTCAGTTGTAAATAAATTATACTCTACGAGCTAATTCGCCCGCGCCATCTTTTCGGTCAAATCCTCACACCCCGTCTCGGGGGGGTTGAACCCCCTCTAAAATCCAAACTAAGCATCGCAAAAACGAACGAGGTGTCATCGGAAAGCGCTCGACGAGTAGGGTCCGGGTCCACCCTCCAAAACAATTTCCCCCAAAAGTGACGTCACCAAGCGGCTAGATCTTCAAGACATTTCACGTCTTACATTATATTTTTGACTCTGGGGAGTTCATTTTGGGGATATGTGAACAAACAAAATTTATTTGTAATGAGAAAAGGACAGCGAAATCAACCAGGACTACAATTTTTCTGCTCCCCAATTTTTATTTAGAAATTTCAAAATTTTGGCTTTTCAAGTTTTCTTTAATTTTCCTTTTCCAGTTGATAGAGCAGACCGAGAAACGTTGTTGGAAGTCAACTTGCCCTAAAAATGCTTAATTTAGCCAGAATCTTCTATTTTAACTGCAATTTGGCAAACAGGCAAAACTTATATGCAGTCAAAAAGGAAAAAAAATCAACTCGTACGTTTTGTTGCATCCGTAAAGATTAGCAAACGCTGAAAGTTTCATTAAAATATCTGTATCCGTTAAAGCATGGCGACTGGTTGAACTTTCTTGGAGGTCACCTCACTTGACCTTGACTAACTCGTTGACCCTAGATGACCTAACCTAAAAATTTTGAATCAGCATGTCAAATTGATGTGGGAAAAGGTATGTCAAATTTGGACGCTCTGCCGCGCGCCGCTCGTCCGCTATCTGCGAAAAACCTGAGGGGGGGGGGGCGGTTGAAGACCCCCCATGACGGGACGGGATAAAATGTAGGTCGAGTCAATCAGCTGATGGTAGGGTTTTCCATCCAGACGCACCGGCCTTTTCCAAACCTTACCTTTCCCCAGTAGCAACTTAGGGATGCCTGAGGTGCTATTTGGGAAAGGAAGGAATAGGATGTGTGCACACTTTCTATTCCTGCCGGTCTCACTCCTCATGACTCAGGTCATACTGCCACAAATAAATTCTCCTCATGCCTCTTTTCCAGGGGAGTGGCTGACGAAGGCAAGGTCGACACTGATACTATTCAGGAATCGTTGGTCCTCCTCTTCCACAATATTGCTCACACGGACACACATGAGGCTATCACTGGCCCTTTCTGAGGTGACATGTGCCGGCGGTACCTCCCCTGTCAGCAGGCCTCATTAACCCACTCCGCCGGCCAAGAATTGGTACATGGCGGCGGGACCTCCTCTGTTAGCAGGCTTCACCAACCCTCTCCCCTCTCCGAGAAGTGCTATACGACGGCTGTACCTCCCGTCCGACCTACCCTCCTCCTGCCGGTCGTAAACGCGGCCTGTCAGCGGACCTCACTAACCCTCTCCCCTCTCCGAGAGGTGGTATACGACGGCGGTACCTCCCCTGCCAGCGGACCTCACTAACCCTCTCCCCTCTCCGAGAGGTGGTATACGACGGCGGTACCTCCCCTGCCAGCGGACCTCACTAACCCTCTCCCCTCTCCGAGGTCGGCGCTACCCTCCCTCACTAACCCCCTCCCTTCGAGAGGTGGTATACGACGGCTGTACCTCCCCTGCCAGCGGACCTCACTAACCCTCTCTCCTCTCCGAGAGGTGGTATACGACGGCTGTACCTCCCCTGTCAGCGGACCTCACTAACCCTCTCTCCTGCCAGGTCGCGGTAAACGGCGGCGGTACCTCCCCTGTCAGCGGACCTCACTAACCCTCTCCTCGCCTGCAGGTCCGCCGCGGAGACAATGCTGCGTGGCGTCGGCTAGCCGGCCATGCCGATCCTGCTGGCACCGCCCTCGGCTCCGGTGACGCGCTCCGACAGCCAGCGCTCGGACGCCAGCCGGCGCGTGCACTTCCGGCGCGGCGTCGACGTGAAGCGGATCGGAGCGCGCCGCGATCCGCCGGTGCGCCGCGAGCCGCCGCCGTCCAGCCGGGACCAGCTGGAAAGAGAGGCGGCCGACGTCGTGCGCCAGCTGGACGCCGTGCAGTGCGACGTCCGCACCACCGAGCGGCCGGTCAACAACGGGCTGCGTCAGCAGGCCGAGCGCCAGCGCGTGGTCGGCTCGCTCGGGCGCGCCTCGCTGCGCAGGAGGAACAGAGCCGACCTCAAGTCGGTCAGCACCAACACGCTGCCGCCGCCGGCGACGCGCCGCGACGCCGAGCTCGAGGCCGACAAGAACAACATCATCAAGGCCGAGTCGCTGAAGCGCGGCAAGCAGGGCGAGCTGGGCCTGCTGCACGTGGACGGCCTGCTGAAGCGCAGCTCCAGCCAGGTGGACCACCTCAACAAACTCAACAGTCTGCGCGACGACGACGAGCGCCGCTACAACAACTACCTGGACAAGCGAATCGACGACGACATCCAGGCGCCACAGAAGCGCGGCGTCGCCGGTCTTGCCGACGACATGTTCACCGTACACAAGCCGGTCGATGAGCGGCCGTCAAAGCTGTCCAACAGCACCGGGCGCGCCCAGCCGATGGGCGTCGCTCGCCTGGTGGCGGACGCGGCCGACGTGGCGCGAGCGCCGCTGTCGTGGTCGGCGCACGACTCGCCGCCGCCGCCGCCGCCCAGGCGCGCCGCTGCGGCGCCGTACCGGCCGCGCGGCTTCTCCTACCTGGGCCGAGACGACGCCGACCTGATCAGCGGTGGCACGGACTCGGAGCACAGCCAGAGTCGCAGCATCATCGACCGCAGCCGCAACATCATCGAGCAGATCGCGCGCTCCCGCTCCCGCTCGCCGGACGCCAAGGCGTCGCGCCAGCCGGCGCCGCTCTCGCCGGAGCGGATCGTGCCCACCCAGCACCCGGCCTGGATGCGCACGCACGAGCACGAGGACCCGCCCGGCGTGGAGCGCGGCTACCGCCACGACGAGCGCAACGCATTTCGCGCCGCCAAGCACGGCCGCGAGCGCAGTCCCGCGGAGGTGACGCGCACGAACTGGCCCGAGCCGGCGGAGACCACGTGGCGCTACCGCGAGCACCTGCCGGACTCGTCGCGCCGAGATCCGCCCGAGACGCCGCCCGCCACCACCTACCTGAGCGAGCCGCTGCAGGTGACGAGGACGTACCGCCACGCGTCTCCAGACGCGACGTACCGTGACGAGCCGACCCCAGTGATGCACGCGTACCGGGACGACTCGCCGCCGCGGCTGACGCGCACGTTCGAGCAGGACTCGCCGGCGCGGGTGACGCGCACGTACCGCTACGAGTGCGACCCGTCGGGCGAGCCGAGGACGTACCGCGTCGAGCCGGCCGCCACGACGCGCACGTACCGCTTCGAGCAGACGGCCGTCGACTCGCCGGCGAGCCGGCTCGACGCGCCGGCCGGCACGATGCAGCGCACGTCCAGCATCGTCATGATCGGCGTCGACGAGCCGCCCGAGATCGTGGACACGCGGCGGCCGACGCTGGCGAGACTCAGCACCGTGCTGGAGGACTCGCTGCCGGGCGACGACGAGCGACCGCCGCACCAGCCGGCGCGCCCCGCCGATAACGTCATCAGGCTCTCCGTCAGCGGCAGCCACAGCTCCAGCAACCGCGGCTCGCCCGACGAGGCGCGCCGCACCGGCCGCCGGCACGGCGACGAGCGCTACAACGGCATAGACGAGCGGCACACGAAAACGGACGAGCGGCACACGAGGACGGACGAGCGGCACACGAGGACGGGCGAGCGGCACACGAGAACGGGCGAGCGGCACACAAGGACGCACGGACGGCACGACCGCAGTCAGAGTCACGAGGTGACGCCGCCGGGGCGGCCGCACGGCCGCCGTGACGCCGGCGACTCGGCGGAGCGGGACGGCGGCCGGCGCGCCGAGGAGCGCCACTACCGTGCCGACGCGATGTCGCGCCGCGTCAGCAGCTCGTCCGAGTCGCCGCGCCGACGCGACTCGCGCGAGCCGTCCGTTGAGCCGGCGCGCGAGCTCAACGGCCACGGCCGGCGCGAGTCGCGCGAGTCCCGCGAGTCGCGCGAGTCCCGCGAGCCGCGCGAGTCGCGCACACACGGCACCCTGGAGCGGGCGCGCCGGCGTGCCGAACGCCACAGCGACGGCTCAACGGCGCGCCGCCACGGCCAGCGCACCAAGCGGATCTCCATCAAGTTCATGTACGACGACGACAAGGAGGAGCCGGCGCAGCGTCTCGCCAAGTATACCGAGTACACGGGCAGCGAGGACGCCGAGTCGCCCAGTCCGCCGGCCAGCCGGCAGCGGCCGGCCGGTGCCGACGACACCGGCGCCGGCGCAGACTGGAAGAGCTCCAAGTTCCTCACGCAGCTGATCGAGGAGAGCCGGCCCGACGGCTCGGACAGGCGGGACGGCAGGAAGGTGTCGCCCGGCCGGCGCGGCTACACCAGCGAGGCGCATGTGAGTGGGCCACCGGCGCTGGCCGGCCCGGCTGGTTGGGCGCTCCGATCGCCCCCGGGAGGTGCACCGTGTGTGGACCGGGCAACCTTGGGTTGAGTTCAGTACCGGTTTGGCCATGGAGATATGCCAATGCGCTCGGGGATGGGCTTGGCTCGAGAAAGACGCGACTGATTGACGCGTTGCCGGATTTTGCTAGTGTCCAGTTGCTGCGGTGAGAGATGCCGGCAGCTGCTTATGCTGGGTTTACGGGTCGAACCAATCCCTCACTCAGTTATAATCGTTGCTTCATTCATGCGCTATGACCTGACCTCTGAAGGACCATCGTCTATCAGCGGAAGATAAATGGCTTACAGACCCCAAATGCTCATCAGTATAATAGTAGGATGAAATAGCACAATCGGATAGCCGGGCGAAGTAGCTGCACCCACCAGGGAAGCACGTCCTTGCTAATTCCATGCAATTACATCAAACATTTACCAGAACCGCCTTGCAGTCAACGAAGCGCATTTATAAGCCCATATGCAGCAGCGAGACATGAACCGGTAGCCATCACGTGCCGGTGCCAGTGCGTACCTCATGACGACGCTAGACCGTATCTGATGACGGCGCTGGACCGTACCTGGATGACGACGCTGGACAGCACCTGATGATGACGCTGGACCGTACCTGATGACGACGCTGGACCGTACCTGATGACGACACTGGACCGTACCTGATGACGGCGCTGGACCGTACCTGGTGACGACGCTGGCCACGTACCTGATGACGACACTGGACCGTACCTGATGACGACGCTGGACCGTACCTGATGACGACACTGGACCGTACCTGATGACGACACTGGACCGTACCTGATGACGACACTGGACCGTACCTGATGACGGCGCTGGACCGTACCTGATGACGGCGCTGGACCGTACCTGATGACGACGCTGGACCGTACCTGATGACGACACTGGACCGTACCTGATGACGGCGCTGGACCGTACCTGATGACGACACTGGACCGTATCTGATGACGACACTGGACCGTACCTGATGACGACGCTGGACCGTACCTGATGACGACACTGGCCCTGGACCGTACCTGATGACGACACTGGACCGTACCTGATGACGACACTGGACCGTACCTGACGACGCTGGACCGTACCTGATGACGCTGGACCGTACCTGATGACGACACTGGACCGTACCTGATGACGACACTGGACCGTACCTGATGACGGCGCTGGACGTCTGTGATGGACCGTACCTGATGACGACGCTGGACCGTACCTGATGACGACACTGGACCGTACCTGATGATGGCGCTGGACCGTACCTGATGACGACACTGGACCGTACCTGGTGACGGCGCTGGACCGTACCTGATGACGGCACTGGACCGTACCTGATGACGACGCTGGACCATACCTGATGACGACACTGGACCGTACCTGATGACGACACTGGACCATACCTGGTGACGGCGCTGGACCGTACCTGATGACGACACTGGACCGTACCTGATGACGACGCTGGACCGTACCTGATGACGACACTGGACCGTACCTCATGACGGCGCTGGACCGTACCTGATGACGACACTGGACCGTACCTGATGACGATGCTGGACCGTACCTGATGACAACACTGGACCGGACCCCATGACGGCTCAGCTGCAGTTGTCAGCACCACCCGCTGCAGGGCCGCTGGAGGCTTAGCTGTAGAGGGGCCGTCCAGACTCGGCACACCTGGACAGTGGCGGGGCCGGCTGACCTGAAGGACGGCCGACGGTCAAGCCGCTGGTGACAGTGGCGGGACCGGCCGACGGTCAGGCCGCTGGTGACAGTTGTGAGGACCGGCCGACGGTCAGGCCGCTGGTGACAGTTGTGAGGACCGGCCGACGGTCAGGCCGCTGGTGACAGTTGTGAGGACCGGCCGACGGTCAGGCCGCTGGTGACAGTTGTGAGGACCGGCCGACGGTCAGGCCGCTGGTGACAGTTGTCAGGACCGGCCGACGGTCAGGCCGCTGGTGACAGTTGTGAGGACCGGCCGACGGTCAGGCCGCTGATGACAGTTGTGAGGACCGGCCGACGGTCAGGCCGCTGGTGACAGTTGTGAGGACCGGCCGACGGTCAGGCCGCTGGTGACAGTTGTGAGGACCGGCCGACGGTCAGGCCGCTGGTGACAGCTGTGAGGACCGGCCGACGGTCAGGCCGCTGGTGACAGCTGTGAGGACCGGCCGCTGGTGACAGCTGTGAGGACCGGCCGACGGTCAGGCCGCTGGTGACAGCTGTGAGGACCGGCCGACGGTCAGGCCGCTGGTGACAGTTGTGAGGACCGGCCGACGGTCAGGCCGCTGGTGACAGTTGTGAGGACCGGCCGACGGTCAGGCCGCTGGTGACAGTTGTGAGGACCGGCCGACGGTCAGGCCGCTGGTGACAGTTGTGAGGACCGGCCGACGGTCAGGCCGCTGGTGACAGCTGTGAGGACCGGCCGACGGTCAGGCCGCTGGTGACAGCTGTGAGGACCGGCCGACGGTCAGGCCGCTGGTGACAGTTGTGAGGACCAGGCCGACGGTCAGGCCGCTGGTGACAGTTGTGAGGACCGGCCGACGGTCAGGCCGCTGGTGACAGCTGTGAGGACCGGCCGACGGTCAGGCCGCTGGTGACAGTTGTGAGGACCGGCCGACGGTCAGGCCGCTGATGACAGTTGTGAGGACCGGCCGACGGTCAGGCCGCTGATGACAGTTGTGAGGACCGGCCGACGGTCAGGCCGCTGGTGACAGCTGTGAGGACCGGCCGACGGTCAAGCCGCTGGTGACAGTTGTGAGGCCGGCCGACGGTCAGGCCGCTGGTGACCAGCTTTGAGGACCGGCCGACGGTACCCAGGGCCGCTGGTGACAGTTGTGAGGACCGGCCGACGGGTCAGGCCGCTGGTGACAGTTGTGGAGGACCGGCCGAGAGTCAGGCCCGGGGTGTTTGGACCATCAGCAGTGGAGGGCGGAGGGGACGCAGGCCCGGGGTGTTTGGGACCATCAGCAGTGGAGGGCCGAGGAGTCAGGCCCGGGCTGGTGAGCACCATCAGCAGTGGAGGGCGGACGGACGCAGGCCCGGGGGTGTTTAGCACCATCAGCAGTGGAGGCCGGGGGACGGTCAGGCCCGGGGTGTTTGGACCATCAGCAGTGGAGGGCGGAGGGCGACAGGCCCGGGGTGTTTGGACCATCAGCAGTGGAGGGCGGAGGGGAGACAGGCCCGGGGTGTTTGGCACCATCAGCAGTGGAGGGCGGAGGGGAGGCAGGCCCGGGGTGTTTGGGACCATCAGCAGTGGAGGGCGGAGTGGGGGCAGGCCCGGGGTGTTTGGCACCATCAGCAGTGGAGGGCGGAGGGGGGGCAGGCCCGGGGTGTTTGGCACCATCAGCAGTGGAGGGCGGAGGGGAGGCAGGCCCGGGGTGTTTGGCACCATCAGCAGTGGAGGGCGGAGGGAGAGGCCCGGGGTGTTTGGCACCATCAGCAGTGGAGGGCGGAGGGGAGGCAGGGTGCCGGGGTTTTAGGACCATCAGCAGTGGAGGGCGGAGGGGGCAGGCCCGGGGTGTTTGGGACCATCAGCAGTGGAGGGCGGAGGGGGACAGGCCCGGGGTGTTTGGACCATCAGCAGTGGAGGGCGGAGGGGGGCAGGCCCGGGGTGTTTGGCACCATCAGCAGTGGAGGGCGGAGGGGAGACAGGCCCGGGGTGTTTGGACACATCAGCAGTGGAGACCATCAGCAGTGGAGGGCGGAGGGACAGGCCCGGGGTGTTTGGCCATCAGCAGTGGAGGGGGGAGCAGGCCGGTGTTGAGCACCATCAGAGTGGAGGGCGGAGGGAGACAGGCACCATCAGCAGTGGAGGGCGGAGGGGGGAAAGCCCCGGGGTGTTTGGAGTGGGCGGAGGAGGCAGGCCCGGGGTGTTTGGCACCATCAGCAGTGGAGGGGAGGGGGACAGGCCCGGGGTGTTTGGGACCATCAGCAGTGGAGGGCGGAGGGGAGACAGGCCCGGGGTGTTTGGGACCATCAGCAGTGGAGGGCGGAGGGGAGACAGGCCCGGGGTGTTTGGCACCATCAGCAGTGGAGGGCGGAGGGGAGACAGGCCCGGGGTGTTTGGGACCATCAGCAGTGGAGGGCGGAGGGGAGGCAGGCCCGGGGTGTTTGGCACCATCAGCAGTGGAGGGCGGAGGGGAGGCAGGCCCGGGGTGTTTGGGACCATCAGCAGTGGGGGCGGGGACCATCAGCAGTGGAGGGCGGAGGGGAGACAGGCCCGGGGTGTGACTCGATTGGCACCATCAGCAGTGGAGGGGAGGGAGGCCCGGGGTTGAGGGAGGGGGAGGCAGGCCCGGGGTGTTTGGGACCATCAGCAGTGGAGGGCGGAGGGGACAGGCCCGGGGTGTTTGGACCATCAGCAGTGGAGGGCTGGAGGGGACAGGCCCGGGGTGTTTGGGACCATCAGCAGTGGAGGGCGGAGGGGAGGCAGGCCCGGGGTGTTTGGGACCATCAGCAGTGGAGGGCGGAGGGGAGACAGGCCCGGGGTGTTTGGCACCATCAGCAGTGGAGGGCGGAGGGGAGGCAGGCCCGGGGTGTTTGGGACCATCAGCAGTGGAGGGCGGAGGGGAGACAGGCCCGGGGTGTTTGGGACCATCAGCAGTGGAGGGCGGAGTGGGGGCAGGCCCGGGGTGTTTGGGACCATCAGCAGTGGAGGGCGGAGGGGAGGCAGGCCCGGGGTGTTTGGGACCATCAGCAGTGGAGGGCGGAGGGGAGGCAGGCCCGGGGTGTTTGGCATCATCAGCAGTGGAGGGCGGAGGGGAGACAGGCCCGGGGTGTTTGGCACCATCAGCAGTGGAGGGCGGAGGGGAGGCAGGCCCGGGGTGTTTAGCACCATCAGCAGTGGAGGGCGGAGGGGAGACAGGCCCGGGGTGTTTGGGACCATCAGCAGTGGAGGGCGGAGGGGAGGCAGGCCCGGGGTGTTTGGCACCATCAGCAGTGGAGGGCTGAGTGGGGACAGGCCCGGGGTGTTTGGCGCAGTCAACGGAGCTACCTCGACCAAGTGTTGTTTGTTTCTTCGTTTACTGGGTGGTTCATGACGCACTTTATGCACATTCACGGCTAATGGAGCCGCCCACACTGTTTCGCCGGTGGGTCGCGGGGTTGGGAAATGTCCCGAGCGGCGCTAGTGTCCAACCCGGGACCTTTGGTACCCAGAGCCCATCACCTTAACCACTCGGCCATCCCCGCCCCACCTCGACAAGGTGACCATCAGACCACGAGACCAGTTGGGCGGTCCTTCCGGCGACCGGACCATTCGGCCACCGTGGCGGTCGGATCGACCGACGCGTATTGTAATGCACTTTGGATATGGGAACCGTGTAGTACTTCGCCACATCACAACGCGTATGCAGATACATGCATATCTATTGGATGGGTGAAGAACATGCCGCCATGATTCTTGAAGGTTCATGATGGAAGACATCATGATATGTGGAATCATAGAATAAACCATTTAATGGCATTTGTGCACTATTGCAACATGGAATGCACATATCTAGTTCGCTAAGGAAGTCTAGCGAGCAACTTTGTCGGAAGCAAAATGTTCCATGTGCTCCAGCTTCAAAACTCTATGACTTGAAACACATCAATCGGCGCTTTCATGTTGGAAATACATGGAAGTGGCGTACGTTTACAGTACACTGTGTCGATCACTGTTTTCTCTAAATTTCGATGAATGTTTCATCACAGAAGAGTCACGACATACAAATCGACATAGTATGCAAATCCTTCAGCTGTGGACTATCACAGGCATGGCAGGCGCACGGAAAATGAGATGTGATTCGGCAAACATTCCATCTTCATACTGGTACTTCAGATGCCTTCACTAAATTTGTAGCTGATGACCTCGCTACCAATACCCGTACATGCGATGCATATCCGCACATTGCCCCACGCGCCCATCACATGAATATCCGTACGTTGCCCACACACTACACCCAATGTAGCCGTCACATGGATCACCCACGATCGAGATCCGATCAACAGATGAAACACGCCATTGAGGTACATGTACGCACTCGCTGATTCTGGTTCGCTCCGGGTTATTGTGAGCCGAACAATTGTATTTACCGCGATTCGGCTTCTGTGAGTGGTTTCGAGTATTGCTTCTTCCATTCTGAATTCGGCCTGCACTTCCTCATGCGATTTTGGTGGATGTCATCCCGATGTTTCTCAAATGTTTACTCTCTTCTGCTTCTTGTACAGCAATCACATACTAAATCGTACCGCCACAGACATCCACCCAATGTACAACAACCACACACTAAATCACCTCAGCACAGACACACACACGTTGCACAACAACCACACACTAAATCACACCGCCACAGACACCCACACGTTGCACAACAACAACACACTAAATCACACCGCCACAGACACACACACGTTGCACAACAACCACACACTAAATCACACCGCCACAGACACCCACACGTTGCACAACAACCACACACTAAATCACACCGCCACAGACACCCACACGTTGCACAACAACCACACACTAAATCACACCGCCACAGACACACACACGTTGCACAACAACCACACACTAAATCACACCGCCACAAACACCCACACGTTGCACAACAACCACACACTAAATCACACCGCCACAGACACACACACGTTGCACAACAACCACACACTAAATCACACCGCCACAAACACCCACACGTTGCACAACAACCACACACTAAATCACACCGCCACAGACACACACACGTTGCACAACAACCACGCACTAAATCACACCGCCACAAACACCCACACGTTGCACAACAACCACACACTAAATCACACCGCCACAGACACCCACACGACTCGTGATGCACACACTCTCGATGCTCGGCTGGTCTCTGACGTCGCACGCCCACACGATGCGTGACCTCCGCGCTCTTGATCTTCAGCGCGTGTCTGACGTCACACACCCACTGAATGGCACGCAATGCGTGTAAATAACTGGACTGAATTCTCTCTCTCACGCAAGAGTACAGCTGTGCGTGGGTGCAGAGCTTGCGTGCACCGGCGATTTGATTACACTGTTTTGCGCAAAGCTGCATCGCCCACACAGAAATGCCTATCTTCCAGTGAGGTGTCAAGGATGAAGGGCGTATGGAGGGCGTGAGGTGCTGGTGGAGATTGTGAGATGTGACGTCGACCCCAACATGTGCCACCGGTGACACAAACGCGTGGCGGTGTCCCCAGTGTGATACCGGTGACATACAACGTGCGCATACGAGTACACTTGGTAGCGCCCTACACTTGGTGGCGCCCTACACTTGGTGGTGTACGAACGTATGCGTGCGCAATTAAATGCGCCATCTGAAGTCCAGCTCCACTGAAGTCGTGCTAATCATCTCAGGCTGCCCACGCCAGTCAGAGTTGGCATTGTGTGCCGATCACAGTGCTCTTCAAACGCTCTTGGGAGGCGTTGCTACCGTGTCCGATCCGCCTACTTGCTACTTTAGTAGGCAGCATCAGATCGCATCTGACAGAGCCATGCCGTGCTACAGCCGTGCTACAGATTGCGCGCGTACCCTCTGACACAAAAGCGTACTATATGTGCGTGTGCCCTTCGAATGAAGACGCTAGAACGTGCTGTATGCGCGCGTACCCTCTGAATAGGGACGCCAATGTGCCGATGTATGCGCGTACCCTCTGAATGGGGACACTAGAGCGTGCTGTATACGCGTGCTCCCTCTGAATGGCGACACTAGAGAGGGCTGAGCACGCCCACGCACGACACTGCGACCTCCCGACACCCACCGCCGCTACCTAACGCGCCGCTCCGTTTTCCAGGGCGTTCAGTCTTCACGTACAGAAGACGACCAGGTCGATGCAGGTCAGCGCAGGTCGGAGAAGGTCAGCAGTCGGTCGACGCGTGAGACCAGCCTATTACGTCAGGACCGGGTGGGTAGTGGCGCGGGCGCGTGAGGGTAATGTAGTCTGATGCCGTGGCTCCGTCCGTCCGGCGGGTGGCCTGCGGCTGCTCCCCTACCCTCTGGCGACGCTGGCGGGTTCTGTAGTGTCGGCACCGCTGTTTCGCCACGCTCGCGGCAGTTGTCCTGTTGCCACAGCGACCACCTGACGCTGGGGCGACAGCTGCAGAGAGGCTCGTACGTGCTGGAATAACGTGTGCAGAATTTGACACAGTTGAATCAATGGTTGCGGCGACTGATTATTACCTACCACAGCCCGGCATGGATGCAGTCATTGGTGGTGCTGGGTGGTAAGAACCGATGGCGATGTTGAGTAGTGAAGTCCGGTGGTGATAGTGAACGGTCGGAGTGTTCGTGATGCCATTGTGTATTCAAGCAGATAAACACTAACTTTACAACTGTATGATAGGCATTCAGGTGTCAATATGGAGATTGAACAGTTTGTGCATTCCACAGAAGACGCGGTCGTCGGAGTCCAGCGAGGAGGAGCGGCGGCGTCGGTCGCGTTTCGCCAAGGACCGCACCTCCCCCGGCAGGGACACGTCCAGGGACGGCTCCAGCTCGCCGGAGCCCGCCAAGACCAAGAAGAAGGGCTGGCTGTCGTCGACGCTCAGCCGACTCGACCTCAAGTCGAGGAAGCCGAGCCCCAGCCCGGAGAAGGACAAGGCCGTGTCGCGCTCCGCCAGCCGAGCGACAGATGAGCGCGTCACAGTCGAGCGGCGCGCGCGCACCTCGGCCGGCTCGGCTCGTGACGCCGGCGGGCAGCGTGACGCGCCCTCCTCCGGCAGCCGGGAGAGCCGCGGCACGTCCGAGGAGCGCGACGCCGGCTCCGGCGGCCGGCACGCCAGTCGCCGCGGCGGTCACCACGCCGCCGACCGGCAGCAGGCCGAGCAGCGGCGCGGCCACCGCACCGCCGCCGACACACGGCGCGAGTCGAACCACCACTCCAGCGACCGGGACAGCCGGTCGGGCGGCCGCCGCGTCACCTCGGCCGACCGCGTGACCGCCGTCGACGGCGTCGACGGCCGCTCGACGGTCCGAAGCCACGCGGCGTCCGAGCGGCGCGACAGCCGGGCGGCGGCGCGCTCGTCTGTCACGCGCAGCTCGAGCTTCTCGCGCCGCTACCCGGCCGTCGACGAGGCGGACTCGCCGTCGGGCCGCGGCGGCCGGCGGGCGGCGGGCCGGCCAGCCGCGCCGCTGCAGCCCCGCGGCCGCCGCCACTCACACAGCGTCACATCGTCGCTCAACAGCAGCGGCAGCGACGCGGGCAGCCAGGGCGTGGCGGCCAGCCACGCCTCCAACCGGTCCGTGTTCCTGCACGCCACCACGGTGGCCGACATCCCGTCGCCGGCGGCGGCCGAGTCGGCCGCGACGCCGGACGCCGGCGACGAGCCGCTGCCCAGCCGCGAGCGGCGCCGGGTGACGCGCGCCTTCTCCGTGCTGTCGCCGTTCCGGCTGCGCCACCCCAACGACCGGCAGATCAGCTACGACGCCGACGGCCAGGCCAACGGGCGGCCGCCGCGCGCGCCCCGGCCGCGGCGCGACTCGCGCGACACCGAGCTGGAGCGAGAGCCGACGGCCAGCGAGACGCGGCCGCGCTCGGCAGTGTCTCGCTCGTCCAGTCTGCCCAGGGGCTCGCGCTCCGGCTGGTCGCGCTCCGGCCAGCGACACGCCCGGTAGCCACAAGTGGCAGGTGAGTGCCAACAAAACCTGTCACACATGTGTCCATGCCATTGAGACGGTAGTTGTTCCAAGTGCCATACTAAACACAAGTAGCCTTCCCAGGCATCTGAAGACCCATACAATGGCTACAGCTTTTACAGACATTTATCCGAAGTTATATATATATATATTGTGCGGTGGACACACAATACCAGAGCTCGGTTGCGGTAGACACAATATCAGCTAATGCGGCCAAGTGAAACGAAAGAGTACTGCCATGTCATGCTTAAGTATTCAGTTGAATTACATAGGAGGATCAATCCCAATCAAAGCCCTTAAATAGCAATGGCTTGGGACAATCACTTCTAATGGTTCTTTATATGCAACACTATGGGCATCGCTGTATGCAAAGGAGTACTCCAAGCATAGAGAGCAACATGAAAGCTAATTGGATCGTACATGCTGCAGATGAACACTCGACTAATCAATTCTAACTTCGTTCGTACGTATGCGTGGCTTGGTCATTCTATACTCCTCACATCGGACAAATTAGTTTCTCACGTTGCGAAGAACGTGTTTTCACTCGACTTCCTATCCGGTGCCGTATTTTGAGTTACGCCATCTCCACTGCAGCCCTACATAATCCGGACGATTGTTAGTGGTGGTCGGTACCAATGGCTGCATGGTCGTTGACGGTCGGCACCAGTCGTTGGGTGGCCGTTCCACCGCACCACCGGCTGGCTGTGGAGGAATCCAATGGCCGCTTCCGAGATCCGCCCGCCGTCGACAGGTAGCACCATCCCCAGAGAGGTGGCACCGTCTCCAGACAGGTAGGACCGTCCCCAGACAGGTAGCACCATCCCCAGACAGGTGGCACCGTCCCCAGACAGGTGGCACCGTCTCCAGACAGGTAGCACCATCCCCAGACAGGTAGCACCGTCTCCAGACAGGTGGCACTGTCCGCCGACAGGTAGCACCGTCTCCAGACAGGTAGCACCATTCCCAGACAGGTGGCACCCTCCCCAGACAGGTAGCGCCGTCTCCAGACAGGTAGCACCGTCTCCAGACAGGTAGCACCGTCCGCCGACAGGTAGCACCTGGTCGACACCAGATAGGCACACCGTGGCCCGCACATGGCGCTCCTGGCGGCGCTGCAGAAGCCACCTCCGATTGTGTTCATCACCTCACCTGAGTGGAAAATGGACTCGCCGTTCAATCAAATCGGCAGTTCAGATTATCAGCTCTCATGCCGATGAATCATCAGCGCTAAGCCGCCCATTGGGACAGTTTTCCCTCTGGATTATCTCTACAGCTGTGTGTGAAGAGCAGTGAGGTGACAGCCACTCGTGCGCCAGATCCGGCGCTGTCGACCCAGGAGGTCGCTCCATCGCACCGCCACGTCTGGCTTGTCTGGCGCCAGATCGGCCCGAGCGTGGCCGAATATGGCGCGCCTGCGATGACTCCCGCCTGTGCTGTCAGCTGACGGATGGCGCGACCGGTCCGGCAGATATGTCTGCAGACGCCGTCAGCAGAAAAGCCGGCGGCCAAACAGCAGTGTGGTGCTCGGTCTATAGAAAGGAACGCTACTTATACACATATATGAGAGTGCTTGTGTGCATGTATACATGTGGGTATGTGTGTGTGTGTGTGTGTGTGTGTGTGTGTGTGTGTGTGTGTGTGTGTGTTTATGGGTGTGTGTGTGCGCGTGTATGTGTATCAAGCATGAAGATGTCATTGTGAAAGGCTTCGCCTAAAGATAGGCCAAAGTTTGCTGAGAAGCTAGGCGAAAGCTTAGCTAAAGGAACGACGCTCAGTGGACTCTGCAAGGCGCATATATGTTTATCATATATATATATATATATATATATATATATATATATAGTGCACAACTGGGCAAACGTGACCATTTTCGGTAATAGTGGCAACAACACTTAATTGTCACTTCAGAAGCAAAATAGCTGAATAATAATTCGGAGGGAGTAACTGTGAGGATGGTGAGAAAAAATCCGAATAGATCATGTTTTCAACGATGTAGTGATGTGTTTCGGCCCGTATCAAGTACTGGATGTCTGGTTTCTGGCCTTTGGGAAGTCCAAAGTATTTCCATGCGGATGTATTGTGAGCTGTCTAGTCTTAGATTAACCAACAACGTAATTCGGTGAACCTTAGACGTGTCGCTTTTTGCCGGACACAATAAAAATGCCACAGCATGGTGACCTAATGTGTGTAATGTGAGCCAACAAAAAGTGACCACGTAATGCGAGCCAACAAAAACTGGCTGGACGGCTCTTGCCTTGAGCGATAACTAACGGCGTCACACAATGTTTCAAATCATCCAACTACACGATCTCGTCGAAGCTTGTCCTGCCCGTCCGACACCGTTGAGGAATTTGGCTGGTGCCCAATTAAGGGACCCGTCAGACTGTGTGTGCATGCCTTTGAGCAGCACTCTCTTCAGACCCAGATACAAGAGCGAGATTCTGGAATGAGATGCCCATGGGTGGGACAGACGGGACAGACGGGATAAACGGGACAGAAGGGACAGACGGGACATACGGGACATAAGGGATAGACGGGACATAAGGGATAGACGGAACATAAGGGATAGACGGGACATAAGGGATAGACGGGACATAAGGGATGAAGGGATTGACGGGACAGAAGGGACATAAGGGACAGACGGGGTAGACGGGACAGACGAGACATACGGGACATCAGGGATAGACGGGATAGACGGGATAGACGGGATGGACGGGACAGAAGAGACATAAGGGACAGACGGGACAGAAGGGACATAAGGGACAGACGGGGTAGACGGGACAGACGCAGATGGGATTCGGCATTCGATACGACCAGGGATCCAGACTGGGATTCAGGACAGGCACGGGTGTGAATGTTGCCTTCAACCCAGGCATAGACGGTGCCTTCGTCTGAATATAAATGGGGTATTGCAAAGCTCCTCGGCCTCAAACAGCGTGATAGCATGCCTTTATTCGGTGACTTGAACAGTACGTGCCGGGCATGTATATCAAGTAGAGACAAGGACCGAACCGAACGCACTGATATGTATGCAAAGCTATAAGAAACTCCGATTCATTTTTGCTATGTTCACCTGTCAAGCATAGATAAAACCTTTAACCTTTAATCCTAGAAATAATTATAATTCGGAGAAATGAATGCAAGGTATGATTATATGTATGTTTGTTTGTATGCCAGTGTAATATTGCACGCTAGAGTCAACGCCCTGGTAAGCTCTTCAAGTCTTCACCGGGTCTTCGAATACGTCTTCACCGGGATTTGCTTTCACTACCCTGCTCTTCTTAGCATCTTCGATGAGGCTCTTGCTACTCTATCCTCCCCGAAATGACTTACGTAGACTCAAATTGAACACGATCGTGAAGTGGCGTCCCACCGCTTCCCAGTGTTTCCATCCTACGTGGCACGCCGGACAATTCTCCGTGGTTGTCACAGCGTGCACTGTCCACCGCTCTGTCTGTTGGTCCGGACCCACAAGGGGTATAGCTAGTGATCTTCGTCGATCCTACCCTCGGAGGAGCCTCGGCGGTGACCTGGGCTGACCCTCCGGAGGAGCCTCGGCGGTGACCTGGGCTGACCCCCGGAGGAGCCTCGGCGGTGACCTGGGCTGACCCCCGGAGGAGCCTCGGCGGTGACCTGGACCGACCTTACTCGGAGGAGCCTCGGCGGTGACCTGGGCTGACCCCCGGAGGAGCCTCGGCGGTGACCTGGGCTGACCCCCCGGAGGAGCCTCGGCGGTGACCTGGGCTGACCCCCAGAGGAGCCTCGGCGGTGACCCGGGTTGACCCCCCGGAGGAGCCTCGGCGGTGACCTGGGCTGACCTTACTCGGAGGAGCCTCGGCGGTGACCTGGGCTGACCTTACTCGGGAGGAGCCTCGGCGGTGACCTGGGCTGACCTTACTCGGGATGAGCCTCGGTGGTGACCTGGGCTGACCTTACTCGGGAGGAGCCTCGGCGGTGACCTGGGCTGACCCCCTGGAGGAGCCTCGGCGATGGCCGGGGCTGATCCTACCCTCCGGAGCAGGCTCGGTGGTGGGCGGCGGAGTGACAGTACCGCTACGGCCACGCCGGCGCATGAATCACCAGTAGTCGTGACCGGGCAGTGATTGAAACAGGAACAAGAGCCACTATCCGTGCAGAACGATTAGCAGAACTGTTGCAGGTGAAGTCCACCATATCCGCTCCTCTGACCTGGCCATAACTGCAGCGGGAAAGTCCACCATATCCGCTCCTCTGACCTGGCCACAACTGCAGCGGGAAAGTCCACCATATCCGCTCCTCTGACCTGGCCACAACTGCAGCGGGAAAGTCCACCGCTCCTCTGACCTGGCCACAACTGCTGCGGGAAAGTCCACGATATCCGCTCTTCTGGCCTGGCCACAACCTCGCGCACCCTGGTCACGATAGTCCGATTTTTTAATCAAATCAATTAGATCGAGGCAGCAGTATCATGGCTAAGCTGTCGCTAGGTTTTCACTAAGTACACCGCAGGGTATCGACCCATGCGAGCGCGCCTGCAGCTCGCATGGGTCTGTCAGGACTGGCGAGCTCGAAGTGTTCTTGGGTGATACGTCGCTGCAGCTATCACAGGTATGTCACCAGCTTGGAGCGCCCGCGCATATACACCTCTCGTCATATTTTAGCGCCACCACACGGGTGGAGGCGTATTGGCACGGACGGGTCCAGGTCCCCAGCACGACAGTGTTCAGCGACGGACCAGCCTGCAGTCAACACTCGTGTCGGCGGTACTGGGGACAGTGTCACGTGTGGGCGTGACACTGGCCCCAGTACCGTCCACTCGCCTGCTGCCGCCCACCTGGCCCGAGGCGCGTGGGCGTGACAATGGCTACAGTACCGCCCATTCGTCTGCTCCCGCCGCTATCGGCCGGCCGGGCGCTACTGGACGGGGGGAGGGGGCAGCAGCTGCAGTGTGCTCACCGCTCGCGTGTGTAGCCACTGCCTGTAGCGGAAAGTCAGTGGCAGACATGGCTTGGCATCTTGTCGAAACGCTACAATTCACGCCGACAAATTGGGCGCTGTATGACCATTGCAGTCGATGCGCTCTTTAAACCCAAATAACTAACCAGCTAACCCATGCCGCAAAATGAACCACAGATGTGGCTTTGCATGATGGATGGAGCAATTCTACGAAGGAGGTGGCAGCAGTGTGTTCGAGTGGAGGTCGGAGCGCTGCTGAGCTGCCGATCCCAGAGAGCAGGCTAGAAAACCGTTGGTCAGAGAGCTGCGGCGACGGAGGTCAGCGGATTGCCGCGACGGAGGCCAAAGTGTCGTGGGATCGGAGGTCGGAGGGCTGGGGGATTAGATGCCGGAGAGTCGCTGTCGCCGGAACAGAGGTCAGAAAGTAACCCGATTGAAGGCCACGAGACAGCGATTCGCGCCCGTTGGGGGTCCCTGCTGCTGGCTGCGGAGAGGCGTAAGCTGCGGCATCAAGCTGCTATCCTGACAGGGCGGACCGGCCAGACCGCAGCGATTTACAAAGCACGGCCCGGCACTGCTGCGCAAAACACGAGGTCATCTAGTGCCGTTGCATGCCAGCCGGCCATCGCCTGTGGATGAGAACGAGAGGGAGAGCGCCGATTTCCATGCGACTCTGTTGGAATTTAATTGCCCACCGAGCGGCGAGTTTTTATCGGCACGGCGTTCCCATATCAACGAGGCGACGCCAGCCCGTCCGCACACGTTAATGGGCGAACAATCAGAGGCAGACAGACGTGCCGAGCCGCTCGACTGATGTGCGGTCGCCGGCGGCCGCGACGGGCCGATCTCGTGATCACTGGGGGGTCGTCGGCCAGCACGGCGGCGGGCGCGAGCTGGCCGCCGCTCTGCCGCCCACACCGGCCGCGCCCGGGCCGGGCGGCCGCCTGAGACGCCTGCGACGCCTGAGACGCCTGAGACGCCTGAGACGCCTGCGACGCCTGAGACGCCTGCGACGCCTGAGACGCCTGAGACGCCTGAGACGCCTGCGACGCCTGAGACGCCTGAGACGCCTGCGACGCCTGCGACCCGACAGTCGTCCGGGGCGGCCGGCGGGCCGGCGAGTGTAACCTGTGGCATGCGACTCGACTCGGTGTCACGTCTGCAGACACCGAGTGACGCTCGGTGCCGGTGTCACTCGGTGTCAAGGTCGAGACGGCGGGCCGCCGCAGGCTCTGACCGGGAGCTGCGAGCCGGCGCAGCGCGTCTCGAGTGGCGGTCTCACGCGCTCACGTGCGCCTCCCACAGACCCGGCCGGGACGACCGATCCCGCTGCCGTCCAGCTACCTCACGTGCGCCTCCCACAGACCCGGCCGGGACGACCGATCCCACTGCCGTCCCACCTCACGTGCGCCTCCCACAGACCCGGCCGGGACGACCGATCCCACTGCCGTCCCACCTCACGTGCGCCTCCCACCGACCCGGCCGGTACGACCGATCCCACTGCCGTCCCACCTCACGTGCGCCTCCCACAGACCCGGCCGGTACGACCGATCCCACTACCGTCCCACCTCACGTGCGCCTCCCACCGACCCGGCCGGGACGACCGATCCCACTGCCGTCCCACCTCACGTGCGCGCACCGAGCGTGCACAATTGACGGGTTCTTTCACCCGGCCGCGCGCTGTGCCTGGACGCGGCGGCGGTGACGGTGACGTCACAGTACGTGGGTGGGCGGTTCACCTTCGTCAGCCGGCCTCCGGCACTGGGACCTGTCGCGCCGAGCCCATTCAGCAGTTGTGCTCCTGATAAGATTAAGCTCCGCTGTTTGGGCATGGTGCTGCCGAATCTTCTTCAACCGGTGACCGCAAAACCAACACTGGGAACTGCACGGATGACGCACGAACAAGAAGAGATCACTGGAAATTACCTGCGCGTTGCAGTCTTCTTGGCCGTGACAAATCTGGCATGTCTACGTCATCACGCTGACGCAGATGTACATTCTTTGAGTGCAGCAACCGACACCATTTTTCAAAATAAAAGGAAAAAGAACAGATAATTACCGTTCATCACCCAGTTCTGCATTTTGTGAACATGTCCTATGCAATTTGTGACGGAAAACACTCCTTCTTCGGGCAGGTATGTATGCCTGGACTCCGACATTTTTCGGGTTTGAGAAATACAATTCTTACTGATGTTGCGTGAAAAGAATATCATAAAATCAGTATCCCTTCGACGATCTTCCGATGTCGTAATCGGAACCTTGAATCCTTCAGAATTCCAAAGTAGTCATGTGGAAACTTTTACGAGTTACAGCACGTTACTTGATCTTGATGCGAACTTCGAGAGCCTGACCTGACTGACCGTCTCGCCCTTCTCGTCGTCAGGTCAAATGAGATGTTGAGAAAAAAACACTCTGATGCCCATTTAACCTATGCACGTGAAACATATTCGGCTCTCTGCCAGATTCAAGTAGTTGATTCCTTACTATCAGCTGATTTTGTTTGGTTTACTTTTGACCTTATCTGAAGCAACTATTGCTGAATTAGGGGCAATGGTGTCGACTTGCAAAGAATTGAGGGGGTCACACCCCAATCCTGGTTTGCCCCATCAATAATTCCAAATTTTAACTTGGGACACTATGGAGTGGGTCCCCAATATTTTTCGGAAATAAACGCCCCTGGTTAAGGACGCAATGATCAGTGGTGGCGACCACCCTTCGAATGGGAAGGGTGGCAAAATATGCTCGGTAAGCGATAGCTAAGGGACGCATTTGGTCGGTCGATATGGAATGCTGCAGTCCTGACAAGAAGCATTCAGTCCCCATTATAATGTGTGGCTCCGAAAAGAACATGCATGAAGAATGCTGACAAGTAATATAGCGATCGAGTTTTGCTGAAACCAATCCGCCCATGTTGGACCATATTTGCAAAATTCTGCGCAGCATTTGGTTGCTTCGCGGATATCACAGCACGAACTTACCAACGGAGCCTTGGCTTCTGCGTACTATACAGGCGGTGAGAGAATGACGACATAATCGCACCATTCAAGTAGGCCATGTTTGAGGAAGGCGAACGAGGACACAGCCTCCCCGCCTCAGTCCAGTCCGGAGCCGAAGCCGGAGCCGGAGAGGGATCCGGAATCGCCGGGGCCTCGTCAGGTCTGTCCACGTGTTGCGAATCCGGACAGCTGCGCATCGTGCCGGAGCAGCGATAAAAACTGCCGGCCAAAAACCTGGAGGCGCCGCGGAGTGACAGCTCAGCGGCGCTTCCGAACGCAGCTCACGTGCGCCGAGGTCGTGCCGTGCGTGTCCGGCCAGCCGGCCGGCGCCGGCGCTCGCCGCGCTCCAGTTGCCACACCGATCGGCGTATTGGCGCGAAATTCGCCCGGCGCACTTATTGGGGCACGGCCGACGGACTGGCGCAGACGAAACTGCGCCACATTGGCAGTCGGCGAGACAGCGCGCCACATTCGCACCAGATGTTCTGCGCGGCTCCGCCGGCAGGCTCGACGGACCGTCAAGGTCGCCCCCCGCCGCGGAGCCGCCCAGCCGGCCAGGGCAAGGGGAGGGGAGGGGAGGTGCTGGGAAGAACACTGCTCTGTGCAGACAGCCACTTACAGAGGATGCGCCTACTTGTGTGGTAGTACTTAGCATGCAAAGCAAAGTGCTGCTATGTGACCTATGCAGTCGATGCGCCCCCAAACTACAAAGCAATGTGTTAAGCTTCTTAGTAACGTTTGGCCACAGTGCGGCTCGATGAAGTGGAAAATATACAGAAAATTTGTGTGTAATAGCCATAACTATGCTGCTATACTTTTCACTCGTTTTCACGCACGCTATCGAAAAGTCTTGAATAGTGCTTATTTCGCACGTTATCGTGGAAATCATGGTTTAACAAAAGATAGCATTGGCCGTCCCCAGAGACAGGGAACGGTCGGCGGCTGATCCAGACCAGGGACAGGGAACTGCAGGGGGCTGATCCCGACCAGGGACAGGGAACTGCAGGGGGCTGATCCCGACCAGGGACAGGGAACAATCGCCGGATGATCCCGACCAGGGACAGGGAACGGTCGTCGGCTGATCCCGACCAGGGACAGGGCCCGGTCGGCGGTCGGCGGCCGGCCGTTGGCCAAGTTCCCAGGCAGACACTCGGCGGTGGTCGGCGTGCTGCAGCCGCCCCAGTCTGCCGCCGCACCACTACACGCTACACTGGAGTCGGCTGCAGAGCGTGCACGCGCCGCTCCCACCAGGAAAAAACACAGCCGACGTCCGGCATATCGACATCGCCGCTCATCACTGGCATGCACGCGCAAAACAGTGCCGGCAGAGGCGGCAAGGACGCGGCGGCGGCCGCTGACGCGACAGGCACTCCTCGGCACCTGCGGCGGGGCAGTGGTGGCGGCCGGCGGCAGCGGCGGCTGACGCGACAGGCACTCCCCGGCACCTGCGGCGGGACAGTGGTGGCGGCCGGCGGCAGCGGCGGCTCGCTCGTCGTCACAACACAGCCGCCGCTCGGCGGCGTTACCGAGCCCCGCCGAGGCCGTCACCGTTGTCGAATGCCGCCGCCATTGTCGAGAGGACGAGTGTCGCATGCAGGCCGTCGTGTTATTCAAGCCTGGGTACGGCAGCGGATGCAGCGCTCTTGCCTGTGAGGTACGCGCCGATCCAACTGGTTTCCTAGTCCCACTGTGACGTGAGCTGGCTGTCGATCCCCACATGCCGAGGGGGTCGCGGTAGCTCAGTCCGTAAGGCGATCGACTCTTGACGGTAAGGTCATCGGTTCGAATCCCAGGATCGGCGATATTTCTGAGTTCACCGGCGACCAACCGACGTGAGGGGTTGACGATGCTGTAGGACCCAGCAGTTTAATGCGTCATGAATAAACCTAAGGTTCTTCCATCGAGCCCCACTGCAATGCTGGCTGGCTGCCTAGCCTCACTGCGAAAGGAGCTAGCTCCCGAGCCTCACTGCAATACGAGCTGGTTCCGAGACCCGCTGTGACACGAGCTGGTTCCCGAGCCCCGCTGTGACACGAGCTGGCTCCAGAGCACCGCTGTGACACGAGATAGCTCTCATGCCCCGCTGCAATACCAGCTGGTTCCCGAGCCCCACTAGGCTCCGAGCATCGCTGTGACACGAGATAGCTCTCATGCCCCGCTGCAATACCAGCTGGTTCCCGAGCCCCACTAGGATACGAGCTGGCTTACGAGCCCCACTGCTACACCAACTTACTCAAGTCTCGCTGCGATACTAGCTAGCTTCCGGGCCCCACTGCAATACCAGATGTCTCCCGAGCCCCACTGCAATACCAGCTGTCTCCCGAGCCCCACTGCAACACCAACTAACTCCCGAGCCCTGCTGTGACACCAGCTGGCTCCCAATCCCCGCTGCGACACCAGCTGTCTCCCGAGTCCCACTGCAACACCAGCTAGCTCCCGAGCCCCGCTGCGACACCAGCTGGCTCCCGAGCCCCACTGCGATAATAGCTAGCTTCCGGGCCCTACTGCGATGCCAGCTGGCTCCCGAGCCCCACTGCAACACCAGCTAGCTCCCGAGCCCCGCTGCGACACCAGCTGGCTCCCGAGCCCCACTGCGACACGGGGTCGTCGGCACACCAGACACGTGCTCCGTGCACAGGCCTGCGACCTTGGGGCAACACTGCGATTGCAGGGGTCGGTTTCGGGTGGCAGGAAGTGAGCAATGTCTACGGCGTTGTTCGTGAGCGCTTGCGCCATTGTCGCGTGAAGTTTGGGACACATGGAGTTGCTGGTTGACGATAGTGACGCTGCCTGGTAATGGTGTGAGGTGGTGGCGGACAAATGTACTCCGATGCATTCGATATGCATGTGTGCAGATGTGACCTGTTTTTATGAACGCATAGTTTGTATGTACTCATATTTGATAATCATAACGTATGCATGCATGCATGCTTGTATACATATTGATATTTATACATTGTGTATGTGCGTGTGCTTGTGCGTGCTACCAGAACATGCTTCTACTGGAGTCAACCACCTGGTCGTTTCCTCTCTTTCTCTGATATTCCTCAGCGCAGTATACAGACAGTACAGACACTTAACTTCACATGTTCTCGAGATATGCATCTGCGCTGTGTGACATATTACAGGCCATGACCTGTCGCGAGTGTTCTCCTGGTCGCAGCTGGCGATGAGAGGGGAAGGAGGGAGGGAGGGAGGGAGGGGGGGGGACTAGCAGTCGGGGCCACATTTCCGCCACGGCAGAGCTCGCCAAACTGTGTGGGCCGTCCGAGCCGACCCAGGCGGCGGCTCGTCACCGGCGCCAGCTACTAAATCAGCACCCTCACTACACCTGGCGGCTAGACATGGCCGCAGGTGGCTGGATGTGGATGTAGGTGGCTAGACATGGCTGTAGATGGCTGGACATGGCTACAGGTGCCTGAACGTGACTGCAGGTGGCTGGACATGGCTGCAGGTGGCTGGACGTGGGCGCAGGGGGCTGGACGTGGCCGCAGGTGGCTGGACATGGCTGCAGGTGGCTGACCGTGGCCGCAGGTGGCTGGACATGGCTGCAGGTGGCTGACCGTGGCCGCAGGTGGCTGGACATGGCTGCAGGTGGCTGACCGTGGCCGCAGGTGGCTGGACGTGGCAGCAGGTGGCTGGACGTGGCCGCAGGTGGCTGACCGTGGCCGCAGGTGGCTGGACGTGGCCGCAGGTGGCTGGACGTGGCCGCAGGTGGCTGGACGTGGCCGCAGGTGGCTGGACGTGGCCGCAGGTGGCTGACCGTGGCCGCAGGTGGCTGGACGTGGCCGCAGGTGGCTGGACGTGGCCGCAGGTGGCTGGACGTGGCCGCAGGTGGCTGGACGTGGCCGCAGGTGGCTGGACGTGGCCGCAGGTGGCTGGACGTGGCCGCAGGTGGCTGGACGTGGCCGCAGGTGGCTGGACGTGGCCGCAGGTGGCTGGACGTGGCCGCAGGTGGCTGACCGTGGCCGCAGGTGGCTGGACGTGGCCGCAGGTGGCTGGACGTGGCCGAAGGTGGCTGGACGTGGCCGCAGGTGGCTGGATGTGGCCGCTGAGTGCAGTGTGGTCGGATCGTGGGGCCGTCGGCCTCAGGATGAGAGAGTGCTGAACACCTTACGGGACTGAAGCCGGGCGAGCATACCTTGCCAACACAACCAGAGCGTGCTGGGTCCGGCTGCAATAAGGCAAGCGGTCGTAAGTCAGGGTGGGCGCGAAATTTGGCCACGGCATGCTGCGGCGGCGACGGTACAGGATTGGCCAGGACTGGTCAGGAGCTCTGGAAGGGCACGCGACGCCGGGACATGCGGTACAGCAGCCGAGGTCAGGACAGGCTGTGGTACAGCAGACGAGGTCAGGACAGGCTGCGGGGTGTGGTACATCAGGCGAGGTCAAGAGGACGGGCTGCGGTACAGCAGGCGAGGTCAAGAGTGGGTGTTGATATCTGGATCCATCCAATGTTTTCCTCCGTTTATCTGCTGTCTGAACTCATGGCAATGTCGTCTCTGAAGAGCTAATCACGATTGCCAGATCGCCTCTGAATACAGCCGAGAATACAGCGCAGGATGTGGCTCAGCCTGAAGGTCCCGATACCGGTGCGGTGCGACCACACCTATTGGTATAAGGCCCTCTCAGAGACGGCCTCAGTCTCAAGGTCCCGATACCGGCGCGGTGCGATCATATCTGCTGGTGTAAGGCCCTCTCAGAGACGGCCTCAGTCTCAAGGTCCCGATACCGGCGCGGTGCGATCATATCTGCTGGTGTAAGGCCCTCTCAGAGACGGCCTCAGTCTCAAGGTCCCGATACCGGCGCGGTGCGATCATATCTGCTGGTGTAAGGCCCTCTCAGAGACGGCCTCAGTCTCAAGGTCCCGATACCGGCGCGGTGCGATCATATCTGTTGGTGTAAGGCCCTCTCAGAGACGGCCTCAGTATCAAGGTACCGGTACCGGCGCGGTGCGATCATATCTGTTGGTATAAGGCCCTCTCAGAGACGGCCTCAGTCTCAAGGTCCCGATACCGGCGCGGTGCGATCATATCTGTTGGTATAAGGCCCTCTCAGAGACGGCCTCAGTCTCAAGGTACCGGTACCGGCGCGGTGCGACCATATCTGTTGGTATAAGGCCCTCTCAGAGACGGCCTCAGTCTCAAGGTCCCGATACCGGCGCGGTGCGACCATATCTGTTGGTATAAGGCCCTCTCAGAGACGGCCTCAGTCTCAAGGTCCCGATACCGGCGCGGTGCGACCATATCTGTTGGTATAAGGCCCTCTCAGAGACGGCCTCAGTCTCAAGGTCCCGATACCGGCGCGGTGCGATCATATCTGTTGGTATAAGGCCCTCTCAGAGACGGCCTCAGTCTCAAGGTACCGGTACCGGCGCGGTGCGATCATATCTCCTGGTGTAAGGCCCTCTCAGAGACGGCCTCAGTCTCAAGGTCCCGGTACCGGCGCGGTGCGATCATATCTTTGGTGTAAGGCCCTCTCAGAGACGGCCTCAGTCTCAAGGTCCCGATACCGGCGCGGTGCGATCATATCTGTTGGTATAAGGCCCTCTCAGAGACGGCCTCAGTCTCAAGGTCCCGGTACCGGCGCGGTGCGTCATATCTTTGGTGTAAGGCCCTCTCAGAGACGGCCTCAGTCTCAAGGTCCGGTACCGGCGCGGTGCGATCATATCTCCTGGTGTAAGGCCCTCTCAGAGACGGCCTCAGTCTCAAGGTCCCGATACCGGCGCGGTGCGATCATATCTCCTGGTGTAAGGCCCTCTCAGAGACGGCCTCAGTCTCAAGGTCCCGTACCGGCGCGGTGCGATCATATCTCCTGGTGTAAGGCCCTCTCAGAGACGGCCTCAGTCTCAAGGTCCCGATACCGGCGCGGTGCGATCATATCTCTGGTGTAAGGCCCTCTCAGAGACGGCCTCAGTCTCAGGTCCCGATACCGGCGCGGTGCGATCATATCTCCTGGTGTAAGGCCCTCTCAGAGACGGCCTCAGTCTCAAGGTCCCGGTACCGGCGCGGTGCGATCATATCTCCTGGTGTAAGGCCCTCTCAGAGACGGCCTCAGTCTCAAGGTCCCGATACCGGCGCGGTGCGATCATATCTCCTGGTGTAAGGCCCTCTCAGAGACGGCCTCAGTCTCAAGGTCCCGGTACCGGCGCGGTGCGATCACACCTCCTGGTTAAGGCCCTTCAAGACGGCCTCAGTCTCAAGTACCGGCGTGTACCGGCGCGGTGTGACCGATATCTGCTGGTGTAAGGCCCTCTCAGAGACGGCCTCAGTCTCAAGGTCCCGATACCGGCGCGGTGCGATCATATCTGTCTGGTGTAAGGCCTCTCAGAGACGGCCTCAGTCTCAAGGTCCGGTACCGGCGCGGTGCGACCATATCTGTGGTGTAAGCCCTCTCAGGGGCCTCAGTCTCAGGGTCCCGATACCGGCGCGGTGCGATCATATCTCCTGGTGTAAGCCCGTCTCAGCGGTGTCCCGATACCGGCGCGGTGCATCTCGTTCAGGGTGTGGCCCTCTCAGGACGGCCTCAGTCTCAAGGTCCGTACCGGCGCGGTGCGATCATATCTCCTGGTGTAAGGCCCTCTCAGAGACGGCCTCAGTCTCAAGGTACCGATCCGGCGCGGTGCGACTCTCCTGGTGTAAGGCCCTCTCAGAGAGGCCTCAGTCTCAGGTCGTACCGGCCGGTGCGATAATCTCCTGGTGTAAGCCTCTCAGAGAGGCCTCAGTCTCAAGGTGTACCGGCGCGGTGTCTCTCTGGGTGGCCCTCTCAGAGGCCTCAGTCTCAAGGTGTACCGGCCGGTTCTATCTCCTGGTGTAGCCCTCTCAGAGACGGCCTCAGTCTCAAGGTCCCGATACCGGGTGCGTTCTCCGGGTGTCCGTCTCAGGACGGCGTCAGTCTCAAGGTACCGTCGCTGGGTGTCCGTCTCAGAGGGTGCGTCTCAGCCTCGGAGGCCGTCTCAGGGTGGCCGCGCAGCGGGGTGTCCGTCTCAGGGTGTCCGTCTCAGGGTGTGCCCTCTCAGAGGGTGTCCGGTTTTCCTCAGGGTGACCGTCTGCAAAACGGCGTCCCGGGTTCGCACAGCTGGAGCGGGCGTTCGGTGTCCGTCTCAGGGTGGCCGCCCGCAGCCAGGGTGTCCGTCTCAGGGTGTCCGTCTGCAAAAGTCTGAACGTCAGGGTGTCCGGTTCAGGATGTGGGCCCACCACAAGGATTCAACTTGCTACTGGGATGTTCGTCGGGCCCACTATTCAGCCTCTGTGGTGGATCCGGCAGACATAGGTCCCGAAATGGGCCAGCGGCGCCCCGGTCATCTGGACCCGCCTGACATCACATTGAGCGGCGGGAACCTGGCGACGGCCGGACCCTGACGTACGGCCGACAGAGGAGTGCCGGCTGGTGTGTACGGCCGACATAGGAGTGCCGGCTGGTCTGTACGGCCGACAGAGGAGTGCCGGCTGGTGTGTACGGCCGACAGAGGAGTGCCGGCTGGTCTGTACGGCTGACTGAGGAGCGTCGGCTGGTACTGACGCCACACGGCCGACAGAGGAGTGCCGGCTGGTGTGTACGGCCGACAGAGGAGTGCCGGCTGGTGTGTACGGCCGACAGAGGAGTGCCGGCTGGTCCTGACGTTGTACGGCTGACAGAGGAGTGCCGGCTGGTGTGTACGGCCGACAGAGGAGGCCGGCTGTGAAGAGGAGTGCCGGCTGGTGTGTACGGCCGACAGAGGAGTGCCGGCTGGTGTGTACGGCCGACATAGGAGTGCCGGCTGGTCCTGACGTTGTATGGCAGACAGAGGAGTGCCGGCTGAGCGGCGCTTGCCGCGCCACTCACAGCTAGGCAGTAACAAGCTGCACGATTCGACACGCCGTTAATTGTCCACACCGCGGTCGCTGCTGCCCTCGACGCACCTCGGTCGTGCGTTTCATCGGCGCCATGAATTTTGCGGGCCGGATGTAGGCAGCCGAGGATGTGGAGGTACGGAGCCACATCCAGGCGGCTGACCATGTGGCGGGTACGAGGCTATCGCGCACCGCCGTATGGCCTCGTTAAGAACGACGTGACAGGTGATGGCATGCTGGTGTCGTCGACGTGCACGCCGCAGACGCGCTTCAGCACGAGCGTAGAGCTCATGAGTATGCGCTTCAGCACGAGCGTAGCGCTCATGAGTATGCACTTCAACACGAGCGTAGCGCTCATGAGTACGCGCTTCAGGACGAGCGTAGCGCTCATGAGTATGCGCTTCAGTACGAGCGTAGCGCTCATGAGCATGCGCTTCAGCACGAGAGTCCTCATGGCTCGTGAGCGCTACACGGCTTCTCAGCCCTTTGGTCCTGGTGTTCGGCCGGGATCCACCGGATTTGCCGTACTTATGAAGCACTTTGAAGCATTTGCGGCCGCCGGGAGAACTGTGCGACGCGAACACACGTGTTCCACTAGTACTCATCCCACCGCCGTGCCAGTAGCCACACTGCGAGCGGGTGTGTTTGGTGCAACACGTTCCCGTCAGCACAGCCGTGCAGTCACCCATGGATGAATCGCATAAACCATGCACTAATTTTGTGCTGAAAAATGGCATGCAAGCACAACGACAGCAGTGAACCTTTGAAGTAAAACGACGCTGCTGCCCGCCAGCAGCGTTTAGTTTTCATGCATAATACGACAACGTTGTCCATTTTGGGACGAAAATGTATACACATCAGCAGCCGGAGGAGACGTATCATGCTTTCTGGAGGAACATCGCGACTAGCAATATCTTCTCCCTGTGGGACATGAGCTGCGTATCTACCGATTACCTTTTATGCTACACCCCTCAGCCATGTGGTAAAGCTGCGTCTCTCCCGATTACCTTTTATGTTATAACCCTCAGTCATGTGAAATAGCCGTGTCTCTGCTCATTACTTTGATGTTATGCCCTCAGCCAAGTGTGAAGCACGTCCTGTTCCGTGCATGCACTGAAAACCGTTACGTACCGCAATGAACACTGCCGACCACAACTACATAATCACTGGCTAATACGACGAACGGTTTGTGGTCAAGGTTGGCGCCTTGCTGATGTTCCTGCCAAAACGACAACCGTGGCGCACTGTATAACAATAATCACCCTGTTTGCTACCTACGTGCGGATCCGACACAGCACAGGCAGGCAGGATGCTGAAGTCGCAAACTGCTGAACACAACGCTCTTTCTTTCATTTCAGACGCCGCCACCGGTATCTGACCGCCAGTGACCGATGGACAAGAACTGGCGGTCCAGTGGACGGCGACGAACCGCTCCCAGACGACGTTGTGGCGCGGTGTTGGTGACCCGGCTCGGGTCACGGGTCGAGGGTGCGGTCGGTGGCGGTCGGACGCAGTCGGGGAGCCGTGCCGGGGAGGTGGGCGCCGCCGTTGTCGACTCTGAGCCGCGCTGGCGGGCGGCGGCGGACGCCCGCTGCCATCTGCAGGTAGTACAGGGTCGGCTCGACCTGCCCGCTGTCAGTCCGTCGGCTCTGCGCGGCTCGACCTGCCCGCTGTCAGTCCATCGGCTCTGCGCGGCTCGACCTGCCCGCTGTCAGTCCGTCGGCTCTGCGCGGCTCGACCTGCCCGCTGTCAGTCCGTCGTCTCTGCGCGGCTCGACCTGCCCGCTGTCAGTCCGTCGGCTCTGCGCGGCTCGACCTGCCCGCTGTCAGTCCGTCGGCTCTGCGCGGCTCGACCTGCCCGCTGTCAGTCCGTCGGCTCTGCGCGGCTCGACCTGCCCGCTGTCAGTCCGTCGGCTCTGCGCGGCTCGACCTGCCCGCTGTCAGTCCGTCGGCTCTGCGCGGCTCGACCTGCCCGCTGTCAGTCCGTCGGCTCTGCGCGGCTCTCGTGGCACTGTCGCCACCCTCCCGCGGCGTGTTGCGTCACGTGGCCGCCGGCGGCGCGGCTTCCGGCGGCGACCTGCGACCTCGCGGCGACCTGCGACCCGGCGGCGACCTGCGACCGTGCGCGACCTCGCCGCACTTTCACTGCGGCCCGCCGGCGGTGAGGCCGACGGCGGCAGACCGCACCACGTGACGTGGGGCACCGATGATGCGGACGGTCGGGGCAGCGCTGATGGCGGCTGCAGTGGTTGGTGTGATGTCTGGAATGTCCGGAAATGCGTGCGACAGTGTCGCTCTCGGCTGCCGCACGGCGTCGCTGAGTGCTGTTTACAGCGTGTCCCGCCGCCGACAGATGATGGCCAGTGCCGGGGCGTGACCTTGAACGACCGCACAGCGGGGTCAGTGGTGTACAATGTACGTCCGTCAGTGGTTTACAATGTGCATCCGTCACGCCGCAGCCAAACACGGCGCGCGGTGCGGACGCGTCGGTGCGTGACTGCCATGTCGTGCGGAGGTGCGCTGCGGTCCAGCTGTCTGGCGGCGGAGGACGCGTAACCGGTGCTCGGCTGCTGACCATTAATCGTCGGGGGACGCGCTCCACGGAGCGCTTGTGACGCACTCGTGTGACGCTCGTGACCACTATGTGAGAGCATTCGCCTTACCTGAGCTTGTTGTTAACCGTGATTAACGTCTGCTCTTCGGAAACCTTTCCTGTGAATATACAGAACACTAACAGGAAAAAGTTCCGCGCGACTTTCGCTTCATTGCGCGGCCGTCGGCGAGCATAGGAATTCTAGAGACTCGGTGAGAGTGCGTGCATGGGAATCGTACAGCCACCGTGGGAGCCCGTGCTTTGCTGGGTATCCTTTCTCCTCAGTCGTGGACTACATTCTCGAATATCACTTTGCTGAAAGCATGTCGTTATTACTTACTATTACACCTGTGCTAACGGCGTGAAAATGTCACGGCTACACAACCCGGCACAAGTAGGGATCGAATGCAGCAAACAATGTGAAGTTCGTGCACATCAGCAACTCATGAATCGAACTTGTCGCCGTGGGACACGGAGATAACTTGTGAAGCAGAGCATAGCACACGACCAGAGCAGTGGGCACAGATATGGCCAGCACTGGCCACAACCAGTGTCGGCAGTCGGTCAGACAAGTCAGCCAACCCGGGGTGCGACTCCAGGCAGGCTGAGCCGGAACCCGCTGAATTCACGCCGAAGTGCGGCCGTGTGCGACCGGAGGCCGGCCACCGACTCCGACCGCGCTGTCGGTAGAACCTGAACAGCGGACAGCCACCGGGCGGAATTGTTCCGGCGAAACAGTCACACCAATCGAAAGGTTGTGGGTTCGAGTATCAGCTGTCGCTACTCTTCGCTCGCGACCAATCGGCGTGAGAGATTGGCGACCCAACATGACTCAACTGTCGATGTGTCGTAAAACCAATAACCAACAGTCACACCAGGCGCGACGACAACGCCCCAGGCGCCCAGCTGGGAGCCATCGGCCTCGATGCTACCAGGCCTGACCACTTGATTCTAGCAACAGGATGCGGCGGCCGTGAGAGTCGGCGGCGGAGCGGACGCTCAGCGGTCTGGGGCGAGTTCTGCCTGCCCACGCGCTGAAGCTGACCAGGATGTCGGCCGGCAGCGGGGCAGCACGTGATACCCGTCTGCAGTGGAGCACCTGCTGCCGCCAGTGGGCCCAGCTCTCGTGACGAGCCGGGCCGCGCATGGCTGCTGTATAATGTCGTCCGCAGGCGCATGCCAATGCCGTCCGGGTCGGCCAGTAGCGCCGATGGAGGGCAGCGGTTCCCCGTTGGCCGACAGGTTGAGAGCATGCAAAGCCGCTGACCTTATCTGCAGCGAGAATAGCGGGCACTGGCCTGCTTCACAACGGCTAATGTGCGCCGGGATGCAATGTGGATGACCTCGTCTGGTGTGAATGGAATATAATTGGAATAGCTGCCTTTCAACTATAAATTTGAAATGCTTAGCAACTTCTACTTATGAAGCAAAAAAAATTAAATATACCAGTAGAAATATAAGATTTTGTTAGTACCAAAAGGCACGGACAGCGCTACCGCTGGGGCTCCTATGGGTCAGATCCCACATATTCCCTACAACCGTCTACATCATCCCAGGGCTTTTACATCGACCCGGGCCACCCACAGTGCCCAAAGGCACTTCACATCGGTACCTGGCTTCTACTGGCCATCCAGCCTCTCGAGCTCTCAATGTCCCTCCAGCTCCCTTGGACCACCAGTTTTTCAAGCGAAGCATGACTCCGTCGGGTTTGAAGTGGTCCTTTATTTTCCACTGGCTCATCCACCCCCTGAACCAGCTTTGCTCGCATTCAAAAATCAGAATCGGCCGTCGAACGATTGCTGTGCTTTGTATTTCTTTTCATCGAAAACGTTAAAGTTTTCCCCTCTCGAATGCCTTTTCCGCAGCTATGAGGGAGTACGTGCCCCTTGCTTCCCTCGCGTGCTAAGCATTTGCTCTGCACACTGTCGATGACACACACCCAAGAAGACTAACACTAGCTATGCCATAATATTACCTGTAATCTCAAATATTTTCGGAGTGCTCCCACCCTGAACACGAAAAATAAATGTTTGGAGCATTGAAGTCTAGGGGCACCAAAATGATGGACGCTCCCACCTCTTGCTCAAATTTTGCTCCAACACTGATGGAACACACAAATGATGACGTCAGTTTTTAGACGTGAATTATACTTCGTCATAACTACTAGAAGGTGCCAATGACTAATCGTAGTCGAAGTTGGTTGGCGATGTTGACCAGAGCGCTCGCAAGGCTTGATGTAAAATACGTTGAATTCGCAAACGGCTGTCGTCATCGCGTTTACTTCGAATGTCAATTCCGTGTGGTTTGGATTCCCAGGCCTCCGACTAGACATCCACGGCGCGGATCTAGATTAACATTTTTATGGTTTGTGCACGAGGAAGCTGCCAGTGGACCAAACACTGCTTGTTTTAGATAAGCGAGCATGCTCTATCGGCTTACTCATAGATTAGCTTCGCCGCTGATACAATTTAAAGGTCTTGAAATCGACGTAATTGACATTGACGGAGTCCCCATTGTGATGTCAAGACGGCCACCCATCCCCACTCCCGCTGGTGGCCGTTGCATTCCAGAATTCCTACTAGGCACCATGCCAGGCGCGGATCCAGACAAATACTTTTAGGCTTAGTGCACAAATAACCTGTCACTTGACCAAAAACTGGTCGCTTTGCGTAAGTGCGCATGCTCTTATTGCTTTTTTTTGTATATTTATAGGTTGGCTTGGTCACTATTGCTATCTAAACATATTCAGATCAACGTACTTCGCATGGCCTGACTTCGCCATTGGTATGTTTTGACGAGGACTTTCCGCTGGTGGCCGTTGTGAAACGGGCTGCCGCCACCGTCACTCGCCCGGCCATGTCCGCGTCACTGCAGCTGCTACCGGCAACACTGCCCGCACGCGTCAAGCCGCCGACGCCCATGCCCGCGTCACTGCAGCCCCTACCGGCAACACTGCTCGCGCGCGTCACTGCAGCTCCTACCGGCAACACTGCCCGCACGCGTCAGGCTGCCCATGCCCATGTCCGCGTCACTGCAGCTCCTACCGGCAACACTGCCCGCGCGCGTCAGCGCCGACGCCCATGTGCGCGTCACTGCAGCTCCTACCGGCAAGCACTGCCGCGCGCGTCACTGCGCTCCTACCGGCAACACTGCCCGCGCGCTCACTGCCGCGCGCGTCACTGCAGCTCCTACCGGCAACACTGCCCGCGCGCGTCACTGCAGCTCCTACCGGCAACACTGCCCGCGCGCGTCACTGCAGCTCCTACCGGCAACACTGCCCGCGCGCGTCACTGCAGCCCCTACCGGCAACACTGCCCGCGCGCGTCACTGCAGCTCCTACCGGCAACACTGCCCGCGCGCGTCACTGCAGCTCCTACCGGCAACACTGCCCGCGCGCGTCAAGCTGCCGACGGTGACGCATCTACACGGAACCGACTCAGACGTCGGTGCTTCCCGCATGACACCACTTTGAAGTTGGTGTCATGCGGTGTCATGCGGAGCTTTCCTGTAGTCCTCAACAACCATAGACAGGCGCTGTGTGCTTCTATTGTAGTGTTGTGGCGTAAGCGAGCATTCCCTCGTGTGTACAGAAATGCACATCACATAAGCGAACCTTCCTTCGTGAGCACAGGAATGCACATCACTTAAGCGAACCAGCTCGATCCAACCGTCACGATTAAAAACTTTGTACTCAACATTCAAATTCTGCTTTCTTTACGCAGAATTGCAGACGCCTTTAAACTGAATTTGGTCGCATTTGAGCTAACTTTAACTCTTCATACATGCACAAATATAATCACATCAAAATGAAAGACAACGCTTCCATGCCTAAATTATTAATATTCACAACGCTACATTTGACTCGACTGCGTTTCCAGCACCTGTTACCCGTCGAGCGACCACAGTGGCGCCTCATATCTACTGGTAACGCGAACACAACCAACCGTACGGGAAGAACTCAAAAGTGAAACGAAAAACAGAAAAGCTGGGCCTTTCATTGTGAGGCAGCTCCATCACCGCAATGCACCTTCATATCTTCATACCATACATATCTTCATACACACCGACTGCCAGAGCAGCAGCAGCAGCAGCTGATACCGCCGACAGGCCACAGCAGACAATCGGCCAGGACAAAAGGTCACCAAAAGCCATCATCCCGCCTTCGTGCTTCCACCGTACATACCTACGACCCCCGAACGCAATAAAAGCAAATGAGACTGTCAACAGTTATGCGCCGCACTGGGCTCGTATTGTATTTGTAATGACATTGCAACACAGCACCAGGCGGATGCGGTTCGCCCACAAGCAACTGCGACGAGATGGATTCGCTGCAGCACATGCGGCGGCCACCGGGCGCGGCCACAACAGCTCCTGCTGTTACAACGACACACCGCTGGCGTGGAGGGAGCCTACAATTTCCCCAGGGCAAGACGTGGCAGAGTTCCCCGCCAGAGAAGCACCACTTCCCCAGGGCAGGACGTGGCAGAGTTCCCCGCCAGAGAACCACCATTTCTCCAGGGCAGGACATGGCAGAGTTCCCCGCCAGAGAACCACTATTTCCCCAGGGCAAGACGTGGCAGAGTTCCCCGCCAGAGAACCACCATTTCCCCAGGGCAGGACGTGGCAGAGTTCCCCGCCAGAGAACCACCATTTCCCCAGGGCAGGACGTGGCAGAGTTCCCCGCCAGAGTGGGACGACCTGGGAAGCCTGGACCGAGTCGGACAGCATGGCCGACACGGAGGCCTCCTAACTGACTGGCTACCGAGACGGGAACAGTCATCAGTGCTGTAGACGGCTACCTCGCCGCCAGCATCGGCGTGACAAGGGCCACTTCCCGGTAATTGTTGCACACTGGCCAGCCCAATCCCGCCAGTATCTTGGACTTCGAGGCGGTACCTGATAAACCTGTCTGGCTCTGTCTATACCTGGGACTTAGGGCCACACCTGAGACCCCAGACTGACTATGTCTGTACCTGGAACTTCAGGACCGTACCTGTGGCCCCAGTCTGACTGTCTGTACCTGGAACCTTAGGATCGTACCTTAGACTTCAGTCTGGCGGCCTGTACCTGGAACTTCAGGGCCGTACCTGTGGCCCCAGACTAGACTGACTTTGCCTGTACCTGGGACCTCAGGGTCATACCTGAGATCTCAGTCCACTCCCGCTGGTACCTGGAACTGCAGGACCATACCGGAAGCCGCAGTCTAGCTCTCGTCTGCAGCCGTGGCCCGAGCGCAGTGAGATAGCAGCGTGGTAAATCCGAACTAAATTCAATAACCCAAGAATGAAGCTTGCACTAATCTTAATGGAGATGCTGTCTGAAAGCTATGTTTACCGCCTTTCGCTTGACACGCTTAATTTTCTTTGATGACCTTTTTGGCCTGATGCTGGATAAACGGAACAGATATTCTCCACCTTTTGAATATTTTTCGATTGGATATTGGTATTAGAGGTATCCGACTTACGCTCGCAAAATGAATACCTACACGAGTCCTACCACGGCCACGGCCGATGAGAAATGATGTATAACTGATAAGCATATGATCGTGATATTTTCTACGCTATTCGGTTAAGGAGGTAATTTAGCGCTCTCCTTTGCATTTCTCGATCTGTTCGGTTGTCCGAAAAAGAAATGGTTGTGGATGGGTCAGGTAAGCTTTTTCTCAAATACACTCACTGTGACCTATCTGTGTCATGGGCGGGGCTACCGACGAAACTGACCGGTAACACTGCTCTTCTGTTCTCGCCCTCCGCTATCTCTCTCTCTCTCTCTCTCTCTCTCTCTCTCTCTCTCTCTCTCTCTCTCTCTCTCTCTCTCTCTCTCTCTCTCTCGCTCTTCCTGACATCGGCAGGTCTCGTCCGAGGTCAGTAGCCACACCGTTGGCCGTGTCTTTGTGCGTGACACTATTTCACCCGCTGCCGTTTGCGCACGTGTTGGCCATTCGACAATGTGCTCGGACGGACAGGTCGACATTCGACAACGTGCTCGTTGTCACTGCACACATGCCAGTCGACGGAAATACACCTCGTGAATGGTGTCCGTGACCAAATGGTCCTCCGGACCGGATCCCCGTGACTCCTCGTGAACACCTGTGGACGTGATGGTCGTTGTGATCGTGTGGAGAGCTGCACCCACGACGAGTGCGCCGTCGGGACGGTCTGGTGGTCCAGTGGTCCGGTGATCCGGTGGTCCAGTGGTCCAGTGGTCTAGTGATCCAGTCGTCCGGCGATCCGATGGTCCGTTGCGAGTACACTCGGAACTCGCGCCGTAGCATTGAGCTCGGCTGCCTTTCGACCGAAAGAGATGAGGAGAAAGGCCGAGTTTTTCAGTCTTCAGGCAGCTCGGGCCAGAAGAGCAGCAGACGTGCAGGTGCAGCAAGCCCAAGCATCATGGGACGTGCAGGCACAACAAGCACGAGCGGAAGCGGACGTGCAGGTGCAACAAGCTCCAGCGGAAGCGGACGTAAAGGTGCAAGACGCTCGAAAGGCAGCGGACGTGAAGGTGCAACGAGCTCGAGCGACAGCGAACGTGCGGGCACAACAAGCTCGAGCACCAGAGGACGTGCGGGCGGAGCTGGCCATCGATGAAGCCGAACAGAACGAGTTGAAGCTGCAACCAATGGAGTAAGACCTCCTACACCAGGCTTTAGACATGGAGGAAGAAGTAGCTCTTCAAGTGAGGTCAGAGCCGGCACCTTCACGTCGCGCCGGCGCGTCGGCAGAGTATCCCTCGCAACGACGCTAGGCGACACTGGCTGTGCCCGCCAAATACGCCAAGGAACGCACGCGGAGCTGGATGGACCACCCATACCTGGCCACCCAGAAACTGTCCCAGCGCTAGCCGCGCATTCTAGGTATGGACGCGATTCAGCGTTGCCAAAGGTGAAGCTCGACAGCTTCAAAGGCTCACCGTGGAATATCCACGCTAGAGCTCCTCTTCGAAGCTCTTGCGCACGATGATGGCGGACTGAGTGACGCTGAGCGATTGGCGCACCTGCAGTCCTGTCTGACAGTGAGGCCCGAGACGCGGTGCGGGGCTTGCTGTGTATCGGAGCGCACTACAGCGAAGCTCTCGGCGAGCTGGAGCGTCGGCCCAGCGACTTCGGCCACCTAGTTCAGACAAACCTAGAGCGGCTGCTGGCTACAGCTCCGGAAAGGAACAGTGACCTCAACTCACTCGGCGTGCTGTCGACTGTGTTGCACAGCAGGATGAGTGTGCTGTTGACCGTGCTGCACAGCAGGATGAGTGTGCTGTTGACCGCGCTGCACAGCATGGTGAGCGTGCCGTTGGCCGCGCTGCACAGCATGGTGAGTGTGCCGTTGACCGCGCTGCACAGCACGGTGAGCGTGCTGTTGACCGCGCTGCACAGCATGGATGATGGTGTGCTGTTGACCGCGCTGCACAGCACGGTGAGTGTGCTGCACAGCATGGTGAGCGTGCCGTTGGCCGCGCTGCACAGCATGGTGAGTGTGCTGTGGACCGCGCTGCACAGCACGGTGAGCGTGCTGTTGACCGCGCTGCACAGCATGGTGAGCGTGCTGTTGACCGCGCTGCACAGCATGGTGAGCGTGCTGTGGACCGCGCTGCACAGCATGGTGAGCGTGCTGTTGACCGCGCTGCACAGCATGGTGAGCGTGCTGTGGACCGTGCTGCACAGCATGGTGAGCGTGCTGTGGACCGCGCTGCACAGCATGGTGAGCGTGCTGTGTTGACCGCGCTGCACAGCATGGTGAGCGTGCTGTGTTGACCGCGCTGCACAGCATGGTGAGCGTGCCGTTGACCGCGCTGCACAGCATGGTGAGCGTGCTGTTGACCGCGCTGCACAGCATGGTGAGTGTGCTGTTGACCGCGCTGCACAGCATGGTGAGCGTGCTGAGGTCCATGAACTACACAGCAGACCCGGCAGCGACTGCCACCCTGCGGCAGATCGTGGCCAAGGTCCCTCAAATGGTAGCCTGGCAACGGGAAGGGCGGGTCATAAACATTCGCCAGACGACGCCTACACTTGCATATCTCGATAGTTTGCTCGATCATACGTTGAGGCGTGGCACGCCCTCCGCACTTTAGATCGGGACGTACCAAGGTCACGATAGATCATACAGCAATCGCAGGGCGGCGCGTTCGCGCTGCACAGCATGGTGAGCGTGCTGTGGACCGACTGCTGGTGCGGTGTGACCGCCGCAGCATGGTGAGCGTGCTGTGGACCGCGCCCCAGAGGCACCCCGGACTATCTGTGCAGTGTGACCGCGCATGGGTCGCCCCAGAGGCACCGACCGGTATTGTGCAGTGTGACCGCGCGCACGCATGGGTGAGCTGTGCTGTGGACCGCGCTGCACGGCACTGGTGAGCGTGCTGTGGACCGTGCATGGTGTGCGTGTGACCGCCGCACAGGGTGCCCCAGAGGTGCTGTGGACCGCGCTGCACGCATGGTGGTGTGCTGTGTGACCGGCTGCACCAGGTCGCCCCAGAGGCACGGACTGAGCTGTGCAGTGTGACCGCCGCACACATGGGTCGCCCCAGAGGCACCGACCTGACCGTGTGTGTGTGACCGCCGCACCATGGGTCGCCCCAGAGGCACCGACCGGACCTGTGCAGTGTGACCGCACCATGGGTCGCCCACCGACCTGACTATGTGCAGTGTGACCGCCGCACCATGGGTCGCCCCAGAGGCACCGACCTGGTCTGTGCAGTGTGACCGCCGCACCATGGGTCGCCCCAGAGGCACCGACCTGACCTGTCTGTGCAGTGTGACCGCCGCACCATGGGTCGCCCCAGAGGCACCGACCGGCTATCTGTGCAGTGTGACCGCCGCACCATGGGTCGCCCCAGAGGCACCGACCGACTCTGTGCAGTGTGACCGCCGCACCATGGGTCGCCCCAGAGGCACCGACCTGACCGTGTGTGCAGTGTGACCGCCGCACCATGGGTCGCCCCAGAGGCACCGACCTGACCGTGTGTGCAGTGTGACCGCCGCACCAGGGTCGCCCCAGAGGCACCGACCGGACATCTGTGCAGTGTGACCGCCGCACCATGGGTCGCCCCAGAGGCACCGACCTGACTATCTGTGCAGTGTGACCGCCGCAACAGGGGTCGCCCCAGAGGCACCGACCTGACTATCTGTGCAGTGTGACCGCCGCACCATGGGTCGCCCCAGAGGCACCGACCGGACTATCTGTGCAGTGTGACCGCCGCACCATGGGTCGCCCCAGAGGCACCGACCGGACAGTTGAGGTCGCCCCAGAGGCACCGACCGGACTATCTGTGCAGTGTGACCGCCGCACCATGGGTCGCCCCAGAGGCACCGACCTGACTATCTGTGCAGTGTGACCGCCGCACCAGGGGTCGCCCCAGAGGCACCGACCGGACTATCTGTGCAGTGTGACCGCCACACCAGGGGTCGCCCCAGAGGCACCGACCGGACTATCTGTGCAGTGTGACCGCCGCACCATGGGTCGCCCCAGAGGCACCGACCGGACTATCTGTGCAGTGTGACCGCCGCACCATGGGTCGCCCCAGAGGCACCGACTGACTATCTGTGCAGTGTGACCGCCGCACCCGATCTGTGCAGTGTGACCGCCGCACCAGGGGTCGCCCCAGAGGCACCGACCTGACTATCTGTGCAGTGTGACCGCCGCACCAGGGGTCGCCCCAGAGGCACCGACCGGACTATCTGTGCAGTGTGACCGCCGCACCAGGGGTCGCCCCAGAGGCACCGACCGGACTATCTGTGCAGTGTGACCGCCGCAACAGGGGTCGCCCCAGAGGCACCGACCGGACTATCTGTGCAGTGTGACCGCCGCACCATGGGTCGCCCCAGCGGCACCGATCTGACCGTGTATATAGTGCGACGGCCAGCACCTAGTGGACATGTGTCCGACATTCAAGGCGATCACACTGAGTGGACGGGCTGCCATTGTGCGACGGCACTCGCTCTGTTGGATCCATCTGAAGCCAGGTCATGGCATGGCATGTTTGGCACGGCATTGTTTCAACAAGAAATCCTGGAACGTAGACCGAGCATGCAAGGGTGTGCAGTCTGCATACCCTTGTACTTGGCCTGTTGCACGGGACGCCGCCGGCTTTCCCGCTGGGGCCCTCAGCCGCACCTGACCCGGCCGTCGGCCAGAGTCACGTGGGGACTCCTGCGGCGCAGGGAGCACCCGGAGTGGAGCTCCACATGCTACACCTGTGAGAAATGTCACCTGTGCTGCGGAATGTGAATGGAATGTTTCGTGCGGTGCGCCAATTATCGGTGCCGATAGCAGAGACAGTGCTGTCGTGGTACAGACCGCAACCGGAGTTGCTGAAGGCAAACTCGGTTTGCCTGACAGTGATAGTCCAGGCTTTGTCTGGCTCCACGCCAACTGTTTCTCAATGTTAGTTTCTTCAAAACCTGTAATTTATCAACTCCAACAGCCGTAAATGGCCTTGTATTGATCTGGCTTATTATTAAACAGTACGGCGACCCCTTGGGCAACAGCTCCAACACTTCTTCCAGAGGTAAACACCAGCGCGTCCCTTGTTTAGTTCGTGCTTCCAGCTCACCAGGCATCCATGACTGACAACCGTTCAACCGGGCGTTTCGCTGACCTCTGCCTCTCAGTGGCACTGCCGCTGAGAGGCAGAGGCCATCGTGCCGGTAACATGATGTTACGGCACCGCCGCTCGGTCACGTCTGACATCCTCGGATACCATGCGGCATCTGTCTGATCAGGGCCAGTCGCGCACCATCCGGCCACACCGCCATGGATGTCACAACGGCGACACGGCGCAATTACTTCCGACTGTGTCATGGCGTAATGACACAGCATCCGTCGGCCGGCCGTCGTCGCGCCGGCACCAGATCTGACCGAGCATAACATCGGGCAACCGCCGCCGCTCGAGGCGTCAGAGGCCGATGTCAGCGCGCTGATGGGTGCCGGCCGAATGTCTGGGACTCGCTCGGGGTCCGGATCTCGGGATACATTGGATTCAAATGCACTTCGAGAGAGGAGGCAGAAGTTGACTTCGTTATAGTACACCTGGCCGACAGCGCGGCTCTGTGTTCTGGAGCAGGAGGCCGACAGCGCGGCTCTGTGTTCTGGAGCAGGAGGCCGACAGCGCGGTTCTGTGTTCTGGAGCAGAGGCCTGTTCTGGAGCAGAGGCCGACAGCGCGGCTCTGTGTTCTGGAGCAGGAGGCCGACAGCGCGGCTCTGTGTTCTGGAGCAGGAGGCCGACAGCGCGGCTCTGTGTTCTGGAGCAGGAGGCCGACAGCGCGGTTCTGTGTTCTGGAGCAGGAGGCCGACAGCGCGGCTCTGTGTTCTGGAGCAGGAGGCCGACAGCGCGGTTCTGTGTTCTGGAGCAGGAGGCCGACAGCGCGGCTCTGTGTTCTGGAGCAGGAGGCCGACAGCGCGGTTCTGTGTTCTGGAGCAGGAGGCCGACAGCGCGGCTCTGTGTTCTGGAGCAGGAGGCCGACAGCGCGGTTCTGTGTTCTGGAGCAGGAGGCCGACAGCGCGGTTCTGTGTACTGGAGCAAGACTGTGATTCGGTGCCAAAAGTAAGGTCGCAAGACAACGGGCATCTTGCATAACGGCAATGCTATTGAAAAACGTAAGCGTATTCAGAATACTTTCAATGCACATCATTATGTGCACTCCTCTAATGCATTTTTTCGAACGACCTCAGTTTGCACGTCCCGGTAGCACACGTCACTCAGTTCGCAGACGACACCCAGGTCCTCATCTCCGGTCGCATTCAAAATCTGATGTCAGATGGAGACTTGTCTGAACCAACTCTACGACTACTTCCTGCATAACGGTTTGAAGGTGAACCAGACCAAAACTCAGCTTCTTACGTTCGGATCGCGTCAAAATCTTTGTAACAATACCCCGATACAAGTGTTCTTTAGGATCGCCGTGATAGATGAGAGCCACTCGTGTAAGAACCTTGGGGTGACCTTTGATCGCCACATGTCATGGGATTCCCATGTAGCTGCTGTCCGCAGGTGCACTGGGTTCCTTCTGGCCCTGAGCCATCTGCGTCACCATCCGCCCACCAGTACCCTCTTCACTATAGTCAATAGCCTAGTTATATCAAATATCCTTCATGTTGTGGCTTTCAGATAGACAGCAAAGAGTGATGCTAAATGGTACAAAGTCATCATGTCAAAATGTTCTTAGTGGAGTCCCCCAGGGGTCAGTACTGGTGCCACTACTGTTCATTATATTTGTAAATAACATTGAATAACATTGAACATTGAAATAACATTGAAAGTAAATAACCTAAGCAGTAAAGTTTTGAAATTTTCGGATGATTTGAAGGTCTTTAGGGCAATAACAGGTCAAGATGAGCATATCTCGCTGCAAAAAGACTTAGACGAACTTGTGAAGTGGTCCGAAGAATGGCAAATGAAATTTAATTTTGATAAGTGCAAAATCATGCATATAGGTAAGCAGCATATGAAGGCTCCATACTTGATGGGTGGCCAAGTGCTATCAGTGACTCAACAGGAGAAGGATTTACGTGTTATTCTAAACACAAAATTGGGGGCATCAGAACAGACCAAGGAAGCCAGGAAGAAGGCACTGAGAATGCTCGGGGCAATAAATATGAATGTATCATACAGAAGTGAGGAAGTCATCAGGAAGCTTTACTGTGCATATGACAGGCCACATTTGGAATACTGCATCCAAGCTTGGTCTCCTAGCTATGAAAAAGATTGTTGGCTTTTAGAGAGAGTACAAAAGAAGGCTACAAAAATGGTTAATGGCATAAGCAACCTGGCATATGAGGAAAGATTGAAGAAATTGAATACATTTTCACTTAGATATAGAAGGCTGAGAGGAGATCTCATCCAGGTCTTTAAATTTGTACATGGTCTGGAGAGGGGATATCTTGGGGAAATGTTTGAATTGAACAGAAATGATGCAATTAGAGGTCATAAATTCAAAATTAAAGTTAACCACAGCAGAACAAGGTTAAGGCAGACTTTCTTCACCAACAGGGTAGTAGAACACTGGAACCAGCTGCCAGAAAACATTGTCAGTAGCAGAACATTGAACATCTTTAAAAACAGCATAGACAATCATTAAAAGAATAGAGGGCTCGCTTTTCAGTATTACAGGGAGGGCTGATTGACAGATTTGGTGGGCGACTGGTTCAGTGTACAGAGTGCAACCAAGAAGGGCCCTTGTGGCCCATAGTTGCACTAATCTTTCATGTCTTTATGTCTTTATATCCGCTTCTGCACATCTGTTTACGGGAACGGGTCGGCAGCAAACATTAACAGACTAGACAAGATCATTAACATCGCCACCAGAGTCGTGTCAGGTCTGCGGAAATTTTATCATATTTCTGATGCCCGTAACCAGTTGGGTTTCCTCGCCGCAGCTGATCTGCATCTATTTCACAGCCTTACTTTGCTCCACAAGATCATTCTGATGGGTGAGCCAACGCACATTGCTGGTCAAATCATTGCAAACTCTACCCTGCGAAACCGTCACACACGTGCAGACAACCACCTGCACCTGCCAGCCATACACAGAGGCTGGCCGCAGGATATTTCTACACTCGTCTGTTTTCCACTATAACAAACTTCCTACTGAAACAAAAACAACGAAGTTGTCTAACTTCAAGAAACATGCACTAGCTTATCTACACGAACAGCACTAGTCACACAAAAAAAACTTACATAATGGGTGTGTGTACACTACAGTGATAAAATATTCGTAAAATAGGGTGGAATATACCGCTTTCTGAACGCTCAATCAACATCCTTCTCCAAGAAGTATGGACATCTTGCTCCTTGGAACCTATGCCATCAGCTCGAAGTGCCAACACCATCAGCTCGAATTTGAATCGGAGGCATCAAAGGGATTTTAAATGACACTGATTCCATGCCAAATTTCAACATCCTATTGTGCTCGTTTCGACATCTCACACCTAAGGAAAAACCATTATTTCAACCCTGGTACACTATGAACTCACCTTTAGGCCATCGCTTTCATATCACTTCTATAACCTACTCGTTTATAGCTCGTGTTGCAGGCACGGTGTATGTAGTGCAGCTAGTGATATGGGTATTGTATTATGTTGGTGTACGAATGTTTTTTTTTGTGCTCATTTGCTCCCACTATTGACCACAAATCTATCTTTTCTTTGTAAATGTCTGTGAGTTATGCCCAGATTGTCCATAATAGGCACTGCACGTGGAGGGCATGCATCACGAAATACATAAATAGATAAATAAATAAATACTTCCTAGGTGCTTCATCAGAAGAGTACCTCAAGTTCAGGGGTAGTTCTGGCCCTTCGTAAATGTACAAGCTAATCTTGCTCGGCAGCCCCGCAATAAAAGATTCCAGCCACTCTATTTTGGGGTCCGTAAAATACATTATTTGAGATCTCGTTATGCACACGCAGAATAAATGAAGGCCAGGGTCAGCACTTTGGGCACACTCATGTCAGCATCTTGGGTGCGTAAATGCATTCGAGTAACTTACTTCGGGCATTCTGGATCTTACTTCTTTGCGAAATACATGCCGAATAACGCACGAAATTAGCGAAACGATGATACAAGGTAGAGCTTAAAATCGCAACGACAATGTCTTTCAGGTCGTGCCATCCTTTCTATCTGCTCATCATGAACCAAGCATCATTTTCATTGCTTTTTATGAAAATTATCAACATCTTTTCATTGAACAACATTTCATTTCAGAGACAAAATGCATGGGAGCGGGCGGCGCGCACGATTGCCAATATACCACCGCCCGGCCGCCTCCAGCCGGGAACGATTGGCGCAGGGAGCGGAGCTTGCGGCGACTCGGCGGTCTAGCTATTTGTACAGGGCAATGGTCGGCGGCTACAATTGTTGTGTGTGTTCTCTCATATCATCGCAGTTTGAGGATGTGCATCTTAACGTACCACAAGACGCAAACAAACTACCACCTCCTTCATTTAGTAGTAAGTGTTACTCATCAGATCCGGAATTTATCAACACTTGCGGAATGCTATGCGAGTGGTAATCGTCCCTGGATTGCAGAGCGCAGCCAATTTCGAGGCGTTGGAAAATAATAGCTATGGGGTCAGAATGTTGAACATTTAGACGTCAATGAAGTAAAACAAGATTTCACCTGAAACCATAGTTCTCCAGGCAAGGTGTGAACCTTGAACGTCATCGAAGGAAGAAAATGTACTGTATATGTCCTACACGGAACTTTTCAGCTTCTTCAGAAGAATGTTGTACGTATATGGGGGATTCCACGCCAAATCGACCAGAGCCCAGCACCCTCATGTCTCAATTTTGGGGAAAATTGGTGCACAGGGTTATCGTATTCCCCGAATCTACCTGTGTAAACTTTACTTCGATTAGGTCACGGTTTAAGAGTTATTGCCTCGGACAGTTCTGGAAGGTCACGGTGGTATGCTCGGTGGCCGATAACTAAGTTATTTATCAGTCAAATATCCAGAATCTTTGAACTCGCAAAAATTCAAGGAACCTAACTCTCAAAATATTTGTAATATGTTATGAAAAATAAAAGCGTTACCCCAGGACCTCAGGTCACGTGACCCCCGGCAAACTCGATGCCCGTGGTTTTTCAAATTGACATAATTGAAGGACAATGTTTTGGCTTGATATAGAGCAACTAAAAGGTGGGTATTTTCTTTCTATGAATCATTATTTGGAGAGCGCAAACCTTACCATATATGAAGTCTTTCGATGATTGAGCTACTGACTCGTCCGTCTATCTGCCCAAATCCGAGACGCAGTTTGATAACATGTAGCAACGTGTTCTCAGGCATTGTGTGGATTTATGTTTTCTGAGGCACTGACTTACCTCCAAAAGCCATAAAAATATAAAAGGCGCCTACTGATGTCAGAAGTGGCCATTAGCCTTAACTGAACTGTGGTCGTCACCAGTAGCCAGATTTGTGCTCGATTCGAGTTGAATCGATAATCGACTCATGAATCAATCGTTTTTGGATGAGACGCGAGTTGAATGGATTCTTTCCCCAAAATATACCTTGAGTCATGAGTTGATACCACAGCTTTCTAAAAAATATGTCGAATCATGAGTCAATCATTCAAATATGTTTGGGCAGTGCACACTGAATCATATGGCTTATGAGTCTGATACTACTGAGTTGGATTTAAATCAGTTCAAATTTCCATCAGTCCGTTTGAGTCGCGAGTTGAATAAGATCTCAAGATATATGAGTCACATGAGAATCGACTAAACAAATTTGAGTCGAACCCAAGTCTGCCAGTAGCTCGTGTTTTGTTATATCCAGTTATTTCATTGAGTAAATGTGTCTCAATTTCGTTCGTCGAGAACACTTCCTGACATCTGTTAATGCTGGTATTTTCACAGAAAACACGATACATAGGGATTCATGAGGGCAATGTATACACCATGGTTACATAATCATTGTATGTTTGGAACAAACATGTATCCAAATGAGAAATAAAGGAGGTATATCACGTCACAACCATGCCCGTCAGAAGTGCGTCGACATACCGTTTGCATAGTTCAGGGCATGGAAACGATCCAAAGTTTCTGTTATGTGGCCAAAGACAGATCAACGCACAAATCTGCAAGTACCTACGGTAACAAATCATGTTTCATGTGTGCACAAATTGTTTCTGTCTCGTGTCTAGCTGATCTCTGTCCACTTACCGTGACACTTTCACCGCAGTCATAACACCAACAGGTGAGAACTTAAAAGTTTGTGTGTTCCCTTCACGGCGAGAGCTTTCGTTAAATGACCTGCGAGGCTCGCAGTGACCTTATCGACCTCTTCCTTCGTGACAAAGCAGCCCTGAGACAACTTTGCAATTTCTCGCAAACATCGCCAGCTCTCGGACCCAAAATTAAAAACTCCCTTCAAGCACAAATTTATCAAATAATATACCATGTGAAAAAAAACTTCAGATGAGGGATTTAAAGAAATAGGCATGGAAATTTTCCGTTTTAGTTCAGACACTGAATTTATAGGACAAAATGTTGCACGGACATGCTTCGGAGCATGACTAAGACGATGTAGCGACCAACTGATGGTATGCCTTCCAGTTGGCGAACACGATAATCAAAATATCCACTTTGAGTTGGGTAACATGGAATGGACAATTTATTTACCGATTTCTAATGGTTTCGTGGATTCGCTTGGCACGTGATAAGTCATGCCGAAATACACACGTAATGCACCGACCCTGCCACAGCCCGTGCTATACCTTTACCATCATGGCATTAGCTACGCTCGGCAGATCATAGTCATGTCGAAATATGCACATAATGCGCCGACCCCAACAATACCAGCTTCCGACATCCAATATGTTATTTACTTCTCAATTATAGTGCTCCGCACGGCAGTGTAGGCAGCACCATTAGCCGTTAATACCATAAAGTGTGTCGTGAACCACCCAATAAACATCAACTCTAGTGCTCCATTTTATTCAACTGGCAAGTGACAACACACGGAACATTGCAAAAGCAATAGTACCTACATGTGCACTTATTTGAAGTTGTAATTGTTGTTATTTCGGTTTATGAGCGCATCAACTGAATAGGTTATACAGTGTCATGGAATTGCAGCTCGGAGGAGCAGGAAACACCGGCGCATGTTCTGAACACACAGCACAGCGCAAAAGATGCTCTTTCTAACCGATACAACCACACTTATAACACAAGTTCACGGTTATCACAATCTGACACCTATCACATAATGTGACGACTAGGGAGGCAGTCGGGCAAGGTGAGAGACGCATCGCACGAGTTACGAGACAGCAACAGCTGTTCCGACATGTCGCACCAGTACAGGTCCACTCGACCAGATCACACGCGGCGCATGCACAGTGGATGACAATCACGATACAACTCTGGCTAGCAACCGGCCGGAAGACCAGGTCAGGTGTGTGCTACCTGCTTAACACTCAGCTAACGACTGTTGCCAGCGGCGGCCACAGTTGCCACTCTAAATGCACGTCGATGCAGTTGTTTTCTAGTCATGTAGCCACGCACAAACAAGCCGCCATGCGGTGCGGCGAGATTTGTTACGCTGCCAACCACGGCATTCCTTCGACGCAGATAGAACACAGAAAAATAACACTAACACCACAGGAGTAAGAAATCTGAACGTAACAATCGCATATCTTCCTGGCTAAGTTTCGGATTTCCTGATGTGATTAATTGCATATGCACTTAACTACGCGTGAAAAGCATTTACGTATTTTTACTGAGGAGAGGGACCTCGCGTCATTACGAACACATTTCATCCGGATATTCAGTTGCGGTTATTAATACCGACTTTTGGACAAAGGGATGGGACGGTTCCGCGCTGCTTAGGTACAAGACAAGACAGACGCAAAAACAAGATAGCGCGGCGTATCATCGTGACAAAAGAAAAATTATACACTACAAATTGGGGGCCGATTCATCAACAAAAATGTGGAGATATTTCAGATCATCCTTTCTACTCCGGCATAGCCGTGCTTCTATTCTATTTCCATGCATATGCGTTTGAATTGCTCCCAACTATTCACCATACCACTTACACGTGCAACACACGCATTGTCGAAGGGAGGATGGCCCGGCCCAACAAATGGATAGGGTGCTGTCCCTTGTACTATCCAATGCTCGCAGACGTTTGGAATCGCGATGGCCAGAGTGAGTTGTGATAGCTGAAACGATTTTGTTTTGTCGTATAAACAAGCTATAAGTCCACACCCCAAAGCTCTTTGCGCTCACATCTGCATATCGGCAAGCGTATCTACTCTGCACAGGCAGCGTCCTATCCCTCTGGAGGAGCTGGGGCGTTTCCAACGTTGGCCTCTGCCCGATAATAACTTCTGACCGTTACTTCCTCTAGTTATTACCATAGAAGCAGCCAGAGTCGGCGCCAGGGAATCCAACACAGATCGTACACAGTCGAAGTAGCATGATGGTCTACAAGAAGCCTTGTCGGGCTTGGGTGCATCTCTTTTCGAACTTGGGCGTACGCATTACAGCTGCAAATGCATCAGCTTTGAGTTGTTGGCAATAGCATTAGCACTTTGCTCTGTGTGCAATGACAGCCAGTTGTTAAAAACCAGTTCCGATGTCCCTCCGATGTGTACGTTTTCTAAGGTTACCAACTTTAACATTAATAATCCCAAGTATTTTGCATTATTCAAAGCTCCGCTCGTGTCACTATGAATGCCAGGACTGCACGTGCAAACTAACGCGTAGTCATAACTAAATAGCGCCAGGAACTCATGACTATAGGAACTCGTGACTATAGGAACCGTGACTATAGGAACTCATGAAATGATCAAACCTTAGCAACATCAACCTTGGCCGATGTCGTATCATGAGCCGAAGCGCACACGCCAAAACACTTGGACAGAAGCGGACAGTGCCGCAAAGACGGCGCGCTGCACACCTCCACTGGCAAGCGTCGCCACCGGATTCCAAATAAGGGCGCCAACCGGTCGCGCCATTTCCGGACTGCCCACGACCGCCGCGGTGACATCACACGGCGTGGGCGCCGCCGACGGCGCCCCGCCGAAACGGGGCCGCCGCCGCTGTGACGTCATCGGGGCGGAGCCACCCGCCGCCGCCGTCTGACGTCACACTGAGCCAGTAGCTGGAGAAACCACCACCCTCGGTGCACAAGCACATTCCCAGCACACAGGCGTGAAAATTCCCGGCTTCAAAACTGAGGGCGGGTGGTGGGTAGTGTTGAGGATGGTTTGGACATATTGCGAGTGACATGTTCCCATAGATGCCTTGAGAAAATATATCCATGTTCTAATTGAGGAGAGCCATGTTTCGGCGAAATGACGAGGGAATTCAACTGTGCAAATCGCATGGACTATTGAACCACAATGAAGTGGATGCCATGGGCAATTGGCATGTGCTCCAACAATTGTTTCAACCCGCCCTGTCTCTCTGGTCAGATCCTTACATTCAGTCTCGGGTGAGGGGAGGGGGACGGAATAAGGACCCCCTCTAACATCCAAATTAAGCGGTGCATGCACGCGAACCCGGTATCATTGGAAATCTCTAGACGGGTAGAGACAGAAAATACCCTCATTAAAACAATTTTAAGACTGAAAAATGCGATTTTCTAAGATAAAAATTGTGTTCAAGTGCACTCGTGCACAAAGGGCACCAAAGACACTCACGACACCAAGGACGCTCTGACAAAGGAGCCAGTACTGGCGTTGCCTGATTTCAGCAAATCCTTCGTCTTGATCACAGAGCGGGAGCGCCACCGGTCTCGGGGTCGTCCTGGGCCAGATATTTGGGGATGCTAGGGAAAGGGTCATTGCCGATACCTCACACATGACTGCATCCCCAGAGAAGTATTCAGCCTGTGAAGCTGAATGTTTCGCGCTAGTCAGTGGAACATTTCCGCGACCGCCTGATCGACCGAAAAACAGAAATCGTCACCGACCACTGAGCTTTAAATTGGCCTTTGACTGCAGATAACTTTGCGCCTACAGAGGTGGCGGCAAACTCTTATGGAATACGACCATGACATTGGACATACACCAGGAGAACAGTACCGAAACGCAGACCTCCTCTCTCGATTACACGGTGGGGAGGGGTTGGAAAAATAGCACACGATAGTGCTGAAATGTTGGCTTTTCGTTAGGTATGAGATGTCGAAACGAGTACAATAGGCTGTTGAAATTCACCACGGAAACAATGTTTCTTAATATAACTTAGTTATTGAAGTTCTTGAAGGATAATCTTGATCGAACAGAGTACCGATATGTGCACCTTTTTCTTTTGTTTTGAAATACTCTAAGGATAACTATCTTAGCGACAATGATACAAAATACCCATCCTTATCAACTAATTGTATAGTATACCACCTCATGGGTGATCCCCTTGCCTGGAATTGTACTAGGGGATGCTCTTGTGTCGCATTCTGCAATGGTGAGGACAAGCATGATATCAACAAGATACAACTAGAAGTTAGATAAGAAGATTTAATATAGCCTAATCACGAAGCACGTCAATACTTCGTTGGTAAGAATGTCGATTCAGTGTTTAAAAAGTGGTATTTCCCACACTATTTCACGAATAACTTATCACTTCACTACAGATTACGCCGAAGATCAGGATTGGTGGGAAATCACCACTTGACTAACAGACACATGACGTTCAGACCATACCTCACCAGCAACTAGCACGGGACCGGAGGATCGCCACGATCGGGCCGCACCAAATAAAAGGAATAGACGAAGTGGTGTAAGGCATGGCCCCAGCAAGTGAGGAGGCCCAGGGAACACGCACCAGAGACCTGAGGAGAGTGGGAAGCCGCTTGTGGCTCAACACAGGCACCTATTTGGTGCGATACATTGCACAAAATTATGCTATTATTTGCACCCGACTGAGCATATTATATTATTGCAACCCCTACTGAGAGCAAGTCATTGAAACTAACGAAAGTAAATACTCCTTAACTTTTCTGATACATTATGTTCATACTAATTGGGGGAATGACACTCACTTGCCTACAGTTTTACCAAAAGTATGACCTTGCACAACATATAAATATGTTTAGGGTTACAGAAATTGGTGGCGGAGGTGGTGGGAGACCAAACACAACAACAAAACATATGAGCCTAAGAGCAAAATGAGATTTATTATTTAGGCTTAAGGGTGCACCGACTACAAGGCCATTTAACGCCCAAAAGTAACATGGGAGATTCAGCGTAGTTTGGCTGTTTTTATTTTACACAATCCGAGGGAAACCGTTTACATGAGGACGCTTGCAAACGTTTGATATTATTCCATGTTGAGTCATTACACGTTTACACATGGCTTGTAACTAACAAATTGAATGGGATTCTGACGACTAACAATGGACGCAACGAAATGTTGTCAAAGTTATCGTACGCACACTTTCGTTCGTTAGTTTGTTATTGGCTTACGACGCGTCAACTGTTCAGTCATATAGCGTCACCAATTTCTCGTGCCGATTGGTAGTGGGTGAAGAGTAGCAACAGGTCGGACTCGAACCCACAAACGTTCGGTCGGGAGATAAGTACCTTACCCATAGACTACTCGCCATATTTTTGTAGGCTAAAATGTCAGCACACCATACCAGTCATTTAAGATTATTTTGTTGGCAGCTAATTGCTTCATCACTAAACCACCAAACATATCTCAGCTACCATTTTCAACAACGACGCACGGTATCAATCCGATGTGTCATGAGCTATAATATTTGTTGGGGGACGTATATATTTTGCCGGCTAGGCCAAAACCAAATCGTCAGAAATAATTGAACACCATTGGCATACATTATATTCGTATTCTTCAACTGGAATTAGATATCTCGCTACATCATTTCACTTGGCTCGTGGCATTTATATACCCACGGAATTTTCACAATTTGTGGAAATGTTTAAGATAGTAAAATATATGAATGTTTGGTTCAGGTGTGTTATTTAATATTCATTTGAGGGTGCAAGTTCCTTTCAATGTTGGGCTTACCACCGATAATTTAAACTTCTAACATGGACCATTTTGAGTGTGCCCCAAATCCATTTGAACCTGCCTGTTGCCTTCATGCATTTTGCCCCCCCCGAAAAAAATGTCCGAAATCAGCGCCAGTGGTTGTGTTAATATATCAGAACGCTGGCTCTTCCGATGGTGATAGGCACCATTACACGTCAATATTTGTCTGGCCTTGGTAATGCAGGCGACTGAATAGCTCGTTTCGAGCCACTGGTTGCTTTGCATACAGAGCGAAGCACCAATAATTTTCCAATAATACTCAACACTGATGCATGAGCAACTTTAGTGCATACGTCCAAAGTGGAAAATAGACACACCCAAGCCCGACGGGCACTCTCTTGTGTCCCGCCTGTAGCCAAACGGCGCCTTGCAGACCACCTGCTACTTCAGCTGTGTACCACCCGTGTCAGATTCCCCGGCGTCGTCTCGGGCTGCTCCGATTGGTGGGAGCCGACCGCTTGCCATTGCCGGCGCTCAGCCATTGCCGGCACTCAGTCACGTGGGTCGGGCACTTAACACAGCGGAATGTCCACCCCAAGGCACTCCGCCGAGATGGTACGGCTGGCGTACAATTGGACCGCCGACATCGACTTCACCGCCAGCGCCATCTGGCACACTGAGCATCAGAGCTGCCAGTTTTCCTCTCCAAACACCGGCATGGGACATGGCACAACAGACTCTGGCACGACACGGCACGTATCCTTTTGGTGTACCACCATCCAGTTTGCTGTGCAAACTGGATGGTGGTACACCAAAAGGCATAGCAAAAGAAAATGGGCCAGTTTCAGGAGGAAATTTTGATTGAAGACGAAAACAAACAATACCAGAGCCGCAAAACATTCCACACAATGACGAAATCAGCACTGACTCTACATTTCAAGGTTGTTCCATGTATCATTACTTAAGCCTTTTCCCAAACAACTTCGGAACCTTGAGTTCAGCATTAAGGCAATGTTAGATCCATACTTCAATTGTATTGCTAGGTATAGGCCGACATTGGCACGGTGCATTCCGATATGGCACAGCAAAAGGTGCATGTACCATTTTACGGCTTGTCGTGCCATAACACGTGTCAAACAGTGACTCCGGGAATGATCTTTGGGGGAGGTAGCAAAAGCATCTCCAATATTCTGAGAGTTACTGAAAGCTATTGCAGAGAGCCTCAGAAACAGCTTTAGCAATGGCGGACACCGAACTATTTATTTTATACCAGACTCCTAAATCCTCCCATTCATGGATACTATTTTTATACTTTTGAATAGGCAAGTGCTGTCTCAATGTTGCCTTTGTCCCCAATATTTTTGAAAATATTTTTTTTGTCTTCAATAAATTTAATCAGAGTCCTTGTTTGGATGGTTTTATGCACCTATTGCTAAGCAGAGCTTGTTGCGTGAGCCCTGGCTCCACGACCCGAACCTTGAATTGCAGTTCAATGGCATAATTGTTTACCGAAAGTTTAACGTGCCGTCAATGCACCGACATGGCGGGCCGGTAGCTCGTTCCCGGCCTTATCGGGCCAGCTATCAACTAACCCTTCCAGCCGGGGGATAAATGCGAGCGCGCTTAGCGACTCGAACCCCGCGTTGCCAGTACAGAGGATGACCAGTGCAGGCCAGCGCTCTAGCCAACCGAGCTACCGGGGAGGCAGATTTTAACATTTATCATGGAACTATATGAAGTGTGCCCCAGTCCATTTGGGCCTGCTCATTGCCTTCACGTAGTGTGCCCCCTCCAAGAATAAAATAAATAAATGCCTGTGCTCACATCTACAAGTAATACTGAGGTGAAGTTCTGCCCACATTACCACTAATCAAATATGATCTATATCTAGCTAACTTGGTGCAAGACCTGCAATGAATAAACATACGCAACATACAACACGAATATATCATTACTCATCAACCGCTACCCATATTTGTGCACGATATGCAATAAATGAACATGCGCAACAAATTAAAAGGAACTAGATAAAATTCATCCATGGAAATGAACACGAGCAAACTTCATGCCCCGTCGAGATTGAAACTTGGATCGCAGTACTCAGAGTTCTGAGTGCCAACCATTACACCGCGGGGCCCGTACGGCGCGCCGCGACACTACGTCGTCACGAACAGCACTAGCAGACCACACAGCTGCCGGACGAGTCCCGCTGAGGGCGGTGGCCGACGCCGGCGCGCTCGTACTCGGCGGCGGGGACCGGCCACGCGAGCTGACTGTGTGCCGGCCGGGCGAGGTGCGTGTGTCCAGCGGCCTGACGCAGTGTCGGGTCCAGGAAACGGTGCCGACGCCGCCGCTCCTGCAGCGCGCGCAGGTGATCCGGCTGCCACGGCTCCGGCTCCGGGCTGCCGTATTCCTGCCGGCCCAGCCAAGGTGGTCACATATAGCGCGCGGGTACTCCGACCACCACGGCTCCGGCTCCTGTATTCCTGCCGGCCCAGCCAAGGTGGTCACATATAGCGCGCAGGTGCTCCGGCTGCCACGGCTCCGGCTCCGAGCTGCCGTATTCCTGCCGGCCCAGCCAAGGTGGTCACATATAGCGCGCGGGTACTCCGGCTGCCACGGCTCCGGCTCCGGGCTGCCGTATTCCTGCCGGCCCAGCCAAGGTGGTCACATATAGCGCGCGGGTACTCCGACCACCACGGCTCCGGCTCCGGGCTGCCGTATTCCTGCCGGCCCAGCCAAGGTGGTCACATATAGCGCGCAGGTGCTCCGGCTGCCACGGCTCCGGCTCCGGGCTGCCGTATTCCTGCCGGCCCAGCCAAGGTGGTCACATATAGCGCGCAGGTGCTCCGCCACGGCTCCGGCTCTGTATTCCTGCCGGCCCAGCCAAGGTGGTCACATATAGCGCGCGGGTGCTCCGACCACCACGGCTCCGGCTCCGGGCTGCCGCATTCCTGCCGGCCCAGCCAAGGTGGTCACATATAGCGCGCGGGTACTCCGCCACCACGGCTCCGGCTCCGGGCTGCCGTATTCCTGCCGGCCCAGCCAAGGTGGTCACATATAGCGCGCGGGTACTCCGACCACCACGGCTCCGGCTCCGGGCTGCCGTATTCCTGCCGGCCCAGCCAAGATCGTCATTATAACCATAGGGAAAACGACACATTGGGTGATACACAGAGGAGCACGCGGCTGGTCGCTCTGCACACATACCAATTTGAGCCAAACTTGTGTGCGGATTTCTCAAACTGATGGCATTGGATGAAGACAAGTTACTTGTTTTGGTGTCTCAGGTTGTTATGAATGATTCACTTAATTGTCCTAAGGATTTCAAATCGTTTACCTTTTTGAAGAACAAATTGAGTGCATTTCAGTCCCTGGCTATATGTGAAGATTCGCACACGGCATGTTCCAACGGCACTTCCACACATTTCGCAAGGATGTTTGGCTGTGTTAATTAATGTTCATTTGGTTAACTAAAATGCATGGTGTTATAAACTTTACATCACTAAAAACTATCCATAATGTCTTAGCTTTGTCCGAATTGTGTCCAATAAGGATGTGTCTTGACTCTAAAGCATCCTCAAACTCACTCTCTAGTGCTGGGAGCCTCATTGCTATGTCGCACACACACATCGGCCGCCTGGGTCCGACGGTAAGAGAACATCCTAAGCGTGCCAGTCTCCACGGGATCTACATTGCCGGTCGGAAGCGTGGCAGGGGACTTACTTCCCAAGGACAGAAACTGGAACGTCACGCAACATAACATTACTGTTCCGAATGGACCAAGACTTCAACATTACTGCCACCGAGCCGAAGACGAAGGGCGAACCTTCTCCGGATACGTTTACACAAGCTTTGCGTCGCGCGAGCAAAAACAAAACAAAACATGCTCACTCTCTTGGGAAGTGAGAATCGATGTAAACTCGCGTTCGAACATCGAACCACATACGCAACTTGAGGTAGCTGCTACGCATCTTGTTCTTTTTGCCGAGGCTTGCACAGGCATCCAAAACAACTGTTCAAAACAACTGTTCAAAACAACTGCTCTAAATACAATGACGGCACTGGCATCCGGTTGGCGGTCGCGTCTGCGCCGTGACATATTGCATGTCAAGACTGCGTTTTTGCCGTAACGTCACGCACCAGTGACGCAACCACAGATCAGCTGACATTTATCACTCACGATATTAGCCATTATTAGCATTTGTTTCCAATGTCATTCTGGGTTCATCAATCGGCTACCGGAATTTGTCCTACCTGTTAATGCCGCGATGAGTCTAAATGCTCCGAGGAAAATTTCAAACATGCTCAATGAAGCAACATATTTCTTTTTAATTACATGACCACTGCAGTCGAAGCGCCCCTAAACACCACAAAGCAAGATTTTCGGCACATTCGCGGTGGGGCACCTTGATTCCCGGCGTCATCAATTGAACGTGAATAGTTTCATAACTCCAGCATTTTCTTCCCAGGTAGGTCTCGGATATTCCTGTTAGACTTACGACTATTTCCTCAAGGTATTTGTCAAAATATCATCCTATCAACAATCACATACAACCATCACTAAGAACTGTATGTAAACAAGAGGTCACGCGCCGAGAGGAGTCAGTACGCAAATCTGACAAGGTGAGAGGGTCAGTATAACCGTCTCACCTTGTCCCGCCGCCTCAGCCTGACCCTGCCACCTTATCCTGCCACTTCAGCCTGACCTGGCCACCTGCCATTTGGTCCCGCCACTTCAGCCTGACCATAACACCGGACTCGATACTTCAGCTGATCCTGCACCTGACCCGCTCCATCAGCCTGACACCTGCCTGACCCCGTCACCCGACCCGCTGTTTCAGGCTGACGCCGCCACTGCAGCGCGACACTCCAGGCTCCTACCTCGTCTCGGCGCAGAGCCAGCAGCAGCTCCAGCCGATCAGAGCCGACCGCGTCCCGGAAGTCCACCGGCTCCCGGCCGTTCTGCGGGACAGGGCTGATAGTCAGGGACACCCACCGGAACAATCTCCGGCTCCCGGCCGTTCTGCGGGCCAGGGCTGACGGTCAGGGACACCCACCGGAACAATCTCCGGCTCCCGGCCGTTCTGCGGGACAGGGCTGATAGTCAGGGACACCCACCGGAACAATCTCCAGCTCCCGGCCGTTCTGCGGGCCACAGACGTCAGGACACCGGAACAATCTCCGGCTCCAGGCCGTTCTGCAGGACAGGGCTGATAGTCAGGGACACCATCGGAACAATCTCCAGCTCCCGGCCGTTCTGCGGGACAGGGCTGATAGTCAGGGACACCCACCGGAACAACCTGCTATCAACATTGGCTGAATTTTCACTGGCTTCTGGTTTCAGCCGAATAACATAAGCTGATTGGAAAATACAACTCGGCGTTAAGCATAGGTCGGTGAAACTCGCCCGAAATCCGGAGTGTGCCCACCTGACACGCCTGCCATCCACACAGTGTCAGTCCATCACATACACAGTGGGTCCATCTGACACCACGTCCAGTGTGTCCACCTGACACTTCCCACGTTCAGTCTGTCCATCTGACATTCACCACGTCTAGTGTGTCCACCTGACACTCACCACGTCCGCAGTGTGTCCACATGATACTCACCACATCAATAGTGTTGATCTGACACTCATCACGTCCACATTTGTCCACCTGACACGACCCGTCCACAGTGTCCACCTGACACCCACCACATCCAGTGTGTCCACCTGACACTCAGCACGTATACAGTCTGTCCACCTGACACTCACCACGTCCAGCGTGTGGTCGGAGGCACCCAGCCGCAGCAGCAGCTGGCGCAGCTGTTGGTCGGCGGCGCCGCTGGCGTAGTGCAGCGCCGTCCGCCGGTGTCCGTCCCACACAGAGTCCACCGCGTCCAGCCCGGCAGCCAGCCGACCGACGGCCGGGCCGCGGCCCAGCAGGGCGGCCAGCACCAGCAGCGGGGTACCGCTGCCCTGTCGAGGACACTGGGGTCAGCACCAGCAGCGGGGTACCGCTGCCCTGCCGGGGACACTGGGGTCAGCACCAGCAGCGGGGTACCGCTGCCCTGCCGGGGACACTGGGGTCAGCACCAGCAGCAGGGTACTGCTGCCCTGCTGGGGACACTGGGGTTAGCACCAGCAGCAGGGTACCACTGCCCTGCAGGGGACGCTGGGGTTAGAACCAGCAGCAGGGTGCCGCTGCCCTGCCGGGGACACTGGGGTTAGCACCAGCAGCAGGGTACCGCTGCCCTGCCGGGGACACTGGGGTCAGCACCAGCAGCGGGGTACCGCTGCCCTGCCGGGGACACTGGGGCCGGCACCAGCAGCAGAGTACTGCTGCCCTGCTGGGGACACTGGGGTTAGCACCAGCAGCAGGGTACCACTGCCCTGCAGGGGACACTGGGGTTAGCACCACCAGCAGAGTGCCGCTGCCCTGCCGGGGACACTGGGGTCCGCACCAGCAGCAGGGTACCGCTGCCCTGCCGGGGACATTGGGGTTAGCACCAGCAGCAGGATACCGCTGCCCTGCCGGGGACACTGGGGCCAGCACCAGCAGCAGGGTACCGCTGCCCTGCCGGGGACACTGGGGTCAGCACCAGCAGCAGGGTACCGCTGCCCTACCGGGGGCACTGGGGTCAGCACCAGCAGCAGGGTACCGCTGCCCTGCCGACCGTCGCTGAGTCAGCACTAGCTGTGATGTTCCACTACCCTCCGGAGTCACTGGAGTCACTACCAGTCGTGAGGTACGACTGCCCTCTTCGGGCTGGGAGCAGTCACTGAGTCCAGATATCAAGTTGCGACAGAAGAATCAGCAATGCACGCCAACCTAATCCGATCCATACGGGCCTCCCAGATAACACGACCTTCCCAATCAGATTAGCCGCGCTATTGGCACCCGGCAGGAATTACGCCTTCTGGCGGTGTTCGCATAGTCAGCGCTACCAGTAGGCCAGGTGCAGACAGTGGTTACATAATGGTGTAACAAGGGTAAGCAGCCGAGCGGGATGGCACAGCCACATGATTGGCTGAACGTTAGGCAAATATAAGCCGGCGTGACGCGTGGGTATCGTCCTCCGAGACTGGCGGCTGGGCGACTTAGTAACCATGGTAACGGAAGTGCTCAGAGGATGACGCCGAGGTCTCACCGAAGGTCGCGCGTGCCACAGCTGCCGGTCGGTCAGCTGGTCGGCCAGTCGCGCGAACAGCTCGTGGTCGGAGCCGCACCGCAGGCACTCGTGCAGCGCGTCCACACGCGCCTGCACGGAGCGCCGCTCGTGGAGGAACTCCGCCACCGGTCCGTCCCCAACCGGCGGCAAGCCAGACCCGTCCACAGCCGGCTGCAGGCCAGGCTCGTCCCCAGCCGGCGGCAGGCCGGACCCGTCCCCAGCTGGCGGCAGGCCAGACCCGTCCCCAGCTGGCGGCAGGCCAGGCCCGTCCCCAGCCGGCGGCAGGCCAGACCCGTCCCCAGCCGGCGGCAGGCCAGACCCGTCCCCAGCCGGCGGCAGGCCAGGCCCGTCCCCAGCCGGCGGCAGGCCAGGCCCGTCCCCAGCCGGCGGCAGGCCAGACCCGTCCCCAGCCGGCGGCAGGCCAGGCCCGTCCCCAGCCGGCGGCAGGCCAGGCCCGTCCCCAGCCGGCGGCAGGCCAGGCCCGTCCCCAGCCGGCGGCAGGCCAGGCCCGTCCCCAGCCGGCGGCAGGCCAGACCCGTCCCCAGCCGACTCCAGCTCGGACCAGCTCCCAGCCAGCAGCGGCTCCAGCCAGTCGCAGCCGCGCACCAGCAGCGGCGTCAGCTCCGTTCGCGGTGAGTCCGAGATCCAGGCGGCGACCGTGGCGCGCAGGAGCGCCGACAGCGCCGCATCGCCGCGCACGCGCTCGGCCAGACACAGGTTGTCGACGCCACGCTCACAGACCACCTCTGGCCCAACTGAGGAGGACAGTCGAGGTCATCAGTGCACGCGGACAGTCAGTGGAGGAACGTCCACAGAAACCAGGTCCGGAACAGCTGACAACTGTACGTCGACGCCGCTACACTGCGTGTGACTGACTACATGAGGAACAAAACATCCGAGGAACTAACGTGCAAATGGGACAATGGAAACATGTATGATCACAGCCGAAAGGTACATGACTAAAGCAAGGCCTCGGTGGACATGAACTCGCATTCGGTGTTACGAAGAGCGCAAGTTATTGCAATACAGTCGGCCTGTGGGATAGTATTGTGTTCGCCATCCGTATTATTCAGCATTGTATTGTGTCCGCCATTCACAATGCTGTACAATGCACAATGCACAAAATCACAACATCATGTCGAACCACAAGATTATATCAACTGATAAGATACATGAGATACATGAGAACCACAAGATTATATCAACTGATAAGATACGTGAGAACTAACCAAAGTTAGTTAGTTATTTGGGTTTTAGGGCTCATCGACTACTGAGGTCAGAACTAACCAAAGCCATGACTACCCAAGGGGAGGGTTAGATGGTCGAGTGGTTAAGGTGTCAAGCTCTGGGCACCAAAAGTACCAGGTTCAACACTCACACCACTCAGGAAATTCCCCAATCCCGCGGCCCACCGGCGAAACGATGTAGGCGGCGCCATTAGCCGTGATCGTGCATAAAGTACATCGAATACCACCCAATAAAAAAGACTATTCAAAGGGTTTTTCAGCTTGAGATGGCAGCACATCCAACATACTGGTATTTCGCAACTTCACGTTCAATCACATAGCCAATATTGACAAAACGAGGTGTTCAGTGGTCGAGACACATATACACTGGGGCACAACTCGCCGAACAATTCACATCAATGACGCACTCATGCAGCGCGAAACACGTCCAGCTGTTGTTGGCGTGTGGCCTGGCGAGGAGCAAAAGGCAGTTGACTGAGATGCTGCACAGGACCGTAGACCATTCTCGGCATCCAGCATTCGTTCTGAGGCTGAGAAGCGTGATCGTATTTGCCGTTCTCATGTCCGGCCGTGACTGTGCGCTTGGTGGTTTGCTGTGTGACTACAAGGCAAACTAATGGCACTCAATTAAACATTTGGGCTCGAGATCACGCCGGACACAGCTCATCACATCGGCCTCGTATCCGTGAAACAGCATGAGTCAGTTTCCACAAAACACTTGTCTGAAGCGTCCGCGGAGGCGCTCGACAAGCGATACCAAAAGATGGGCTATGAGCTCCCCTGCTGCCGGTACAGAAACGGGCAACATAGGTACCTGTGGACCGACCGCACCTCCGCTCTGTGGGCGGTCCGCCGACAAACACGCGTCAGGAGACAAGGTGGCGAGGCACAACATGCTGTGCGGGAGCGGTGAATACCGCCACAGATCCTTGAAAAATGGCTGGGAGCTTCAGAGGCAAGCGGATACGACTATTAACGCTGGCAAAATAAACGAAAAGGCATGCATAGTCCTGAAGCAGAAGTTAAAGCATGGTATGGACAACGTTTCAGAAGTTAATCGTCTCAGTTATTTATTCGCAATGGATGACGTCTATTCGCTTAAATTGCTTCGCCTAAAAATCCCGAACTACCTAACACGAGAAGGGTAAGCCCGTTTTCGAACGAGGGGATGGTCGGTTTGACCAAGATCAAGTCGCCTTCGGAGCGCGCCTTCGGAGCGCGCGGCACGTGGGACCACTTAGTCCGACGACGGTTCGGGACTTGCGGACGCACCTGCCTGTAGCAGAGCAGCCATCACGGGCACGGACAGCCCACTCTGGACGGCATGTGTCACCACGTTCTGACGGCGGTAGCAGGCAGCGACCAGCAGCCGGCGGGTCTGGCGGTCACCGGCCGAACTGCAGGTTCTCACGCTCGCCGACAGGAGGCACGTCAGCACGTCGGTCGATATGGACGGATTCAGGAGCGCGAATATCAGCGGCATGTCCTCCTGCGAAGGTGATGCATTGTGGAGGTCTTGGGTCTCACTAGTACCCACAGCCACAGAGACCTACCACAGTATCGACACTAAATAGTTAGCCACAATTAGCTAACATAACAAAGATATGTGGCCGAGCAGAAAACATGCAACGACATATCACTGTTCAAACACAACTTATAGGTAAAGCGAGGAACACCGGAAAGGCAGACATGACATTCTCTGCCTGGCACAGCTTATGTATGTATGAAGATTATATCAAAATATATAGGCATCACGTACATACGAATTCGGCGTGCCTGTTCATCGCCATCATCACTTCAATGGCTAATTCGTCCACCGACCAGAAGGATCAATGATGTATGTTTGCGCACGTGAGCCATCAGGCAACGGAGGTCGCACCGCAACAAGGGCCTACTGCGCACAGCCGGCGCGCAACTCGGACTAGGGGCCACAGGACGCAGCACGAAGCACTCACGCCGTGTTCGTCCCTCATGTGCAGACCGAGAGAGGCGCCCTTCTCCACCAGCTGGCGGCACATGGCGACACTGCCCGACCGTGCCGCGAAGTACAACACCGGAGCGCCTAGCTCCGACTGCTTTCGGAAGTTGGGATTCACTTTCTGGCCAAGAGGTGACGCCAGCAGCTGTGCCAGGCCGCATTCATCGCGAGCTAGCACGAAAAAGGCACACTTCTGGAAACAGCGAATGCCCAGCAATCAGCTCTGTAGCGTGGTAATGGCTAATGTTGCTACTTTCTATTTCAGTTGTGGTACTGAGATGAAACATGTAACAAATATAAGTGCAAGGAATGCATGTACACATAAAAGTGAACTTCAGGGACTCATCGAGCATCAACACACGCAATATATATGCAAATAAACACTAAATATAGATGCAAAGCACATTTACACAACTCCTCTGGGTCAAAGCATTACAAAAGCCTTGGTAAATTATAGGTAAACAATACATACCAGTAAGACATATATATATATATATATATATATATATATATATATATATATATATATATACATAAATTGTTTATTCATAGCAAGCATTATTTGAATGCATAGTACTTGGGTGTTGGAATAGCTATGACTTTGTTTAGTCGTACAAACTCAGCCGATCGACAGCGTACCTCACCAGCTGGATATAGGATAATTTGGAGGAGGCTGGCAACGTCGCAAATGAAAAACTTGCAAAAAAACGGTTCCAAAAAGACCAAAGCATGTTGAATTATCTCCAACATTAGAAGACTGCCTCACAAACAAGTTATGGCTAAGAGAACCTGTGGTCACCAGGCAGACTGGACACCACGTCACTGACCATGGTGGCGTCGATGTTGAGGATGAGGGAGATGATGGCCTCGTGGCCCGTGTCGAGCGCCAGGCGCTTGAGCGTGACGCCGTCTCGCGACAGGTCGGTGCGGCACCACAGGTTCAGCAGACGCCGAACGTCTCCCACACGCTGACTGGCCACGGCCTCCCACAGTCCGGGCGAGAACAGCTCGAACACGGCCGACAGCTCCGGACACTGCGGCACAGCAGCATACTGACAGGGCGGGCAGCAGCCGACAGCTCCGGACACTGGAGACACAGCAGCATACTGACAGGGCAGGCAGCTCCGGACACTGCGGCACAGCAGCATACTGACAGGGCGGCAGCAGCTCCGGACACTGCGGCACAGCAGCATACTGACAGGGCGGGCGGCAGCTCCGGACACTGCGACACAGCAGCATACTGACAGGGTGGGCAGCAGCCGACAGCTCCGGACACTGGAGACACAGCAGCATACTGACAGGGCGGGCAGCAGCTCCGGACACTGCGGCACAGCAGCATACTGACAGGGCGGGCCGACAGCTCCGGACACTGGAGACACAGCAGCATACTGACAGGGCAGGCAGCTCCGGACACTGCGGCACAGCAGCATACTGACAGGGCGGGCAGCAGCTCCGGACACTGGAGACACAGCAGCATACTGACAGGGCGGGCAGCAGCTCCGGACACTGGAGACACAGCAGCATACTGACAGGGCGGGCAGCAGCTCCGGACACTGGAGGCACAGCAGCATACTGACAGGGCGGGCAGCAGCTCCGGACACTGAGACACAGCAGCATACTGACAGGGCGGGCAGCAGCTCCGGACACTGGAGACACAGCAGCATACTGACAGGGCGGGCCGACAGCTCCGGACACTGGAGACACAGCAGCATACTGACAGGGCGAGCAGCAGCCACACTGACACTGGAGACACAGCAGCATACTGACAGGGCGGGAAGAGCCGACAGGGCAGCAGTCGACAGCTCCGGACACTGGAGACACAGCAGCATACTGACAGGGCGGGCCGACAGCAACAGCTCCGGACACTGGAGACACAGCAGCATACTGACAGGGCGGGCCGACAGCTCCGGACACTGGAGACACAGCAGCATACTGACAGGGCGGGCCAAGCAGCTCCGGACACTGGAGACACAGCAGCATACTGACAGGGCGCAGACGCCGGACACTGCGGCACAGCAGCATACTGACAGGGCGAGCAGCTCCGGACACTGGAGACACAGCAACATACTGACAGGGCGGGCAGCAGCTCCGGACACTGGAGACACAGCAGCATACTGACAGGGCGGGCAGCAGCTCCGGACACTGCGGCACAGCAGCATACTGACAGGGCGGGCCGACAGCTCCGGACACTGGAGACACAGCAGCATACTGACAGGGCGGGCCAACAGCTCCGGACACTGGAGACACAGCAGCATACTGACAGGGCGAGCAGCAGCTCCGGACACTGGAGACACAGCAGCATACTGACAGGGCGGGCCGACAGCTCCGGACACTGGAGACACAGCAGCATACTGACAGGGCGAGCAGCAGCTCCGGACACTGCGACACAGCAGCATACTGACAGGGCGGGCCGACAGCTCCGGACACTGGAGACACAGCAACATACTGACAGGGCGGGAAGCAGCTCCGGACACTGGAGACACAGCAGCATACTGACAGGGTGGGCAGCAGCCGACAGCTCCGAACACTGGAGACACAGCAACATACTGACAGGGCGGGAAGCAGCTCCGGACACTGCGACACAGCAGCATACTGACAGGGCGAGCAGCAGCTCCGGACACTGGAGACACAGCAGCATACTGACAGGGCGGGCAGCAGCCACCACCGACTGCCACACAGCTGCAGCAGCACAGCCACACAATTGTAGCAGCAGACTGCCACACAGCGGTCATCACCGACTACAGTATAGCTGTCGATTTCGTCTCAGAAGTTGATTGAACGAAAGAAGTAAAAAATAAAATAACACCTTCCATAAAGCGACAGCCTTGTTTAGCAGGCACCATCCCTTCCGGCTACCCAGTGACCACCACGAGGTGACATCTCACACTCACCCGCTCCACCTGATCGCGCACGGAGACGTCTGTCAGCGCCTCTAGCGGGTCGGCACCGCACTGCAGCAGCGCGTGGACGGCCGCCAGACGGCGCCGGTGGACGGCCACGTGCAGTGGCGCCACCAGTCGCGAGCCGACGCGTGGGCTGTTCGGTTCGGCAGGGTCTGTGCTCGAGCTGCCCGGGTCTGTACCCGGGCTGCGCCGGCACGAGCTCGGGTCATCAGGGTCTGGGCACGAGTTGCCCCGGTCTGTTCCCGAGCTGCCCCGGTCCGGGCTCGAGGGGTCCGGGCCGGGCTCGTCCGGGTGCACGCCGGCCACCACCAGCAGGAAGATGAGCTCAGATGAGGCGGCATCGTCGCAGTGTTCCACCACGTGATGCAGAAGCTGGTGACCCGTCTGTGGAAGACGTGCATAATAGTATTATATTATGCTGGTCGGAGCCAAAATAGCATTGCTATATACACATGCTGCATAGTGCATACTAAGGGTCGGGATGGGGACGTTCAGCTTATCACTCAGGCTTTCATTATTTAGCAGCACTATACTTGCGACTTACTTAAGTACATCAAAACAGCACACAGCCAATAGAATAGCACACACTCATCAATAGATGCAACTCATTGGTAGCAAACAGCCCTTGGAATAGCCAAGATAATTGGCATATCATGAAATAATAGAGCAAAGGATATGGGAGATTTCATAGAAACCCATTGAAATTCCATTAATGTTTTTGTTCATATAAAAAATGCCATCATGTCCTCCAAAACCTGCATTAGTCAGAACAAGGCTAAAACATACTCATATGGTTTGCCCTTTGAGTGTGGATTCTGACTGGTTTTGTAAAAACAGATATGTGGTAAACATTATGCATTTGTCCCATGCAAATTTTCCCCATTCTTGCACTTCCATGTGCCAGGTTCTTTCCCTTAATTTAACCAAGTGAATAAACTATTGCACTGCATTCACTCCAGCACCATTGGGGACAGGCTCAGATGACAACAGACTCAGATTCAGATTTGCTTTATTAACACAACATCCACATTGGTGGTGCCTAATGTTTCCAAGTTGTCTGTATATCACAAGGGAATGTAAAATCATACATACATGATTTTACACTGACATCCCACATACATTGTGCAATGGGCACTCACATCATACATACTTCATGCAAACAATTTACACAGATTGGTGAAATGTTTTTCTGCTTAATACAAATCGCAATACTTAAAGAAACAGTCCTAGCCCCCACTACAAAATCATGACTGTGTTCATTGTAATTAGTATGCATGCCACTGCAAAGGAACTGTCTTCCACTTATTCTGGATCTAATTCTTGTCAGTCAAAATTCACAAGCTTTGGGAGATTGTTGACCCAGTCTGTGAATGATGCAGGTTGTCCAGATTGGATAGTGCTGTCAGCTGCACATATGCAATGATGCGACTAAATATAAAGACTGATGCTATCAAATTTGCATCTGCCACTGAGCACTAAATTTTTGTTGGCTGTACACTTAAATTCATAACTTCTTTTTGTACATGGTGTAGCTCAGCACTATCACAGGCACAGCAACTTGTGATGCAGTAGCATAAAAGCAGACATGTAAGATATATTATCAGTTATATGGTGTTGCGCAAGATGACATGATATGCATGCATAATAAGCCGCCAGCACTGTATATTTACGAAAAATTATATCAAGGTGATTTTTGTAGGTTCAATGTATATCCATGATTAGACCCATATTTTTGGCAACAAGGACTCAACTGTACCACCAAATTTGGTGGTAATACTTGGTACATCACAAAGCACTGGATGGATTCCAGACAATTATTTGGGTCTTGGTAGTATTTACGTTCATATTGTTGAAACAAAACTAGTTATACCATGCTAAGAATTCCCATTCAAATGTAGCCTTCATATTGCAAAGTTTGCTTTTCATCCAGAAACTAATAGCTCAGTGCCATTGGTTAGTGCTACTGTAGCTCATGGCAGGTGCGGATCTCATATTTGAACCTGTTGTGTATGTAAAAAGATAGATAATTGTGCAACCAGATGGTTAATATGTTGCAGTCTAAGTTTTACCAAAATGGTTTCATGTGCAATACTTGAAAGCATTTTGATCAGATGATTTCTAGAATATGCTTATCTCTGCTGGGTTAACTATACTAAACATGTTACTATTTTTGCTCCTAGATCCACAAAAACCTTTCACCTTTGCTAATGAGTGTGAATTACAATCCTGTCAAATATTCACTTAAATGTAAATGAGGAATTAGAGAACCATATAACAAATGGCATGCTTCAGAACAAGCCTACATAAATACTCACAATGGTTCCTCCAGCCAAAATCAGTGACCTGGCACCTCCAGGATTCTGTGCAAATATGCACCTTTTGATTTCATCTGCATGTGCACTACATCGTTCTGCCATAGTCGCTATAAATGTGCTTCAGAGTATCAAGTTCTTCCTTGTAAAATGCTTGCAATGAAGGCATTATATACGAAGTCACTGTCTACATTGGTGCAATGACATGCTGATCCAACTTGGTGCAAGACAGCTTGAAACTGTCTTGGTGATAACATTTTCATGACACTGCAAAATCAACATTTCATGACACTTCAATCACCCTCTGCAGCTTGACAGACATCTCATTACATGATTTATAATTGTAATGGAAGTTACATAGGGATCATGATCAATGTGACATGAATTAATAAAAAGCCTACAAGTAGGGTGCACACACAAATACACCCAATAGCTGTAGAAGTGTAGTCATACAGGGGGAGGGAGGGGGCAGCTAGTTTATAAAACATTGTCACAAAACATAGAAAAGAGCAATTTAAGGATTGAGCAAGTGAAGAGATGGAGTGATGGAAAATAATTGATTCTCTGAGTGTCAGAACAGGTTTCTATTTATAGGCAGTATGTATGTATGTAAGAGGTGAGTACTTACAGGTATGCAAGAGATGAAACATGACAGTGGTGAGCCATCCTTGGGTGGCATCAGGGAGATTGGTGTTTACCATGAGCACTTCAACATCAACCTACCAACTGGGATAAATTTTGGGTAAAGGCAATTTTGGAATTCCTTTGTCAAATTTAATGTACACACAAATCTGAAAACCTTTCATGGCATGACAGAGTGCCTAGAAAGTCTGCTGGGTGCCTACAAAGCTGCATTGTTATTGTGCTTTAAGGTATTCATGGACAGGTTTTACACATATAATTTGTCCATAAAGCAATAATATTCAGATGTGTCTTACCCTTTTCAGTAATCTTTACCTTTTGGCTGACACATACTGCCAAGGTTAGTGCTTTGTAAAGAGGTATACAGTGGGGAACAGTAATGTATTAGGGAGTCAGAGAAGTGACATCACAGGAGTTGGGTGTCGATGACTGGTTAGGTTAGGTTGTAATCTAACATAGCCTAACCTAGGTTAGGTTGTAACTCAAATACCTGCACATTATTGCATGAATATACTGAATTGATTCACCATGATAATACACTAATCAAACTTGAAGAGTAGCTTCATTTCTCTACACTTCATTTTTCTTAACTCCCATGATAAATATATTCTGATGACAACATATTAGTAGATGCAGTGGCTACTCTAAGCATATCATTTCTGCTCAGGGTACACTTTCCAGTTCCTGTGTCTTGCCCTGTCTATCTGATAACCATACTTTTATTTAATCTAAGGGACTGACATGCCTGCAGATGTGAGCTCCCCTTGATCAGCCACAGAACTCATCTCTGGGCAAGTGATGCTCAAGAATTTGGGGAGCCAACCAGGTGAGAGAACCAGGTGAGAGAACCCATCCTAACCTAACCTAACCAGACATCAACACCAACTCCTGATGTCACTTCACTGACTCCTGTGATGCCACTATTCCAATCTGCACACTTCTCTACAAATCACTAGCCTTGGCAGTAGATGCCAGCCAAAAGGTATATTTCCCCCTTTTTTACCCCATGTCATTATATTGTATTCAATTTACCCCATCCCCTGCACCTTGCCTTCATGAGCCCTATCCTTTGTCCCCTTCACATTCATTGTCCAGGAGGAACATTGCTATGGGATGTCAGGAATAAAATAATATTACAACTAGATGGATGGACCTTCAATAATGCCCACAATACTCAACATCCCCATATTCAATATCAATGTATAGAAGCTGTTCAGCTTTAAATTCAACTTTTAAAATTGACGTAAATTGACAGCTTTTCTGTGGCATCACTAGTGACTGACCTATGATATCAATACCCTGAAGAAAAACCCTGAAACCCAGAAGACAAACAGCATACACTCTTGCTATTGACCAGCTACATTATTGGAACACACATGCAGAGCAATGAACACAATTACATGGTTAGTTTTGTTGAAAATTGTAAGAATTTGGTGTGGGATTCCCTTGCAATCATTGGTTTGTAAGTTGGTTGTGCAACACTTGAAAATATTGCATACCACATTAGTAATTCAGCTTCTGGGCATCGGGATCCTTCAGTGCATACCTCGAATTTCCCCGTCTTTATATATTTTCAGAATCAAACAACAATAAGTAAAAAATACAACTCACTTTATCTGACTACAACTAGGTAGGTACCTACCTACGCAATTGAGCTCCTGAAAGAAACGTTTTTTTAAACGAATTCTGGAACAAATTTAGTATTAGTACTCAGTTTGTAACCTCTGATCGGAATGTCTGGAGCAACTCAGCTGTTTGTGCTTGGATTATGATTACGAATATGACGCAGATGCTTCGAACAGCTCGTGCATATGGGGCAGATTTGGTCAATATTACCCTGTATTGTAGTTCCTGTATTGGTATACGTGAAATAGGCATTCAAAATAAGGCCTCTGAATTGAAGAAAAGTTCAGTGTGAGGTATGCATGAAAGGAATCACACCATCAATAATAACGAAATAATGATGGGACAAATTGTTTTCGTTGTACGTCCAATGCGGACATCTGGGGATATCCAGTAAAGAAAGAAAACGGGGCGGGGATGGCCGAGTTTGCACATTCGCCATTAACCGCGAATGTGCATAAAGTGTGTCGTGAACCAACCAATAAACAAACAACAAAGAAAGAAAACAGGTAGGCTCCTGTATGACATTTTACAAGGGAATAAAATGTCATACAAAGGCTGAAGGTTGGGCACATGAAGACTTAGTCTTAGTCCGCTGTTGGCGGCTGCAGGCTGCTGTATCTGGAAACAATCAAGAACTTCAAGACGTTGCTCAACTGAATATCGACGTATCTGGGAGGTGTTCGACATGTCTGGGAAGTGTTCGAGGCTACTGGTAACTGAAAAACACTGTTCCGCTGATTTCATTCAAGTGTATTGGAACCGACGTTTGCATAAATGTGCGGTGATTACACGACAGACTACGTGCCGTCATGGTGAAACTGCATTAATTGGCATCCATCGGATGGGTTTTTCACCACTCGGCGCAACGAGTGAACCGGCATCCACCCAAAACCTATGACGACCATCTCAGCAAGCCTTTTACTGCCGCATGCTAATGCGTTTGGCACTTCGTTGAAACTCGTTTTGACCTAACCTTCAGAAAGCAGACGCCAAAATGCCTGGTCTCTTGACATCACATTAATGATGAGTACAATAACCCCCAGCATACCATTGGGGGTAGATGTTGGGAGCTATAATCATGGTTTCATTATATAGCCACGAGGTAGATTAACACATAGTTACAAAATCCGAATGAGCCGTTCCCCAGTCTGGAACCAACCGGAATATCACATCCTGAATCTCATCACGTGCTGAGGTAATTCACAAGGTGACAGTGACGTCGCCTATTTTGGTAAGACGCCTCCCATCCCTCTGCTAGCGCCGTCTACTGCCACTGCCAACGCCACTGGATCGGATCGAACTTGAACAGGTCCGGGTGGCCCTGGTGCGGGGTGGTGGCGCCGAAGTCGGTCTTGCTCCACTGGAACGGCGGCTGCTGGTCGTACGTGGGTCCGGCGATGGAGATAAACTGGCCACTGGGCACCTATGGGTCGGGGCGTCACGTGATGCTAGCACAGCCGGCATATAGGGCACATGCACATTGCCACACAGTGGTACAGATTGTTATACAAACACGCGCACGACCCGAACAAGCCACCTTCTCCCGAGCACTCAACCAATGCAATTAGGCGCATCTGTAGTGCCGAGGCAGCAACCGGATCTACCGGTGTCTAGGCAGTTACCTGATCTACCGGTGTCTAGGCAGTTACCTGATCTACCAGTGTCGAGGAAGTAACCTGATCTACCGGTGTCTAGGCAGTTACCTGATCTACCAGTGTCGAGGAGAACCTGATCTACCGGTGTCTAGGCAGTTACCTGATCTACCAGTGTCGAGGAAGAAACCTGATCTACTGGTGTCGAGGAAGTAACATGATCTACCGGTTTCCAGGCAGTGGCATAATTTGGTGTAAGTAGGCTTACATTCTTTCTCCGGGAATTTTGCTAGCCGACAAGGCCGCACGACGTCTCACCAGATCACGTCCACAAGCCGTCACCTAACATGTTTAAAGGACACTGGTCGAACAGCCGGACCAGAACGACTTTCACCTGCGCAGATAAACAGAGGAGGGGAGAAAGGTATGACTGAAGTCAGGGACTCCAGAGCGTTGAAAATTCCACATCGCCACCAGCTCCAGAAAACAAGAACGTCAAACTCCTCGACGGTACTGGAGGAAAGGCATGACGGCAGGAAAAAAAACGAAATTAAAATGGCACTCTGCCGACAAATCGACACTTGAACCTTTTACTCGGAGCCTAGGGAATGCTTGGAGAGGAATGAAGAGGCGAAGGAGAAACTACGACGAAAACTGATGCACAGCTGCGAAGGAGACACACGGACAAGGAAAATCACGAGGAGAATCACGGAGAGTCACTGAGAGAAAGGAGTCACTTGATCGGAGCAGAGTTCGAGTCACGGAGGCAAGCGTTGGCGGCTATTGCCTACAGACAGACAAATAGTGCCTCCTGAACCTCATCTCACTTGGCTGAAAGGGGTGACCTGTCTTCTTCTTCTTCTTTTGTGTGTGTGTGTGTGGGGGGGGGGTGACAAATAGGCTAAATTCCGGTGTATGGGTGGCATGTCGCGTATGCGTCCCCTTGATTAGAGGTATGTGGAATGGTCAGCGGTGCGTGGACTAGGAGTGCTTACAGGTCGTAATGCCATACGGTGCACATAAATGTAAATATATTAGATCAAGGATAGACAAGCTGTGATTGCATTAGATGAGACAGGTGACAGCTGTTCGGCAGTGACGGACACAAGAAGCAGTGGAGATGATCTGAACATGAGTAAATATGGAGTACAGCCTGGGCTAACAGCCAGGAATAATAACATAACATCGGTTACTATAATCAGTCAGGCATGCCTATCGGGTCTGAGTTGCTGTTGCCAGATAGCAATCACTCGCTCTGAGAACACGCATGTCGAGAACTATGTGTGCATAAATCCTTCATGTAGGCTCCTCGGATCAGTGTGGACGTGCAGAATGACAATCACTCGATTCGAGAGCACGCGTGTAGGGAATTATGCATGGAACACCCGCCATGTAGGTCCCTCGGGCTGATGTGGACGTGCAGGGTGGCATTCACACGATCCGAGAGGACGCGTGTTGAAAACTGTGCGTGCAACATCCGCCATGTAGGTCCCTCGGGCTGATGTGGACGTGCAGGGTGGCATTCACACGATCCGAGAGGACGCGTGTTGAAAACTGTGTGTGCAGCAATTTATGTCTTCCCCGTTCAATGCTTTCGGCCCTTACATGAACAGGACTCAAACATAAACATTATAGCCAAGCTACGCGCCATGGTGCAGATTAGTCTAAAAGTCCTAACTTTAAGGGAACTCGAGGGATGCGCTTGGTGTCCAGTGGTGTGATACCATTGTGACATGATACAGTCGGGTATCATGTCACTGTGACACCCGTGCCACCAGTATGCTTTGCGGCACATGTAGGACAGGGGGCCGGTTGCAAGTTCTCAACCAATGTGAGTTCGCCAAGTGTAGCTGCGTCACTTTTGATGCAATAGGTGCTCTTGACCAACCGCAGTTCACCACGCGTATTCGTCATGTACCGTAACCGCGCGCGCGCGGCTGGCCCCCTGACCAGGCAGTCAGCCGTCAGGGGACAGTCGACGAGGGCAGATGGGGTCGTGAGACAGAGGTGGGAGACGAAATTAGATTGTCGAGTTGGGAAGATGCAACCTGTTACAAGATGTGAACACTGGAACGTTTGGTTTATTATCCACTGTTGGATTAGAGAAACTCTTGTAACTGTTGCTCAAGTGTTCGCCGAATTCTTAACTAATCAGCCTCGTCAATACAAGGGCATTTACATATGGCTGGTGCTTTTGGAGAAGTTGACGTGTTTGAGAAGTTGCTGAATCTTGAACCAGCTACCGCGGGGCGAGGGAAAATCTATACTATCACTGCCAGGTACACTGAGAACTTGCCTACACTTGGCTTTATGGTGTTTCCAAAACTTTGATTTCGCACAACATTTAAATATGGGTCAGTGAGTTTTTTTTACAGGTTCGACAGGTTGGACGCACGTGACATACCAGTTTGGACAGGTTGGACCGCACGTGACGTACCAGCTTGGTGGTGACGAGCTTCATGTCGATGCCACCGGTGCTTCTGTGGCCCAGAGCTGCGAACGGATAGGAGCCGTTGGCCGGGTTCAGGTCGCAGCGGGCCGAGATGGCGTTCACGGCCGAGTAGGGTGGCTGACAGTCGCACTTCGCGAGCGGGTCGTGTTGGAAGTCGTTGTAGCGCATCAACTTCATCATGCCGCCCACGTCATCGATGGACGCGTGGTCCCGTCGGAAGATGTTGGCGCGCGGCGTGTGCTCGTAGCTGAAATAGTCGCCGTACTCCTCCACTAGCGCCGGGTTGCCCGACATGTTGAAGACGGTGGTGAAGAAGGGGATGTTGTAGCTGGACCAGTACTGCTGGCGTTGTAGCACGTCCGTGACGTCGTCGGCCACGATGAGGCCGGGGATCTGCTCGAGCACCCAGAGCAGGTCGGAGCGCAACTGCCGGTCGCCCGTCTTGAAGCGCTTGTAGTCGACCACCATCCACTGGTTGTTGTATGTGCCGCTGTTGTACTTGGAGAACGTGTCGACCCACTCGTGGCCGGCCGTCGCCAGGTTGTTGGCCACCACGACGCGCACCCACTCGAGCACCTGGTGACCGTGGAGTCGCTCACCGCACTGTACGCCAGGCACATAGCAGGCGGCGAGGCTGCCTGCCATGTCACACACTGTGAGGTGTCCCAGCTAACTTTAAACCTGGTCCACCAATTGCTGGTAGATTTCTTCTCATTGGAGGTGAATACAACTTCAAGCTGTATTCAAGTAGCCGGACTTGACTGACCTGAAGAAATAACCTACTAATGCATGACTTCACTTTACCTGAATGACCTGACATACAAGACCGCATGACAAACTCTGCCTGATGTTCAGAGTGACCTAACTTTTAAAAACGAGTTCTTGCTGGGATGGCTTTATGAACTAGGGTTCTATTGCTAAGCAGAGTTTGTTGCGCGAGCCCTGTGTCCACCATCCGATTCATCTATTCCAGTTTAACGGCATAATTTTGACCGAAAATTTAACGTGCCGTCAACGCACCGACACGGCCGACCGGCCCCGGCCCCGGCCTTAACTTGACCTCCATATTGATTTGATTCGAAGTTCAGTCTGACTTGACCTGACCTGAGTGGCAGCCGGCGATCAGATCAGATCGGATCGACTGACTGACCTGCCCCTGGGGCTGTATGAAGTGCCACAGGTCGTTGTTGTTGTTGCCGATGGTGGTCTCCTGAGTAACCAGGCCAGATGACAGCACGTAGAAGTCGTCCTGCAAAGGTGCCGCGCTGCGTCAGTCACGTCACTGTCACGATGGCCGTAGCGCTGCGTCAGTCACGTCACTGTGACGATGGCCGTAGCAGGAGTGTAGGCTCACGTCACTGTCACGATGGCTACAGCAGGATGTAGGTCACGTATTATGGCCGTAGCAGAAGGGTAGGCCCAGTCACGTCACTGTCACGATGGCCGCAGCAGAAGGGTAGGCTCAGTCACGTCACTGTCACGATGGCTACAGCAGGAGTGTAGGCTCAGTCACGTCACTGTCACGATGGCTACAGCAGGAGGGTAGGCTCAGTCACGTCACTGTCACGATGGCCGTAGCAGAAGGGTAGGCCCAGTCATATTAGTAGGCTCAGTCACGTCACTGTCACGATGGCTACAGCAGGAGTGTAGGCTCAGTCACGTCACTGTGACGATGGCCGTAGCAGAAGGGTAGGCCCAGTCACGTCACTGTGACGATGGCCGTAGCAGAAGGGTAGGCCCAGTCACGTCACTGTCACGATGGCCGCAGCAGGAGTGTAGGCTCAGTCACGTCACTGTCACGATGGCCGTAGCAGGAGTGTAGGCTCAGTCACGTCACTGTGACGATGGCCGTAGCAGTAGGGTAGGCTCAGTCACGTCACTGTCACGATGGCCGTAGCAGGAGTGTAGGCTCAGTCACGTCACTGTCACATGTCCGTAGAGTGGGATGATTAGTTCGGTACTGTCACGATGTCCGCAGCAAGAGGGTGTAGGCTCAGTCACGTCACTGTGACGATGGCCGTAGCAGTAGGGTATGATTAGTTACGGTACTGTCACGATGTCCGCAGCAGACGATGTCCGCAGCAGAGGGTGTAGGCTCAGTCACGTCACTGTGACGATGGCCGTAGCAGTAGGGTATGATTAGTTACGGTACTGTCACGATGTCCGCAGCAAGAGGGTATGATTAGTTACGGTACTGTCACGATGTCCGCAGCAAGAGGGTATGATTAGTTACGGTACTGTCACGATGTCCGCAGCAGGAGGGTATGATTAGTTGCGTTATTGGCACGAAGGCCGCAGCAGGAGGGTGTAGGCCGCTCCAGGGGTGATCGTTCAGTCTGCACATCTGCAGATTACTGGTACAAAACTTGACCACGTCTGCGAGGCATTCCGCACCTGTACCATGTGAATCCAGGCACTCGTGACTATCAACCATATGGGCGGGAAATGTAGCTTGGGAATAGCGAGACATTCGCTCGGTTATATGGGAGAACCTTTCTGCGAGTGCTTGAGATATGTGAAGCCCCACTAACAGAGGCAAATGTGACAAGACTGGTGGGAAAGTTGAGGTATTTTTCCTATATCTAGGCAATTCATATTTAGCGCTAGATGACGTCTCTACAGAGGACCAGACTAGCCGCTTATATATTTACCATGGTCTTGCACCGTGGCACTGGCTAGATATGAATTCCACCAAGCTTATGCGAAGTTTGAAGATCTGTGATATATGGATGGCGTGATAACAGACGACTTGTGCAAAATTTTACAATTACTTCATTGCACTAGCGAAATAATCATATTGGGTGATGCCGATCAATACCTTCCTGAATACCTCTCATGCCGATCTGAGGCGACAGAATGCCCCGGTACAATCTCACAAATGACTCGCTGGTACACATGATACTCCCTGGTACCTGCAGATGTAAGGCGGCTTACATTCTCAACACATCCGGCCGAGCCCGGACCAGCCCGCCAGAAGACTCGTCACAGCCGACTGGAAGTCGCCGGCGCCACCGAAGGAACTTTGTGAGCCAGGAACACACACGGAGGCCCGCTCGCGGTGAAAAGCAGGCAAGCGCATCCGGCGCCCAGTGATACGCCGTCCGGCCACGGCGCCGACACACAGCAGAGTGCATCAATCTGATTCAGTGGCCCAAAAGTCAGCCACCTATCTGGACAACCGGAACTGCCAACCACCAACCAAGTCACTAGCGCCGCCAGCGTCATCAGACGTCATCATCAGCCACGGGCCAGGCCACGAGTCACAAGGGAGCACGGCGTGCGTCGAATGGTTTGTACCTGGGGGGCTGCCGCACCGGGAGGGGAAGGGGGGAATTATTTTTTTTAGGCGTGCCGGATCATAAAGGTCATTTACGCTGCCTTTAAAGGAACACGTTACATATGTACCTATAAAAGGAGTGTTGCCATCACGGTACAGAGAAGTGCACATTTGCGTTAAGGTAATTTTACGTTATACTTTGTGCGAAGTTTTTGGGCGCTGAAGGTGGGGCTGGGTTGGGGGCGTCCCCCTGATACCTAACTGGTTTTAATTTTACTTTACTCCTCCACAAAATAATTTGTGGTTTGGGTATGGTTGGGGTGTTTTGAGGGTCGAGTAGATTTTGCCAGGGTGCCGGCTTTAGCCTACTCCTATCGAAGAGCACCGAGGGATTTTTACCGTGCGGACAAGCAGGCAATTGTCCACACCGCCTCTCACGCCGGCTGCCGCGTGTTAGTTGTTAGTAACTGGTTAGTCTAAGCATACCGTGCAGGGTTGTCAGTTGGGTTAGTACGGTGTTTGACAATTCGGCTCTTCTATGTCCGCTGTTCCTCTGGGTAGTCATTTACGTTATGAGTCGGAAGGCGAATCGGTTTATCTATGTCCGATGGCTCCTCTGGGTAGTCGTTTTACGTTATGCTACTTTTGGTGTTTTTTGTTTGTTTTGTTTTAGTTTCTATGTTTTCCTAAAGTAAGTTGGCCCATCTACCTCCGACGGCACCGCTAGGTAGCCAATTATTCCTAACTGGGAAGCAAATCGGCTCATGCACGTTCGACGCCATGCGGGGATGGCTATTTACGTGTTTCCTACGAGTGTTTCGCGGTCATGCATTGCAAGTTGATGTGAACGTTGGTGATGCATTGCCTAGAGAGCTCCTGCTAGTTCTGTGACATACAGATATTCAAATAGCAATTGAATGAGTTCTGCGTGTTTGTCACCGAGAAGCGATGGAAGCGATAGGGTGATGCCCTCTCTCTGGCAGAATACCCTCTCTCTCTGTCTGTCTGTCTGTCTGTCTGTCTGTCTGTCTGTCTGTCTGTCTGTCTGTCTGTCTGCCTCTCTCCCTCTATATTTCGCCCTCTCTCTCTATCTCTCTCTCCTTCGCTCTCTCACTCACTCACTCACTCACTCACTCACTCAGTCCATTTCTATCTCACTCTCTCACTCACTCACTCATTCTCTCTCTCTCGCTCGTTCGGTCTCTCTCTCCCTCCCTCTCCACAGAGCAAACACCTATTTCCCTCATATCAGGGCGCTGGGCCGTTCGCCGAGTCGGGGTCCATTAACCCGCGCCGCCTCGGGGGAGGGGGTGATAGGCGCCCTCTACGGTTATCTGCGAATGGTGAAAGGACGGCGCGCTTCCGCGCGCCGAAATTGACATACCTTTTCCCACATCAACTTGGCATGCTGTGACAAATTTTGAGGTCAGCTCATCTAGGGTGAACGGGTCAGTCAAGATCAAGTGAGGTCACCTCGAGAAAAGCTCAACCATTCGTCACGCTTTAACGGGTAAAGATAATTTAATGAAACTTTCAGCATTTGCTGCAAAGGATTTGTTCCGTTTCTGATTACTTCTTAGTTTTCCATATTTGTCCATTATCGCTAAAATTGAAGATTCTGGCTAAAGTAAACTTTTTTATGGTGGAACGTTAACTTCGAACAACGTTTTTTCGACCCGCTCTATCATTATAAGTACACTTAAAGAAAATTGAAAGCTCAAAATTGTAAAGTTAAAAAAATGAACTTTTGATTTTGGGGTGGGCAAAAATATTTGGGCCATGGTCGATTTGGCCATTCTTTTCTGGTTCAAAATAATTTTGCTTCCAAAATCTCCCCAGAATGAACACCCCAGAGTCAAAGGCCCCCTAGTGACGTCACATGTTTTTTGGGAGGGGGATAATATTTTGGGAATAATGTCTGGCCCTACTCATCGAGCGCTTTCCGATGACACCTTCGTTTTTGTGCGACACTTAGTTTGGATGTTGGAGGGGGTTATATCAACCCCCGGATACGGGACGTGAGGATATGTGATCGGAAAGACGGGGAAGGTTAACACTGGGAGGAGAACAGGCGACAACCGTCAATCTGGGTTAACACGGGAATCCTCCCCGGGCGTTGAGCTACTTACACATAGCATCACGTGCCTCTGATACTTTCTCCCACTTAAGTATTCACGAGTAATGTTACCAATCAACTAAACGCAGGAAGCTTATTTCTACATGGAACCGGAAGTCGATTTCTATATGTACACCTATGCCTTTCCACCCTGGAAGGAAAGATTATGCTCAAAATGATCATCTGATGGCCTGTCATTAAACACCAAAGTACTAGCACACGCGCCGGGTCACCGTTCGTGATCTGACAGGAAATAGACCGGAGACTCCACACAATTGTAGGGGACTTGGTGGTTCGGGCCATGCGTTTTATTTCCCAATAAGTTAGGCCTAAGATTGAGAAGCGAGCAAGAAGTAAACTACGACTACAAACAACACGGCGACCCAGCACGAGGCCACTCACGCTCCCGTGTATCGCCCGTTCGTCAACTGCATCACGCCACTGCAATGCGGGACCCTTCCGCATTCTACATGCTGTTCGATGGAATGTAAAATTGAAAGGTAATCTGTAATGTTGATGACACAGGTCGACCTGGCTCGGTCCAGAAAAAACAACAACCCCTCCCTCGTTAGCGGAATGCTGTTCAAAAAGCGTTGAACATGTCACGTGGAGCGAACCTACCGAACAACTCGTGAATTCACAGCAAGCATACTGGAAATCCCTCTATTTTCGGTGCGATATCTCCAAAAACTTTGCATACGTCATGAATATGAAATTTCAATAGCATTAATATGCATTTAAATCCAGTCGGAATTCTTGTAAGTTGTAGCCATATTTGCATCGATTGGCACATGCACATGAGCATTGACGGCCATGCAGCCCAGACTACTGGTGGATCTAGCCCGCCGGTTTCGGGGGGGGGGGAAACTTTCGGATTTCGGCGTCAGCATACCCCCACCACCGACTAGTGGCGTACCTAATAATTGCATCAGGGGAGGGGTCGAACGGATTTCAAGGGTGCCCATCCTCCGACTATTTTTGGTTTAAAAGGACAAGATTTCGACCACTATTTGGCAAATTTGCCCATTAAAAAGTGTAATGACAACATGGGTTCCTGTGTGGGGGAACCACCGTATCTACACCGTTTCTAAGTTACCGGATTCTTGTTTTTGCTTACCACAACATTCACGTCTTGTACATACCACGCCAGCTTTCGTGCACGTTTACACACCGTCGGATCCGATTTTGTCAACTTCTGCTGTTAGCAGAACTTGAGCACTTTAGCAGTATATATGCTGCTTAAGTTCTGGGGGGTTCTATAGAACCCCCAATGTGCGCCAGATCTACTATGATACCATATTTGGCTTCCAGACAAATATATACATACCTTTCAAATTCAAGATTCTTTCATACGCAACGCTACTCTTTATCCTCGGCAAAGATTACAGCATTTTGATTTCCTTCTGTTGGTTTGGGAGGGGCCAAAATACACCAAACCCCATTTAAGTGCTTCGGGGAGGGGAATTGTCGGAATGTCCATGGATACCCTCCATGGATCCGCCAGTGGGCATGAGGCGGCATAGTGGGCATGAGACACCCTGGTACACATGACCATCTATAAACACTGCCCTGACCTGAGAAAACATATTACACCGGTACGATCACACAAATGACACCCTGGTACATGTGGCCACTGTCGCCACCACTCTGACCTTAGTCGACTTAGTGCACGGGTGCGGTCATACAAATGACACCCTGGTGCACATGACCATCTATAAACACCGCCCTGACCTGAGGCGCTATAGTGCACAGGTAGCACAAATTCACCGCGCCTGACCTGAGGCGCTATAGTGCTCAGGACGGTCCACAAATGACACCCTGGTACATACGAAACATATTACGGTCACACAAATGACGCCCTGTACATGTGGCCACGTCCCACCCTACCTAGCCTATACAAGGTCGGTCATACAAATGACGCCCTGGTACATGTGGCCACCTGCCGCCACCGCCCTGACCTGAGGCAACATAGTGCACAGGTACGGTCACACAAATGACGCCCTGGTACATGTGGCCACCTGCCGCCACCGCCCTGACCTGAGGCAACATAGTGCACAGGTACGGTCACACAAATGACGCCCTGATACATGTGGCCACCTGTTGCCACCGTCCTGACCTGGGACGTGATGATACCCGGGTAGGACGAGAATGATGTCACTCGGCCAGGAATGGTGACCTTGTCAACGCCGTCCGTCTTTCCATAGCGAAACACGTACCGCTTCTGGATCCGCAGCATGCTCTGGTAGCTGAAATCACGTAGCATTTGCTCGTTATCGCCTGGGTGATACTTTGAAGAAGAACCTTTGGTTCTTTTATGACGTATTCAACTGCTAAAGCGTATAGAGTCGCGAACCTCCCACGCTGATTGTTCGTGAGTGGATTAGATAATTCCGCCAGTTGCGGGATTTCAACTCCCTGCTAAATGACCTTTATACCTGGCTGGTTTCCATCACATATCATCGTCACACAATGCTCCATCTATGCGTCTGCATAGGGCTGTTAGGTACTGCACAAAACTAAGCTGGCATTATACAAAGGAAGACGACCATCTACAACTTGACACATTCATTCCTTTGATATAAATACTTTGTGTCCATCTTTTATATCTGTACTCCTAGCTTTTGCTGGGGTGGCTCTATCTTTGACCTTAATTATTGAAGAAAAATAACACCTGACGCCGACCAAGAACCGAATGCAGATGCAACGCAGCTGATAGAGACACATTGGGGTTGGGAACCAATCTGATGGATATGGCTGAAAATCCTGAATCGGCCTTCACTCACCGCGTTTCGACACGAAAACTCCATGAACCTTAATGTACGAAGGGTTGCTTTCAAAAGAGTACTTAGACCTGACAAGTGATTGCCGAAATAAGACAAATATACCTACATGATTACATAACTCGGAAATAAAGATATATACTAATTGATTACACAATTGCCGCGTAAAAGAAATAAGCTACTTCATGGCACAATTGGGCGCAGTCTCGGAGTATTAAAACAGAATCCGTATTTGCGACCGCTTCTTATCACTCAGACGGATATCATTACCAAAAAATATTCCATACTTAGCTACAGGTGATACAAATCATGCACACCAAATACAAAACTAAAGTGATTGTAATACAGCAATTGATAAAACGCGCTTCAAGCTTTAATGTATCCTTATCCTTGTTTATAGAATATATTACATGCATAATAAATGTGATATACTTAATTGATAATCTCAGATGTTGCATTTGGTGAGCAAGTAGTTCTACCTGGGTTCTTGTACGACGCATCAGACTATTATAATATAATCCCATCGGTTGTGGAATTCGAACCCACGATCATACGATCATGAGTCCAACTCAGCACCGACTGTGCTACCTCAGCCCATCTATATTCACATCGCATTTATACCTTTTCCTTGGACGCCTAACATCGTGAATTTGGGGACACAAATACCTCACATACACATATACCCTTTCATTCCGTGGCTCAGCATCTTGGTGCAACGAGGCCGTGCAGATGCTCGCCGTCAGGTCTGGTCTAACAGGGAGGGGGCACTTGCTCCTGATATGACTCCTTCGGTGTTCGAAGGCTGTGAGCTGTGGAGGTTATGAATCCCTCGCAGTTGTGGAGGTTATCAGCCGTGGAGCCTATTAGCTGTGAAGGTTATCAGCGCTGTAAAGGTTATCAGCTGTGGAGGCTATCAGCTGTGGAGGCTGTCAGCTGTGCAGGTTATGACCCCTTTGGGTATGTCTAATTTATGGAGCTGATGAGCCATGGAGGCTATGAGCTGTGGGGGTTATACGCTGCGGATGTTGTGATACGCTGGCACTCCAGACTGCCTGTAAAGTAGACAGGCATGACCATCGACGACCTCATCTTCCCCAGGTCACCTACGAACTGTACGTTTGTCTGACCCGCCGGCGAGCCCACCTTCTCCAGGTGACCTGTGAAGTGTACAGGTCTCGGCCATCGGGGAGGACCTTAATCAGCGCCGAACAGTGGCCGGAGCCGAGCACGCTCTGACCAAGGTTCGCCTTCAGGTTCTTGCGACGGTCCGCCGGCTCCTTGAGAGCCTCCACGATGTCCTCCAGCTCCAGGCCCATGTTCATCCATCTGCCAGGTCACATCAGGTCGGGTTCGACAATGTCACTGCACCAGGCGAGCCGAAGTCCTGGGATTGGCGTACAAGCGTTGCGTCAGATGGGCCCAAGTATCAGGATTGGTGTGCAGTCGTGGGGTCATGTGTGCCCAATTCCATCAACTCACTAATGACACTTAATTTCTGCTTTTATTTTTTGTTCGGTTAAGTATATGACATATTCGGTATCAAATCTCCAGAAATAAATTGCAACGTGGGATTAGAAGCATTGTGACGGGGAAAATACGGAGGAAAATGCAAACAGGTTGAAGCAAAATGTTCAGTCCCGTGCTGGCTGAAGATGATCAGGGGACCTACCTGCTCTACAGGTCATGTCCTGTGTCACTGACCTGTCGTACCAGGTATGTACGTATTTCAAGCAACTGACCAGCCCTCATCCCATCCACACTTCACTGACACAACGCGCAGTGACACAGCCAGCATAAAGCAACATTAGGGGCACGGACGCACGGTGTACCCCATACCACAGCGACACCAGGTCACTGACTTGACCCCGGGGTCGCCCGGGATGGTGGGTTTGAGGTCGACGCCGTCCACCAGTCCGTTCAGCTGTTGGTTGATGAGGTCCACCTGGCGGGGAGCCGTGGTGGTAAACATTCCGCCGGTCAGTAGATATCACACGGCACCGGCGAGTAATATCACATGGCACCAGTGAGTGGATATCACATGACACTGGCGAGTAATGTCACATGACACCGGCGAGTAATATCACATGGCACCAGTGGGTGGATATCACATGACACTGGCGAGTAATGTCACATGGCACCGGCGAGTGGATATCGCATGGCACCAGTGAGTGGATATCACATGACACTGGCGAGTAATGTCACACGCACCGGCGAGTAATATCACATGGCACCAGTGAGTGGATATCACATGACACTGGCGAGTAATGTCACACGCACCGGCGAGTAATAGCACATGGCACCAGTGAGTGGATATCACATGACACTGGCGAGTAATATCACACGCACCGGCGAGTAATATCACATGGCACCAGTGAGTGGATATCACATGACACTGGCGAGTAATGTCACATGGCACCGGCGAGTGGATATCGCATGGCACCAGTGAGTGGATATCACATGACACTGGCGAGTAATGTCACATGGCACCGGCGAGTAATAGCACATGGCACCAGTGAGTGGATATCACATGACACTGGCGAGTAATGTCACATGGCACCGGCGAGTAATATCACATGGCACCAGTGAGTGGATATCACATGACACTGGCGAGTAATGTCACATGGCACCGGCGAGTAATATCACATGGCACCAGTGAGTGGATATCACATGACACTGGCGAGTAATGTCACATGGCACCGGCGAGTGGATATCGCATGGCACCAGTGAGTGGATATCACATGACACTGGCGAGTAATGTCACACGCACCGGCGAGTGGATATCGCATGGCACCAGTGGGTGGATATCACATGACACTGGCGAGTAATGTCACACGCACCGGCGAGTAATATCACATGGCACCAGTGAGTGGATATCACATGACACTGGCGAGTAATGTCATGGCACCAGTGAGTGGATATCCATGGCACCAGTGAGTGGATATCACATGACACTGGCGAGTAATGTCACATAGCACCGGCGAGTAATAGCACATGGCACCAGTGGGTGGATATCACATGACACTGGCGAGTAATGTCACACGCACCGGCGAGCGGATATCGCATGGCACCAGTGAGTGGATATCACATGACACTGGCGAGTAATGTCACATAGCTCGGCGAGTGGATATCGCATGGCACCAGTGAGTGGATATCACATGACACTGGCGAGTAATGCCACATGGCACCGGCGAGTAATATCACATGGCACCAGTGAGTGGATATCACATGACACTGGCGAGTAATGTCACATGGCACCGGCGAGTGGATATCGCATGGCACCAGTGAGTGGATATCACATGACACTGGCGAGTAATGTCACATGGCACCGGCGAGTGGATATCGCATGGCACCAGTGAGTGGATATCACATGACACTGGCGAGTAATGTCACATGGCACCGGCGAGTGGATATCGCATGGCACCAGTGAGTGGATATCACATGACACTGGCGAGTAATATCACATGGCACCAGTGAGTGGATATCACACGGCACCGGCGAGTAATATCACACGACATAGGCATGCGCATATCACACGGCACCGGCGAGTAATGTCACATGGCACCGGCGAGCGGATATCGCATGGCACCAGTGAGTGGATATCACACGGCACCGGCTAGTGGTTATCATCCAATGCAGGCGAGTGAATATCACACTACACTAGCGAGTGGACATCACACGATGCTGGCGAATGAATATCAAACAACATCACGGTTTCACCAATGGCCGTGTCAGCAGACATCAGTGAAGCAGACATGTCAAATGGCATCAGTGGACCAAAGGGCGCCAAGCAAAGCAACGACGTGTTATGTGCATGTAAGCACGTGAAAGGGGAAACATGTTAGATGCATGCACATTAGGGTGTGTCGCCTGAACGGTTTTTCTTATGCTTAGTGAAATTATCGTGCAGATCACCTAAAAAACCCGTGGTCGAAACCAAATCGAAATCAAACAATCAACAAAATATGCGACAGGCCGATAAAGAAACAAATTTTCCGGGCGCCCGGCGTTGAAGTCTCCAGTGATGGCGCTCCGTTGCGATTAGCATCTAACACCACGCGTCGACCGCCGTCGGAGCGCCGCCGCGGCGCTGTGACGAAAGAGTCGCAGGGGTTCGAGAATGCCGCGATCGCTACTTGCGATACATGAAAACTGCTGGAAAGAAGTCGGCACCACCAGGTGTACGTCCGTCCGGTGATGAGTGGTTTGGACAATTGTTTGATATAGCCCGCTGCAAATGTGCTGATATCGATAGCTGCAAATGTGCGATGGCCGACAAAGTGCCACGAATGGAGTTTCCCCTTGTCCAAGACTAGAGAGGACCTCGCCAAATGCAAATCGGCACCGCAGATATCCGTGAAACCACTCGTCGACGCGCCATGGACGAAAGGAGGCGTCTGACCGCCGAGAGAGTCACATCACCACAACCGGGACCTTCTGGAATGGCCCAGCTAGATTCTAATTCAGACCAAGATTCCGCCACAGATTCATCATCGCTCACATCTGTAGTCAATGAGTCAGAGTATATGGTGAACAGAACAAGACAAACTGCTAAATACGGCTCTAGCAGCAGATCGGTACGGAGTGTCTAATCGTGCGTGTGCTGCGATCATAAACGGTTTCCAAGTGGACATTGGTCGGATCACTTCTGACGATATGGACTGCATAGTGGATAGCAAAAAAGTATGGCGAGCAAGGGATCTGATTAGAAGATAGGTAGTAGCCCAGAGCCATGAGGATCATGCAGGTCGTGTATCTGGTCTCTACTTCGACGGTAGAAAAGACGACACGCTTATGACAGCCAGTTCAAAGAAGACGGAAGAGCACATTGTGATTGTATCCGAACCAGACAGTGCATATTTAGGACACTTTACCCCACAGACTGGGAAAGCGGAGGACATTTTTCAGGACCTGAACGCCGTGGCATATGAGTTTGGTGCGGATGTTTCTGTGCTTGGCTGTGACGGCACGAGATTTAATACTGGCCAAAAAGATGGTGTTATCCGTTTGTTTGAGCTCGGACAAAAACGCCCCATCCACTGGTTTGTGTGCCAACTTCATGCAAATGAACTTAATATTCGTGCAGTATTTAGCCAGTTAGATGGAGTCACAACAGGACCTAAGTCGTTTAGTGGGCTGATTGGCCGGGCTGCTGCAGGCGCAGTAGAAACCTTGCCAGTGGTCGATTTTGAGCCAATCGATGGCGGAAATGTTTCAGAAATGACGCAGGAGATTCTTAGTGACCTAAGTTCAGATCAGGCTATTCTATACAGTCTGGCGCGTAGTGTCCAGACGGGCTGTATCTCAGATAGAACTGCGAAAATGAAGGTCGGTCCACTAAACCACTCCAGGTGGCTGACTGGCGGCGCGAATTCTCCGGCTCTACATATCAACCGAACAGCCATCAGACAGTCTGAGAATGCTAGCGGAGTTCATCGTGTGCCACTATTCTCCCATATGATTCTGCATCAAGAAGAACTGGAAATGTTCTGACGGTCCTGGCAATGCGCTGCACAGCGTGCAACTTCTCAAAAGTTTGCGACCTGAGATAGCGGCCATGGTGCAGCCGGTAATACAGCGCAACAGCTACTGGTGTCACCCTGAGGCAGTACTGCTAGCAATGGCAGCGGGCCAGATCAAGCCACACGGGAAAGGGCGGTCACTCAAATCCAGCAGTGTCGCAGAACTCAAGTCGATAATGATACTGACGAAGTGCGGAAGTTCAAGCTTCCAAAAGTGAATATGGGGGCAAACAGCATCATGGAGCTGATTGATTGGTGTAATGAGGCGATAACCGAGCCGCCATTGACGCAACAACTGTCCGATGATGACTTACTAGACATCATCGCGAGTCCTCTCGAAGTACCGCCATACCCCGTGCACAGTCAGACGGTGGAACGGATGGTGAAAGTGGTGACCGAGGCGTCTTTGAAGGTAATTGGTGAAGAGGCCCGCCACGGTTACATTGTGGCGAAGTTGAAACACAGGTCAGCAATGCCAGTGCTCAGCAGCAAAAAGGATTTCATGTCGGGTTTTCTGTCGAGCATGTAGACAAGTAGTACAGTTATAAAATGATAGTTCGTACAAAAAATGTGGCCGCTCGTACAAAAGGTGACGTCGTTGTATGCCCGTCTCCTTCGGTTGTAGTGCAACGGAGCATGGTGCCGTTTTCGCCTGGTCTATTTGTCATAACAATAAGATATCAAGTGTCTCAGAATGGTTTAATTGGTCTTCGATGTAAACAGACGAGGAATTTTGAAGATGTTCAAGCTTTCAAAAGTGAAAATATTGGCATTATACGCCGATAGATCTACTGATTGAAAATGGAACGAACAAGCGACGTAAAGTGAACCTTTCTTTCATGCGTCAGATATCCAGGCAACTTATTAAGCGACTGGTGCTTATCAAAAGCCTTTTACCCCACTAAACACTTTCATTGAGTTTTATTAATGAGCTTCATCACCAGAATCCAATCATCAGTCATCCATAGCACCGACTGCCGCCTTTTTCGTCACAGCGCCGCGGCGGCGCTCCGACGGTGGCCGGACGCGTGGTGTTAGATGCCAATCGCAACGGAGCGCCATCACTGGAGACTTCAACGCCGGGCGCCCGGCAAATTTGTTTCTTTATCGGCCTGTCGCATATTTTGTTTATTGTTTGATTTCGATTTGGTTTCGACCACAGGTTTTTTTTAGGTGATCTGCACGATAATTTCACTAAGCAAAGTGCAATTTCCAAAAAAAGGTCCTTCGTGACACACCCTAATGCACATACAAACAGGTTATGCAGTGTGCAGCATTTAACAATACACCACCAAAGGCGGTCCACAAAGACCGGTGCTAGCATGGAACATACATCTTGCTCCTCTGGATCGTACCTAGTACCAGTAAGGACCACACCTGATGTCAGAAGGGATCAGGCCTGGCCATTACCACGTACCTACCTGATGCCAGTATGGATCAGTGTCGCCATGTTGGAGGATCATCGAGTTAACCCAGTCATCGTTGGTTTTGATAAACGTGTTGAGCTCGTCACATATCTCTTGTCCTTGCCACTGGCAGTAGCCAGACATGATGTTCTGAAAATAGACATGACATCAGTATCAGACAACTGCCCGGCAAGCCAGGCAAAACAACTTGGGATATTGACCAGTGGAAACTGGAAACGCTACATAACCATTGTTCACCATGCAATATTTTTTTTTTGTATATTATATCCTTCTAAATGGAAAGTTGGGGATGCAAGGCATCAATCTAGTTAGTTGTTTGGGCTTTAGGGCAAAATTGACGTGACTGACCAAATAAAGCCCACTTCAGGACCTAGCACAGCCGCGCAATACTTGTGATCCTAAGCCGCGGGTCATCCGAAATCAACGCACGCCATTTAACATATGTGACCTTGGAGGAATTCACAGCCCACGTCTAACCTAGCATGCCTATCCCAATACGTGAGTCCAGTTATGTCCTCACCGTCCAGTGCATGATGATGAGGTGCTGGGTGATGTTGGCCTCTGCCAGGCCAGCAGCATATGCCTGAACTGTGTCTGGGTAGTCGCCATTGGTCTGCACCTCCAAGAAGTCCCATCTGAGAGGCACACAGACCCACTGGATACAGATAAGTTGTGCTGCACACTGCCTGACAATGTTGGAAAATGCGAGCATGTCATTGCGTAGGACTTAGTCTTGCTGGCAAGACGGAGGAATTTACAATTCAAAATTAAGTTGTTAGTTTTGACTTTATCATTCGATAACTACTATGAACATTACCTAAACTGTACAATACTTGTACCTGTACCTGTACCTGCCACTTATAATGAACTCCACCATACATCAAGACTACAAGTGAAAATTGCATTCGCTTTAGTACAAGTCAGCATCAAATATCATTTACTCACCCAGTCTCGTTGTATTTGTTGGTCAGGTTGGCTTGTGCTACCCAGTTTTCAACAACTCCAGGGTGTACTTCAAACTTGTGATCTGCATTGTATGTGACACTTACTATGGCTGTATCACATGCCAAGAGAATGGCTGCATATGTCACACTGAGCAGAAACACCCTCATTATTTGATCCTAGATCTGTAAAGCATAATCACATACAAGAAAGCTGGTACCATGCCAATAAGCTTGATGATTGCTCAATACATTGTTGAAGCCAACCCCTCCAAATACAGTAATATTAACCAAAATGGAAAATCAGTGGCTATAGTCACATTTTCCACTGTAAACTTCTTGGCTGTCTCAAGGCAGCTTCACACCAATCAAGCTTTTAAAAAGTGAATAAATCATAAAAATATCCACAGAGTGGAAAGTAACCTTGAGTACCCAGCTTAGACCATTAGCTGCAGCTGCTCCAGTTAACACCAGTGTCACATTATGCAGCAAACCATCTTGTCCTCAGATTGATGTTCTGGGTAGCCAAGCTAGAGGAGGGCAAGAGATGTGGTTGGTTATTGGAGTTTAGGGGAGCATCGACTATCGAGGTCATGCAGCGCCCATGGAGGGCAAGAGATGGAGAGCCAATCATACAATTAACAGTCCAGAGAGGGAGGGCAAGAGCAGCATCCATTCTAGGTATTGGAGCCATCAGGAATGGAAAACAGGCTGCAATTCCAAAGGGCTGTATACAACACTGGCAAGTGAATATCAAACAACACCATGGTTTCACCAATAGTGGTCAGAAGACTAAACAACATCAGTGGACCAAAGGGTGCCATGCAAAGCACACCATGTGGTCTGTGCATCTAAACACACTAAGGGAAAAACATGTTAGATGCAGACAGATAAATATGTTATGTAGTGTGTACCCATTAACAATACACCACTGAAGATGCACGTGCATAATGATCTGTGCCAGCATAGTTAATGTATCATAATGTAAATTTAGCATAATGCATAATGATGTATGTGTTATAGTACGGTTATCACATCTAACAAATGAACAAGTACAGAAGGATGTCAACATTTTGCATGGCAAAGTATGCTTGAAAAAGCATACTTTTGATCCAATAGCATACTCATAAGTGCACCTTTTCCTGCTGTTTTGAGATATCTATGGCTGCATCACATGCCAAGAGAATGGCTGCATATGCCACACTGAGCAGAAACACCCTCATTCTTTGATCCTGGGTCTGTGAAGCAGGATCACAAGTAGTATAGTTGGCACCATGCCAACGAGCTTGAGGATTCCTGAACAAAGAGCTGTAGCTAGTCTCTTCAAACGGCATATCAATGATCAGAAACGGCAAACGTAATATCTCTCGTCACATGTTCGGCGCTGTAAATTTCCTGGCAGTCTCAGGACAGTTTCACAATAATCGAACCTTTAAAAGGTGAATAAATCGTTGACCTTCAGAATGGACAGTAAGGTTGATTACCCGGCTTCGACCACCGGCTACAGCTCTCCCTGTTTAACACCGGTCGGGCATTATGCAGCAAACTATCTTGGCCTCAGCTTCATTTTCTGGAGATCAAGATAAGTCTTTGGCTCCTCATCGTGATTGCTCATCTTGATCTCATTCCGAAGTTGCACGAAACATGCATACCCACTACAGTCTGATGGAGCTTCAAGGCAGGGGTAAATGATTCGCAAAATATGGTGGAATGTACCAATTTTGAACACTGAATACACATTCCATCCAAAGAAGTATTGGCGTCGTGCTTCTTGGTCTGTGTATATGAAGTTTCTAAGCATATCTTGAATATAAATATCGTGCTTATGCTCACCATTATAAATAATGATTCACAAACGCCTGATAGCACATTGTCAGATAAAGAGATTACCATGGAACCGAGGTGGTGTTGTCGTTAATTTGGTTATCCCTATATTGAAAGCCTCTCAAAATATGGAAAGAACGTACCCTCTTGTGTGTGTCATTGTTCCCAAATTGAGTTGGAAGGGCATGCGGGAAATTCCGAATATGTCTCAATGGCAAATTCCGGCATTCTACTGTAGTCGTTTCGACACCACTCATCCAGCGGAGAACCTTTTTTTCACTGCTTCACGGTGCTCAGTTGAGAGCATGAACGGCATCAGGCTTAAAATAATGGTTTTTCATTAGGTGTGAGATGTCGAAGCAAGCACAATATGATGCCGAATTTTTCCATGGAATTATTGTACCTTCTCGAGAAAGATGTCGATTGAGCGTTCAGAAAGTGGTATTTTCCACCACACTTCACGAATTATTTATCACTGAACGGCATTCATGGACATTTGTCGAGGTTTCCCGTGTGGTCACCGTTGTGCTAACAACACAAACATAGGTCACTTGCTGATAGGAAGCCTCTGACATTCGTCCTGGACATTAACTTAGATTAACTTTTCTCATACTCACCTTGACCTACTGCTCATGAAATGTCGGCGAAACTAGTCATGCACATGGAGAACGATTTCATCAAGAATATCCATTGTTAAAATGAGGTGTCGAGGACAGATGAGCATGTGCTTGGCAGCACGTTGTTTCTGGACGCACTGTGCATGTCAGTGATACTGAACAATGCCCTGAGAACTTCGTTAAAAATATGCTTCTTTGATTCTACAGAAATGCCATGCAAAGCTTGTTCTGCACCAGTGTAATATATGTGTCTTGTAGATGGTTGCATTTTTGTGACGAAATATAGTATTACTAATGAATATTCAGAATTGTTGTCTATGAATCTCAGAAGTCACTCACATAATTATGACTATTTCATGCGAAATAGTCCGAATGTACATCAACAAATGCCAAAGAAGACACACGATACATCTCAGCCAAGTTCGGATTGCTGACTAGCATTCATGACACTTAGGTCAGAACCCACACATACATGTCTGAAGGCAAAATTATGGGCTATTCGAGTGATACCGGACAGCAGTTAGTACGGGACACCTAAATTTATCCACATTGGCAACCCCGACGAAACAAACAGAAATGCATTTGCAAACACCGTAGAGCTGTTAATTTATTCCGCTTGAATGTGTGGTGGGTAGGTTTGTCTCTGAATAATAATTATCGGTTTTATCGTTTGCAATTTTACATTTTGAGGTAATTGAACTGTAAGACGTCTTGCACTTTTTGCATGCGCTCAGACGGTCGACCAGAAACAGGCGTTGAATGGCCGGCAGTCTCTCATCCCAGGGGCTGTTTCCAGGTGGGACCACGAAATGGTTACTTAAAATGCACTTGGGGCTTACTTAGCCACCGGCCCGCCCCGACACCGCCCAGCCCGGCATGGCCCGGACCACCCCGACATTACCTCGACGGTGAGCGATAAGTGGGTCAGTTGGAAAGATATGTTGCATCCTATTCGAGTTGTGAAGAATGTGCCTTTCACTGTGCAAATGTTGCGAATATTCGGTAAATAGCCACAAAATGTAATAACCATGGGGACCTAGTTACCCTTCTCATCTGAGTTTATCCTGCTATTGCTACTTGCACCCCTCTTCAGGTGGTTCGTATTTCTCCCAGTCCACTAAGTCCGTCCGGTTTCCTCTGTTGAGTGACCATTGTCCGAGACCTTCCTGATAACGAGCGGAATCGCATGAATCCAAACAGATTCGCTTCATTCGTACAGACAGACCATAGGGTGTAACTTTTCATGGGAATAGAGTAGTCCAGGTCATAGTGAATGCATAGTTTTGCCTATGCAAACTTGATATAGAGATCAGGTGGTATTATGCATTTCTTTTTCTTTATAATCTAACATTTTAACATCGAAGAAGTTATGGGCGCAAAATGACCTTAGTAGTCCACGCGCAATAAGCCCAAATAATCAATCAACATCGAAGAAGTCAATGAACATTGCTGAAAATCGCAGATCAACCTCATTATTGTAGTGTATGCTTTTTTGCTATCTGGTGTCAGTTCCTTAGGTTGCATTCGCCACTCCCCATAACCCCTATATCTCGTTTAGAAAACAGCCGCATTTCCCATTCGCCAGGGTAAGTGCACGCGTAGTTCCGTCCTAGCCATGATCTTATCGCCGTGACTTCTTCTACTTGTAATGTTTACCGCGATCTAGAGGATCGCTGCTGTGACGCGTCACATCCGGGAGGAACACTAGTGTGACGCGTCACACCAGAGAGGAGTACTACCGGGACGCGTCATACTAGAGAGGAACACTGCCGTGACGAGTCACACCAGGGAGGAACACCGCCGTGACACGTTACGCCAGGAAGGAACACTATTGTGACGCGTCACGCCAGGGAGGAGTACTACCGGGACGAGTCACACTAGAGAGGAACACTGCCGTGACGAGTCACACCAGAAAGGAACACTGCCGTGACACGTTACGCCAGGAAGGAACACTATTGTGACGCGTCACATCGGGGAGGAGTACTACCGGGACGGGTCACACTAGAGAGTAACACTGCCGTGACGAGTCACACCAGAAAGGAACACTGCCGTGACACGTTACGCCAGGAAGGAACACTATTGTGACGCGTCTCATCGGGGAGGAGCACTGCCGTGACGAGTCACACCAGGGAGGAACACCGCCGGGACGCGACAGGAATGAAATTATTATTTTTTTAAAGGAAGAGAGCTCCAGTCCATGCGCACAATGCGTAATAACTCCCCTCTTCAATGCAGATATAAAGAACTGCTTAGCCTTAACACGCGCCCTGGAAGGGGCGGGGGGCGAAATCCGTCCACCCCTACAGGTTTTTGTACATGACTGCAGATTTTACTGCCCGATATACGCTATTGTTTGCGTACCTGCTTAGAAATGATCGACCAGCTCGTTGCTTAAGGCAGGAAGAATGCAAATATGCCCACATATTTTCGAGTTAGGGGTCGTTACATGGAAAACAATCTGTAGCGCCAGAAAACAAAAATCGGCGCTGATCGTATATTAGCAAAAGGGAAGTGTTGTGGGCAACACTAGCGACTCGTTTGATGCATGTTAATATGCTATGTAGTTCCAAAGTCATGTTAGGTCACCGAGGTCAAGTCAGGTCAAGTTCATGACAGGTTAATTGAACCAAACTTGGTTAACTTGGTTAACTGGAATGCTGTCATAAGTGCAAATGACTGTCATGCGATTGATGTCACTTTGCATGTTACTCCCTACACATCCTGAAAATTACTGTTTGTCGTGTACTTAAGCGTTTTCATATTTTATTCATGTATTTCACTCTTTTCTTTGCGAAGCCGATTGCGCCAAGCCGCCCAACGGAGCAGTCGGGCTGGCGGCCCAGTTCCGGCAACTGGAGCAGGTAATGACCTGATAAAGTGCTGCTATATAGGTGACCTGAGGTCAAATACCGGGCCTAGCATCTGTATTGCATCATTTGTTGATGATGCCCAAAACATCATCAATGCCCATTTTGAAGCATTTAAACACCATCACAGTGGTCCATAACAATGACAAGCTAAGCCACGCAAAACCAGAATATTTATATATTTTGACCTCATTTGACCTTGAAGATATCGACTTAAGGTCACGAAATCTGTTCACAATAGAGTTCACTACCGTACCCATCCACCTTGCGAATTTTGTTGATCCAGCTTTAATAGGAGCTGATATTGTAGGAGGCGGAATGTGCCTCCCTCGAGTGCGCGTAATTTTCAGAGGCCCTCCATGGCGCGTGTTAAGTTCGTTTATCAAACAGAACAATGCGGGGTTCCTGCCCAGCATGGCTCACGTGTAGCCGCTTTCAGTCGATGGCTGGCGGACGTGCGAGACTGACGTGGCGCTGGGAATCACTGCGCCGCCGCCGCCGATGCGCCGGGGTGGCACCACAGAGCTGGCCTCCATCAGTGTGAAGTGCGTCTCAGCTGGCCCGCTCTCACGGCCTGCGCCTTGGAGACGCGTCTGCTATACGGAACAGTGAGGTGTGGCCTGAGAGCCTGCACGGTGTCAGGATATCTGGAACTAGGGCACAGTGAGATATCGCGCCACGGACGGAGCTTCCAGGATATTATCTGGAGGAAGTAATGCCATGTTGAGATGGGGGAATGCGAGAGTTGATAATGAAAAGCGCATTTGAGGGTCATGCTGATAAAAGGTTGAAAGTTGGACATATATAATCATTTTGGGAGGGACGAGAATCATAGGTCTGCAGTGAATCAAAATAACGACATGTTTGCTAAGATGAGTGGGCATATCACACCCAGCCTTTTTTCCCCGAAGCTTGGTGGGCATATCCCACCAAACCACTGCACCCACAAACTGAGTAGGCCAGTTCCACCCAGCCCCTGTGCCCAAAATGGGGTGGACATATTCCAACTAGCCCTTGTACCCTCAAACTGGGTTGGCATATCCCACCCAGCCGTTTTTCCCCCAGCCGTTTTGCCCCCACACTGTGTGGACATACTCCACCTAGCCCCTGTGCCCCGAGACTGGCTGCCTTTTTTCTCAAGTAAGCTTCATATTGATATGGTTGGGCCATAACAGCATGCGATATTTTACTCATATTCGTTCACCAGAAGCAGCACCTCATCAAATTATTATCCGTGTGCATAACTATAACGTCACAAAATGCAGCTGGGTTTTTCAGACATCTCATTGGTTTCCATTTGGACATTTGCTGGCTCAGCTGACAAAGGAAGCAATGATTGTAGCTCAGTTTGCTAAAATGATGGCCCGATTAAAGTCAATCATGACGCCCATGGATGTATTATTAGCAGGCTCTGAGAAACCTTCTCCTGCCCTCCACTCAACTCTGGAAAAGCTTAATGTGTCCCCTCCAGTGGAACTTGTTTTGACCTAATACCTTTATGTTCAGATGTCGAGGGCAGAATCACGCAGACTTGTTGAACGTGTAAATTATAATAAGATAACTATCATATTGTAGGCATGCGGGAGAATAGAACATGTCAGAATAGAAGTGGACACTTCCTTATTTTTTGTGGGGGGGGGGGAGGACTGAAGCCCAGGCAGAGGCGTTCCGCGGGCACTGAGCAATTTCACGACTTCTAGTAGGGTGGTGACTTAATTTGAAATGTTGGTCACTCGCATCTCAAAATGTGGTCTGAACAATTGTGATCAAAAGTACATAGAGCATTTTGTTTAAAAAATGGGGCATATGGCATGAACATGGCCTTCGAATGACACCATGCTCCCCCAAAAACATACATTCTCCCTAATAGAATCTCCATAAAATGTGATCCAGTGTTCAAACTGAAATATTGTATGCATACAGGTATATCGGTGCCAATTTATATCTCCATGCTTCACTTACGTTTGGAAAAATTAGCCGAAAACCGCAAAATCGTGAAAATAGTTCGAATTAATTTTTTGGTGGCAATAGTTGAGCAAAAGGTGCACTATTACATTTAGTACGCTAAAATATTTAATTTTCAGTAACCGGGTTATAAGCAAAATCCAAATAAATATTTTAAATGAGTGAAGTTATACACTTCTTAGTGTTCATTTCAACATATTTTGCCTAATGAAGTGCGACGTTTAAGGCCACAAACTACAATAACAGTGTTCGATAATTATTTTTTGCACGTAGCAGTCAGCTGTTGACAGAGTGTTTGGTGCCGTTGCCATGGTTGCCTAGACCATGTTGTCTGCAAACTTCGTGATATTCGTCGCTACTGCTCATATTTGGCTCCTAGGTGATTAACCACGTGATATATTTTGTCAAATGGAGTAAAACCAGACTCCAACAAATTAAAGCAGACAGCAAGCAGGTTTACATCATTCATGCGTACCTACAGCGCCATTAAACTACCGATTCGCCGCATCGTGCTGCTGGCGTTGCGCTGCTCGGCGCCAGCGTAATTTACCAACTTGCCTGCTGACGGTTCCAATTGCAATGGCTTGGTTTGCTCCATAAATCATCTCTCCGCCGAAAACCGACTTGCTTTCCGCTGGCAAGTATCTCTAAATGTGCACAAAACGATGGGGCAGCTGTCGGGGGCACCACTAAGGCAAGCGTGGGCGCCATGGTCCAGAGGGGCGAAACAATGAGAGCGGTGGGCTCCTATGGCCAGGTGGGCGTCTACGGCGCCCACCTGGCCTGCGTCTAGCTTCCGTGGCGCGTGTATAATCAATCACCAACCTTTGCACAGTTAACACCAAATACGTGATATTGTTCACCATTTCGGAAGCGGATGCCCATGTGTGGTTCGGTCTTCAACTACGCGTTTATTTGCTGTTTATTGTCGTGTTTTACTCAATTTTACTTCTGTTTATCCTTTTATCGTCTTACTTCTCCCCTTTATCTCATGCCTCCCTGGTCCATACATTTCCGTTTCGGAACATTCCTAGGTACATTTCCATCTTGCCAAGATCCCTTCCGCATTCCCAGCCGCTTTGTCTCTTTTCAGACCGGTAATTCGTCATGAGGGAGGTCCGGTCGCTGACGGTGAAAACTTTGGACACTGAGACCTACGGAGAGCGTCATGACTTCACGCCAGGCCTGCTTCCCATCGAGAAGGAGATCATCGAGCTTATGCTAGCTCACGCTCGCCCCCGCACTGGCCAGCAGACTCTACGTCGTGACGAGGCAGCTGCGCTAATCGCCGACGGAGTCACAGAGCACTACACCTGGTGCAACATCTACACCAAGACCAGGACAAACATTAAGAACATGATCTTGAAGCTCTTCGACGAGTTCTCCACCCTGATCAAAACGAAGACAAACCGAAGAACCAAGTCCTGGCTGGAGAACCACGTCAAACCCTTCAACAACCGCGTCAAGACGACTCTCTTCGAAGCAGCCACCAACGACCGAGAGGCGATCAAGAAGCAGGAGGCTCTGTACGGGGTCAAGATGACGGAAGAGGAGAAAGAATTTCTGCAAGATCAACGAGCCGAGAGGAAAATGTTCTGTGACGCGTTGGTTGACAGAAAGTAGGAGAAAATGATGCAGAGGAGAGAGAGGACTGAGGCAGGGATGGCCAAGTTGATGGAAAAGGAGAAGAGGAGGATGGTGGCGTCAAACAGGCAGACCCCGGCTGAGGGTGACGAGGCTGAGACTGACGATCCGAGCACGCTGACGAGCGCTGAAGCAGACGAGACTACCATCGAGTACAAAGCGGACGAACCAAAAATGAAGAGGAGGGGTGTGTTTGGCCTGAGAGGAGCTGACACGAATCTGCCTCAGCACTGGCAGCACATCCGCACTAGCGAGCGTAAGGTTAGACAAGAGTACTACCGAGTGGTGGACAAGCTCATGTCGAGTTCTTACATGTCACTCGCGCAGGCCACAACGGCCGTGGTGGAGGACGGCAGAAACATGTTCAACCTCAAGTGGAAGTACCACGATGACGACGAGTCAGTGATTGACGTGGACACCGCACCTCACAAGAAGAACAACATAACAATGAGCAAGGCCATTGAAGTCTTTACACTCTCAAAGATCGTCCAAGAGATGCTCGACTCGCAGGACAGGGCCACCATCACCTACCACGGCTTCTGACGGCAGCAGGACACAGGGAACCGGAGCCTACTCGGTGCAAGGAATCACTGCCAAGGGGCAGTACTACGCTCTTCCAACCCTCAAGATCGCCCCTGAGGCGAAGGAGAACTTGGCAGATCTAAAGATGGCCGTCCTGTCTATGCTCGCCGTCTGTGGAGGGGTGACAAATGAGTGCCTGTGGGAAAAGGTGGACTTTGTCATGACAGACAGCGTCAGTCACAACATGGGCGTAGCCAACATCGTCGCCCAGAAGCTGGATGTGAGCCACATCCCTGACCATCTGCTGTGCCACGTGCATCCCAGCCTGATGTTCAGCAGAGAGCTCTGCAAGTTCTGGAGTGGCATAGACAGCAGCATCGGGCCACACAAGATCTTCGCTGGATGTGACATCACGATCGGGAATCCGCAGGTGCGGTGACGGAGAACTGGCTGGATTGCCTCCTCCGGCTGGTCTCGCACGACTTCGACCACAAGCAGTGGAACAAGGCGGAGATGTTCGACATTTACCTAGGACACAAGAAGAACCCGGCGAAGAGACTGCAGAAGGAGAGGTTCAACTCACTGGTCTACAGCTACGCAGTGGCATTGTACCTGAACCAGGACGCCACAGACTTCCAGCCCAAATTCCAGACCATCACCAACCAGCTGGCCTGCATCGTGAGATGCTTTGAGCAGCTGGACTACGTGCGGGTCCTGGCCGCCGTCGGCGTGGCAATCGGCGTCCACCTGGTGGAGCCGTTTGTGTCGCTCACGTCCAGCAACTCCACCACCTACGCCGGTATGAGGGAGGCCTTCTCGCAGCTGTACGCAGATTTCACCACGACGCCGGCGGAGAACCTGCTGACCCTCTCCAAACCAGCCTTCTCCTTCACCAGCGAAGAGAGGTTCCAGCAGGTGCTGCACCTCGAAGACCTGTTGAAGCCAGCTGAGGTCGTCCTCCAGAGCCACAAGCAGTATGCCTGCCGAGTCCTGAAGATGCTTCTCGCTCATATCGCAGCCGGTTGGTCAAGGCAACGGGAGACGTCTTCCAGTTCGGAGCAGACGCAGATTCGGAGGCCCTTAATCGGCTGGACAAGATGGACGAGGGCAACCTCGCAGGTGCGCCGATCAACAACCTCGACCCTGAGCGCTCAGTCGGCACGGTCAACTATGGGCTGAAGATGAGGGGATCGGGGAAACTGGAGGCTGTCAGCAGAGCCCACGTGAAGGCAAGGGGAGCTGCTCTGATCGAGGGTGTGCATATGGACGCTTGCTTAAAAAAACTGGTGAAGAAAGACGGAGAACTTCCGCCACCAGACTGACCAGACCAGCCCGCCACAAGACTGACCGAATTCCTGTGGAATGTGGAGAGTGGATCGCGTAGAGAGTCACCACTCGACGCGCTTATGTGGCGCCACGCCGCCTTTCAACTAGCCAGCCCGGGAATTCCCACGCTGGGCCGTCCTCGGGTGTGGAGACCCGATGACCGCGGAGGCTCTTGGTGACACGACGACGGACGACCTTCTTCTGGCGCCTCAGTCGTCAGGAAGTCCGGTCTTGTTTCTCAATTATGTGATTTCGGCCTTAAATCGTGACAGGAAATACACGTTATAGGAAATATTATGCAACTAAGCTATTGTGATTACTAGCTAGCATTTGCGAGCCAAAACTCTTGCAGTTTCATATTTTCCGCGATGGATAGTCATTTAGCCATTGAACCGAGGCCACTAATCATTTTTATGACAATATCGCTGTAAAAAGGCGTCACATTTGTCTTCACAAAGCTAGGGTTAGGTTTGCGTACAAGCGCATGCGCCAATACCGCGGCTGGGCTCACTGTACGTACCGGCGCGACGCGTGCGCCATCTATGGACATTTTTGTAAGCCTGTAATTTTCTTGACATTTTATGGAATTCCTCAGAAACGAACTGATACAGAGAAACGAAAATTGGTATCTGGCTACCTGTGCTTGATCGTCACGACATAGTTACTTTCAGCTTCGGATCAGCCTTACTTAGTCCGCTTTTAGGCGGGAAAATGTGTGCTTTTCGGACAAACATGGTTTCATTCAGGGGCCATGTTCATACCATACGGACCCGTTTTAGAGCAAAATGTTACTAATAAACAATGATCAGCACATTACGGAACACCTTTTGAGCTGCGAGTCGCATAAAAAAATTGAAAATTTACAATTAAGTCACCTCCCTACTTCTAGTATTCCGTTTGACCGCTTCCCAAGGCATGGTGGTGGGCGTTAAAGTCACCCGTGATGATGATTGGTTGGTTGGGGGGGGGGGGGAGAGCCTGGAGGAGCATATCGGTCAGTTTCTATGGCATGAAGATTGCAGCTGATGGTGAGATGCAAAGTGATGTGACAGTGATTTTGAATTTTGCGATTTGAAGGGTGACCGATACACAATTTCAAATTGCATAGCGGTTACCCTTCCCAGCCAAGTTAAAATCTCCACTAGTAGTGGCGGTTTGGACTTGACTGGAAGACGAGGAATGCTGTAGGTGATGAGTATGGCTGCACCCCATTTCCGAGTTGGCCCATTGAGGTTATCAATATGCCAAGTACAATCTGAAATACTGCTCCAGCTTGAGGCTGAATCCCGAAGGTGTGTTTCTTGGAGCGCGCCAAGTGATGCTTTTTTCTTGTAGGATTTCTGATATAATATCTTATGAACATGGACCGGATATGGCATTCCACTAGAGGAAGAGATTACTGAATGTGATCGAACCAGTCGGTATTGCACTCTGTGGGAGTGGAGCGGTGGACTGGGGAAATTGATCGGGCGGATCGTGGGAGTACTGTGTGCCGAGTCCGACAAAACCTCTGGCGACATGGATTTTTCAGGGTTCGACGGCGGTACGATGGGTGCGTGAGAGGGTAGGTCTGGTCAGAGACAGGAGGCAGGATAGGCAAGGGGTTTGGAAGGAAAAGTCGTTCTCGAGTCCCGGGAGAGGGCCGGATCACACGAACCCCGCAGAGGTCGTGTGGCGCCAGATGACTGATTGGCACCTCGAGGGCGCTCTGGAAGCATCCTTATTTGCTGGCGTCGGTTTTGTGCGCGGTTGCTCTTACGAGGAGCCTCCCCGCGGATCGTTCTCCTGTTTCTTCCTCTGGTGTCCTCAATCAAACGCAACTGCCAGCAGTTTTCGCTACTTCCAGTTGCAAAAACAATATTCGGCTACATTGTGTTCGAGCTGAACCCGCAAATCATGAGTGGAATTTCATTGTTAAAACTGATAGGTTTTAACTAAGAAAAATAAGACTGAAAGGGTTAAAGAACTTGGTTCATTAAAAACATTTTAAAGAACAAATTTGCGGAAGACAATGGCCTCTTCAATGACGGATTTTCACAAGGGCATAATGGCACAAGGGCGTTCCTGATTTGATGCATTGCCATAGAATCATTGGATGTTGAATGGAGATAATAAAAACTACATCCGTCTTGTGCCTCGCGAATTTGTTTTTGCGAAGGTCGGCACCTGCCAGGATTACTTTGCAATGCGATTCTGTGCATGTGAAATGCATACAAGCAACACATGATTGCACGGATTAGGTGCACATGAAAATGCCAAACTGCCGCATCGATTCTGGTCCCATCGAAGCAAGGAACTGTGATCCTCATCAGCATGAATTTCGGAGGTCTCCAGCAAATCGATGTTCTGTTCTCCACATCAAGGACAAGGGTGCGAACACAAAACAAATAGATAATGTATATTTTCAAGAATAACAAAACAGGTTGCGATATCGGAAAATTGGTAAAGCCAACGACTTTTAGAAGTATGTGCACTAGGCGCCTCTCTCGCATTATGTGGCAGATAGTTTCACGCTCATCGCTTGGCACACGAATGGCCGTCTCGCGAATTCAGTTAGAATGTGAAGCTGTCCATCAGTAGTCGCCATTTTATATGGGGCCATTTTAGTCTAGGGGTAAGTTATCCATCTCACAATCGAAAGATTGTAGGTTCGAGTCTCACCTGTAGCTACTCTTCACCGGCTACCATTCGGCGTGAGAGACTGGCGACGCTACATGGCTCAACGGTCGACGTGTCGCAAAAACAACAACAACCACCACCTCGTCCTTATACTACGCTAGGAGACAGGGCGACTAGTGATATTAGTGTCAAATGAGCTCAGGTGCGCTTGTGTCGTTAAAAATGTGCATGGATTGTACATCTATTCTTTTATCGTACGGGGTCACCCTCGGCCATCGTAGGCCATCGAACGTTTCAGCCGCTCCGTCACCTTAGTCCAGCGACGATGCGAACACCAATGTTGATGCACTTTTACACCTTTTTTTTGCTGAATCAAATTACGTCTACCCCTTACCAGTCATGCAATGTCTTACGTGGCGGGACACGGGAGCTTCAACGGATAGCTACATAGTCTCGCATGACATCAGTTGCCTCATCCTAGCCAGTACGATGGGGATATACAGCAGTAACAGCGCATGATGGTCGCAATGTGCCGCTCCCGAGAGAGACAGTCGTCCACCGTGACATCCGTAATTTGAGCGCAATGCGACGGCTGTACTTTTTAGCTTCCAAAGAACCTATATGATGCAATGCCCATTTATGCATAAACGCCGCCATTTCAGGATCATCGGTTCGGTGTTCGTGCGGACTATTTTTTCAAGCCCATTTCGGTTATACGAGCGTATTGCGGAGGTCGTGATAGTTTTGATGCTTTGTTTCAGGGCGGGGAGATTTGATATCACATCTGCCTCCAAAATCTGAGTGCAATCGGCGCAAATGACAATAAATTGCCAAATGACAATTGCAGTGCGATGTGTGTTATGTCATGTCGATGGTGAGCATGAAGAGAAGCACAGGGCCCAATATAGAGTCCTGTGCCATCCCATGCCTCACCAATAGGACCACTTCCCCACTAACTCCGTAGATAAGCTTAATATCCCCTCCCTTCAGTACGCCACTGCTGTCAGCGCGATTAGCCATGTCGCCGGGCCGGCAGGGAGGGGAGGGGTCACACGGAGGCGCACGTTTACCGGCTGCCGGACATCTGCCGACGCCACGTCGGCTCTCAGGCCACACCTCACTGCTCCGCATAGCAGACGCGTCTCCGAAGCGCAGGCCGTGAGAGCGGGCCAGCTGAGACGGCACTTCACACTGACGGAGGCCAGCTCTGTGGTGCCACCCCGGCGCATCGGCGGCGGCGGCGCAGTGATTCCTAGCGCCACGTCAGTCTCGCACGTCCGCCAGCCATCGACGGAAAGCGGCTACACGTGAGCCATGCTGGGCAGGAACCCCGCATTGTTCTGTTTGATAAACGAAGGATTGATAAATGTGTGTTCCTCCCTGGTATGACGCATCACAGCAGTGTTCTCCCTGGTGTGACTCTTCACGACAGTGTTCCCCTGGTGTGACTTGTCATGGCAGTGTTCCCCTGGTGTGACTCGTCATGGCAGTGTTCCCCTGGTGTGACGCTTCACGGCAGTGTTCCCCTGGTGTGACTCGTCACGGCAGTGTTCCCCTGGTGTGACTCGTCATGGCAGTGTTCCCCTGGTGTGACTCGTCATGGCAGTGTTCCCCTGGTGTGACTCGTCATGGCAGTGTTCCCCTGGTGTGACTCGTCATGGCAGTGTTCCCCTGGTGTGACTCGTCATGGCAGTGTTCCCCTGGTGTGACTCGTCACGGCAGTGTTCCCCCTGGTGTGACTCGTCACGGCAGTGTTCCCCCTGGTGTGACTCGTCACGGCAGTGTTCCCCTGGTGTGACTCGTCACGGCAGTGTTCCCCTGGTGTGACTCGTCACTGCAGTGTTCCCCTGGTGTGACTCGTCATGGCAGTGTTCCCCTGGTGTGACTCGTCACGGCAGTGTTCCCCTGGTGTGGCTCGTCAGCAGTGTTCCCCTGGTGTGACTCGTCACGGAGTGTTCTGTGTGACTCGTCACTGCAGTGTTCCCTGGTGTGACTCGTCACGCAGTGTTCCCCTGGTGTGACTCGTACGAGTGTTCCCTGGTGTGACTCGTCACGCAGTGTTCCCCTGGTGTGACTCGTCACGGCAGTGTTCCCTGGTGTGACTCGCTCCCTGTGTCTTCTCGTACGCAGTGTTCCCGTGCTCACGCAGTGTTCCTGGTGTGACTCGTCACGGCAGTGTTCCCTGTGTGACTCGTCACGGCAGTGTTCCCTGGTGTGACTCGTCAGCAGTTTCCTGGTGTGACTCGTCACGGCAGTGTTCCCCTGGTGTGCTCGTCACAGTGTTCCCCTGGTGCTCGTCACGGCAGTGTTCCCCTGGTGTGACTCGTCACGGCAGTGTTCCCTGGTGTGACTCGTCATGGCAGTGTTCCCTGGTGTGACCGTCACGCAGTGTTCCCCTGGTGTGACTCGTCAGTGTTCCTGGTGTGACTCGTCATGGCAGTGTTCCCCTGGTGTGACTCGTCACTGCAGTGTTCCCCTGGTGTGACTCGTCACTGCAGTGTTCCCCTGGTGTGGCGCATCATGGCAGTGTTCCTCGTTGGTATGACTCGTCAGTGATATAATGGATACGTTGAACAAAAAGTGAAGCAGTGAAACGGTCTTTCTACTGAAGTGAGAACAAGTGCAGTTGTCAAAATCAGACAATTGTCTGATGTTGTAATTTGTTTTATTTCCGCAGTCCATACGTCTTAAGATGTACGGACTTCAGTATTTTTCCCCCGGTAGCTCAGTTGGTTAAAGCGCTAGCCTGCACTGGTCTCCCCTGTCCTGGCAACACAGGGCTCGAGTCGGTTCGTTCGCTCGCATTTAGCCCCTGGCAGCCCCGGGGGGTGTCAGTTGGCAGCTGGCCCGATAAGGCCGGGGACGAGCAGCCGTGTCGGAGGATTGACGGCACGTTAAACTTTCGATCAAATTTATTCCGTTGAACTGGAATTCATGGATCGGGGAATTCATGGATCGGGTGATGGGGCCAAGGTTCACGCAACAAGCTCTGCTTAGCAATATAACCCTGGTTCCTAAAGCCACCCCAACAACAACTCGGAAAAAATTAATAATACAAAATATTGTAGGCTGTTTTCTTTATATGTGATGCTTCCAATTTCGAACGCAATGTTATCCTGAGCAAAAATGAAGTCCTCAAGGATAAATGACACGCTAATTGTGTGCCGTCCCCATGGTGGAAACAGCGACTAAAAAGATGTGGTCACTTCATTCACATAATGGTGGCAAAAATATGCATTATCACAAGTCTCATGATGCCTGCATCAGTGCCAGTTTTGAACTTTTACAAACGACCGACTTCCGATCAATTCAATTCACCATTGGCCGAGTCAAATGCACCAAGAATAAGAATTGCCCCCACATTTCGATATGAACACGGAATGAACTAGCCAAATTTTCAGAAGATTATCATAGCAAAACGTTTTTTTTTTTCAAAAGCCTTCCTCTGGCACACCCTCGACAGGGCACGTATATAGGCATCTTTCGAAGATGTTAGAACTTCCGCCCACGTTTTCCGGCGACTCAATGTATACCCTCGGATATGAAGTTTGAGAAATTTACACCCCACTTTTAGCCTTACATGAGACTTTATGACCAAGGTAAGTTCCAACAAGCGATAACTCCTGTGTCCTATAATAATTTTATAGATGTGATCAATGAAACGAATGTGAATGAAAAGGTGGGAAAATGCATACCTTTCGAAAAGCTCGTCTGGAGACATCCCTCACGGAAATAGTATTCCCTGACTTCCGGAAAGTCTGCTGGATATCTTCGGTATGCCCATGCATAAATGGAGAATCTCAATTTCACTAACTATTGAACCTGCAAAATCAGACCTAGCCCCAAGTTCACCCACTTCGCGTCCGCTCGTGGCATGCATGTAGGCTGTACCATCTTAAATACTTTGGATAAGAGGCTTATCATAGGTGCTATAAAGTTGCTCGGCGATGTCTCAAGTCAGCTGAAGGAATGAGAAGGAAACCAATTGCATTCAAAGGGCCCCGGGTTGACGGAAATGGTGCCGGGCCGATAAAGAGGACTCTGAGCGAACGGAGAGTGCACTTCGTCCCAAAGGGACGCATTTTATCTAATGTATGCATTTGTGGCTAAAAAATATGCTGAGCGTAGGATGGGGAGGATACACCCGAATTGTCCTACAAGGACGCTTTTCCCAGCCATATGGGCACCACTTTCCATGAGGGGTGGGGGCTGCAACCCGCTGTTTCCAAACAGGCTCAGTCAGAGCTAAGACAGGCGACCGGCCAGCAACCTCTGACGCCACTAGCCACGAGCCAGGTCACGGCGATGTCATTCATCCGCTGTCCTCAGTATCCTGCGTGGCTCGAACAGTAGGCAAGAACGGAGGAGGCCTCTGCCTAGCTCTTGTTCATACCAGTAAAACAACGTGCTCAGAGTGGGCAGGAGAGAACAGAACGCCTTCCAGCCTGCATCTCGACGCCCGTCTGGTGCGGCATTATCATGAGCATCATAGGCGGCAGAAGGCAATGTTTTTGATAAGAGCAACGCATGCCCTTTCGCATTCAGCATCCTATTTGCATACTCTCATATTTCGTTCATTTTTCAGGATATGATCTTTGTCGCTTGCAAAAATAAGGCAAACAACAACTATTCAATAGAACAATTATAATTCAACAATTATTCAATATTTAAATTTTTATACGACAAACCAACTTGTTCCAGGAATCATTAATTGACTTCAACGAATTTACACATTGTGACCTTTTATCAACGGCGCGAAATGGTCTTAGGAGGCCGAAGCGCCTAATTTAGCAAAATGGAATGAGCAACGATGTCCGAATGTCAGCGCCCGTTGTTCGCCGCAGGCGGTGCCGCCTTCACCGATCATCGCTCCCGTGTTCTGGCGCGGAGACGGGCAGTTCAGCCGTCCCCTAGTCTGCCAGAGACTTTGTGGGAATTGCTCGCGAATATACCAGGGGGACAGTGTGGGGCACTGGAGGCATGCACCTCCTCTGATGCAAAGGTGGCGCCCATTCGGCCGAGATAGGCTCTCCCTGGAACGTTCGGGTGCGCAACTCTCTCTCCCACCCTCGCTGAACGTATTTTCAGCAAGAGCCGCTCCTTTTTAGAGGAAAAGGTGTCCCTTGGAGACGAAAAGGTACTGGAGTGTTCGACTGTTCCTCCTCCCCGCTCATTTTTTTTCAGTCGAAGGCGCTCCGGGGAAATGTCCGCTCCCCACGATAAATCCTGTATCTGCGCCTGAAATATACGTTTGATTTGGTCCTTTGGTTCAATGGCAAGTATGCAATACACTCGTGCGCCCATTTGCGTGCTGAATGGAATTCCGCTCGACTCCGGACTTTCGAACTGGACTTTGTAGGGGAATTATGAGAGAGGGGGAATTATCCACCGGCGATGCTGGTCCAGCAGGATCAACGTAGGGCTATAGCCCTACGTTGATCGCCCTATGTTTGGTTAGAACCAAACTCAAACCCCCAGTGACACAGCGGTGAGGTGTAGGTAGTGACGAATACCACGGGCTGTCATCTCGTTTAATCAGGGACGGATACACGATCTTTCCCCGAAGCCACATCTTCACGGACATTTGGCAGTGGCGACCCACGGAGAAAAGTGTGCCCCTCCATGTAGGCCCATATGCCTTTATATATGCACTATCGATGTATCTTTTTACGTAGGCAAATTTCATTATTGTTTTTGTAATCACAAAGTTTGCTAACAAACAGTGTGATGCAAATCACAAACTGCGTCAAGTGATATTTCACAATGGTCTTGGTTTGTAACTACAAATGGTGCAATTCTGGAACAATAAATATTGGGAGGGTCTAAAATGCCCACTTGTTTTTCCCGATGGACGATCTCAGTAATTACAAAGTGGATGTCGATGAAAGGTGCAACAATAGTTGCCTTTTAATTGATGCGGTGGCATTGGCCTACAACCGTAATTAATATTTTCTGTTAAATGTCTTTAAATGACCCCCAAATGTCGGTGCAACGCTGTAATCACAATGTAAAATGTCAGATGGACGATCTCAGTAACTACTGCACAAATTTTCGTGAAAATTGGTCTTAAAAACTTCGACATCGATTTTGGAGGGTTTGAGTGATTTCCGGCCGATATAAATGGGTTGAAAGCCACGAAATCAGGGATTGAACTTGGAGATTTTCCCGATGGACGATCAGTATGTGTTTGGCGCAATTCTGTATACTACTTTCGTATATCGTCCATCGGGCAAATCTCTAAGTTCAATTCCTGATTTTGTGGCTTTCTACACATTTATATCGGCTGGAAATGACTCGGACCCCCAAAAATCGATGTTGAAGTTTATGTTAGAGCCATTTTCACGAACATTGGCGCAGTAGTTACTCAGATCGTCCATCGGGCATTTTCTATTGTTGTGATTACAGCGTTGTATCGCCATTTGGGGCCATTTAAAGACATTTCATGGAAAATATTAATTACGATTGTAGGCCAATGCCACTGCATGAATAAAAAGGCAACTATTACTGCACCTTTCATCGACATTCACTTAGTAATTACTGAGATCGTCCATCAGGCAATAAAAGTCTGCATTTTAGACCCTCCCCACAATATTGTGATTGTAGGGGTCTGTTCCGGCGAGCGTTTGTAACTAGTTTTCCGGCGAGCGTTTCTAGTCTTTGTAACTAGAGCCTAGCGGTGTAGTTACAAACGATGGAAGTTTACAATGTCGCAGTGATAAAAAACATACATATAAAAATAATATGACTTATTTTCAATAGTGTTGAGTTATAAAATACTGTGAAATTAATAAAATTATCAATAATTGGAATGCCTTAGACCAAATCAGATGAAATGTTATATTTCCCTGGGAACAACATGCCATTAAATACCATAAATAATAATCGTAAAATCAGCTGATCTCAGAATGTAAAACAACAAAAACAAACAAACCTGTCATCAACAAACAAACGAATGTCGTCGACATCGTGATTCGTGATGGGTCCGTAGCAAGGCCCTTTACGTAGGATCCGTAGGATAGGATACGTAGGACAATATAGGTCCGTAAGAAGTCTTAATGCTTAATTTCTAACAGTACGTTGTTGGTAAGTATGAAGGTTATAAAATTATAATTGAGGGTTGTGATGCACGAACATAGCACAATTCCAGGTGAAAGGATTACTTCTGATGCGGTATGCTATGCAATATCAGTTGATTAGCATTGGTATGTTATCATCGTTATTGCAAAGATAGTTATCCCTAGATTAGATATCTCAAAACAGCAGGAAAAGGTGTACTTATGAGTATGCTATTGGATCAAAAATATGCTTGAAAAAGCATACTTTTGAATTATGTTACATATAAATTGTGGTATGTGACATAGCTTCCATGCAAAATTTTGACTTCCTTCTGTACTTGTTTTCATTTGTTAGATGTGATGACCATACTATATCACATACGTCATCTATGCATTATGATACATTTACATTATGATACATTAACTATGCTGGCACTGGTCATTATGCATGTGCATCTTTAGTGGTGTATTGTTAATGGGTGCACACTACATAACATATTTATCTGTCTGCATCTAACATGTTTTTTCCATTAGTGTGTTTAGATGCACAGACCACATGGTGTGCTTTGCATGGCACCCTTTGGTCCACTGATGTTGTTTAGTCTTCTGACCACTATTGGTGAAACCATGGTGTTGTTTGATATTCACTTGCCACTGCCAGTGTTGTATACAGCCCTTTTGAATTGCAGCCTGTTTTCCATTCCTGATGGCTTCAATACCTAGACTGGATGCTGCTCTTACCCTCCCTCTCTGGGCTGTTAATTGTATGATTTGCTGTCCATCTCTTGCCCTCATCTAGCTTGGCTACCCAGAACATCAATCTGAGGACAAGATGGTTCGCTGCATAATGCCACACTGGTGTTAACTGGAGCAGCTGTAGCTAATGGTATAAGCTGGGTACTCAAAGTTACTTTCCACTCTGTGGGTAATTTTTATGATTTATTCACTTTTTAAAAGCTTGATTGGTGCGAAGCTGTCCTGAGACAGCCAAGAAGATAACAGTGGAAAATGTGACTATAGCCACTGATTTTACCATTTTGGTTAATATTACTGTATTTGGAGGGGTTGGCTTCAACAGTTTATTGAGCAGTCATCAAGCTTATTGGCATGGTACCAGCTTTCTTGCATGTGATTATGCTTTACAGACCCAGGATCAAAGAATGAGGGTGTTCCTGATCACTGTGGCATATGCAGCCATTCTCCTGGCATGTGATGCTGCCATAGTAAGCGTCACATACAATGCAGATCACAAGTTTGAAGTACACCCTGGAATTGTTGAAAACTGGGTAGCACAAGCCAACCTGACCAACAAATACAATGAGACTGGGTGAGTAAATCATGTATGATGACTTGCTAAAGGGAATGCAATTTTAACTTGCATCAAGTCATGTGGTATGATAGTTTTCACTGTATGTGAGAGGTGCACAGATATAGTTTAGACAACTTCCACATTAGTTCCCCACATGTGAAGCCAAATATGTCAATTTGTTAATATAATTTCCTTGTTCTTGCCAATGAGACTAAGTTCTACATAATTGCATGCTTGCAAGTCCCAATATTGTTGGGCAGTGTGCAACACAACCCACCTGTATCCACTGGGTCTGTGTGCCTCTCAGATGGGACTTCTTGGAGGTGCAGACCAATGGTGACTACCCAGACACAGTTCAGGCATATGCTGCTGGCCTGGCAGAGGCCAACATCACCCAGCACCTCATCATCATGCACTGGACAGTGAGGACATAACTGGACTAACATATTTGGATAGGCATGCTAGGTTAGACATGATTTATGAATACCTGCAAAGCCATTGAAGCTAATGGACACATGTTGATATCAGATGACCTTGCTTATGATCACTAGTATTTTGTGACTGCCCTAAGCCATGAAATAGACACTATAGGGTCAATGACATGGATTGCACCCTGAAGTCCAAATAACTAATTAGCTCTATGCCTTGGATTCCAAACTTTCAAATTAGAAATGTGTGATATCCCCAAATATAGCATGAAGTGCCCTAGCTATGTAGATTCTTCACCTGTCATATACATGGGCACTATATGACCTATGCAGTCGATGTGCCCCTAAAGCACAATAACAAACTAACACTGGTTATATACTGATTGTGTTGTATGGCTTGTCAGGCAGTTGCCTGATGCTGATGCCATGTCTATCTTCAGAACACTGTGTCTGGCTACTGCCAGTGGCAGGGACAAGAGATGTGTGACAAGCTCAACACGTTTATCAAAACCAACGATGACTGGGTGAACTCGATGATCTTCCAGCATGGCGACACTGATCCATATTGGCATCAGGTAGTTACATGGTAATGGCCAGGCCTGATCCCTTCTGACATCAGGTGTGGTCCTTACTGGTACTAGGTACGATCCAGAGGAGCAAGATGCATGTTCCATCCTAGCACTGGCCATTGTGGAATGGGCACTGTATGACCAACCCAGTTGATGCGCCCAAAAGCCCAAAAAACCAACCAACCAACCATTGTGGACCATCTTTGATGGTGAATTGTTAATGGTTGCACACTACATAACCTGTTTGTCTGTTCATGTATCTAACATGCTTCCCCATCCTGTACTTACATGCACAGAACATGTGGTGTACTTTGCTTGGTGCCCTTTGGTCCACTGATGCCACTTGGTTTGCTGGCATGGCCATTGGTGAAATCGTGGTGTTGTTTGTTATTCACTCGCCGATGTCGCGTGATATTCCTTCGTCGGTGCTGTGTGATACTCACTCGCTAATGTCGTGTGATATCCACTCACTGGTGCCATGCGATATCCGCTCGCCGGTGCCATGTGACATTACTCGCCAGTGTCATGTGATATCCACCCACTGGTGCCATGTGCTATCACTCGGGTGCATCTCGCCGGTGCATGTGATATCCACCCACTGGTGCCATGTGCTATTACTCGCCGGTGCCGTGTGATATCCACTCGCCGGTGCCATGTGATATCCACTCACTGGTGCCATGCGATATCCACTCGCCGGTGTCATGTGACATTACTCGCCAGTGTCATGTGATATCCACCCACTGGTGCCATGTGATATTACTCGCCGGTGTCATGTGACATTACTCGCCAGTGTCATGTGATATCCACTCACTGGTGCCATGTGATATTACTCGCCGGTGCGTGTGACATTACTCGCCAGTGTCATGTGATATCCACTCACTGGTGCCATCCCTCGCCGGTGCGTGTGATATTACTCGCCAGTGTCATGTGATATCCACTCACTGGTGCCATGCGATATCCACTCGCCGGTGCCATGTGACATTACTCGCCAGTGTCATGTGATATCCACTCACTGGTGCCATGCGATATCCACTCGCCGGTGCCATGTGACATTACTCGCCAGTGTCATGTGATATCCACCCACTGGTGCCATGTGATATTACTCGCCGGTGTCATGTGACATTACTCGCCAGTGTCATGTGATATCCACTCACTGGTGCCATGTGATATTACTCGCCGGTGCCGTGTGATATCTACTGACCGGCGGAATGTTTACCACCACGGCTCTCCGCCAGGTGGACCTCATCAACCAACAGCTGAACGGACTGGTGGACGGCGTCGACCTCAAGCCCACCATCCCGGGCGACCCCGGGGTCAAGTCAGTGACCTGGTGTCGCTGTGGTATGGGGTACACCGTGCGTCCGTGCCCCTAATGTTGCTTTATGCTGGCTGCGTCACTGCGCGTTGTGTCAGTGAAGTGTGGATGAGATTACTGGTCAGTTACGTGAAATATGTACATGACGAACAGGTCAGTGACACAGGATGTGACCTGTAGAGCATGTCGGTCTCTGTTGTCCTCAGCCAGCACGGGACTGAGCTACCACAGTGCTTTGCTTCAGCTTGCCAATTTTCCCCATAATAATGCCTCTAACCCGAAGTTATCACGAAGTTAAGTGAAGTTGCAAAAAGTTAAGAGTTCTAGTACTGAAACGTCATGCAATTCATACCCAACCGAAAACATCCCCAACCGAAATTACGCTGAATAAGTGAGTTGATGGGATTGACCTCACCTGCCACAATGCTTGTACACTAATCCTGGTACTTAGGATCATCTGTTTCGGTGACATCGCCTAACCCGCCCTGATGTGACCTGGCAGATGGATGAACCTGGTAGGAGATCTGGAGGACCTGGTGGAGGCTCTCAAGAAGCCGGCGGACCGTCGCAAGAACCCGAAGGCGAACCTTGGTCAGAGCGTGCTCGGGTCCGGTCACTGTTCGGCGCTGATTAAGGTCCTCCCCGATGGCCGGGACCTGTACACTTCACAGGTCACCTGGAGCAGGTGGGCTCGCCGGCGGGTCAGACAAACGTACAGTTCGTGGGTCGCCTGAGTCAGATGAGGTCGCCGACGGCTATTCCTGTCCACCTTGCACGTAGTCTGGAACGACAATCATAACCTCCACAGTTCATAACCCCCACAGCTCGTAACCTCCACAAATTCATCATACCCAGAGGGATCGTAACCTCCACCAAAAGTAATATAGCATTGGTGCTCGAACGTTACAGAATAAGTGCACTCGCCAAATTCAGGAAGCTAGGCTCAACACTCCAGCACCACCACGGGCATACCATGCTACTTTCACTTTCGACCTACCACGATATGTTCACACCTTCTGGCATACCATGGCATGGCCACCTGTGCACGGCTGACGTTTCCGCCGGCTGGACTTTTGGTACACCACTTGTCGACATACGTCACTTAAAGTCAACACAAAAGTTGGCACATGAATAAGAGTTACCAGGTTGTAAATTCAAGTTGGCGAACTTCGGGACTTTGACATTCTGCTAGCTACCGAGTATTTTAAAACTAAGATTCGTCCATCTGTCCATTCAAATATAAATCGCAGTCACGAAAGACGACATATGAGAACGTCATTTGAAACACTTTATGACGTCGTTTTGCATGCCATTGGCCTTGAAGACAAGTCGATTTCGGTGGGCCTGATTGTACTGAAACATAGTGGTCGATGAATTTGCCTTCAGTACCAGTCACTAATAATATACACAACTTACAAACGATGTTATTTTGCTTACATTTTCGATTAACCACCGTTTAGCCCACAACGTGGTGGCGCCATGCTCTCTTTTTACGTGGTTTGTTGCCTGTGAAGGCTTGATTTTGCCGACACTAGAGGTGGGGTAGCGAGAATATGTGGCCTCATGACGATTTTTGGGGCGCGAATTCCATAAAATATAAGGTATGTAGGGTGGTGTGCAAATAGGTCTTCAATAATGGCAGTTACTTGTGGAAACAACATAAAAATGTTATTAAAATAAAAAAAAAGTTATTAAAATATAATAATTGAATATTTAAGGCATATCGGCATGCTTAACACGCGCCCTGGAGGGCCCCTGAAAATAACGCGCACTGGAGTGAGGCGGATTCCGTCCCCCTTTAAGACCTCAGCTCCTATGAAGGCTAGAGCAACGAAATTCACAGGGTGGATGGGCACGATAGTGAACTCTATTGTTTGCAAAGTTCATGACCTTAGATCAATATCTTCAAGGTCAAATGAGGTCAATATAACAACATTTTCTGGTTTTGCGTGGCTTGGCTTGTCATTGTTATGGATCGCTGTGGTTGTGTTTAAATGCTCCAAAATTGGCATTAATGATGTTTAGGATATTACTAATGATGCAATACAGATGTCAGATCTGCCATTTGACCTCAGGTCACCTATATAGGAGAAATTTATTAGGTCATTACCTGCTCCAGTTACCGGAACCGGGCTCCCATCCTGACTGCTCCGTTGGACGGCTCGGCACAGTCGGCTTTGGAAAAAAAGGAGTGAAATACATGAATAAAGTACGAAAACGCTTAGGCACACAATGACAAACAGTATATTTATGGATGTATAGGGAGTAACATGTACAGTGACATCAATCGCATGACAGTCATTTGCATTTATGACACATTCCAGTTGACCAAGTTTGGTTCCATTAGCCTATCATGAACTTGACCTGACTTGACCTCGGCGACCTAACATTACTTTTAAATTATATAGCATAACAATATGCATCAAACAAGTTGCTAGTGTTGTCAAGAACACTTCCCTATTGCCAATATACGGGAAGCGCATCAGCGCCGATTTTTGTGGTCTGGCGCTGTGAATTGTTTTTATTTTAACGGCCCCTAACTTGAAAACCTCTCGGCCGATTGTCATTTTTCTTGCTCTAAACAATGCGCCGGTGATTTCTAAGCAGGTACGCGAAAACGTTGGTGAATATCGGCCGGTACGATATGGAGTTATGTACGAAAAATCGGAATGATTGGCGGATTTCGCCATACCCACTCTAGGGCGTGTGTTAACCTGTTATGAACTTGTCCTGACTTGACCTCGGTGACTTGACATGACTCTGGAACAATGTAGCATGACAATGTACATCAAACAAGTTGGCAGTTTTGCCAAGAACACTTCCTTTTTGCTAATATACGGGAAGCGCATCGGCGCCGATATTTGTGATCTGGCGCTGAGAAACGTTTTTGACTTTAGCGACCCCTAACTCGAAAAATTTTCGGTCGATTTTCATTTTTCTTACTTCAAACAACGCGCCGGTCATTTATTGGCAGGTACACAAACAATGGCGTATATCGGCTGGTAAAATGTGGAGTTATCTACGAAAAACTGGAGGGGTGGGCGGATTTCGCCCCCCAGTGCGCGTGTTAACACGCTTTGTGTTTTTATGTATAACTCAGCCGAAGAAATGGTGAAGATCGGGCCTGAATTTCGTGGCTATGATGCAGAGCTTGTTCATTGGGGCCGCGGTAGCTCAGTCGGAAGGGGGGTGGGACACTTAATCGTAATATCATGGGTTCGAGTTTCACAACCAGCAAGGTTAGCGAAAATGGTAATGCACAACATGATGATGCAGAATGAGATATATTATATTAAGGCATGCAAACAAGCTTCCTCAATTACTCTATAACAATCACTTTTTGAAGTTGGTGGGCGTGCTTTGTATCAGTGGTAGTTAAGTTGGGTACCGATTTCCATCATTATGTCCGACCGAGTGTTCAGAAGCGAAATCATGTAATTTTTTTTTTTTTAATGCTCCGAAACTGCCCATAGTTGTGCATTGAAGTAGTATATTTCTTTTATTTCGGCAATTATTTGTGGTACATAAACACTCTTTTGAAAGCAACCCTTCGTACCTTAAGGTCTATGGATTGTTTGTCGCGTGAGGCATCAGATATTATTTTTATTCAATTATTAATATTTATAATAAAGCTACCCCAACAAAAATTCGGACTAAACGTATAAAAAAACACGATTTAAATCAAACGAACTGGAGTGTCAGGTGTTATATGCAACTCGTCTACGATTGTATGGCAGCTTATTTTTGTGTGGGTCCCAACATCCGTATGCAAACTTAAAGTTGGAGGAATATACGACGATTGTACGTGATGGAAATAAACCAAGCCTAGAGCTCATTCGACATGGTGTTGGAAGCCCGCAACTGGCGGGATTACCTAACCACTCGCGACCAATCGGCGTGAGAGGTTCGCCACTATACATGTTCTAGCAGTTCAATGCGTCATAAAAGAACCCAATTTTCTTCAAAGTATCACCCAGGCGATAACGGGCACATGCTACGTGATTTCAGTTACCAGAGCATGCTGCGGATCCAGAAGCGGTACGTGTTTCGCTATGGAAAGACGGACGGCGTTGACAAGGTCACCATTCCTGGCCGAGTGGCATCATTCTCGTCCTACCCGGGTATCATCACGTCCCAGGTCAGGACGGTGCCTACAGGTGACCACATGTATCAGGGTGTCATTTGTGTGATCGTACCTGTGCACTATGTCGCCTCAGGTCAGGGCGGTGGCGACAGGTGGCCACATGTACCAGGGTGTCATTTGTGTGACCGTATCGGAGTACCATGCTGCCTCAGGTTGGCATGAGGGGTATTCTGGAAGGTATTGATTAGCATCACCAAAAATTATGGTTTCGCTTATGCAATGGAATAATTGTAAAATGTTGCACATTGCATATCTTGTCACGACATCCATATAGCGTGGGTCCGTAAAGTTCGTATCCGTTCACTGAAATTAATTTCAGGCCGGTACCACGGTGCAAGACCAGGGTAAATGCCTTAGCGGTTAATTGTAGTGAAATGTTTTGCCAGATAGCCGACCAAACGTGACTCTGACTCTTCCCTAGCTGCATTTCTCGCCCACAGAATTGATATTCACTAATGTTTGGTTGCACATGGCCCAGGTGCGCAAAGCCGCGCAGACGCGGGCGAATTTTGTACTGGTATTCTGTTGATGTGCAGACTGAACGATCACCCCTGGAGCGGCCTACACCCTCCTGCTGCGGACCTCGTGACAGTAACGTAACTAATCATACCCACCTGCTGCGGCCATCGTCACAGTGACGTGACTGAGCCTACCCTTCTGCTGCGGCCATTGTGGCAGCATCGCGACTGAGCCTACCCTTCTGCTGCGGACATCGTGACAGTGACGTGACTGAGCCTACACTCCTGCTGCGGCCATCGTGACAGTGACGTGACTGAGCCTACACTCCTGCTACGGCCATCGTGACAGTGACGTGACTGAGCCTACACTCCTGCTGTAGCCATCGTGACAGTGACGTGACTGAGCCTACACTCCTGCTACGGCCATCGTGACAGTGACATGACTGAGCCTACCCATCCTGCTGTAGCCATCGTGACAGTGACGTGACTGAGCCTACCCTCCTGCTACGGCCATCGTGATAGTGACGTGACTGAGCCTACCCTCCTGCTACGGCCATCGTGACAGTGACGTGACTGAGCCTACACTCCTGCTACGGCCATCGTCACAGTGACGTGACTGAGCCTACACTCCTGCTACGGCCATCGTGATAGTGACGTGACTGAGCCTACACTCCTGCTACGGCCATCGTGACAGTGACGTGACTGGGCCTACACTCCTGCTACGGCCATCGTGATAGTGACGTGACTGAGCCTACACTCCTGCTACGGCCATCGTGACAGTGACGTGACTGAGCCTACACTCCTGCTACGGCCATCGTGACAGTGACGTGACTGAGCCTACACTCCTGCTACGGCCATCGTGACAGTGACGTGACTGAGCCTACCCTTCTGCTACGGCCATCGTCACAGTGACGTGACTGAGCCTACACTCCTGCTGTAGCCATTGTGACAGTGACGTGACTGACGCAGCGCGGCACCTTTGCAGGACGACTTCTACGTGCTGTCATCTGGTCTGGTTACTCAGGAGACCACCATCGGTAACAACAACAACGACCTGTGGCACTTCGTACAGCCCCAGGGGCAGGTCAGTCAGTCGATCCGATCTGACCTGATTGTCGGTTGTCCATCAGGTGAGGTCAACCCAGTCGGAACTTCAGACCAGATCAATATGTAGGTCGTCAGGTCGATCTTAATACCAGGTCGAGTTTTCAGTCGGTCTTGTATGTCAGGCCAGTCAGATTAATTGAGGCCAAGAATTGTTGGGAATTTTTTTTTCAAATCAGTCGAGAAGGACGACTTGAATACAAATTACAGTTGAGTTCTCCAGTGAGAAGAAATCTAACAGCAATTGGTCGACCAGCTTTAAAGTTAGCTGGGACACCCCACAGTGTGTGACATGGCAGACAGCCTCGCCGCCTGCTATGTGCCTGGCGTACAGTGTGGTGAGCGACTCCACGGTCACCAGGTGCTCGAGTGGGTGCGCGTCGTGGTGGCCAACAACCTGGCGACGGCCGGCCACGAGTGGGTCGACACGTTCTCCAAGTACAACAGCGGCACATACAACAACCAGTGGATGGTGGTCGACTACAAGCGCTTCAAGACGGGCGACCGGCAGTTGCGCTCCGACCTGCTCTGGGTGCTCGAGCAGATCCCCGGCCTCATCGTGGCCGACGACGTCACGGACGTGCTACAACGCCAGCAGTACTGGCCCAGCTACAACACCCCCTTCTTCACCACCGTCTTCAACATGTCGGGCAACCCGGCGCTAGTGGAGGAGTACGGCGACTGGTTCAGCTACGAGCACACGCCGCGCGCCAACATCTTCCGACGGGACCACGCGTCCATCGATGACGTGGGCGGCATGATGAAGCTGATGCGCTACAACGACTTCCAACACGACCCGCTCGCGAAGTGCGACTGTCAGCCACCCTACTCGGCAGAGAACGCCATCTCGGCGCGCTGCGACCTGAACCCGGCCAACGGCTCGTATCCGTTCAGCGCTCTGAGCCACCGCAACCACGGTGGTACAGACATGAAGCTCACCACCACCAAGCTGGTACGTCACGTGCGGTCCAACCTGTCAAAACTCGTATGTCACGTGCGGTCAAATCTGTCTATATTGATACGTCACGTGCCGTCCAGCCTGTCAAAATTGGTACACCACGTGGCGTCCAACATGTCAAAACTGGTTCGTCACGTGCGGATCAACCTGACTATATTGGTACGTCACATGCCGTCCAACCTGACCAAACTGGTACGTCACTTGCCGTCAAATCTGACCAAAATAGGATGTCACTTGCCAACCGGACCAAAATGGTACGTCACGTGCGATCTAACCTGTCTAAACTGCTACGTCACGTGCGGTCCAATCTGTCAAAACTGGTACGCTACGTGGATTCAAACCTGTCTGAACTGATACGTGACGCACGTTTCACTCTGTGCAAACCTGGTGGATCAAGTGAATACTTTGACACTGGTAAATTATGCCACTGCCTCGAAACCTGTAGATCATGTTACTTCCTCGACACCAGTAGATCAGGTTTCTTCCTCGACACTGGTAGATCAGGTAACTGCCTAGACACCGGTAGATCAGGTAACTGCCTAGACACCGGTGGATCAGGTTACTTCCTCGACACTGGTAGATCAGGTAACTGCCTAGACACCGGTAGATCAGGTTGCTTCCTCGACACTGGTAGATCAGGTAACTGCCTAGACACCGGTAGATCAGGTTGCTGCCTCGGCACTGGTAGATCAGGTAACTGCCTAGACACCGGTAGATCAGGTTACTTCCTCGACACTGGTAGATCAGGTAACTGCCTAGACACCGGTAGATGGTTCCCTCGACACTGGTAGATCAGGTAACTGCCACACGTAGATCAGGTTACTTCCTCGACACTGGTAGATCAGGTAACTGCCTAGACACCGGTAGATCAGGTTTCTTCCTCGACACTGGTAGATCAGGTAACTGCCTAGACACCGGTAGATCAGGTTACTTCCTCGACACTGGTAGATCAGGTAACTGCCTAGACACCGGTAGATCAGGTTTCTTCCTCGACACTGGTAGATCAGGTAACTGCCTAGACACCGGTAGATCAGGTTACTTCCTCGACACTGGTAGATCAGGTAACTGCCTAGACACCAGTAGATCAGGTTTCTTCCTCGACACTGGTAGATCAGGTAACTGCCTAGACACCGGTAGATCAGGTTGCTGCCTCGGCACTACAGATGCGCCTGATTGCATTGGTTGAGTGCTCGGGCGAAGGTGGGTTGTTCGGGTCGTGCGCGTGTTTGTATAACAATCTGTACCACCGTGTGGCAATGTGCATGTGCCCTATATGCCGGCTGGGCTAGCATCTCGTGACGCCCCGACCCACAGGTGCCCAGCGGCCAGTTTATCTCCATCGCCGGACCCACGTACGACCAGCAGCCGCCGTTCCAGTGGAGCAAGACCGACTTCGGCGCCACCACCCCGCACCAGGGCCACCCGGACCTGTTCAAGTTCGATCCGATCCAGTGGCGTTGGCAGTGGCAGTAGACGGCGCTAGCAGAGGGATGGGAGGCGTCTTACCAAAATAGGCGACGTCACTGTCACCTTGTGAATTACCTCAGCACGTGACGAGATTCAGGATGTGATATTCCGGTCGGTTCCAGACTGGGGAACGGCTCATTCGGATTTTATAACTATGTGTTAATCTACCTCGTGGCCAAATAATGAAACCATGATTATAGCTGCCAATTTCCATACTTAGTGGTTAGAATTATGCTGGGCATATTGTACTTATGTTTAATGCAATATCGAGGGACCAGGTATTTTGATGTCTTTGCTGCCTGTAGGCTGGGACAAAACGGGTTTCAACGAAGTTCCAATCGCATTAGTACACGTATACAAAAGGCGTGCTGAGATGACCGCCTTAGGTTTAGGATAGATGCAGGTTCGCTGGTTGCGTCGTGTGGTGAATAATCCATCCGAAGGATTCCGATTATTTCGGTTTCATCGCGGCGGCACGTGCAGTCAGTCATGTAATCAATGCACATTTATACAACCATCGGCTCCAATACAGTTGAATCAAATTAGCTGGGCAGTGTTTTACAGTCACCAGTTGCCTCGAACACATCCCGGACACGTCCCAGACACGTGGTTATTCAGCTAAGCAGCGTCTTGAAGTCGTTCTCAATGGCTTCCCACGGATCGTAGTTGAGGAGGATGTCGGTGCTGTCGGCGTCGTCAGCCGGCCGGTGGGAGCAGAGCAGCCGGTCTCCTGCCGGGCTGGAGTTCCAGGCGAGTCGAGCCGAGTCGGCCGGCAGCCGCTCATCGGAGCCGGCCGACCCGCGCGGCGGCGGCGGACTGCCCAGCGGTCGGTACGGTCGGCTGACGCTGTGGAGCGACAGCTGAGCCTGACTGGTCGGCAGCTGGGATCCGGCCGTGGACGGCGGCGAGCAGCTGTCGCCGTGTGGCGGCTCTGACGGCTGCTGCCAGCCGTCGGCCGGACACTGCCGTGGGGTGTCGTCCGCCTCGCCATCCGAGCAGGACCTGCACCGGGCGGCCAGTGCGCCGTCAGCCTTCCACCGGCCGTGGCTATACTGGGCAGACGGGCACTGTCTGAGCCGGCCGTCCAGCCGGCCGTCGGTTATCTGGCGGATGCGGGCCGAGAGATCGTCACTGGCGCTCCACGCGCCGCCGCCGCCCGGCTCTTCCGCGCCGTGCTGGCCGCGCTCGTCTCCAGCACGTTCCATCACCATGCCGTCCAGCTGAGTGTCCGTGTCGCCGCCCCGCCCGGCTTCGGCGTGCTCCGCCTCTGCCCACCCGGCCTCGGTCTCTCTGACCTTTGGCTCGGTACGCCGCGTGATCAGGTCGGTCAGCTCGGCTCGCCGAAAGAACTCCGTCATCTGACACAGCAGCCGGTTGGACTCGGTCAGCGTCTCCAGAATGCACCTGGAGGTGGCCGGCGCGCGCGGCGGCGCCGGTGGCACGTCCGGCGACAGTTTGGTGTCCGTCTGCACGGCAGCCTCGGCGGCTGGCAGGTGGGCCAGGCGTGGGCTGGTTTGACAGGCAGTGCTGCTGCTCGCCACGACGCTGCTCCCGCTGCAGGTGGCGGCCGGCGCGAGTGTCGCTGTGTCGACTGCGCTGCCGACGTGAGCGGCACCCACCCCGGTGGCGTGGCAGACGGGCGCGGCCGGCGTGCGGACGTCTGCGGCTCGTCGTGCGCCGAACATTTCCTCCAGCACCTTCCGCACCAGGTCAGCCGTCGAGGCCGGGTCGGCGGCCGGCGCCGGTCGCGGCGACCACGACTCGGGCGGCGGCCGCGTCTCCTCGCGCGGCGGCCGCGTCTCCTCGCGCGGCGGCCGCAGCTCCTCGCGCGACGCGACGCTGAAAGAGCCGCCTGGCGGCGTGTCGAGGTGGCGGTATCGCTGCCGTGAGCGCCGCACCTGCCGCAGCCCGGCACCATCCAGCACAAACGCCTTGTCGGTGGACTCTGGATCGGGGCCGAGCTCCGGCTCGTCCCCCGGCGGGCCGGACGACACATTGATGCGAATCCTGCGCCGCACTGGCGGCTGGTCGTCGTCCACTGCTGGCGGCGCCTCCTGCTGGCGGCAACACGTCTCCACGATCTCGGGCAGTTTGGCGATTAGCCATTTGTTGTAGTCGTGCGCCTGGTGGTCCGCGTCGCCCACGTCGATCTGCAGCGTTTCGGAGACGCGGTCGCTTGGGTCAGGCGCGGTCCGGTCGGTTCGCTGCAGGCTCGGCGCCGGACCCACCGTCATGCTGCGACCCGGCAACATCAGCGCGCCCGCCGCACTGCCGCGTCGGCGGCCACGCCGCCGCACCTTCTGGGCGTACGGGCTGACACTGGCGCTCTTCGGGGCGGCGGGCATCGCCTCGGCCGTGATGTCGAGCTGTCGTGTGACGTACTCCCGGCGGTACGTGGCCTCGTAGTTCTCCCCCTTCCGGGGTGGGGTCAGCGCCATTCCGAACGCGCCACGCGGAGCGGTGTCATCGTACTGTCAGCGGATGTGATCGGGTCACCTGGGCTGGCTGACGACATTGACGACCATGATGCCGATAGATATGCTCCATTTGATGATTGCACACAATATACTCTGAACACCCAGCTAACAGCAACCAAGATCCATTTGCTGTTTACTCTTATTAATGACGACCACTGGGTTTTTGTGACGCAAAGGTTAAATCACTTGGCGCACAATTGCTGAGAAGAACGTTGCTGCGTACGTTGAAGGCCGCACAAACAGAGCAGTTGAAAGATCTCAGCCGATATAAAACCCACTCGAGGATGAATTCCTGGCAACTGTTATGTGAGGTGATATGCAAGGCTCGTGCCACTATGATTAGTGCTCCGCCAGTGAGACACCACTCGGGTTTAAATATTGCAAACCACCTAGTTGTCATAATCGATAGGTTACTTAAAACAAAAATAACATCGCTTTTTCATGCCAAGTTGTATTGAAGTTAAAGTACAAACATGTGGCCTAATCCGATCGTCGTCATTCACAATCTCGCAAAGTCCACACCATCGCGCAGATGAATATCCACCGTCGAAAGAATCGCTTATTTCTTCCATCATCCATAGTACCCATTGATCCACATGTTGAAGCCAACGTCAGGCATAGGGTACATGAATATGTCATCTGCCTGCTGATCGTCGGCCAACCACATTTTGCGATAGAAGAATCCGTTTACCGCTGGCAAATGGGTATAGGATATCGACAATGGGGTATGGATACATGAATCGGCAGAATCAAGGTAAATTTTTTTATATTCACGATGCAACCAAGTAATTTTGATGTCAACCTTAGGTTTATGATCGCACATAGACATAATGCACTTCAAACTACATTGGTACTACTGGTAGTTTTCTAGGTTACCTCATTGCGTATACGAGGTGGTTTAAAAGCAGAAGATGAATGCAAATTCATTTAAAAGAACAATAGTGTTCATCATATAAGCTATCCTCTCACAATCGTATAGAAACTAAATTTCTGTTCTCCATGCTGCATTGACACTCTGATATGCTTCGCCTAAGCAAGAGCCGCGCCGATGTCCATGATATTAGCAACGCATTCGCATTCGCATTCAACATCCTATTCGCATACTCTCCGATTTCATTAATTTTTCTTTGTCGCTTGCAAAACTAAGGCAATTATTCAGCAATTATTCAGTAGGACGAGCGGTTCGATCTCCAGAGGTCAAGAAAGGTCATCCGGGTAAAAAACGGGGTACCGCGTAAAACTCAAACTATTTCAGTTAGAGGAATGATTCCGACGCCTAGATATCCGCTGTCCATCAAAGATGCAGCACATCGAATTACACGACCTTGAATATCATAGTTTGACCTCAGGTCACCTAACTTGGTTTTACTCATGTACATTATCATTTTACGGGGTACCAAATAAAATGGTGACACATTCGATATACTCGATTTTTGGAGGACATAGTCTACATAGGGCGTACATAGAGAACATCGACGAAAATCACCCATTATGGTCACGGATTCATCACCGTTCGCCAAGGAGCCCACAAAAATACAAATATACGAAATTCTTGTGCACCCGATAGTTTCCACAAGATTTTACATAGCACCACGAAATAGCACCCACACATTGCGTATGGCTCATGGATGCAGCACATTGAAGCGTCAGGCCTACAGTCTGGCCTATGTTAACAAAATATTGTTTTGACCACGCGGTATTGCCATCTTCGGGTTACCGAATTCCTGAATGCATTAATCGGATGGGCATTTGCGCCAAATAATATCCCATCGCACAAGAAAGCAGTAAATCCAAGCATGCCACTTTCACACATTTGACCTCAGGTCAACGAAGATTTTAGCATTACATCCTATGGGACAATGACGGCGTACCGAATAACATTTTCCCGAATACATTTATCAGATGGGTATTAGCGCCGAATAATCGCCCACCGATCAAGGAAGCAGCACATCCAAGCATTTAACCTCCAAAATATACGTATGACCTCAAGTCAGGTTTGATGAAATTCAGGAAATGAAAGTAGTTCACTGGTGTACCACATGTCAAAATAAAGCATTTAATGTAGACCATCTCAGCATGCACTATCAACACAAGAAACAGCACAGCGCGTGACCTGACCCCTATCGATGACGCATTGCATCACGTAGCACCAGCATCACATTCAGCAACGGATTCAGAAACTCATTCACCAATATCCTCCGATTCGTCTGAAAATTTGACACAACCTTGGCAGCCCGACCCCTACATACATCACCAAACGATTTTGTTCTACGACGAACCATTTCGCATTCAGAGGCGAAAAAGTCAGCAAGGTCAAATTTGGGGTACCGCATAACTTGCCGGGGAATTTACTTATTGGAATGATCCAAACGTTTGCACCACTGCCATGACGGCGGCATGCGGCACACCAAGTCAACTGGGCAAATGGTGAGCTCGAGTGGCCAGTTGACTTGGTGTGCCGTATGCCGCCGTCAGGCCGGTGGCACAAGCGTTTGAATGATTCAAATCAGTCAATTCTCCGGAAAGTTATGCGGTACCACATATTTGACCTAGCTGACCTTTTCGCCCCTGAAAGCGAAATGGTTCGTTGTATAACAAAACCGTTTGGTGATGCATGTAGTGGTCAGGCTGCGAAGGTTGTGTCAAATTTTCAGAAGGATCGGAGGATGTTGGCGAATAAGTTTCTGGATGCATTGCTGATGCTACTTGATGAAATGCGTCATCGATAGAGGCCAGGTCACGCGGTGTGCTGCTTCTTTTGTTGATAGTGTGCGTTGATAGTGTGAGTTGATAGTTGATAGTGTGCTTCTTTTGTTGATAGTTGATATTTGTTGACATGCGTCATTGCTGAGATGGTCTACATTAAACGTTTCGTGTGGCCAACATTTGGTACACTAGTTGACCACTTTCATTTCCTGAATTTCTTCAAACCTGACTTGAGGTCAAACGCTGACCTTCCATGTCACATGCTCAGATGTGCTAGTTCCGTGATCCGTGGGCGATTATTCAGCGCTAATATTCATCCGATAAATGAATTCAGGACAGTGGTATTCGGTACACCGTTAATTTTCCGTATGGGGTAATGTTAAAGTCTTCGTTGACCTGAGGTCAAATGGTTACTTCGAGTGACCAGTTGACTTGGTGTGCTGCATGCTGCCGTAATGGCGATGGCACAAGCGTTTTGCTCATCCCAATAAGTCAATTCTCCGGCAAGTTATGCGGTACCACATATTTAACCTTTGCTGACCTTTTCGCCTCGGCAAGCGAAATGGTTCGTTGTATAACAAAATCGTTTGGTGATGCATGAAGGGGTCAGGCCGTGAAGGTTATGTCTAATTTTCAGAAGGATCGGAGAATGTTGGTGAATGAGATTCTGAATGCGTTGCTGGTGCTACCTGATGAAATGCGTCATGGATAGAGGTCGGATCAGGCGGTGTGCTTCTTCTTGTGCTGATGGTGCATGCATCAGTGCTGTGATGGTCTACATTAAATGCCTCGTTTGGCCAACATGGACCAGTAAACTACTTTCATTTCCTGAATTTCATCACACCTGACCTGAGGTCAAACGCTGACCTGGGAGGTCACATGCTCAGACGTGCTGCTTCCTTGCTCGGTGGGCGATTATTCGGCCCTAATATCCATCCGATAAATGTATTCAAGAAAATGTTATTCGGTAAGCCGTGATTGTCCCATAGGGTGTAATGCTAAAATCTTCATTGACCTGAAGTAAAATAGTAAACATGAAGGTGACATGCTTGGATGTGCTGCTTTCTTATGTGATGGGAGATTATTTGGCGCAAATGTCCATCCGATTAATGCACTTAGGAATGTATTATTCGGTACCCAGTAGATGGCAATACTGCATGTCAACGCAATATTTGGCTAACATAGGTGAAACTATGAGATTGTAGGTCTGACGCTTCAATGTGCTGCATTCATGAGCCATACGCAATGTCTGGGTGTTATTTCGTGGTGCCATGTAAAATCTTGGGGAAAATATCTGGTAAACAAGAATTTGGTATATGTCCTTTTTATGGAGTTTTTGGCGAACGGTGATGAATCCGCGACTACAATGGGTGATTTTCGTCGATGTGCTCTATATACGTCAAATGTAGACTATCTCCTGCAAAAATCAGGTATATCGAATGTCACCATGATTTTATTCGATACCCCGGTACCCCGTATCGGGGTACGGGGTATCGATACCCAGTAAAAAGATATAGTGCATGAGTAAAACCAACTTTGGCGACCTGAGGTCAAACTATGACATTGAAGGTCGTGTAATTCGATGTGCTAGATCTTTGATGGACAGCGGACATCTAGGCGTTGGAAACATTCATCTAAGTGAAATACTTTGAGTTTTATGCGGTACCACGTTTTTTACCCAGATGACCTTTCTTGATCTCTGGAGTTCGAACCGCTCGTCCTACTGAATAATTGCTATTTTCCTTACAAAGATCATGTCCTGAAAAAATGAACGAAATCTGGGAGTATGCGAATAGGATGTTGAATGCGAATGCGAATGTGTTGCTAATATCATGGATATAGCCGTCCACCATCACCGATCTGTTTCGTCGCTGAGAAACGAGTAGGAGTAAAACTTCGACAACACGGTTTATTGTAATGATCATTGTCATTGTAAAAAGCGAGATAAAAGAAACAGGTCAGGCTTGAGACAAAGACTGATCCAAAGCACGTGCAAGCGATTTGACTGGGGCACTGACACTCCGGGCGTACCTCTATGACGCGTACATGAATTCAAGGGCGTATTTCTATGGCGCATGCATGGAGCCAAGGGCGTACTTCTATGGCTCATTCATGTATTTAAGGGCGTATTTATGACGCATACATATATTCAAAGGAATACTTTTACGGCGCCTTCATGGAGTCAAAGTCGTACTCCATGATCCATTCATGGATTCAACGGCGTACTTCTATGACAGATATATGGAGTCAAGGGAGTACTTATATGATGCACACAAGAATTCAGGGCCGTACTTCTATGATGGATATATGGAGTCAAGTGATTAATTATATGATGCATACATGGATTCAAGAGAGTACTTCTATGACGCATACGTGGATTGCATGCGCTAAGAGGTGTGACTGGTCCCCTCCTTCATTGATCCCACCCCTCCCCAATCGGATGGAAGCCTAACCATCAGGTATACGGGGATCCATTGGCTAAAATATGGTCTAGGCAGCTTTGGCCGTTATTAAAGTCATTCACCGTCCCATTCGCCAACCAATTTCACCAGGTGTCATCCTGGCACAGATTGTCACAAGTGACATGCAGAAGGATGCGGCTGTGGGCACACCACCGACCGGCCATGTCGAGACGCAGACTCGGTCGAGTCTGACATGGGGACCACAATAGTGACCGTTCGGACCAAACACACAATATTCGACTCAACAACGGTAGGACACGCTGAATGCGGGACCAAGGTCGATGTGATTGGTGGCAGCAGCAGTGTTGGGTTATCTACCATGCACTAGAGATAGCCCTTAGATTCCCAAGCGGGTTCGGGTTCGGGCATCTGGAGGCATTTTTCATTTTACTCTTTTGCAGATAAACCTAGGCTTATTTTAGAAGCTGTCTTTATCGTTGCACATTTTCTTTCATTACATCTTTGGAACTGTCTTTATTATGCTTGCATCTTGCCATGAGCGTCATTCACCCTTTCAATGTTGAAGGTAGGCGGGGTGGGTATTCCCCTCGTCTACTCATCAACTACGTCAGTTTTAAATAGCCCATACAATAGGAGAGCTAACAGACGCTGCTCACTTTACACGATACCCAGCTCAAGTGTGGCAGTGGCGACGCAGCCAAAGCGTCGCAGTCGGGTCGTAGTGGCCTCTGACGACGCGCGGCGGTCGGGTGGAGGTCGCCAGGCTCGGTACCGGCCGCTGTAATACCACGCGTCACTGGACACAACACACACCCGGCCGGCGCTGACACCACGCGTCACTGGACACAACACACACCCGGCCGGCGCTGACACCACGCGTCACTGGACACAACACACACCCGGCCGGCGCTGACACCACGCGTCACTGGACACAACACACACCCGGCCGGCGCTGCTGAACACCGCCGAGGGTCAGACACGCGTCTGCGTGTCTGGTGACACACGCTGGCCCGGCTCTGAGCGTGGCCCGGTCACACGCACGGTTGCCACCCGCCGCCTCTCGCAACCAAACCAATAGATCCGACTGATGTGCACCACGCAAATGCAGTCCACCTCTGATGGGCGACCACTCGAGTGGTGCTGCGGATGCTGTACGTGGTGCCGTTGACGCTGTGTGCGATGCTGTCGCCGCCGGCAGGAGATGTCGGCACGACGGCGATCCGCGTGCACGCGCCGGCACACGTCGGCACGATCGCGGTGGCGATGGCGGAGGCGATTACGGAGGCGATGACGGTGACGATGACGGTGACGATGACGGAGGCGGTGTCGGACGGCACCACCGTGACGACGGTCGGGCCGATGGCAGTGGTGGGATCATCATGTGCACTATTTGGCCGACGCTGAACCAGCTGGCGGCGGCCCGAAACACTCCCATGGCGAGGCCGCTCGCAATAAGCGGTACAATTGATAAGTAAACCCCAGAGCACGCCACTAATGCTGGCATCGCACTTAAGCTGACGTGCCGCAGCAGACAGCGACGACAGCTATTTAGGCTGACGTGCCGCATCAGGCAGCGACGACAGCTACCTAAGCTGGCGTACCGCAGCAGACAGTGACGACAGCTGGCACAAAATGTCACGACACCGAACAGATGGCATTACATCCGGACCGACATGAGATGAAGCACAATGGAGAAGCTCCACGGAGCATCTTGAGGCATTTGAACTCGTGACAAGCTCTGGAACACCATGTGGTGAGAACACTTCACACACTCTGGAAGGAACACCGTAAGGTGACAGGACAGAACAAGCTGCGGGACACCGTCGGGCGAGAACGCAGAACGAGCTCCAGGACAGCGAGGTAATGAGCTAACAGAGATCACGTGCAGATTGCTGCCTATTGGATAGGCCCGACTGCTAAGCTCTCCACCATATTGGTGACCACCTGCTTGGTCATCGTGAATAAAAATTCCTCCACGTACACAAAGTAAGAAAACTACTTAATCCCCACGCAGACCTATGCCAATTACGTAAAATCGCAGTCGTTAAATCGGTGCTGTGCACATTATGGATTCTCCCATTTTCAGTTCCCCAAAGAGGATGGATGCCCCAGGCAACCTCCCTAGCGGGCACCCTCGCTTGGCGCTTTACCATCTCAGTTCAAACGCTGACCGCACGGCGGCGCCACAGTCAACTCGTGATGCCACTAGGTGGCAGGTCTGCTTCCACAGTTCAGACGCCGACCGCACGGAGGCGCCACAGTCAACTGGTGCGACCGCCAGGTGGCAGGTCGGTTTCGACGGATGGTGACTCCCTCTTGACTGCGGAGCGGCACGCAAGTGGCAGTGATGTCATGACCGAGAGCGTCGGATTGGCAGCGGCGGCGATCAGGTCACCTGATGCTCTCATCGCCTGCGGCGTGACAAAAATCACCGGTTAACTTGTGATGCCAGGCAATTTATGTTACGTGGTGACAATCGTACTTCCATTCCTTTCATGGCTTACTGATTAAGCGTAGGGCCGGCGCGAAATGGTCTGGGGAGGCCAAAGTGCCTAATTTAATAAAACAAACAAGGCGTAGCTTTGCTTCGTCGCTACTGATCGAAGCATCCATTTGTCCAACTCCAGTAGAACCATGGCCCATGGACTGTAGCATTTCCCTCCACTAAATTGACAACCTCATCGTCCGGCAGTAGCACTATCTGGAGCATCTCGCTGTCAGGTATAGTATCACTGTCTGGAGAGCAGGCCAGGTTCCGATGCGCCGGCACACACGAACTTCCGTTCAGAACTGTGGTGTGAGTCGCCGTCAGCACATGTGGTATCAAGGGGTAGGAAAGCTATAGTACTATACGTCGATGTGGTAGCAGGGGTAGAAAAGCTACAATACTACACGCCGGTGTGGTACCAGGGGGTAGGAAAGCTACAGTACCATACGCCGATGTGGCTTCAAGGGGTATGCAAGCTGCACGTCTCGCGCTACTAGTGGGCCACTGCGCAAGTGCGCTACTGTGCCACTGCGCTTTTGTTCACGGCTGTGCAAACAACCGGAATACATAGAGAGTGGCAAGTGGCCCACCTGTTTTCTGTCTGTTGTGCCGTCATGTCCGGCTGGTGCGCCGTGGTCGGTCTCCCGACAGCAGCGGTCTCCGGTGTACTGTCGGCAGTGGGGGTCACCCGTCAGAGGGTCACCTGTTGTGCCGTCATGTCCGGCTGGTGCGCCGTGATCGGTCTCCCGACAGCCGCGGGCTCCGGTGTACTGTCGGCAGTGGGGGTCACCCGTCAGAGGGTCACCTGTTGTGCCGTCATGTCCGGCTGGTGGGCCGTGGTCGGTCTCCCGACAGCCGCGGTCTCCGGTGTACTGTCGGCAGTGGGGGTCACCCGTCAGAGGGTCACCTGTTGTGCCGTCATGTCCGGCTGGTGCGCCGTGGTCGGTCTCCCGACAGCCGCGGTCTCCGGTGTACTGTCGGCAGTGGGGGTCACCCGTCAGAGGGTCACCTGTTGTGCCGTCATGTCCGGCTGGTGCGCCGTGGTCGGTCTCCCGACAGCCGCGGTCTCCGGTGTACTGTCGGCAGTGGGGGTCACCCGTCAGAGGGTCACCTGTTGTGCCGTCATGTCCGGCTGGTGCGCCGTGGTCGGTCTCCGGTGTACTGCCGGCAGTGGGGGTCACCCGTCAGAGGGGAGTTGGTCAGACGTCCGGCACTATGGGGGAGGGGAGGTTCCCGGTCAGAATAAGACGGGGTCGTGCCAGCGGCAGTCCCATGTGAGTGCCGTTGATGCCAGATGTCGGTCGGACAGCTGTAGTCGGGTGGTGTCATCTGGGTCTGGTGGCACCTGACTCAACCCGTCCAAAGCCAGAGGTCAACTCGCAAGACGAGACATGAGCGAAAGAATTCACACACCGAACCCAGAACGAACAGGTTTTAAGTTCTCTTATGCGCATGCAATTTTACGACTGCTTTGTTCCTGCTGTTATTAAATTTAACTGTTAGCATTCCCATCCGTAGCAGTTCACTTGCGTCACAAACAGATATAAATATATCAACTATAAGATGCTATCATTGGCTGCTGAACGGACGAGAGCAGCAAACAAGCTAAGGGAAGGATGAGGGGGGGGGGGGCACTGGGACATGTGTCCCTATGGAATGTGCCCTCCTGGCCGGGAAAAGGTGCCCCTCCGAGAAAGCTCGTAGAGTGCACCCCTCGAATTTTTCAGACAGACGCCGCTCTGAGTGAAAAAGACGCCCTTGCAGTGTGCTCGAGAGCGACCCCCGAAATATCTCAACCGGAGACGTCCATCCAGGTATTTTCACAATGGCTCCCTTTCGAAGAAATAGCTCCCCTCCAGACAGTGCCCCGGCATCACAATTGCTGGGTCGGCTGCTGGGCAGGCTACAGGTGACCAGTGCTACACTCACATGATAGTACACCATACCGTTAACTACCGTAGCTACCGTTACCGTTAACAGCATGGCAGATAACTGATGGGTCGGCCGCAGCATCCTGTTTCGGCATCGCTCTGATGGACTCAATGTCGGGCTATATAAGGCAGCAGGGTACTGGTCACGATCGCCAGCAGGGTGCACATGGTGTGTGCTGATACTCCAACCTTGACTTGAAGGACGATTGTCTCACCACAGGACGATAGCCTGGCCTTTGGCGCGTCCTCGGCGTCCGTGTTCTGGATACTAGTGCGCCCTCGACAGTGGGCGCACTATTGTCCCAGAGTCCGTACTCTACCATCGCTAGGGGAGCACGACCTCTGGCAACAAGCTAACTGGGTGGGAAAGTGTCCATCCAGTCGAACCAACTGGCCATCCAGTCGGTCGAGTGCATCAACTCAGCCGAAATGTTAAAAATACGATGGACAACAGATATGGATAGACGTCAGCTATATGGACGTCAAGTTTGGTCATTGATCTAGGATAACCTTGGAAATAGCAATGATAGTTAGTTCAGTTGTATGCCATCCTGCTTCATCATCGATGATTTGGAGGGCGGAAAGTTGCATTCATTTTCGATAACCATCTATTTTGAAGGATACGAAACGCAACGTTTCTTCCTATTACGCTATAGATCAGTGGCCCAACCGAATGTCTAAAATTTGCCACACCATAGGATCGGCAAAGGGTGATTGATATTCAATGCCAAGCTCCGCGCCCGATTCGACGATTTTAGAGATCATTGACCTGAATCAATAATATTGTGTGCACGAGTTCCCTGGTGCCACTCATGGATGGTAGCCGGCGCCAATAGTCGTGCAACTGCAGCGGGCATTGGCCTGGTGGGCCGTGCACTATCTCCTCGGGGAGCGCTACCGAAGGGGGCAAGCCAATGGTGGTGAACTCACACCTCACCAAGTGGCCAGATTTTCCAGGGAAGCAATATTGGTTGAAAAGAGAGGACGTGGATCGGCTGCAGTCCACTGTTCCTGGGGAACGCCATTATTTACGCCATTATGTTGGATGCACGCTTAGTGGTCCCCTCTGGATCCCAGGTCAAGTCTTAGAGAACAAATATACTGGGGTGACCACGGTGATAAATATTCCGAATGTAAAGCATTTGGTCGGGTTTTGCGAATCTCACCCCTTAACTTATGCCCCTTAAATTACGAAACATTTAGATGAACGGGGGATTTCCCTCCAAAATAGCAAAATAGGCTCTCCCCATTAGCAAGGCGAAAATTGGGCAGACCAAGAGGTTTGGATGAAGCGACCAACTTTAGCTTCAAATACTGCAAACAAGATCACGCATATATTAATTTTTATCAGAGATGCTGAGCAGACCATGCTGTGCGCCCGGAAAACAAGTTCTTTTGAATAATTGGAAGTACGAAGTATATGATCAGACAAGTTGTGAATGGAATATGTTCTTGCCGCAACCTACAAAACCTAACTATCAGGATACATCGCTGAAATCTGAGAACGGATTATTTTAAGAAGCATGATATCTAGGGGGAGTAAACATTTTTCGTGAGTCCACCGCGCGACGCCCCTCATACACTTGTTTGGGAAAGCGTATGCGTGACGCCCCATACCTTCTGCCGCCCCTAATATCGGTCATTGAAAAGCATGTCTCACTCCAGATATTGTTTCTACTCTTCTTCACGCAGGGACGGATCCAAGAATTGGCATGGGGCACATGTCCGGAAGGACGCCGCTGCGAAAGTACGCGGAGGGTGCAATTGCCTTCTGAGGGGTGCCTCAGGCCTTTCCGGAGGGGAACCTTTCCCTCCAAGGATGGCTTTTCCCTTCAGTGGAGCGCCTCTAGCTGGAAAATTCGAGAGGGTGCACTCGAGCCTTCCCATAGGAATACCTCTCCTCGGCTTGAGGGGGACCACCTTCCATGGGAACGCATGCCGCCAGTACCCCTTGTATCCGCTCCTGCCTTCACACATTTTTCGCAGCCAGGGCGGTATCAGCCAGCGCGAACGTTGTGGACAGTGCCTCTTTAAGAGGAACGTCAGCTTCAGAATGCTGGGGAATTGTTGCTAGAATTGTGATAGTATTGCCACTGGCTTTATGCGATGTTTTTAAGTCACTACACCCATGTTATCCGGATGGTGACGCTGCGGCCGTTGCTTTCTTTCATAGCTTTACTCGAGCATATTTCTTACCTCTGGAGATGCAGTACCGGTCACTGAGAACTGGGAGTCGTCGTCATCAAGGTCCGAGCCGGAGCTAAAGACTCTGCAACATGATAAAAATGTGTTTCAAATTCATTTGAATCTCGATTCAATTATCGAGTCTTTGACTTGATAAATCTAGGCCCCCTCCTCCTCCTCACACGAGCATAGCCAACACGTCACAGTCTGGCTAGTGAAGGCTACACACCAGCACAGCCAAAACGTCACAGCCTGGTTAGTGAATGTGACACACCAGCACATCCAAGACGTCACAGCCTGGTCAGTGAATGTGACACACCAGCACAGTCAAAATGTCACAGCCTGATCAGTGAATGTGACACATCAGCAAAGCCAAGACGTCACAGCCTGGTCAGTGAATGTGACACACCAGCACAGTCAAAATGTCACAGCCTGATCAGTGAATGTGACACATCAGCAAAGTCAAGACTTCACAGCCTGGTCAGTGAATGTGACACATCAGCAAAGTCAAGACGTCACAGCCTGGTCAGTAAAGGCAAACGGTTTGGTGTCCGTGACTCCTTTCCAAGATCATCCGGCATTCAGGTCAAAAGTAATATGCTGTTCATGCCAGAACCATCCGCAATTCAGATAAATGATGACTTCACGCTGTTGATACTAGAGAACCATCAGGAATTCGGTGAAAAGACGATAAGGAGTCGATTTCTCCGTTTCTGCTCATGCCATCACAAAAGGCCGTTCCAAGAAAAGCGAAATCAAAGGAAAGAACGAGACGAAAAGCAATCATCCTGACCGATACCACAGAAAAGAACACAACTAAAGAAGAACGGAAATTGCGTTAAGAAGAGAAAGAGGAAAAACAAAATGACACAAGGAAAACCAAAAAGTAAAAAAAAAACAATGTTCAGAAAAAGCTATCATGTCAAGGAAGTGCGACAAAGATGAAGTGCTCTGTATCATCTGTGTCGAAAGGTTTCACAGCAGTAAGCCAAGCGAGAAGTGGATTCGGTGCCAAGAGTGCAACAGGTGGACGCAACAGGTGGGAGCATCAGGCGTGAGCAGCTGACCACACAGCCACTGTATGTACGGCAACTGTGACTCCGAGTGAGCGCCATCGCTGGATTTGAGGGGTGCCGTTGAATCTCTGATACGCGATTTATTGGAAGTTATTGGGATTGGAAGTTTGATTGGAGGTCGAGCTCAGAATTGAAGTGGTGGTTTGGGTTACATGTTAAATGTATTTGATAACAAATTCTGTTTATTATATTGGTAGAACATAGCGATCATGACGAACTGCAATTAATTCACAGACTACTATATTTGGAAATAGGGAAGGCATGGAGTGGTTTGCCATCGCATAATTCATAAATCGCTTTCAAACTCGCACTATTTGTACGCTGGGCATGCCCTAAGTCTGGTTTTGATTACAAAATAATATTACCGTTCATATTTGTTCCTGTAATTTCCTATGAGGTTGTTGCCGTTGATCCCAGGTGAAGGGTTAATGGTAACAGCGGAAGAGACATTTTCAACACCACCTTTGTGTGATTGATGGAAAGAATTGCAGATATATTTATATGTGCATTAAGAAACAAAGCCACAAATATTCATATGATACACTGATCATAAACATTCATTAAATTTCAAACTCATTCATTTAAACATTTGTTAGTGATAGCCCAAGAGATATAAACTGTTATAATCGACCCCAGTCTGCCCAAAGCACCAAACTCGGATCATGTTGTCCTTCCAACAAAAAGAATCATCTGCTATTCCGCAGTTTCAATGAAAGTCAAGATTGCTGACTTCCGCTCAGGTCAGTGTTTACGATACTTATCGTATTTAATGGGGAACATTGCATGTGAGGATAATGCTTCGGGACTTTGGATGTGTCTCGGACTTCACTGGATTGTAAAGACAGATGTTACAAAAGGTCTGTGCATCGGCTTGTCTCGCCAAACCTTCAACGATCCAAGACTGGGAATACAATATAAACGATCGAGATGCAGGCTTGGCATTATTAAAGGACATTGATATCATTTGAAGTATTGCATGCGCCAACTCATTCGGGTCATTTTTGGTTCCAATAATCGACTACACTGGTACAAAAAGGACGGGAATATGATATCCTAACGTGACGCATACAAGACAATACATATGGGAGGCCAGAAACACTTCACTTCTGACATCACTGAAGGACATTTATATTCGGGTCGCGCACCTCACTTCGAGTCTCAGATCTGAAACGACACAATTTTTTTTTTTTGGGGTGGGGGGCTCCGGACTGTGCAAGCCCACATATAAGCGGTAAAGTAACAGCTGTGGCGGGAGTACGGCATGCAGTCCCATATCGGGCTCACGGACAACTTAAAGACATAAAGACATAAAATATAAATGCAACTATGAGCCACAAGGGCCCTTCTTGGTTGCACTGTGTACACTCAACCAATTACCCACCAAATCCGTCGATCAGCCCTCCCTGTAATACTGAAAAGCAAGCCCTCTATTCATATGATGATAGTCTGTGCTGTCTTTAAAGACGTACAATGTGGTGCTACTTACAATAGTTTCTGGCAGCTGGTTCCAGTGTTCCCCACGCCTTGGTCCAGAGGTGGTGAATGCACCTTACTTCAATGGCCTCTCATAGCTGCACGACTGTCTCAGGAGGTTAGAAACCCAGTATAACAGAAAACAAATAAGAAATAAGATAGGAAATAATATGATATGAGTTCCAGACTATGCTGACTTGCTAAGCATATTTGTCCAGACCATCCTTCAAGATAAAGATCATGCCATTTATATTTACCTATTATGATCTTTTGCAACATCAGCATGGCGAAAAACTGAAAAATAAGATGCGATATGCGTTCCAGGTTATGTTGACTTGCCAACCGTATTTCTTCTGTCACTATCCTAATAGTTCTGAAGCTGGCTTTCAAACCCAATCCTGACCTGGCTTGACATACTCCGTTTGGACCACTTTACTTGGATGAACATGAATGCATTCCTCTATGTTAAGTCTTGAAAGAAATTCTTCGGAAATATGGTGGTTCGGAAATAGGTGGCAGCCTTCACAGAAACATTTCGGCGATTTTGTTCCGAATAACGGCGATTTTTTTCTGCTAAGAAAAAATCGTCTATCCATATCTGTTCGTTTCATGGGATTTGTTCAATGAATTTCATGGGCAGAGAGCTGATGAGCTGTCCTATCTATGACCATAATTCAACTAAAGGCTGGTTTTCCTTCCTGCAGTGAGCCATCCAATATATCATGCGTGACCAACGACAGAGGTTGATCCTCTGCTATGTGTGCACCAACAACGCAGCTTTTGTCTGGATGGTGATGATCTACGAGCACGGACACGGGGCATGCGCTTGAAGTACACTTCCTGTGGACGTGGGACAATCTTGGCTGGTACATGCCAGAGCCTGACTGGTAGTCCGTGCTGCGGCTACTCTGCGACGGCACACACGTCTGTCCAGGGGCCGATCGATAATTTCTTTTTGGTGGCGAGGCAGGCACGCGTCTAGAGACGCCACTGTTTGAGAAAATGACAAAGAGCTGCACTTGCAATGCCACTGCCACTTCGGCTGCAAAATTCAAGGGGGTGCACTCGAGCTCCTCGAGGGGTATGTTCTACCAGTTAGAGGAATGCAACAGCTCCATGCATGGGGGGGGGGGAGGAGGGTGACTTTCCGCCCCTGCGTCCGCCACTCGCAGGTTCACACCTACTGCGACCTACGCCATTCATGGCTTCGCTGAGCCATGTCTAAGGAGAGTCATACACCCGGAACAATGTTAAGACCTCTGTCCAGACACTTATCTCAACCTCTACCCGGCCACTAATCTGCACATTTGTCCAGGAACCTATCTCAACCTCGAAACAGACACCTATCTCAACTTCTGCTCCAAGTGCTGCTCTGGCTGCCACCAGGATCAACATTCTGAACCTCTGCCACGATCACCCACCAGACCACTGCTATTACCGCCGACTGGACTACTACCCCGGACCGCCGCCCGGACTATTGCCCCGACCGCCGACCGGACTACTGCCCCGACCGCCGACCGGACTACTACCCCGGACCGCCAACTGGACTACTGCCCCGACTGTCGACCGGACTACTGCCCCGACTGTCGACCGGACTACTACCCCGGACCGCCGACCGGACTACTGCCCCGACCGCCAACTGGACTACTGCCCGGACCGCCGCCCGGACTACTGCCCCGACCGCCAACTGGACTACTGCCCGGACCGCCGCCCGGACTACTGCCCCGACCGCCAACTAGTCTACTGCCCGGACGTGGAGCAGGAAAGCGCGCAGTTGAACGTTTTTGCCAGAATATTAATGCCATCTCCCACACAAATTATATTTTTTACTTGCTGTCTTTCCTCAGTTTGAGAGATAAAAACTGCAATAAACAAGGTTTATGCGCTGCACCGATTCCAAGCGCGGCTGGCGGCTTTTTGCGCGGTGGCGCGCGTTTTTTGACGACCGCTGTGCACCGGCTCGCATCACGGGATGGTGGCATGCGAGGTATACACTACTCCACATCACGGAATGGTGGCATACGAGGCACACACTACCCCACATCACGGGATGGTGGCATGAGGCACACACACTAGCCAACATCATGGGATGGTGGCATGAGAGGCACACACTACCCCACATCACGGGATGGTGCCATGAGAGGCACACACTACCCAACATCATGGGATGGTGGAATGAGAGGCACACACTACCCAACATCATGGGATGGTGGCATGAGGCACACACACTAGCCAACATCATGGGATGGTGGCATGAGAGGCACACACTACCCAACATCATGGGATGGTGGCATGAGGCACACACACTAGCCAACATCATGGGATGGTGGCATGAGAGGCACACACTACCCAACATCATGGGATGGTGGCATGAGGCACACACACTAGCCAACATCATGGGATGGTGGCATGAGAGGCACACACTACCCAACATCATGGGATGGTGGCATGAGAGGCACACACTACCCAACATCACGGGATGGTGGCATGCGAGGCACACACTACTCCACATCACGGGATGGTGGCATGCGAGGTACACACTACTCCACATCACGGGATGGTGGCATGCGAGGCACACACTACTCCACATCACGGAATGGTGGCATGCGAGGTACACACTACCCAACATCACGGGATGGTGGCATGAGGCACACACACTAGCCAACATCATGGGATGGTGGCATGAGAGGCACACACTACCCCACATCACGGGATGGTGCCATGAGAGGCACACACTACCCAACATCATGGGATGGTGGAATGAGAGGCACACACTACCCAACATCATGGGATGGTGGCATGAGAGGCACACACTACCCAACATCACGGGATGGTGGCGTGAGAGGCACACACTACTCCACATCACGGGATGGTGGCACGCGAGGAACACACTACCCAACATCACGGGATGGTGGCATGCGGGGCACACACTACTCCACATCACGGGATGGTGGCATGAGGCACACATTACCCAACATCACGGGATGGTGGCATGAGGCACACACACTAGCCAACATCATGGGATGGTGGCATGAGAGGCACACACTACCCCACATCACGGGATGGTGCCATGAGAGGCACACACTACCCAACATCATGGGATGGTGGCATGAGAGGCACACACTACCCAACATCACGGGATGGTGGCGTGAGAGGCACACACTACTCCACATCACGGGATGGTGGCACGCGAGGAACACACTACCCAACATCACGGGATGGTGGCATGCGGGGCACACACTACTCCACATCACGGAATGGTGGCATGCGAGGTACACACTACCCAACATCACGGGATGGTGGCATGAGGCACACACACTAGCCAACATCATGGGATGGTGGCATGAGAGTCACACACTACCCCACATCACGGGATGGTGCCATGAGAAGCACACATTACCCAACATCATGGGATGGTGGAATGAGAGGCACACACTACCCAACATCATGGGATGGTGGCGTGAGAGACACACACTACCCAACATCATGGGATGGTGGCATGAGGCACACACACTAGCCAACATCATGGGATGGTGGCATGAGTCACACACTACCCCACATCACGGGATGGTGCCATGAGAAGCACACATTACCCAACATCATGGGATGGTGGAATGAGAGGCACACACTACCCAACATCATGGGATGGTGGCGTGAGAGACACACACTACCCAACATCATGGGATGGTGGCATGAGGCACACACTAGCCAACATCATGGGATGGTGGCATGAGTCACACACTACCCCACATCACGGGATGGTGCATGAGAAGCACACATTACCCAACATCATGGGATGGTGGAATGAGAGGCACACACTACCCAACATCATGGGATGGTGGCGTGAGAGACACACACTAACCAACATCATGGGATGGTGGCGTGAGAGACACACACTACCTCACATCACGGGATGGTGGCACGCGAGGAACACACTACCCAACACCACGGGATAGTGGCATGAGAGACACACACTACCTCACATCACGGGATGGTGGCACGCGAGGAATACACTACCCAACACCGCGGGATGGTGGCATGCGAGGCACACACTGTTGAACGCGTTTTTGTGTAAAGATTGGTGATGTGCTGCTTACTCCCCCACTCTCCGTGCTCCCCACATAACGGCCACTGAACAGCCAGCCGGCGCCAGACAGACTGCAAAAAGCGTACCCTCCGGCGGGGTGCGACTGGAGCGACCCCTCGTGCTGCTCCCCTGCCGCCGGCCGTCAGTCGCAGCGGTGTGCAAGGGATGCAACTGATCGATACTGACGCGTGCATCTGCGGGCGCGGCGGCGGCAGCCGGCAGCAGGGGCGCCGACGACCGGCAGTCAGCTGCTGCTCTGTCCCACCGCTCGTCTGCCGGTCTGGCGCCGACGACCGGCAGTCAGCTGCTGCTCTGTCCCACCGCTCGTCTGCCGGTCTGGCGCCGACGACCGGCAGTCAGCTGCTGCTCTGTCCCACCGCTCGTCTGCCGGTCTGGCGCCGACGACCGGCAGTCAGCTGCTGCTCTGTCCCACCGCTCGTCTGCCGGTCTGGCGCCGACGACCGGCAGTCAGCTGCTGCTCTGTCCCACCGCTCGTCTGCCGGTCTGGCGCCGACGACCGGCAGTCAGCTGCTGCTCTGTCCCACCGCTCGTCTGCCGGTCTGGCGCCGACGACCGGCAGTCAGCTGCTGCTCTGTCCCACCGCTCGTCTGCCGGCCTGGCGCCGACGACCGGCAGTCAGCTGCTGCTCTGTCCCACCGCTCGTCTGCCGGTCTGGCGCCGACGACCGGCAGTCAGCTGCTGCTCTGTCCCACCGCTCGTCTGCCGGCCTGGCGCCGACGACCGGCAGTCAGCTGCTGCTCTGTCCCACCGCTCGTCTGCCGGTCTGGCGCCGACGACCGGCAGTCAGCTGCTGCTCTGTCCCACCGCTCGTCTGCCGGTCTGGCGCCGACGACCGGCAGTCAGCTGCTGCTCTGTCCCACCGCTCGTCTGCCGGTCTGGCGCCGACGACCGGTAGTCGGCTGCTGCTCTGTCCCACCGCTCGTATGTCGGTCTGGCGCCGACGACCGGTAGTCAGCTGCTGCTCTGTCCCACCGCTCGTATGCCGGTCTGGCGCCGACAACCGGTAGTCAGCTGTCGCTCCCTTTCGAGCACCGGATCGCCGCCAACCCGCGCACAATGCGCACAATAAAGTCGTCAATGCGGCCAGACTCGTAAACTCTGTGTTTGAAAACATAAACGAAAAGGCATGATGCGGATAATGGACATGCTTTGAAACAAATTAGGCCGGCATTTGTTGGGCGGCGGTCGTAATCTTGACAAACTTCTCGCGCACGGCCGTAAAGACACCTTTGATACCTGTATGCCTGTATCTCTGATGGGAAATGGTAGACGTATGGTGAGGCGAGCGCCAGAGGCCGGCCATAAAATCGTCGTTACAAAGTCACGCATTCTTCCGCACAAAGCCGGAAAACGTCGGAATTCTGGTCACGCCAGCTGTGCTGATTCAATCCAAATTTAAAGTGTTTCACTTTATGTCATTGACAGCGGACCAGCGATTTGCAACGCTATGCAATTGTGGCACTGTGTCATCATATGGGAAGGGGGAGGGGGCACGGATCACCCGACTCGTGGAGACGGACGAAGCAGGCTGCAACGGTCAGCAACTCGGCACTGCTGCGCCAACACAGCCGGCATCCCCGTGCCGCCGAGTACGGAATTCAAGATCCCGCAAGATCGAATTAAGAACTCAGCAGCCCGTACATAGTGGTGCACAAGTCGGTAGCCGTGCACATCTATCGGAAGCCCTGTACCTCTGTCGGCAGCCCTGTACCTTTATTGGTAGCCATGTACCTCTGTCGGCAGCCCTGTACCTCTGCCGGCAGCCCTGTACCTCTGTGGACAGCCCTGTCCTCTGTCTGCAGTCCTGTACCACAGGGCGGAGAAGTACGCAAACCAATAGCGGCGGTAGTAAAAGTATTGAAACGTCTCATGTTTCATACATTATCCATTAAGGCTTCCAGTTTTAGTATCAAAGGGTAGGAAACTGAATACAGGAAACTGAACGGCATGGTTTTCACCATCAACAAACCACAGGAAACCGTGAATAACATTGTTCGTCTTCATCCAACAGTAATTCTTCGGGTGAGACTTTCATCACCTCTCAGTCGGGTGAATCTCTCAAAATGTATCCTTGACCAGGTAGAGTGACAAAAACTTCCCCTCGATTGCGGGGTAAGCTGTCGCTCCACTGTCCGCGGCCTCAGCATGCTACGTGCAGGTCAAGCACGGCCACTGTACTCGCCATGCGCGTTAAAAGCTGTCATGCTGAAGCCATAACGAGCATGGTGGAGGGCAACGCTGCACTGACTTCCGGAGCGCAACACCCAGCTCGGGGAGCGCATGGAAAATGGCAATCAAGTTGCTCCTATTTCCATCGTAGTCTCCCATCGTCGTCTCCCATCGTAGTTAGCCAATATGAACATCACTGAACCACCTTGAAAATGAACCAAGGGGCGGCGGATTGCGAGCGAGGATGCAATGCAACGCCCGGGACACATGGTCGGTGACGGCTGCCCGTGTGACGTGTGACGTGTGGTGGGTTCACGGGTGATCGGGTGTCCGTGTGACGTGTGGTCGTGTGACGTATGACGTGTGGTCGGTTGAAGGCTGCCCGTGTGACGTGTGGTCGTGTGACGTATGACGTGTGGTCGGTTGAAGGCTGCCCGTGTGACGTGTGGTCGTGTGACGTGTGACGTGTGGTCGGTTGAAGGCTGCCCGTGTGACGTGTGGTCGTGTGACGTTGATGTGTGACGTGTGGTCGTGTGACGTATGACGTGTGGTCGGTTGAAGGCTGCCCGTGTGACGTGTGGTCGTGTGACGTGTGACGTGTGGTCGGTTGAAGGCTGCCCGTATGACGTGTGGTCGTGTGACGTATGACGTGTGGTCGTGTGACGTATGACGTGTGGTCGGTTGAAGGCTGCCCGTGTGACGTGTGGTCGTGTGACGTGTGACGTGTGGTCGGTTGAAGGCTGCCCGTGTGACGTGTGGTCGTGTGACGTATGACGTGTGGTCGGTTGAAGGCTGCCCGTGTGACGTGTGGTCGGTTGAAGGCTGCCCGTGTAACGCACGGTCGTGTGACGTATGACGTGTGGTCGGTTGAAGGCTGCCCGTGTGACGTGTGGTCGTGTGACGTATGACGTGTGGTCGGTTGAAGGCTGCCCGTGTGACGTGTGGTCGTGTGACGTATGACGTGTGGTCGGTTGAAGGCTGCCCGTGTAACGCACGGTCGGCGAGGGCCCGCCGACCGCCGGGAGCTCAGTGCCAGTGGCCAGACTCACTGTTTCCTGTGGCTGCTGACGTGGCTACTCTGCAGCTGACGCCTCTGGCTCTCTCTGACGCTGTCGGCCTGCTTCAGCAGCCAGCCGGCAGCCGGCTGCTGGGAGCCAGCGGGGCTGTGCTTGGCCGGCTCCGGCTCCGGCTCCGGCTCGCCGGAGCCCAGCTCCAGCCGCTCCTGTCAACAGCACGGCCAATGTCCTCGGCGTCAAATGTCGTCAGTCATCGGCAGCGCTAGGCGACAGCAATCGCAAAAGCTTTCTCCAGCATGTGTTGGTAAGTAATCGGATGTTTATTAATAGCATTATGTCTCTGAGGAAATATCCACCGGACTGCTATTTCGGAAAATCGACGTTGAGCCCGAAATTGATGAACTTTGAAATGCTTTCCGAAAACTTGGGGATGCTTTATTTCCAAATTATTCAAACATATTTTTTTCGGGGATTGGTAGCTGACACCTAGAAAGTATAATTTAAGTCCACTTAAAATTAGTGTTAAGCTATACACAAGAAGTGCACGGTTTGAGGAAGATGTACCACTTGGGTTGCAACAATTGATAATGGTAAATATGATAATTATCAAAATACATTTTTTTCCCAAAGATCAGTGATAGCAATTTTGCTAGTTTTGTTAAAATAAGCATTAGCAGTCCCTGAACATTTGGTTCAAATATCTGCATTCGGGGATATACCATACGTTTGATGGTTCGTTAGAAACGATTGCACTTCACCAGCCATGTCCTTGAGAGACTTCACACCTACTTCTTCCACAACATATGGAATTGATGTAGCAAAAGGTGTGCGAAGTTTGCGGGCGACGTGGCGCGCCGTTTTCCCGCTACAGCAGAGACACCACAAAGGGAACTAACGCTCGCACCTCCCTCGAGTGAGAGTTGGGTTTTCAACTGTGCCAGCTAGCGAGGGGACGGTTACAACAAACAGTACCAATGAGTACAACAATTATTATATGTCAAATAATAGGCTATATATATGTAGCTCCGAGAAGCTATCGACGTACCCAGGGTATGATGAGAATGTGTTAGTGTCCAAAACCATCACTGTCTCTTTATTCCAGCATTATCCGTGATAATCATCATGGTCATTAGAGAGCTAACGTTGGCAACACAATAGTTGGAAAGTGCTGTGATGTAAAACAGTACCTAAAATTGACCCTCCGATTCGTCTTGACTTGCATATGCGTGAGCTGGCCTGTCGAGGTCACTACCGGTGTGCCATGTCGTGAGACAAAGACTCACCTGATTCCTCCACCAGTCGTCCTCCAACTGATCGTCCGACAGCGAGTCTGAGTAGAGACGGGGACGCTTGGCGGTATCACATTCACTGTCAACCGGGGCATCTCGCAGCGAGAACTGCGCCCCCTGTGACCTGCAATCACCACTACTTCGTCATTAGTTGCACTTGATATATATATATATATATATATATATATATATATATATATATATATATATATATATACAATAATACAAATAATAATACAAATAATTGGTGCGTACCGTCACATTGGATGGCTAGCGCCTTTTGGCACCGCTCGAGTGTTAGTTGGCCTGGATAGAAGAGCAGCAGGCAGTACACCAGCCATCCGTTCGGCCTGAACTGAGACGGGTCAGGGGGAGGGGTGAGTGTCCGTGTGTGTGTGTGTGTGTGTCGCGCTGACCTGGAGTGGCCCTTGGAGTACTGGTAGCCCGAGTGCCTGACCACCTGTCTGGCCAGCGGGAACAGTTCGTCGCGGCGGCTGAGCAGCGCCGGCACCTGCAGGCAGATGTGCGCGGCCGCCTCGTTCACCGACACCTGACGACAAAGGTCGGGTCGCTGCACACTCGGCTCCACCCTCCGACTGGGCACTGTCCGGCCGGCGAGCCCAGATGTGCGCTCCAAACGTGGCCAGCCGCCTCGCTCGCCGACACCTGATGAGACGAACCGGGCCGCTGCACCAGGTCTGAACACACATTTCGCCGGCTTCAGGGTGAAGCTGCAAGAATCTCTGGTCGTGTTGGCACTTGCGGTTAGCTGACATCTCGAGACTGAACTATTAATCTTGGACGATGACTGAAGAATGTCCAGGAGAAGAACGTCCCCATTCAATGGCCACAATAGCAAGATGCACTTCACACATTTTAACCTTTAATTCCGACAATATTTTATCTGAGCTACGCCAGCCCTAACCTTTGTAGTGAAGTATATGCTGCCATGCTCATGAATGCGAGAGAGAGAGGGGGAGAGAGAGAGGGAGAGAGAGAGAGAGAGAGAGAGAGAGAGAGAGAGAGAGAGAGAGAGAGAGAGAGAGAGAGAGAGAGAGAGAGAGAGAGAGAGAGAGAGAGAGAGAGAGAGAGAGAGAGAGAGAGAGAGAGAGAGAGAGAGAGAGAGAGAGAGAGAGAGACCGGCACCATCATCGGCTACCACGCCGACCTCCAGACCAGTGCCGCCGAGCCACCTACCTCGTGAAGCGTCAGCGGTCGCTCTGCCTTGCGCTTGCAGTCGAAGCGGCCGTAGATGGCGGCGTACTCCCGGAACTTGTCCAGTCGGCTGGAGTGGTCGGCAGGCATGCTCATCAGATCCTACGGCGACGCGACTCGATTCACTCCAGGCAGGTGGTCGTCTCGCAGTGACATCGCACACAGACACGGCGACGGTGGCGAAGCGAGTTGGGCTTGTGGTTAAGTCGCAATATGTGAGCCTAGGCCGTTGTGTTTTAACATCAGTGGTGTACAGTGATGAGGTGGCACTGGACGTCAGTTATGCTAAGTTAAAATACTGATACCAAAGTGCACTCTTTTCCTTGATGTGGACAGCTCAATGATGCGAAGTTAGCGCCGACAGGCTCTTTGCCCGTGGTAGCCAATGGCTACAGTAAAAGTGGAATTCGACATCATGCGAAAGATATGCGATCCGGGGTTGCACACCGGATGGACGATCCGGTGCAGGCAGGATGGGTGGAAGGGGAGACAGGGTAGTTTTGTACATAGCTGTTTCATGTTGAATGCTTTATTCATATACGGCGATGATCCACTTCATAACAAAATAATTATTCCGGCTATTGAAACGAACATATCGCAGCACATGCTACGGACCGACATTCACTGTAACACATCGCAGCACATGCTACGGCCCGACATTCACAAGAACTAAAAATGGGCAGAACACTGTACAAAACGGGACCATCGCCAGTAAAAACCGAGGAGAAGCGTGTGCGTGCCGGAATAAAAAGCGTCACAAACAACTCAGAAAAACTCACGGCGCCGCCGAGCCGACGGGAGAAACTGCGGGACGCATGCCGACATTGCCACGCACCGGGAAAACATCGACCCGCACCGTGTGGCCCGCACACACCGGCGCCTGCCTTACCACCCCTGCCCTCCCCGTCAGTGCGTCAGGTCGGTCGGAGCTGAGGTCCAACAGTCGTCACCTGGCTGACGCACTACCCACAGATATTGCACAGGGACAGGAGCCTCCAAGACTGGGGCTCCTGTCAGGGTAGGAATATTCGTACTCTGCGAAGCTGACAGCACTACGTATCGGCTTTGAAGAAGTCGTCCGCCGGCCGAGAACACACGTGCATCACCACTGCCAACAGGTGAACCTGTCAGCCACACACGTGCATCACAACTGCCGACAGGCGTACCTGTCAGCCACACACGTGCATCACAACTGCCGACAGGCGTACCTGTCAGCCACACACGTGCATCACCACTGCCGACAGGTGTACCTGTCGACACACATCCCACTGCCGACAGGCGTACCGTCGCCAACACGTGCATACACTGCCGACAGGCGTACCTGTCAGCCACACACGTGCATCACCACTGCCGACAGGCGTACCTGTCAGCCACACACGTGCATCACCACTGCCGACAGGCGTACCTGTCAGCCACACACGTGTATCACCACTGCCAACAGGCGTACCTGTCAGCCACACACGTGCATCACCACTGCCGACAGGCGTACCTGTCAGCCACACACGTGCATCATCACTGCCAACAGATGAACCTGTTACCCACACACGTGCACAACCACTGTCAACAGGCGTACCTGTCAGCCAAACACGTGCACTACCACTGCCAACCATTGTCCCCGGTGTCTTCTCACCTGCAGCTCCTTGCTGACCCTCTTATTGCCGCCGGCGGGAAGGCGCGGCTGGAAGCAGGGCAGAGACCGTGCCAGCCTGCCGGCGGCTACTGCCAGTCGCTGTACCTGCGACTCGAGCAGGGTGGGCGCCGGCGGGGGCGAGCCGGAGAGCGGCGGCGAGTCGACACCGTCGCCCTCCTCCGTCCACAGCAGCGGGTCACGACAGTCCTGTGGCCACGGCAACGGGTCACGACCGTCCTGCGGGCACGGTAGCGGGTCACGACCGTCCTGCGGGCACGGTAGCGGGTCACGACCGTCCTGCGGGCACGGCAGCGGTCACGACCGTCCTGCGGCCACAGCAGCGGGTCACGACCGTCCTGCGGCCACGACAGCGGGTCACGGTAGTGGGTCAGGGTCGTCCTGCGGCCGGGCGCCGGCCAGCAGGATCAGATCAGGGAGAGCCCAGCAGGGGCGGCCAGCAGGATCAGATGAGGGAGAGCCCAGCAGCGCCGGCCAGCAGGATCCGATCAGGGAGAGCCCAGCAGCGCCGGCCAGCGGGATCAGATCAGGGAGAGCCCAGCAGGGGCGGCCAGCAGGATTAGATCAGGGAGAGCCCAGCAGCGGCGGCCAGCAGGATCAGATCAGGGAGAGCCCAGCAGCGCCGGCCAGCAGGATCAGATCAGGGAGAGCCCAGCAGCGGCGGTCAGCTGAATCTGATCCAAATTGTGAACTGGTGAGGTAGTCTATTCATTCACGAATCACTGTGGTGAATGGGTACTGCATTCGCATACTCTATCTCCTTTGATCCACAGTTTCGTCATATTGTAATTTTGTTCATTCGTCATTTTCTCTTGTATGCATCCGCCATTTTATTTTGGCTCTTTATAAATGTGGCGAATATTTTTCTTAATGGAGATGGGGTATAAATAAGGTATTAAAACAGGAAGCTTTCGAGTTTCGAAACGCACAGAAAATGCAACATTTTGGTGGTGAAAGTTTCCAGATTTCTTGTTTGATATAGTGCATTATTGAGGACGAAATCACCTGAGATGAAAACGACCTTGGATGAAGACATGGTCGGTGTTTTATATGCATTTGAGGACGCAACTTTCCCCTCAATGTTGGCTTTCCCGAATAATTTAAACCTCTTACATGGAACCACATGAAGCGTGCTCCCAACCCGCCTAGTGCCTCATGTAGCACGCAGCAATAATTTTCACAATTCAGAGTCGGTGGGTGAAGGAATGGCCGAAAGGCGCGCGAAAAAGTTCCAAAGAAAACCAAAAACGCCCAAAGGCATCCTAAAGGGAAAGACATCCAGCAAATGCCTGTTGCTAGTACAGCCAAGGTTTCAAGGTCATCGCTCTCTCGCAATCCAAAATTAAGGAAGACAAGTCACGGTTACGGAGACAGCCATTTTTCATTGGAGGAAACGGAAAACAACTCGTTCATTCTTCACATTCTCCATTCCCGGAGGAAATTGTCTCCTGCTCCCCAAGATCTGCCTATGGTTGGTGTAACTTACCAATTTTCATTTTCAAATGCTCAGTATTTTCAAACTGAGCGGATTGTTCAGATGAATGAAAAAATGTCGAAGTGGATCGCAGGAAAGTGGACGAAGTGGAAGTCAAAGGAAGCATCTCAAAGACAACGATGCGAAAAGTTTGACGGGACATGAATTGCAGCTGCAAAGCCGGGAGTGCTGTCTGTTCCTTTCCTCTCAGTTCGACAGTCAGTTCCTCTTGGGGACTGACAGTCAGGTCAGTTCCTCCATGGGGACAAAGATGTTCTCAATATCGCCAAATTCTGAGAGAAACAGCACGCAGCTTAAAAGTACCATCCGGAAAACTAATTCAGCATAATGTCCCGTCGAAATAAATGATATACTATTTGCGTTAGAGTCTGATTCAACGTCTATGAGATTATATCTCCACACTGTGCTAACGGCGCTCAGTCCATATCAGTGGTTCTCAGCCGAGGAGCCGCTCTCTCCGGGAGGAGGGGGGGGGGGGCACCAGGAGATCCTAGGGGAGGCACATGCCGTACGATGACAACGCAAAAACAAACTCTGTTAGCTGTCAGCAATATTTTAGCACAATTGTAAATTCAGATTTACATGTTCGCGCGGGATTTCTGCGCCGAAATTTTGTCGTTGTTTCTGGCGAGATCTGATCGTCTGGACCCAGTACACTGTGTGCGAGTCTGCGTGCGAGGCAGGATATGCGATGTCGCGACAGTGGTGTGGTGACAGCGAGGCAGTGGTTTGCGAGTCTCGTTACGGTACCTGTGCGAGGCAGGGCGAGGCGGAGGCGTCACAGTCGCGGCCGAGGCTGGGCGCTGGGCTGACGGCCGCCGGCGGAGACGACGGAGGAGCCGGCGGCGGCGGCGGCCGAGCGCGGGCCGACGGCGTGACCCCCGGCGGCGGCGGCGGGCGGCTCGACACCACTCCCGCGGGAGCCAGTCGCAGTCGCACTGTCGTGAATGGCACACTGCAGTCACCTCACACACCCGGCTACCATCGGTGCGTACACCACACACCAGGCCACTGGCGGCCCACCATATAGCCGCCAAGGACACCGCGGTCACCTCACACACCCGGCTACCATCGGTGCGTACACCACACACCAGGCCACTGGCGGCCCACCATATAGCCGCCAAGGACACCGCGGTCACCTCACACACCCGGCTACCATCGGTGCGTACACCACACACCAGGCCACTGGCGGCCCACCATATAGCCGCCAAGGACACCACGGTCACCTCACACACCCGGCTACCATCGGTGCGTACACCACACACCAGGCCACTGGCGGCCCACCATATAGCCGCCAAGGACACCGCGGTCACCTCACACACCCGGCTACCATCGGTGCGTACACCACACACCAGGCCACTGGCGGCCCACCATATAGCCGCCAAGGACACCACGGTCACCTCACACACCCGGCTACCATCGGTGCGTACACCACACACCAGGCCACTGGCGGCCCACCATATAGCCGCCAAGGACACTGCGGTCACCTCACACACCCGGCTACCATCGGTGCGTACACCACACACCAGGCCACTGGCGGCCCACCATATAGCCGCCAAGGACACCACGGTCACCTCACACACCCGGCTACCATCGGTGCGTACACCACACACCAGGCCACTGGCGGCCCACCATATAGCCGCCAAGGACACTGCGGTCACCTCACACACCCGGCTACCATCGGTGCGTACACCACACACCAGGCCACTGGCGGCCCACCATATAGCCGCCAAGGACACCGCGGTCACCTCACACACCCGGCTACCATCGGTGCGTACACCACACACCAGGCCACTGGCGGCCCACCATATAGCCGCCAAGGACACCGCGGTCACCTCACACACCCGGCTACCATCGGTGCGTACACCACACACCAGGCCACTGGCGGCCCACCATATAGCCGTCAAGGACACCGCGGTCACCTCACACACCCGGCTACCATCGGTGCGTACACCACACACCAGGCCACTGGCGGCCCACCATATAGCCGTCAAGGACACTGCGGTCACTTCACACACCCGGCTACCATCGGTGCGTACACCACACACCAGGCCACTGGCGGCCCACCATATAGCCGTCAAGGACACCGCGGTCAACTCACACACCCGACCACTACCGGCACATACATACGCCACACAGCCGTCAGTCTCCAGCTAGGGTGAAGTTTCATCACCTGCACCACGGACATATGTCATCTATAGAAGAACATTTTTAGGCATGCTGCTTTTGTGGGAATCTGTCCTCCATGCCTTTGACTTTCTCACCCAGTCCCATTTTACCCCGTCCCTCCGAATTGTTTCACCATTCTTGTTAAAGATGTCACCTTCACTCAGTACATATGCTTTTTAACCAACGTTCCCACCAACTAATTATTCACGCTTAATGACGTCCTCTATGGGCCGTGGTACATCATGTATAACTGGTCAATGGTTGCTTTTTCCTATGGTGGTTGGACACGCACACACAGTAGAGTCACTTACCCGGAGACGTGACCCACTCCTGGAGTGCCTTCTGCAGTCGTCTCACGTGGAGCGGTTTTGAAGCCATGCCGACCAGGGCCATGATCTCCAGGAATTCGGCCTCTCCAGCCTCACACAGCTGCTGAACGTCATCGCCGCCTGCGGTGTGGTATGGCGGTCGCTGAGTACGCGACATCATACACAAAACCATGAACAGCGCCTTCATGTGGGGGAGAGGAGGGCTACATTCTGGAAACATTTCGAAAAAATCACGAAATGTGAGTATTCCTCTCAGATTTTCCTGGGCGTTGAGAAGGATAGGGGCTGGTGGATAAGAAGTTAAGTCGCTTCCTATTGCTCTCGTAGGCCGGTATGTTAGCGGCGTTGTTCACTGGGCACGTCGTGACAGGCTCCCATCTTGTTCCTGGCGAGCTGTTCTCTTACCCAGGTGAGTTGTTCTCTTATCCAGGTGAGTTGTTCTCTTATCCAGGTGAGTTGTTCTCACCTGGATAAGAGAACAACTCGCAACAACGATCACCAGGTGAGCTTTTCTCCTCTTCTCGCAATATACCATGGGCTTAATTTCTTCTTGAGCGTTTTTTGTTTGTTTCAGAGATGCTCCGGGAAAATATATTCTTCAGAACCTTGACCTCCTTTTTGCAAACAGGGTTCGTTTCATTTTTGTAGGAAAGTTTAACATTTAAATGTTCCTTTGCTTTCCTTGGAAAGAGATAATGATTCAAATTTCAGCCAGCTCATCATCTGCAAAAAGTTCAAAACTAGGGCCATTTTATAATAGCAGTAGTCAAAATTGTCATATCCTCCCGACAAAACAACCTATTTGCAAATTAACCCCGAACAGAATTGACTTAACCATTACCAATTTGTGGAATCATGACGTGCAACAGCATGTCACTCAACAATAAGTCAGGCAGCATAATTTTTTCCCTAGTTCTTGTCGCGCACTTTGGACAAGAATGAACATTTTCGTTCCTTGCAGACTACATTTTGTGCTCAAATCTCATATAATATAGGACATATTGAACGAAATGCCTTAGCGCCACCGCCGCCGCCGGTGTCGTACACGTTCGTTCGTTATTGGTTTTACGGCACACCGACCGTTGAGTCATGCAGCGTCACCAATCTCTCACGCCGATTGGTCGCGGGCGAAGAGTGGCGACGGTGTCGTACACGTTTGCATAAATATAAGGGTGGTGAAGTTTGGTTTACAGTCAAAACTCGGCTCACTTCAGATTGCATTCAATTTGGGGAACGAGGGGTGCACCCGTGGTGTGCGGCTACTGTGCCCATTGAAATTGCTTGGGTAGGTCTAAGCCAATGGGTCAATGAGTCAATGGCCATCGTGTCCAGGAAATATAATGGTCATGGAGGTCTCAAATTTTCGCGCCGCCCAGTCAATGCGTGGGCGACATCCTCGATCGTTCTTCGTTTTAGTGAGATGTGTCGAGAGCATGTGCCATGTGCTGAACATTCATCCGACATCTCCATTGGCTTACACGGGCTGTGATTTAAAAAAAAAACAAAAACACTTCCGTCTTGCATATCAAGGCGTGGCGCGGAACGGGTGGGCAGCATCGAGGTGTGCCTGGTACCACACGAAAGCCCCCAGTGTCGTCTATCCGTCGGGAACAATTTCGGTGCGATCGGCCAATGTGTTGCACGCAAAATACGTGAAGGCTATGCGAGGTTAGGTTTCGTTGAAATCGAAAATCTTCCATTGGCCTAACACGTACAACTGCAATTTTGTCACTCAGAATATGGCAAATTTTGGAACGCCGAGTCGGCTCGATTTCAGCCGGCATAACTCGTGAACCAATAAACCGACCAACACGAAATCGGCACGGCGGTATAGCCACGACACTCGACAAGCTCGACAGCGCAAACAATTCGTCCGCATGCAGCAGAGGCCAGGTGTGTCATTTTATGCCTGCTAAGGGGGGCTATTGGCTACTTCAATCATTGATTTAGCCTCTTCAATCACTGACTTGCACCCTCCTCAGGGCTGAATGTTGACCACTGGAACATAGGCACATACCAGATTCAATTGGTCTTCGGGGTAGCTTTGGCCATCAACAGGTCGTTTTCCCCTTTTCCCACTAACTTCATAAAGTGGCACCATATGAGAGGGTGAAAAGCGAAAGTGTTATTTTCATAGCTTTTACGATTTCGTCGAACGCTGAAAAAAAATGCCGAAATGCACTACTCGAATTATTACTTTTGCATACATGACATGAATCCAAAGCCATACCGGATACAGGTTTTAAATTCACCATCGTGAAGTCAAGCCAAATTTGGGCCTCTCTTTGGAATTGCATTTAGCGCCAAGCTGCTCCAAAATGCCTCGATTGATCACCAGTTCTATGCCATTGCTTCAGTTAACTTTAGCGCTTTAAAATTAATTTTGTGCACTTCCTGCTACTTCAGCCAAGCTGCCACGGGAAGCATTGGATACCTGAACAAAAGGTACACCGAAAAAACAACTGTGTTATTGCGAGTGGGGAAATGCAATGACTGCAGCGCACGGGAGCGGGTAATTTGAAATGCTTGATGTGCACCGTACCAAATATATGCATGGTGACGTATGAGATAACCGAAGTGTATCAAGACTGAATGAATCGGTGGTCCACCAAGTTGAACTGGAAAAGGATTTTGCCGTTTATATGCCGTTTATATGCCGGGTTTTGCTCAGCAAAGTTGGCGGGTTAACGTTTATATATTCAAATAATCGTAATGCCCAATTTTCTTTGTCCGTTTGGTGTTTTGTTTTTACTTCAGTACAGGTTCCCAAAATAAGCACTTATTCACTGTGGTATTACTCTTGAATCATATTTTCATCCATTGCCAGACATATCTATGCACCACGCTTACATATTGATGACGGGAGTACGAACAAAAACATAAACAATATGCATGATGGGTTGTCAAATGATACACCATTCACTTCACACCTTTTATGAGATTGTAGATATGGAAATTGAATATTTCTTGAAGAAATATTGTTTCATATTTATAATTCATGAATGTCTAATAACCTTGAATGTTTAAACACATTCCAGTTTATGGGACCATCTTCATGACCATTCACTTAATGAATGACAACTGTCGTTCACGAACGATATCCATTGTCATATATTTGAAAGTCCAGTTACTTCGTACACTGATGATACCCAATGGTTGGGCCATTTATCAACCGAACTGAAAAACTGAGCATCACTAAACATGTGCCGAAATCTCAACAACCTCACTAGTTCACTGACATCACTAATTCACTCGATTGCGTCAACTTATTGCACATCAATGTGAGCAAAATTATATTGCTTCAACTGGGATTCGTCCCATTGCTTTTTTCTTTAAAAAAAAATAATTGATAACTTTACTTTCAGTGTTTCAGACCTTGACATGCAGCTTGAGTGTATAGGTGAGTTTGTCAACTGAGAGTTCTACATGAAACGTGGGTGTCTTAAAACCAATGAGCTCACTTGCCTTGGCTGATGAAGGTTTCGTAGTAGTTGAGCAGGTTGGCATGCTGCAGCACCCGGTACAACTGTAGTTCAGACTCGGAGGTTGGCTGTGGCGCAATTGGCACTGAAAGCCGTCACGACATGGGTCAGACTCAAGTGTCATCCGGGTCAGTCTGTTGACACTGACACGGCTCACTTCTGTTTGCATTCAATTTGGGGAACGAGGGGTGCACCCGTGGTGTGCGGCTACTGTGCCCATTGAAACTGCTTGGGTAGGTCTAAGCCAATGGGTCAATGAGTCAATGGCCATCGTGTCCAGGAAATATAATGGTCATGGAGGTCTCAAATTTTCGCGCCGCCCAGTCAATGCGTGGGCGACATCCTCGATCGTTCTTCGTTTTAGTGAGATGTGTCGAGAGCATGTGCCATGTGCTGAACATTCATCCGACATCTCCATTGGCTTACACGGGCTGTGATTAAAAAAAAAAAAACACTTCCGTCTTGCATATCAAGGCGTGGCGCGGAACGGGTGGGCAGCATCGAGGTGTGCCTGGTACCACACGAAAGCCCCCAGTGTCGTCTATCCGTCGGGAACAATTTCGGTGCGATCGGCATCGGCCAATGTGTTGCACGCAAGATACGTGAAGGCTATGCGAGGTTAGGTTTCGTTGAAATCGAAAATCTTCCATTGGCCTAACACGTACAACTGCAATTTTGTCACTCAGAATATGGCAAATTTTGGAACGCCGAGTCGGCTCGATTTCAGCCGGCATAACTCGTGAACCAATAAACCGACCAACACGAAATCGGCACGGCGGTATAGCCACGACACTCGACAAGCTCGACAGCGCAAACAATTCGTCCGCATGCAGCAGAGGCCAGGTGTGTCATTTTATGCCTGCTAAGGGGGGCTATTGGCTACTTCAATCATTGATTTAGCCTCTTCAATCACTGACTTGCACCCTCCTCAGGGCTGAATGTTGACCACTGGAACATAGGCACATACCAGATTCAATTGGTCTTCGGGGTAGCTTTGGCCATCAACAGGTCGTTTTCCCCTTTTCCCACTAACTTCATGAAGTGGCACCATATGAGAGGGTGAAAAGCGAAAGTGTTATTTTCATAGCTTTTACGATTTCGTCGAACGCTGAAAAAAATGGCGAAATGCACTACTCGAATTATTACTTTTGCATACATGACATGAATCCAAAGCCATACCGGATACAGGTTTTAAATTCACCATCGTGAAGTCAAGCCAAATTTGGGCCTCTCTTTGGAATTGCATTTAGCTCCAAGCTGCTCCAAAATGCCTCGATTGATCACCAGTTCTATGCCATTGCTTCAGTCAACTTTAGCGCTTTAAAATTAATTTTGTGCACTTCCTGCCACTTCAGCCAAGCTGCCACGGGAAGCATTGGATACCTGAACAAAAGGTACACCGAAAAAACAACTGTGTTATTGCGAGTGGGGAAATGCAATGACTTTGCAGCGCATGGGAGCGGGTAATTTGAAATGCTTGATGTGCACCGTACCAAATATATGCATGGTGACGTATGAGATAACCGAAGTGTATCAAGACTGAATGAATCGGTGGTCTACCAAGTTGAACTGGAAAAGGATTTTGCCGTTTATATGCCGTTTATATGCCGGGTTTTGCTCAGCAAAGTTGGCGGGTTAACGTTTATATATTCAAATCGTAATGCCCAATTTTCTTTGTCCGTTTGGTGTTTTGTTTTTACCTCTACAGGTTCACAAAATAAGCACTTATTCACTGTGGTATTACTCTTGGATCATATTTTCATCCATTGCCAGACATATCTATGCACCACACTTACATATTGATGACGGGAGTACGGACAAAAACATAAACGATATGCATGATGGGTTGTCAAATGATACACTATTCACTTCACACCTTTTATGAGATTGTAGATATGGAAATTGAATATTTCTTGAAGAAATATTGTTTCATATTTATAATTCATGAATGTCTAATAAACTTGAATGTTTAAACACATTCCAGTTCATGGGACCATATTCATGACCATTCACTTAATGAATGACAACTGTCGTTCACGAACGATATCCATTGTCATATATTTGAACGTCCAGTTACTTCGTACACTGATGATACCCAATGGTTGGGCCATTTATCAACCGAACTGAAAAACTGAGCATCACTAAACATGCGCCGAAATCTCAACGACCTCACTAGTTCACTGACATCACTAATTCACTCGATTGCGTGAACTTATTACACATGAATGTGAGCAAAATTATATTGCTTCAACTGGAATTCGTCCCATTAAAAAAAACTAATTGATTACTTTCGGTGTTTCAGACCTTGACATGCAGCTTGAGTGTATAGGTGAGTTTGTCAACTGAGAGTTCTACATGAAACGTGGGTGTCTTAAAACCAATGAGCTCACTTGCCTTGGCTGATGAAGGTTTCGTAGTAGTTGAGCAGGTTGGCATGCTGCAGCACCCGGTACAACTGTAGTTCAGATTCGGAGGTTGGCTGTGGCGCAATTGGCACTGAAAGCCGTCACGACATGGGTCAGGCTCAAGTGTCATCCGGGTCAGTCTGTTGACACTGACACGGTCATTCTGTTTTCATTCATACCTCCGGCACAATTTGCAGGGCTTTGTTATGCCGACAACCGACCGGTTACATCTGGGAAATGCATGGTCGAACAAGCACTTATGCAAGGTGGGATAACTCTTCGTGGTGTGCACTACCAATCTAAGACTTAATATAGCGTAGGAACAGCAGCGACACGAAGTGAAGGAGAACTGGGCATTTCATTTCCCATTGAACTTTCGATTGACTTTTATTAGATAGTTTCCATTCTATTCACATGAATCATGCAATTCCACTCCATTTACCTTTTATTTTTATCAAGACAATTGGGGGAAACATTGTCCAATTCGTCTTACGCCAAAATCTCCGAGACCGATAGCCGAATGCTTCTAAAATATTCTAGACCGATAGCCGAATGATTCTGATATGGGGATGTTTGCACATAACAAATTATTACAATGGCGTAGTTAGGAGCGAAGAGTGGGGAAAACATTCAGCCAAATCTGTCAATGCAATTCAGAGAGCGTTGCATTTACCACAATTGCGTGTGCACAGCTGGTTATAACTGAACTTCAGAAATTGTGTTCACCGAATACGTACCTCGCATATTGTCGTTGTTATTATTATTGATAATGTTCATTATCTTATGATTGACAACCAATCACATAAGGATGAGATTGGTGCAAAATGCACAAGGCCTCAAATTTAGGCACCTCTCATTCCTACGTTTTCCACACTAACGCTCAGACACGCGCACACACTGGAGCGTGCACGCACGTTCACGCTCATTCACACATGCATGCATGCGTGTGCACGGTTGAGCAATGCCGCCGAGAGAGGCGTGTGCTGGCAGTCACTCCTTGCACGGATTGTTTCCCACCTTCAGCCCTCAGATAGAAGATCGGACACGGATTCGAACAGTTCCAGCATTTTGCACCGTTTCCTCTTAGAGGATGGTTTTCAAATGCATGTTTGTGATATCCTTAACTTTTTTTTTAAGTTTGATCTGTTTGCAAAATGAAGAAAATAGTGGAAGCAACAGGCTACTTGTGCGTTGCCCACACCCAGGTTAAAGGTGCATATTAGGATATATATTTGTCTTGATCGTGGCAAGAAACTGAATTATAGGCGCAGTATTTCGGATTAGCCTGCTAGGAGGAAGGCTCGTAAATCATGGCAGGGTGGGGGGCACCGAAAAGATATAATGTTGAGCGGTTCCAAACGGGTATTTTTATTGCATGCATTTGCACCTTCCGAATTGAATCAACTTATTGGAATTGAGAGGCGTGAATTTAGTCCTGATGATGCGATTGGAAGTTCCATAGGAATTTTGCTCCATTGTTTAGGACCAAAGCTGAAAAAGGTAGGGACAGCTGGCGATTTTTGACCACATCTGTCAAATGTGACTGGCCACACTTGACATCTGTGTGAGGTATCCACCCACACATGACAGCTATGTGAGGTATCCACCCACACATGACAGCTATGTGAGGTATCCACCCACACATGACAGCTGTGTGAGGTATCCACCCACACATGACAGCTGTGTGAGGTATCCACCCACACATGACAGCTGTGTGAGGTATCCACCCACACATGACAGCTGTGTGAGGTATCCACCCACACATGACAGCTATGTGAGGTATCCACCCACACATGACAGCTATGTGAGGTATCCACCCACACATGACAGCTGTGTGAGGTATCCGCCCACACATGACAGCTATGTGAGGTATCCACCCACACATGACAGCTGTGTGAGGTATCCGCCCACACACATGACAGCTGTGTGAGGTATCCACCCCACACATGACAGCTATGTGAGGTATCCACCCACACATGACAGCTATGTGAGGTATCCACCCACACATGACAGCTATGTGAGGTATCCACCCACACATGACAGCTGTGTGAGGTATCCACCCACACATGACAGCTGTGTGAGGTATCCACCCACACATGACAGCTGTGTGAGGTATCCACCCACACATGACAGCTGTGTGAGGTATCCACCCACACATGACAGCTGTGTGAGGTATCCACCCACACATGACAGCTGTGTGAGGTATCCACCCACACATGACAGCTGTGTGAGGTATCCACCCACACATGACAGCTGTGTGAGGTATCCACCCACACATGACAGCTATGTGAGGTATCCACCCACACATGACAGCTGTGTGAGGTATCCACCCCACACATGACAGCTATGTGAGGTATCCACCCACACACATGACAGCTATGTGAGGTATCCACCCACACATGACAGCTATGTGAGGTATCCACCCACACATGACAGCTGTGTGAGGTATCCGCCCACACACATGACAGCTGTGTGAGGTATCCGCCCACACACATGACAGCTGTGTGAGGTATCCACCCACACATGACAGCTGTGTGAGGTATCCACCCACACATGACAGCTGTGTGAGGTATCCACCCACACATGACAGCTGTGTGAGGTATCCACCCACACATGACAGCTATGTGAGGTATCCACCCACACATGACAGCTGTGTGAGGTATCCACCCACACATGACAGCTGTGTGAGGTATCCACCCACACATGACAGCTGTGTGAGGTATCCACCCACACATGACAGGTATCCACCACAGCTGTGTGAGGTAGCCACCCACACATGACAGCTGTGTGAGGTATCCACCCACACATGACAGCTGTGTGAGGTATCCACCCACACATGACAGCTATGTGAGGTAGCCATGCTGTCAAGTCACTTGCGCGACCGACTCCGATGCGTGAATGTGACGTCAACACTGGCCCATGACACATGCGACTGACCTGCGACGTAAGCGGTGACCCACGGTACGTGCAACTGACATACAATATTAGGCTTTACCCACGGCACTTGGGACTGCCGCGTGACGTCAGACCTGACCCGTGACACGTGCGACTGACGTGTGACGTGGGACCTGACCCATGAAATATGCGAAAAAACGTTGTGACGTCAGACCCGACTTCTGACGCATATTGCTGACGTGTGACGTCAAACCTGACTCAGGACACGTGTGGCGACAGACCTTACCCATGATACGTGCGACTGACGTGTGACGTCAAAGCTTATCAATGGCACGTGCGATGTGAGAACTAACCCATCGCATGCGCGACTGACATGCGACGTGAGACCTGACCAATGACACGTGCGACTGGCGCGTGACGTGCGAGTGCCGTGCGAGCTGATCCACGACACGTGCGACTGACCTGCAGCGGCACGCTGGTGCGGCTTCGCCTCGTCACCAGTGACGCGCGGGTGGTGTCGCGGCACCAGCGACTCCCTCAGCTGCTCCACGGCCGGTGTGTGCATGTCGCCGGCGGCGCCGACCGTGCACGCTGCACACCCGACGGCGGCGGCGCGTCGACTGACAATGGTGCCGACGCGCCGCCGACGGCCGCCCTCCCCACAACTACACACTCAAATCAATCCCCACGCCATAAAACACAAAACAAAACAAAAAACACCGCGCTGCAAAAACGCCACGCGTAAAAACGCCACGCGTAAAAACGCACCCACTGGTCGAGCTGGAGCACATGGGGAGGGGACGGGGGAACACGCAGGGGCGAGGAGAGCTCAAGAGGCGGAGCAGAGAGAGAGAGAGAGAGGGAGGGATATATAAACGGGCAAAGAGCAAGAGCAAATAGGTGGGGACCCAGACACAAAGGAGAGGAAATGCACGGATATCAGCATACAGAAGCGATGCGGCGGGTGGGGAAAGACAAAAGGATAAAGAAGCAGGGCGGATCGGGCGGATCGACATCAAGATGGCCAGAGAGAAAGCAGAACAGCTCGGTGAAGAAGTCGGGCAGCCGGTCGAACAAGCGAAAAGGTTTCAACTGCGCAGTTTTCGCATGCATGCACCTTACACAGCGCAACCATAGCGGCTATCAGGGACGGCGGCAAAAACGAGCGGAATGGGCAGGACAGCGACTATCGATAGACGCTGACGTGGTGACGCACTGTTACCAGTGTCAATGTCTGTCGTCATCACGCAGTCGTATTGGGTTCAGCACACAGCGACCGCTCTGATGACCAACGTTTTTTTTATATAAATATTCCGGCGGTATCGTCGCAGACAAATAAAGGCAGACACCATAGTGGTAAAACGGTCGGTTCCATGCCCAACTCGTAGCATTTCACGACTATATTTATACAAACGCAAGCAAATTAGAGCAATCATTGATGTCCAACCAGCGACCCTCTGATAAAATGGTTTATGTTTCAAAGCGGACTTACTCCCAGTGACACAGCGGAAGAAATGTGAGCCGTAAGACACTAGATAGCTCAGAACACTCGCAAGAAAATGATGTGTAGCTGCAATAGCAAACAGCCAAAAATATCGTCACGAATGCCACTGCCACATATCAAAGCGTGGATATCGTCGAGACCATTTGTCTGTAAGCTGCACTGTGTGTCTGGCCCGGCAAACACTCAGAACATCACAACTGTTGGCGATGCTCCAGCAGCTGATCCAGGTGGGGTTAGAGCGGAGTGCAGCAACGCAGCTGCGCCGGCCAGCCCTGCTGAGCTGGGCCGGCCATCCCTGCTGAGCTGGGCCGGCCATCCCTGCTGAGCTGGGCCGGCCAGCCCTGCTGAGCTGGGCCGGCCAGCCCTGCTGAGCTGGGCCGGCCATCCCTGCTGAGCTGGGACGGCCAGCCCTGCTGAGCTGGGCCGGCCATCCCTGCTGAGCTGGGCCGGCCATCCCTGCTGAGCTGGGCCGGCCATCCCTGCTGAGCTGGGCCGGCCAGCCCTGCTGAGCTGGGCCGGCCAGCCCTGCTGAGCTGGGCCGGCCATCCCCTGCTGAGCTGGGCCGGCCAGCCCTGCTGAGCTGGGCCGGCCATCCCTGCTGAGCTGGGCCGGCCATCCCTGCTGAGCTGGGCCGGCCATCCCTGCTGAGCTGGGCCGGCCACCCCTGCTGAGCTGGGCCGGCCATCCCTGCTGAGCTGGGCCGGCCATCCCTGCTGAGCTGGGCCGGCCATCCCTGCTGAGCTGGGCCGGCCATCCCTGCTGAGCTGGGCCGGCCATCCCTGCTGAGCTGGGACGGCCAGCCCTGCTGAGCTGGGACGGCCAGCCCTGCTGAGCTGGGCCGACCACCCCTGCCACCCACCAGAGATTGGCTCAGCTGAGCCGACCACCCACCAGAGGCTGGCTCAGCTGGGCCGACCAACCCTGCCACCCACCAGAGATTGGCTCAGCTGGGCCGACCACCCACCAGAGGCTGGCTCAGCTGGGCCGGCCAACCCTGCCACCCACCGGAGATTGGCTCAGCTGGGCCGACCACCCCTGCACAGAGTTGGCTCAGCTGGGCCGACCAACCCTGCCACCCACCGCGAGATTGGCTCAGCTGGGCGGACCAACCCTGCCACCCACCAGAGATTGGCTCAGCTGGGCCGACCAACCCTGCCACCCACCAGAGACTGGCTCAGCTGGAATTAGCACACCTTCAACCAACTTGTGAGAGCCTTGCACAAACAAAACAAAACTTCCCCAATGGGCCTGTTGTTCGAGTGGGGGTTGCACACTTGTGACACATGCGACATTTGTGACGACATTGAGGCCTTGCGTGTCCTGGTGTGGTGCAGCAAAGTCAACAATCACGAATTATAACGCCAGCTCCGCCGAGGTTAATTATTGATAATACAAGCTGGCAGGCCTGCGACAAACTGTACTTTCGTTGTGGTATTCTGATGTTCTGCCCGAAGTCATGTTGGGGATGGTATGCGACCTTAGGTGGAGTCTAAATCAGCGACTTGTGGCTACGTCAGCCGCACTACCAGATATACTGCAGGTTAATATTTACATAATGTGTGCGTGCCAATTCCAGGGAGGTATTGCATAATTCAAAAAGACATCCAAAAAGGCTTAGCAGAAATCTTATAGAAATGCCTTCAAAGCCAAATTAGCACTGCCGGGGCGGTCTGAAGTTTAAGGGGAATATACTCCATAATACCTTGCAGCGACCAGTAACACAAAAGCAGTGCGGAGAGGCTTGGGAAGTGCTGCGTTTGTAAGCCGCTCCTTTCTTCCAGCGCCATGGTGCTAATCTTTAAAAGCACTGAAGAAAGGCGCCCGTTCGCTACCACGCTTGGAGGGAGGCGCCGGTTACGTACTACTCTTGTCCTGCCACTGCCAACCACCTTGATCCGAATCAACGCAGAAGGGAAGTGGCCAGCACTGATCGCTACCGACGGGCCCTCTGAGCTCACCCAAGCACGCCTGCCGCCTGTTTGTGGAGGGTCGATGACATATCCCAACGCGTTATAATATCCTCTAGGTCGGTCGGACTAAGCTGCAGCTCAACACGGGGTGGGCCGGGTCTCTGCCGGTGCAGGTCGAACAGAGGATGAACGGCCACAGCCGGCGTCGCAGCCATTCAAATCGGCTCATTGTCCGCACGGCCAGTTCCAATATGCAAATCGGCAGCGATCGCACGCACAAAAAACCAATAGCCGCCGACCAAAAAACCATATAGGAAAAAATGCACGCGACCAAACTAAGAGGTGATCTGCTTTTTCACCACTCCAGGTGTACTGCACCCGCCGCGAAGCGTGATTTTTACTTTGCGTTCAAATCGTCGAACAAAAAACCCATTTCCCTGGCAGACTGCATGTGCTGCTGCCGGCCGGACTGAAGGGAGGATTTCTTGCGGCCGCGTCAGGCCGTTTGCCACGTTCGCCGGTCGCGAATGCGGCGCCGTCACCGTAGAGCATGTTCGGATGTTCGAGCAAGGGGGTGGAATGTAGAATTCTCCTGTCCACTCTCCACTCCCTGGTGACTGCATCACTACCCTTTTCCCACGTTGATGTTCTGCTTCTCAGCTGAGTGTTTACGTATGATAATCGTTTAATATATTCTGATTTGTGGCCGGCCCGCCGGTGTTGAAACAAGGGTCGAGCGGCAGCCGACATTCGATTGCATTAACATTCGAGACTGTCTTGCTAATTCCCTCCCCTTCCCAGCTCTCAGACTGTTATTACAGCCCTGCATCCGCCTGTTCAGAGTTGACAGATTGCGACCCTGCGGCCACCCCACGACTGTTGGCGCAGAAGCCACGTCGCAGTCGGCACAACCGAGCAGACTTTTCTGACCAGAGATGTAGGAGCTGTCCTAAAATGGGGGGGGGGGGGGCGGGGCACGACCCACTTTGAAGTTGACTATTTCCATGCGACCCCTATGCGTTCAAAGCTAAACTCGTCCAAAGTTCGGGAACGACGTTTCTCCCTCTGCCATTCTAAGTCCATGCCTCTTCATGCAAAACTTGGCGCGACCCCTTAGCGTTAGAGTTAAATTGTTCAAGGCTGACAGTGCAGACTTCTCAGCCTGCGTGATTCATGTGCCAAGACGCATACCTAGGATTTGCGCCAAGGGGAGGCTAATGGATTTGGAGGGGTCCACATGCACTTATTTTTAAAACGCCCCCAGATTTCAACCACTACGTTTTCCAAAATTTTTAATAAAAAAAAATTAAATGACTGGCGACCAATTTAATTTTCCTGTGGAGGGTGTCCAATCTATCACCATTGTTTCTGAGTCACCGGATTTCAACCACAACTCTCCCGTCCTCTTGGAAGTTTTTTTTTAGCATCGCTTCATAAGTCACGGCACACTACTGAAATTACACTTATACAAATCGCAAAAAATTAACATTTTCCAATTTCAGCAATTCCAGTTAATGATACCCGTCAAAATTCCAACGTTCTTGCACGTGTACGCCCGTCTTGCGCATTCCGCGCATTCGTCACACTATCTGCGATTCTCTGGTTTCCGCTAGGCCTCTCGTCTTGCTAATTGCTGTCACATAATAGTCTTGTTCCATATTTGACGCGTGGAATACTTCGAATGGGAGTTCGGTGTGAAAATATGATTATTCAATTCGATGAATAGCTGTCTTTCCACATGTTCTCGTCGTTAATAAACCCGCATAACTGCTGAGATTCAATGCACCTCATCTCTTTGGTTAAATATACTCCCATACTGGCAACCGAACCAGGCTGGCTCCGATATAATTTTTCGGGGTTTCGGCGCGACTTTTCGGGCCCAAGATCGTGGTTACGGGAGTGGGCACACGAAGCCACTTCTCTGGGCTCGACGCAATTTTTGATGACTTCTTTTGAAGTTTTAAAGACAGCCCCGGCCTGATTTTACGAGCACCAGCGCCATACTTTTATTTATCGTTGCGATTTGTCAAGCTCCGGTAGTTCTTTTTTGGTCCGTACGCGATTTTTGAAGGGGTTTGGTGGCATGTTTAAGCTTCGTAGCGATTTTTCTGGCTCGGGCATTTGTTTTTCGTAATCTCTCCTGATTTTGGATGGCCTTGACTTCATTTTTGTCGCGTTCCGATGCGATTTCTTGGCGCCACGCTGTGCTTGCAGAGTGGAATAATTAATGTCCGTACTCGGATTTTTGAGACTACCGACAGGAATTTTGGGTCCCCAGCACGATATTTTTTTGGGGGGCTAGGCACGAGTTCACGGTGGGCGTTGCACCTAGCTCGGCTCCAGCGCGGTTTTGGCGGGACAGGCGCAAATTTTTGGGAGCCCGGTATGATTTTTTGTGTTCTTCTGCTGTGTTCATTTATAGTCCCATACGCGAATTCTGTGTGACCAGACGCGAATATAAGAGTGTTTGCCCCAGCGCGATTGTTTGGCACCCCGTCGCGATTTTTGGGAGCCCGCCACTTCAGGATGGGAAGAGAGGGGAACATTTTCCTCTCTGGTACGCCAATGCCGCTGCTGAAGGAGTTGTTTTCAGCTGATGTCTCCCTCCGGAGTAGAAAGGCCCTTCAGATAATTTTATTTCGGAATCTGTTCTGAATTTTCCGGTGCTCTGGTCGATGCGATGGAGTCTCCTTGTGACTTGGGTCATGTTTTTTTTAAAGCCACTTCACTGTATGTCTGGGCCCCGGTACGATTATTCGGGCTCCCCGTAAATATTGGGCTCTTCGGGCTTCTGGTGCGAGTAACATTCTGGACAAGAATTTAATTTTGGGAAGCCAGCTGAGACTTGTGGGGCTCCGGCGCTACTGTTTTCCCCTCAGTGAGACTTGCAATGGCAGCGGCGTTAAATTTTTTTCTCGAAGTGCGATTTTTTGGCCCCATTGTCACTTGTTGGGATCCCTAGCGTGAGCTTTGGTGGCTATCATACATCTTGGGGCCCAACACGTTTTTGGAGCTTATGGAGCGATTGTTGGGACCCCAGAGTGATTTTCCATGTATAGACTGTTTTTCGTTGCCCCGACTTCACTTTTGGGTGACCCAGATGACATTTTCGGGAGCACAGATTCAAACCTCCGAGGTCCCAGCTTAATTTTCATGGACCCCGGTCCGACTATGTGAGATCCCAGACTCCATTACCCTTTTGTCCTTCGGCTACGTGTCTTTCAACTTGTCCTGCAATCGCCGATGAAAGCCATTTCCAGTCTACCTATTTACGCGTGTGTAATTAACCCGCGCCGTCCTCCCAGTCAGATCCCCCACCTCGTCTCGGGGGGGCGGTTAGTAACCCACTCTAAAATCTAAACTAGGCATCGCACGAAAACGAAAGAGGTGTCATCGTAAAGCACTCGACGAGTAGTAGGGTTCACCCCAAAACAATTTACCCAAAAAAATGACGCCACCAGGGGGGGGACTAGATTTTCACTACTTCACAACTTATATTATATTTTTGGCTCTGGGAGTTCATTTTGGGATACATGAAAAGACAAAATTTGCTTGTAATGAGAAAAGGACAGCAATGTCGACCAGGGTTTTTTTGCCCCCCATTCATTTCTCAAAATTTTGAGTTTTCAGATTTTCTTAACTTTTCCTTTTCTAATGGGTAGAGCAGACCGAGAAACGTTGTTGGAAGTCAACTTGCCCTAATAAAAATGATTACTTTAGCCAGAATCCTCTATTTGAACTGTAATTTGGTTGGTTGGTTATTTGTGTTTTTGGGCGCATCGACCAGGTTTGGCCATTTAGCGCCCAGACTGCAATTTGGCAAATACGCAAAATTGATATGTAGTCAAAACCTAGAAAAAGAAAAATCAACTCGTACGTTTTGTTGCATCCCTAAAGATAAGCAAACACTGAAAGTTTTATTAGAATATCTGTATCCGTTAAAACGTGACGATTGGTTGAACTTTTTTGTAGGTGACATCTCATGACCTTGACTAATTCGTTGACCCTAGATGGCCTGACTTCAAAATTTTGACACGTCGTGCCAAATTGATGTGGGGAAAGGTATGCCAAATTTGGGCGCGCTGACGCGCGCCGTTCGTTCACTATCTGCGAAAACCTGATGGAGGGGGGGGGGGCGGTTGAAGACCCCCCTGAGACGGGACGGGTTGAGAGTGTAGACTAGATCTTCACTGGAAATATGTGTTGTTTAGTTAGCTATGCAATTGTCATACTATCATATATAGTTACAAATATGGAACACAAATGTGAATTAAGAGGGCGAAAATTAAGAAATTATGTATTCGTGGCTTTAAAAAGTGACATCAAAATCTGGTACGTAACAAGTTACAATTTAGATTTTATGGTCTGTGCCCACCAGATTGTCAGATCTCGTCGACGAGGAAAACTAATCAAATATACAAGCAGTGGCGTACCGAAGGGGGTTGCCTGATTGGGGAAGTTGCCTCCCCCGGGAGATTGTGGGACCCCTCAAGAATTGCGCGAGGGGTACGGAGAAATCGCGCCAATCTACCTAAATATTCCGCTGGGGCACCCAAAAATCGAACAGAGGCGCCCAAAGAATCACATTGGGGTTCCTAAAAGTCACACAGGTGTCCCTGAAAATGACGTCAGGGCCCCAAAAATTGCACCGGGTGCCCTAGAAATCACATTGAAGGCCTCAAAAGGCGCACAGCTGTCCCTAAGAATGACGCTAAAGGCGCCAGAAAATCACATTGGGGCTCCTAAAAATCTTTCCGTGCCCCACAAAATGAAGCTGGGATACCAAAAAAATAAAATCACGCCGGCAGCCAGAAAAGTCGCACTGAGGCACCTAAGATCACATTCACCATGGCCGGCCCCTAGCCATACTGCGCAGCACAGCCACGCTGAAGGCCGCTCGACATACTGTGCAGGACACAGCCACGCTGAAGGCCGCTCGGCATACTGTGCAGGACACAGCCACGCTGAAGGCCGCTCGGCATACTGTGCAGGACACAGCCACGCTGAAGGCCGCTCGGCATACTGTGCAGGACACAGGCACGCTGAAGGCCGCTCGGCATACTGTGCAGCACACAGGCACGCCGACCGCCGCTCAGCATGCTGTGCAGGACACAGGCACGCTGACGGCCGCTCGGCATACTGTGCAGGACACAGCCACGCTGAAGGCCGCTCGGCATACTGTGCAGAAAGGGAACTGTGCAGCAGACGCTGGCATACTGTGCAGACACAGCCACGCTAAGGCCGCTCGGCATACTGTGCAGAAACTAAGCTGCATACTGTGCAGGACACGGCCGACCGCCGCTCGGCATACTGTGCAGGACACAGCCACGCTGAAGGCCGCTCGGCATACTGTGCAGCACACAGGCACGCCGACCGCCGCTCAGCATGCTGTGCAGCACACAAATCACGCTGACCGCCACGCTGACTGGCGCCCTCCAAGTGCGCCGAGGATATTGTTTGTTTATTGGGTGGTTCACGGCGCACTCTATGCACATTCACGGCTAATGGCGCCGCCCACACTGTTTCGCCGGTGGGCCGCGGCGGTTAGGAAATGTCCTGAGCGGCGCTGGTGTCGAACCCGGTACCTTTGGTACCATAGCCCGACACCTTAACCACTCGGCCATCCCCGCCCCACGACGAGGATAGGTGTGGCCGCTGGGCGTCATAGCCGTACCTGCGACAAATGTGTGTCGCCCGACACTGCCAGAGCTGCGACAAAATCGTGCCGCCCGACACTGCCGGAGCTGCGACAAAATCGTGCCGCCCGACACTGCCGGAGCTGCGACAAAGTCGTGCCGCCCGACACTGCCGGAGCTGCGACAAAGTCGTGCCGCCCGACACTGCCGGAACTGCGACAAAGTCGTGCCGCCCGACACTGCCGGAGCTGCGACAAAGTCGTGCCGCCCGACACTGCCGGAGCTGCGACAAAGTCGTGGCGCCCGACACTGCCGGAGCTAATCGGTGTCCCAGAGCGTCCGTCCGACCAGGCGGCCGCCGCACGGCACGCCATCGAACTTTTTGTCGCGTAAATTATCCGCCGTAGACATGCAAAAAAACTCCCCCACAGTGCTCGTCGCTGTGCCGAAGAGCCAGACAAAAGCGTGTCTGTTGTTCGTCCGGTTGTGAAGCTCCGCAAAAATGTGTCCGTCCGGTACTGAAACTGTGCGACCAGTCTGTCCGGTGCTTAAACTGCGCGACTAAAGCCTGTTCGGTACCGAAACTGCGCGACTAATCTGGTCGGTACTGAAACTGCACGACTAAAGTCTGCACGACAATGAGGGTCCGAGCAGAAGTCTATCCGTCACTGATCGACGCCGGATCACCCGGCCTTGGGATTCTTCCGACCCCTGAACAGCCGGGCCTCGGCTTGAGATGTTCCACAGCCTTGTTCTGCTGTGACCTCGCAGTACTTGGATATATCGGCATACTCGTGAGGAATTCTTAGATACCGCTGAAGCCTTGGTTTTCCCTGACCAGTAAAAATAAACATTTCTGGGTAAGGAAAGATAGTTCACCGAGGTTCGTTGTATTATATTATTGAGAAAAAGAACCTGCGTTCCATACGATCGTTGCCAATTCCAACTTATGAAGCCAGGGATGGTGAAAAGGCGATAATACATCAACCATAGATGGTTTTGCCTGACAGAGGCTGAACTGTTGTTAGCAGGTTCAAATCGGTAAAATGGCTAAAACTGTGCCTTTCGAAACGTGAATTGCTCTATAAAACATTTGAACCTTGACAAATATTTATCACATAAAGGTCATGAATTCAGGTTCGACAAGTGTACAACAGTTGATCAAAAAGTCTTCAAAGTGTGCTTGATGAATGGGATTGGTTGCTTGCCAATGTTGTGTGGGTCCATCATTGAATGTATTAAAAAATACGGTGGACAATTATTTGCTTGGAAAATCTTGCTTTTGAGCTATAATTTGTGGTGTATGGGGTCAATTTATGCTATGTGTAAAAGGTATAGGCCTCTTTAAGCAGGCATCGATGAGGTTTGAAATCATACCCCCTCCCCTCCACCCACATTTTAGAAACTTCTTGGATATCCGTTACTGTATTTTTGAAGGACGCATATATATATATATATATATATATATATATATGTATATATATCGGCTCAGGACGCTCTCCGTCTGGCCGGAGTCCCCTCTTCGAAAGCGTAGACCTCTATCACGCAAGGGATCGTCTGTGTAGTTTCGGCCCCAATCTGCCCAGGAGCTGGACTCTACAGTCCAGCTCTCTTCATACTGCCTTTGGGCCCTCTCCGACGGCCCGGTGTCCTCAAGCGACCAGCGGTCCTCTCCGCCGGCGCAGGGGACCTTTTTAGCGATCGATCCAGGACCTTCTCTATCAGGCCGGAGGCTCCCTTTCAACAGCTTGGGTCCCCAACATCGGGCCAGGGGCTCTTGCGGTTTGGGCCACATCCGTCGACCCATGAGCCCATTCAGAAGGCCCGTGGTTCCCTCCGGCAACCAAGGCCCCCTCCGTCATTTCAGGGACCTTTTTTGACGGCCCAGGGCTTTTTTGGGCAAACCGGAGGGCCTTTTTCAGATCCTTGGACCCTGTCCATTAGGTCAGGGGCCCTTACACAACCAGGGCTTCGCGGACAGGGCTCCTTAGCCTCCGCGGACAGGGCTCCTCGGCCTCCGCGGATAGGGCTCCTACACAACTTGGGCTCCTCAGAGGCCCTTCATATTGACTTCAGCCCTCTCAGTCGGCTATGGGTCATTCAAACTACCCGGGCCCCTTCCGTCGATCTAGAAGTCCTTCACGTTATCCCAGCCAAGGGACCTCAGCATCCTCCCGAGAGCACTAATCGCTAACTCGGGCCCTCTCCATCGGTCCGAATCCCCTTCGTCCCTCCAGGGGCTCTTCCCATCCGCCTACGGATACCATACGCCAATCCAAGAGCCCTTCCTGTCGGCCCGGGGGCCCTTCACGTCGGTGCAAGGGCACTTCACGTCGCTACGTTCATTCCTAGTGTAATACGGATGTTCCCGATAGGGCTGGGGCCCAGTGCCGCAGGCGGGATCTTCCAAGGCGCCAGTTGCTTCGCTTTGGACCCAGGTGACATCGGCTAAGCGAAAATAAATACAAGGGAAGGGGCAGCGTCAGAATGGAAGTCACCCCCACCGAGGAACGCCACTACGGATGTCTCTGGAAGGACGTCTTCGGCTGGAGTTTCCCTGAACGGGGGACAGGGGTACACTCGAACTCACGAAGGTGCCCTTTTGGCTATTCTGTTGGCTGAATAGCCCGCTGATCGAAGGACGGTGTGCACACACCAAACCTCCGCAGAGTGGCACATTTTCACGGTCAGAGTGGTGTCATCCTACCACATATCTTCTGTACCACATATATTCTGGCGTTTCAGCCATCCCAGTCATTTTCATAAAACGATATTCATGCTTTATGGGCTCAAAGATACAACCAAAATACGCCACTGAAATGATGCATTACATTGTGTTTTGATAAATACACAAGTTATAACCGTAAAGGTAAGGCCATCCGGCGCGCGTGCCAAACTATACAGATGATCGCAAATGTATTGATTCATATCAATACGAATTATTCTGACTTCTTGTTTGAACAGTGATTACTACGTTCCGTCCAACCATCCTCTGGGTAATAGCGGTACATTATTTTGATGTGCCCAGTAAAAATGGTTCAATGGCTTCAAGCACTCACTTTCACAGCATTGTCTCTATCCGACTACCGTGAATCCTACAGCCGGACCAGCACACATGCCTCACCTCCACAACCACACCATCTGTGATACACATTTTATTCAAGAAACGCGCAGCACCGCTTTCCAACTTACAACTGACAAACCAGAGCACTTCTCGCGCCGGCTATGCCGCCGGCGAGAGCAACGCGCCACGACGGCCGCGATTGCCGAGACGGGCGGCGCGGCGCGGTGCGTCGACACACCGCGCCGCGTCCGTCTCGCCAGCACAGCTGGCCACGTGATGGTTGGCGAGAGCGCGTGGCGGCTGCCCCGAGCGAGCCGTCCTCAGCCGACACCGCTCAGAGGAAGCCGTCCTCCTCGTCCTCCTCAGCCATCTCGTTGACCAGCTCCAGATCCTGCTGCTCGCGCTCGCGGCGCTCCTGGGCACAGCGGTGAGGTTACTAGCAGACGCGACTCTCTGAAAGTGGTCGGCTTGATCACCGTGCACATGGAGCACACCGCTGGAAAGGCCAACATGCACTAATTCTGAATTCAGTATTTTACTTTTGTTTTAGCGTTTTTTTCATCGAGAATAACATATGGAGAAATCGCGAAACTTGTCATCGAATTGAATTAGTCGTATTTAGTGGCCTTCTGTCAAGGGACTGTGTGCTGTGCACCATGAACCCTATCGGTAGGGTCCATGGGGTTCGGACCTGCTTGGGATTTTTTTTTTGTGAGATCCGTCCCAATCTGGAGAAAAAGACCACTTTTAGCGCCACTTGAACCAAAGTATGACTTTTCATGTTTCTTATCTTGGCGCGCGCAATGGAGCTTGAGGTGGCTGCGATTCGTTCAAAACATGTCCACATGAAATATTGGCCGATGACAAAAGGCAGCCTATCTGCAACACTTTGTTTGATCCAAAAGACCCGCTCGCAACTTTGCAAGCGAGCTTTATTGCATTAAAAAATATGATCCTGACAACTATTGCCAACTATCATTTGCTGCGGCAAGTAACATTGCAACGATCAAAATGAAGAGACTTATACAAGGCAGTCTCACTGTTTTTATACTCGTGTCCCAAAGTGGTTGGAACTTTGTATCTAGATAGCTGGGCACCAAGATCATTTGCATTTGCATGAGTTGGGCAAATAGTGCGAAAGACCATCACAGTATGAGACTGCGAACTTAATGACTAATGTACATGCATGCCTATGCCTATACCTACGGAGCTCGCTGAGCAGTCGGCTTCGGAACATTTACTTCCTTCGGGAGGAAGTTCGGGCCGCGCTTGCCTCGTCGGCAGGGCGATGGACACACGAAAAGAGCGTAAAAGAGCACCTAGCTGTGCTCCGTTGATCAGCATTATAGCCGGACCCCGCTGTGGAACTGATGTAGAATTTTGCACTTTTGAGGCGTAAGTGATTTGAGGTTGAACTTGTCATACTTGACTTGACCGCTGTGGAACTGATGCAACATTTTGTACTTTTGAGGCGTAAGTGATTTGAGGGTGAACTTACGACAGTCATATACATAGTCTTTATAACATAATATACATAAGTGTACGTTTTAAACCATCAAAAATCATTCGCATACGTAAGGTCATTGTATATTAGCATAGTCTTTGCAGGAACCAACATCTGTAGGTATAAGCTTAATGCCATGAAAACTTGTTGGGGCCGGATTGTGTTGGTTATTTAGGTTAAATTGTGCTTCGACCATTTCCATGATCATTGGCACCCAGATTAAATTATGTTAGCTTATTGTCATTACCATAAGTTTTACAACCTCCAACACCTAGGCTGGGTTGATTTAGCTGCCTGGCCAATACGTGCAAGAGCAAGACCTTCAAGTTGTGTTATCCCTTGTGCAATGCGAGTATTCGACAAGAGGTGCAGCGAGCAAATACTGTTGCATTTGATCATGACTTATTTCAACTTCTAGGCGTAAGTGACATAAACTCGTCTGAAATGAAAAAAGAGCATCGCTCTTTCTTCTCAGGAATCCCGAAATTGTACATATGCATAATAGAAAACAACTAGCTCCCTAGTTTTTTTTTCTAAAATAACTACCACATCGTGCAACACCCGTACAAATGTGGAAATTAACACAGATGGCTCACAACACAATCTACCACTATACATGCTATGCACAGTATGTGACCATTGTAGCTGGTCTGCAGTTTACCAAATTGTGTCACCAGGGCCCACCAGGATGCTGCATATTTCACACCTAAATGTACTGATCAAGCTTTGCATACCGAAGCTTGATCAACTCAAAATAAAACCTTGGAAAAAATTAATGCTCCTTAAAGGTAAAAACAACCAATATTTTCGATAAATACATGCACCTAATTTATGCTTACCGGACATTACAACTCCATGATTGGTGAACTCAAGGACCATACACTACAAATATAAGACTAAGAAGCGATTTCTTTTTGCCAAGGAACTGCATGCATATTGCTTCACAAAATATGTTCAAAACCCAAAACACAGGGCCTACGATGCACGATACGGACACACACACACACACACACCCAACACTGGCAAGCCATGCGACACACCAGGATAGCTGGTGTGCATAGCCGGAAGCCGTGTAGACCCACCCACCTCTGCCGACTCGAGATCCTTGCTGTAGCTCTTTGGTGGGAAGCGCATGTGCTTGACGCTCTGGTTGTGCATGTTGAGGCAGAACTTGATGCGCTGGTGGAAGGCCAGCTGCGGCTCGCGGGTCGAGTAGATGTCCACCAGCTCTTTGCTGCGCACGAAGCCGGCGTCGTGGTCGATGGTGGCCTCGATGACGCCGTCGCGGATCGACTGGCGAGGAAGCGCAACCCCCTCAGCTGAACACCAGTTGGACCAGGGACATATCAAGGAACATGATGTGCTCGCTTCCTCAACTCAACGGATTTTTCAGCCAAAGACGTTACTTTCGGAGGGAAAGGCGCCCCATTTAAACAAAAAGGCGCTCGTGTGCAACCCGCTGCTCCCTTCTCCTAGATCGGCGCATTTCGCCTCCGAAGGTGCCCCTCCGAGGAAACGTGCCCTTCAACACAGAAAACATTCGCCATAACTGGACAGTGGCCCACGGCACAGAGCAGGCATACAGACCCAGTCTTACGCGACACTAACGATACATTTTCGCGTAATCCAGCCGGAAGGGAGAGGGCGAGCAGTCTAGGGGTGAACTGCCCGTCTCACAATCGAAACTGTGTTCGTGTGTTTGAGTCTCACCTGTCACCACTCATCGCCCGCGACCAATCGGCACGAGAGATTGTCGACACTGCATGACTCAACGGCCGACTCGTCGCAAGACCAATGATCACCACCAGTCGGAAGGGGGCAGGACTCTCTCCCGACCAGCTAGCTGAGCGCGGGCCGTCACGGCGGCGCCCGGCGCCGCGCCGCCCACCTTGGCCACGATGAACTCGGCGTCCTCGGCCGAGTCGAGCAGCAGCTTGCGCGCCACGTCCTGCAGGCTGATGCGTGAGTAGCTGACGCTCAGCGAGCGGATGGCCGTCTTGATCACGTTGGTGCGCAGCCGGTAGATGAGCGTCAGCGTGTGGTCGCGCAGGAACTGCGCGCCGTGCTGCTGCAGCGTGCTGTTGAACAGCTGCAGGTTGCCGTTGCGCACCGCTGCGGCGGCAGGCGCGCACGTCAGCTGACGGCCGACGGGCCAGGCAAGGAGTAAGTACGCTCCCGTCCAGCACACATGCCGCCGTTCCCCAAGGTCAACACCTGTTTCCGATGCAGTAACCCATCCCCATTTGGCTGCACGCATTATTACAGGTTCGACTTGTGTTGGGCCTTCCTATGTCCAGCCGTCCAGAAGCCAGGGTAGTTAGCTTATGAATACCCCGAGATACAGATACCCGTCCAATTATTTGCCATAACTTCTTCAATCCGCACGCTTGCATCATTTTAAGCCGTTTTTCTTTTCATTTTCAGATAGGCCATCGACAGGAATTGGCAGACCGTATCCCAGAAGCACCTGAGCTAGGTAGCAAGCTGGCAAGTAGCACTAGTAAGTAGCAAGGAACTCCTGGGGCCACATACTGAAAGGTGTTGAAAGGAAAAGGAAGCAGTTATAATCATGTAAGTGCATAAATGGCTGTTCGAATGCATATGCCTTATTCCAATTTTCGCATATTTTTTAATGTATTGTCAAAATACAATTGTTGGCCGTCGCTTAGCAGAAGAAAATTCGATACAAGCACTATCCAAAACATATAGCAGATGTTTCGACCCACTGCCGTCCATTGTGAGCTTACACATATGTCGGACATACATTTTGAATGGTGTATATATATGAAATTGTCCTCTCCCGAGGGTACACAATGACATTTCGACAAGCCAATGATTAAACATGACCATACTAAAGCCTTTCTCGAAGTTCTGAATTACCATCTTTACGAATTTCGCTTCTTTCGAGCACGACAGGTCATAGACATTCGGCTTCGTTTTCAATAATTACACATGCAGTTACGTTTTCTTCTCATCTAGGTGGGTACTTCATCGCGTCAGGTACACACCATGCATATACGTCAGATGCACACGTCAGGTACACACCATGTCAGAGTCCTAAAATTACTTCACCATTAACTGTGTGGATGAAGAAAGAAGTTGCTTGGGAATAGTGAAAGATTGGAAGAAAATAAAGGATCGCCACTGAAGGATTAAAAAAGCGGAATGCCTTTCACTTCAGTCACATGCATTTTACATTTTTTTAGCAGTCGTGTGTATAATGACTGCCCACATATGGCAAATGGTAAAACCTAAGACGGATGCAAACATTTTTAACTGTGAACGTCGGCCATGGTATTATTTTACACTGCACCATGTGTACACATCAGGTACACACCATGCATACACGCCAGGTGCACACGTCAGGTACACACCATGTGTACACCTCAGGTGCACACATCAGGTACACACATCAGGTGCACACGTCAGGTACACACCATGTATAAAGGTCAGGTACACGCCATGTATACACCTCAGGTGCCCACGTCAGGTACACATGGCAGGTGCACACGTCAGGTACACCCCATGTATATACGCCAGGTGTAAGTTCAGGTACACACCACGTATATACACCAAGTGCATGTTCGGATACGCATGCTACCTGAACACTCCGGCGCACACCTGAGGTGCCCACGGCAATCCCTTCCATTTCCTTCCATTGCTCTCACATACATGCCAAATTTGCACAATGCAGAAGATTCCCAATCATCTACACATCTATAGAACTCCAGGGAATAAACACAAATCGGAATCGCCAGTTCCGATACCCCCCAAAAAGCAACAATAATCCGGATACACACAGTCCGGAATGTTATTCGGTGGTGGTATTCCCGAGAAGCCATCATCAACTTTAGCCAGCGAAGGTGCAAATATATTAATGCATGCTGTGATCACAAACATGTGCTTCACTAGGCCACGGTCGGCTGGACCAAGGTATGCAACAAACAAAAACAGCCGACACTAACTTTGGTCATGGCCATGTCAAAGTTCGGTCAGTTTGAACTAAAACAGATGGATGAAACTAAAACATACTGAACCAAAAAGCGTACGCATTGAAATAAGTTTGAGAAGTTGAGACTAGTTAGATATACCTAAATGCACATTGAAATGATTGAGAGCATTTTTTTCATATATAAGATCCACGGCGTTTGATCGAAAACAAACATTGCCTATAAGAATCGACACTTCCCTTCAATAATACACCAACCACGCTTCCTCCTCGCCAGGTGTCCCGGCCAGGTGCAGCCACTGCTGATCACCAAGTGGCCGACACTTAATGGTGTTCTGGCCAGGTGTGGCCAGTGTCGACCACCAGGTGGCCGACACTTACTGGTGTTCTGGCCAGGTGTGGCCAGTGTCGATCACCAAGTGGCCGACACTTACTGGTGTTCTGGCCAGGTGTGGCCAGTGTCGACCACCAGGTGGCCGACACTTACTGGTGTTCTGCGGTCGGGATCACCAAGTGACCGACATTTACTGGTGTTCTGGCCAGTGTCGATCACCAAGTGACCGACACTTACTGGTGTTCTGGCCAGGTGTGGCCAGTGTCGACCACCAGGTGGCCGACATTTACTGGTGTTCGGAGGGGGTGCCGATTAGGTGTGTGGCCAGTGTCGATCACAAGTGACCGACATTTACTGGTGTTCAGTGTGGCCAGTGTCGATCACCAAGTGACCGACACTTACTGGTGTTCTGGCCAGGTGTGGCCAGTGTCGATCACCAAGTGACCGACACTTACTGGTGTTCTGGCCAGGTGTGGCCAGTGTAAGTGACCGACACTTACTGGTGTTCTGCAGTTCGACCGACACTTACTGGTGTTCTGGCCAGGTGCGGCCAGTGTCGATCACCAAGTGACCGACATTTACTGGTGTTCTGGCCAGTGTCGATCACCAAGTGACCGACACTTACTGGTGTTCTGGCCAGGTGCGGCCAGTGTCGATCACCAAGTGACCGACACTTACTGGTGTTCTGGCCAGGTGCTGGCCAGTGTCGATCACCAAGTGACCGACACTTACTGGTGTTCTGGCCAGGTGTGGCCAGTGTCGATCACCAAGTGACCGACATTTACTGGTGTTCTGGCCAGGTGGCCAGTGTCGTGACATTACTGTGTTCTGGCCAGGTGGCAGTGACCGACACTTACTGGTGTTCTGGCCACGGTGTCTTGGCCAGTGTCGATCACCAAGTGACCGACACTTACTGGTGTTCTGGCCAGGTGTCGCCCAGTGCCGACACTTACTGGTGTTCTCGGTGTGGCCAGTGTCGATCACCAAGTGACCGACATTTACTGGTGTTCTGGCCAGTGTCGATCACCAAGTGACCGACACTTACTGGTGTTCTGGCCAGGTGTGGCCAGTGTCGATCACCAGGTGGCCGACACTTACTGGTGTTCTGGCCAGGTGTGGCCAGTGTCGATCACCAAGTGACCGACACTTACTGGTGTTCTGGCCAGTGTCGATCACCAGGTGGCCGACACTTACTGGTGTTCTGGCCAGGTGTGGCCAGTGTCGACCACCAGGTGGCCGACACTTAATGGTGTTCTGGCCAGGTGCAGCCAGTCCTGTGGTGGCGATAATGGTGTTCTGGCCAGGTGTGGCCAGTGTCGACCACCAGGTGGCCGACACTTAATGGTGTTCTGGCCAGGTGTGGCCAGTCCTGATCACCAGGTGGCCGACACTAGTTTCAGCCGGCCGACCTTAACTGGCCAATACTGGCTGGTGGCATAAGCTTCCCAACCATTGGCTGGACTTCGCAAATCATGTAAATATCACCCTATTAATCGCACGGCTGTTAAATACCAGACAGCAAAATTGGTACGTACTCTTTGTCAGCTGAAAATACGGCGCCAAGGGCCGACGCAGCTCCGGTTTTCTGAAGGTCTGACGTTGTGGGATATCGCCCATCAGCAGTTCCACAGTCACCGCCAATTTCTGCACCTGTGGCACGGACACGTCCCAGTTGTACTAACCATGCCCACATAACATCTCAACTATACTGACACGCCCACCCTACAAAAACACATACAAACCTGGCAGAGCTGCACCATTACTGCCTGCCCCCGCACGTGCAGAACTGCAGCAACTACGCCCACCTTTGACAAGCACCTAGTCTGCATCACGACACCTCACAGCAAATCCTCAAAAACCGCGACAAGTCACATCTCAGCACCGTAACCCGGGGAACAAATTCATCTCCTTCAAAAGCGTAACTACCTTGACGACATCGTACGCCACACTGGGGACGATACAGGACGGGAACACTAGTGCAACCAGGAGAGGATGCACAGAGAAGCGCAGTCGGCAACAATTCGGAAGGAATGACGGACCAACCTACGAATTGACAGAGACTCAACAGGAGCACTGAAACGAACGTACGGAATACGGCGAATATAGTCGGAATAGAAGGAATATAAACGGAATACTGGGGATATAGACGTACCACAGGGAATATAGACAGAATGGACGCAACATAAACGGAATGCATGAAATACAGAGATAATTGGCGTGGGAGGCCACGGCCAGAAGAGTGAGCAACGCAGGAGGGAGCGCGACAGGCTTCCGGCAGAGATGGGGGTGGTGGGGCGGGCAGCTACCGTCTGTTTGAAGCCGACTGCGGCCGTCTGCGGCGCCTTGCGCAGCGCCTGCAGCAGGTGCTTGTGCGCCTGCGAGTAGTCGAGCTGCGCCGCCTGGATGCGGCCCAGGTAGTACAGGTAGCGCGCCCACTCGTTGTTGCTCGCCGACTCGGGGAACACCGACTTGGAGACCAGCTTGTCGGCCTGCTCGTACAGACTGTACTGCAGGTAGGTGCGCAGCAGACAGTTGATGAGCACCGCCTGGCCCTCGAAGTCGTTGCGCAGAGTGGCGGTGCGCAGCCGCGCGTGCAGCATCCTACCGGCGGGCCGAGTGGTCAGTCGGAGCCGGCGTGGGCGTGGATGGCTGTCAGACAGCTGCAGTGCAGCACCCTACCGGCGGGCCGAGTGGTCAGTCGGAGCCGGCGTGGGCGTGGATGGCTGTCAGACAGCTGCAGTGGCATACGGTTTCAAAATTTACGTGAAAAGCAACACTCGATAGAAGTCAGTTTTGGCCTCCCGGAGGAGCGTTTTGACTTCCCGTGTATGCTTCCGGGAGATATGGCTGCACTGAACAAGAATATTTCATACAATGTTAGCATTCCATTCAGTCATTATTACCATGAAGTCGTTCTGCTCACAACTGATATTTTTCCCATTTCGCAACTCCAGCATGTGTCTTGTGTTTTGGCTTTTGCGTCTTGGTCTCATACTGACAATTATATGACAAATTAATTCTAGAGACTACTTTCATGAAGACCAACTCGTCATATTTAAGAATAAGACTTTTCCAGTCCCATGAAGTCTTATGTAAGAAATAAGAGTGCAAAACTAAGACAAATAAACCAAGCAAAACGTCTTCACAGGCAGGAAAAAAATGAATGGTTGTGTTTCTGGAATGTGGGACATTCTTTCTGTTTGATGTCTTTATTTATTTCGCTATACATGCCCTCCACGTGTAGTGGCTATTATCGACAGTCCGGACAGTCCTTCAAATATTTTTGGGTTCCAGAGGAAGAGATTACACACAACACCCTTTCTTAAATTCAGTGTAGAATTGCAATAGCGTGGAGTGCTATTTGGTCAAAACTATTTGTATATCATTGCAAGTTACATCACTATGCTTCAAGATGATTATGAAAAGACAACCAAATTTTCACATTAATTGACCAGTAATGTTTGTGTGTTTGTAGCACATGTTATACATCCTGGGCACAAAATGTCTCAGAAGAAGGGCCATGCCAGAAATGGATGTAACCAAATGTAATTGGGGCCTACCCCATGGGGTCCCATGTTAAAAGTTGAATTATTGGCAGGGCAAAGCTGACATTGGGGAGGAAGGAGGGGAAGTATCCTCCAGAAAGCATTCAAAGCTACACCCCTGCCTCCCATCCCCCAAAAGCTAAACGTAACATTACGAGAATGGTGCTGCATGGAAACAATCGAATTTAGAGCTTTTTCATCCCCTATCCAAAGTCGTGGAAGGCAAACTTCGTGGAGGAATGGTTGGACCAGCACCTATCACCATCCCCACCCCACCCTGGGGATAGGTAAACACCTAAATATAGACAGAGATGCCAAGACGGCTAAAGTGGCATCGACACGAAGCTCATACCTGACAGAACCTCCTCCAACAAGTTAGCTAGGGGAGGGAGAGGAGGATCCCTAGTCATGACCCTGGAACAGTGTCCTAAAATTACTTCACCATTAACTGTGTGGATGAAGAAAGAAGTTGCTTGGGAATAGTGGAAGATTGGAAGAAAATAAAGGATCGCCAGTTAAGGATTTAAAAAAAAACAGAATGCTGTTGTAATACACATATTTCACTTCAGTCACATGTATTTTACATTACTTAGCTGTCGTGTGTATAATGACTGCCCACACATCCTGTGGCAAAATGGTAAAAACCCAAGACAAGGATGAAATAGCACAATTCCATTAACTGTGAATTTACAGGCTACATTGTTAATTATTTTACTGTCCTGGAAGCTCTCCTTCACAAAAGTAAGATGTTCAATTCTTCTCAGGCCAAACAAAGCTAACTTCACAATGGCGTCAGCTTGCGCAATTTTCAGCCCGGTTTAGGTGAGCCGACGCTCTTTCGACTCAGGGTTAGCAGTGCCCTCCTCCACGTGCTTGGCCTTAATGACAGGCAGTGTACTGAAATTGCGTTTTTTTTTGCACGGTGGATATGAGGCTGGAAGGTAATGTCATGAAAGCCAACTGATGTTTTAAAAGGTGTAGATGTACATAGATGATGTCTCTTGATGATGTATCTTCCATGACCTCTGTTGATTGCATGATAATGGTGATGCCTGTGACTGCTGGCTCTACTAAGCAGGGAAGTGCTGCTACCAGAAACCATATATGGTTTCTAATATCCAAATCTCCCTAAAAATATATTCAATGTGGAATAAAAAGTCAAGAGTGGCAATTAATGACATCAAAAAGACAACAAGTGTTGTAATACACTTCACATTGCATATGTGTTTCCCATCAACTTTCAGAATGTCACGATACTGGTGACGGGACAATTACTGGAAGTAGCGCCAGCAACATGATGGGGCATTCTTCCACTGTTGGATCTAGGGGGCCCGAGGAACATGCCCCTCCTACAAAAAGCCGATTTGTTTCGAACTTTTCCACTAAAATGGCACTTTCTCAAACCCAAAACACCATTAAAAGACTGTTTTAATCGGACCCAACAAATGTTCGCTTTCACGTCTCAAGGCATTTTCAAAATGAGAGAAAAAAGCATTTGAAATCCCCTCCATGTGTTCAAAACCAGCCTTCTGATCCACCAATGCACCATTCAATAACTTGTTACCAGCATATTACTACCCGATATAAAATGCTGACTTAAATGTCACCCTGCCAGGGTTTGCCTCCGCAGCAGGCGATAACCTCCGTATGTACGAGGGTCACCTCCCCCAACAATTTTGTTTCACTGAAGGCGCCATTCGGAGGAAATTCGCTGCCAGCCATACACTGGCACCAATTGCAAAATATAATTGAAATATCCACGGAAGTGATTGCAAGTAATTGCAAAACGCACGCAATACACTCAGGGACCAATTACAAACTATAGTCCCCAGCAAGAACATACACAAGTCATAGCTACGAGAATCTCCAGGATTATTTTAATATGAATATCGCTTATCTACCCGGAAGTTATACAACATATTAATGCGCCGTAAGCAGATAAACCACAAGCTCATCTGGTTCTCTCAATCTGCACCAGGATGACTGACCGTCCAGTTTCAATGAGCCTCCATCGAGGGCAACTCACCCCTTGATGCGGTCCATCTGTGAGGTGGCCTCGTAGCTGCGCATGTAGTAGAAGTAGCAGCGCGACGCGATCAGGTCCAGCGTGCGACGATTCAGCCCACTCAGTTTGGCCATCAGCTGCTCTGTGGGGCCAATCGAGAGCCGCTCACCGGCACAGCCATGCACGGACCTCACATCGTAATACACACAAACACACACACACATATGGACCTCACATCGTAATACACCCATAAACGGACCTCACATCGTACATCCATACACGGACCTCGTATCATAATACACATACACACACACGGACCTCACATCGTAATACATCCATACATGGACCTCGCATCATAATACACATACACACAAACGGACCTCACATCATAATGCATCCATACACGGACCCCACATCGTAATACACCCATGCATGGATCCCATATCCTAATACATCCATACACGGATCCCACATCGTAATACATACACACACGGACCCCACATCGTAACACAGCAGGGTTAAAATATTGGTTTTTCGTTAGGTGTGAGGTGTCGAAACGGGCGCCGAAGGATGTCGAAATTTGCCATGGAATTAGTGCCAATTAAAGTGTTTTTGATGTTTTTCCGACTCAAGTTTGAGCCAATAGTGTACGTATGACTGTACATTTTTCATTTGCTTTGAGATTCATACTTTAGGAAGGGCTGTATTCAGGACAGGGAGAAAATTACCTATGCTATAATTTGATACCGTACGCCATATCACATAGTTAATCCCTTTACCCAAAATTACGTTGCAATATGTCCGTGTCACTATTCCTTATTTGGAGCATTGACATGATACGTATAAGCGAGATACTGCTAGAAAGGAGACACGAAGACTTCATTAGCACGCGTCATGGGGCAAGATGTCGATACTTCTTGGAGAGGGATGTTTATTGAGTGTCCAGAAAGTGGTATTTTCCACCCTATTTGACGAATAATTTATCACTGTAACACAGACATGCATGGATCCCACATCGCAACACACCCATACATGGATCCCACATAGCGGATATATCCATACACGGACCTCATCGCAGATACAGCCCTCCTGACACACCCACATCATAATATATCCACACACGGACTTCACATGGCAGATACCACTCTCTGGAACAACACACCCACATCGTAATATACCCATAAAAGGACCTCACATCGAAGATACAGTCCTGCCGAAAAACGCAGACATCGTAGTACAGTGATAACATATTCGTAAACTGGGGTGGAATATACCACTTTCTGAACACTGAATCGAACTCCCTCCCAACGGAGTATCGACATCGTGCTCCGTTATGAAGTCGTCATGTCTAATTTCTAACAGTCTCTTGTTGATAGGTGTCATGCTGATACTCACCATCAAAGACTTCAAAGAAGAATAAAAGAACACCGTCGCGGATTACGATGCACATACATCTGTTAGCACAATTTCAGATAACATGACTACCTATGATGTGGTATGTTATACAAAATCAGTTGACATGAATAGGCACTTTTCATTGCTATGGCTAAAATACTACCCCTAAGTAAGGCATTTCAAAACAAAGGGAGGTATGCATATGAGTACACTATTGGATCAAAATTGTGTTTGAAGAACTAATAAGCGACATTGTTGACTAATAAGTGACATTAAGTGACATTGTTTCCGTGGTCAATTTCGACATCCTAGTGTACTTGTTTCGACATCTCACACTTAATGGAAAACCATTATTTTAACATTGTCATAATATACCCATAAAAGGACCTTCTATCGCACATGAAGTCTTTCCATGCAAGCCACGATCATACATAGATGACATGGAGTTCCGATCAACTTGTGCCCAGTGGCAAATAAAGGAGTACAGCGGCAGATCTGACACAGCTGTGCCTACGCATTACTGCAGGCTGTATGTCGATGATGGAGTCGTTCCCGTTTCGTTTCGTTCCCGGAGTCGTTCCTCGACTCCGGGAAGCGAAACGAAATCGCAGCCATTAGCCAACGATTGAATAAATCATCATCAGTCACCCTTAACTGGTTCATCCCGAATCGACTAAAAGTAAATCCATCCAAAATTGAGATGGTTGTTCTCAAATCTTCCAGACAGCACACGCCTGTGCAATTATCTGTTCGTCTGGGGAAGTTGGAAATAGTACCCACGAAGTCTGTGAAATTACTTAGTGTGAAAATTGACTCACATCTGTCCTGGGATGTGCATGTATCTTCAGTTCTGCATCTGTGTAACCGCATACTCATTGGACTCGCTAGACTGCGTCATAAGTTTCCTCGCATTGCGAGATGGGTGCTAATTGAGGCACTCGTGTTCCCCCACATACGATAGTGTGCGTCTGTCTGGGGAAGTTGTAGCAGGGTTCAGAAACGACGCATTCAAAAATGCATCAACTTTGGTGCAAAGATTGTCGTCGGTTTCCACTACCGGGATCACGTGTCGCCAACGTTGAAAGAACTAGGATGGCTGAAATTCGACTTCATATCCGAGGCAGATTCTTACTCAGTTTTCAAAATTATGAACGAGTTGAATGGCTCAGAACTAATTCGCGGTCAACATAACTGTCGCTCAACTGTGTCGCAACGGAGCACCAGGGCCACGGCTAACGGTGAGCCCCAGGTGCCACGATGCCGCACAGAATTCGCGTGCCGCTCCTTCATACCGAGAGCTTGCCTCCACATGTGAGGAGGAATTCAGGTGTCTACAGTGCTTTCAGGCGGAGGCTTTTAGTCATGTTGCGCATGTCCGGGCTCTAATTTCCGTACATGCTCTAATTTCTAGTTTTTCCGTGTAATGTGTGTATGATCGTGACGATGGTTTGTGCGGCACATTGGTGCACCTGCAACGGAGACTGAAAAACCCTGCTCGGGAGGATCCGAAAATACATTACATTAAATTGCATTACATTACATTATGCATGACTGCATTTTCAGTCAGCCAGGCTGGTGCATTGTCACGGTGAAGATCTGCACGCAACTGCACGTGTCATCACGGAGACACTTTTGGATGTATCCAAACCATGCTCGGCGGATAGTTGCGTGCTGCTGGAATGGTCGGTCGCCTCAGATATTCTTAAACAGCCGCTAGGTCTGCATTAGTACAACCTTAGACTCACTACTAACTCAGGAGTTCGGGTCTATGCAAGCACGTCATGGTCTGTTCGAGCATGTCATGCCTGTCTGGGCATGCGATGTGATGCCACTGCCTGGCGATGTGGCGATCTGCAACTACCTGGGCACGTGACCACCACTACCCGGCCACATGCGGTGGCCAGTTGTTACCTGGGCACGTGTGATGGTCTGCTATTACCTGGTCACGCGCGGTGGTCAGTCCTTACCTGGCCACGTGCTGTGGTCCGCTATTACCTGGCCACGTGACGATGTGTAATTACCTGAGCACACGACAGCCTCCTGGTTCCTGTTGGAGTCTATCAGTCGCAGCAGCACCAGCAAGTGGAAGTAGGCATCCTGCTCTGGCAGCAGAGGACTCTGGGACGCCTTGGTGCTGCGCATCCGGAAGCCGGCCGTCGGCTCCTCTGGGTCTGACGGCTGAGGCACCAGCTGGGCGTCACAGCTACAGATGGGGCACTGGGCCGACCAATGACACTCGCCGGCCAGCCCCACAGGTGGGACAGTGGGCCGTCATCTGGCATTCGCAGGCCAGCCCACAGGTGGGGTACTGGGCCGACCTGTGATATGTGTGGGTCAGCTGCGCTCATGAGGGCAGCTGACCTGCAGCAGTGCTCATCAGCAGCTCGGTCAATCAACGGCCAGTCAGTGGGATGCAGGACACCGAATAACACCTCCGACCACGGCTGAATCTATGCTTTGGAATCTTAGCTGTGGAGAGAAAAATATTGCACCACGGACTCTAGAGAAAAAAGAGTTATCACATCATAATTCCCTTTCGTAATCCCAATGGGCTGTGCTATGACATTCGCTTCTGTTCAAGAGCAAGACGTCCATACAGTCAGTGCCACTCAGACAAATTAATCTTCTTACAAGACAAGGGGATGGCAAAGCTCAGGAGAGTATAAAGTTTGGATGACAAAAATCTGAGGCACTGCTGTATTTTCCCCAACACTGCGTCCGGCTGCAACGAATACCCCAGATGATTTGGCCGGTTGGCATTCAATATTGTCTTACTACCACAAGTGGACTCTGCGGTGCACCATGAAACCTAGCTTGACGGCTCATCATTTGTTGTGTTTGGTAATCGTAAAAACGCATCGCATGCCTAGCAAGGTGGGGACAGCAGAAACAACAGATTCAGCAACAAACCAGCCAGCAGCATGCCAATACACTCACCAACTGCAAACCAGCAACCACCAGCCGAAAAAGCGTACTTGCCAGGGCACCGACCAACAAACTTACCTCCTCAACAAAAGCCAGCAGCGTATCTCTCTGTTGCGCCGAGTGCGTGTACGAGGTGTGCAGAAGCCTCTTCAGCACCAGCGCATTGAGCCGCCGTCGAGTGGTGGGCAAAGCGCGCAGCACGCGCAGCACGAAGCGTGGCTCCTTGCTGCTCACAGACTTCTCAATCTGCTTGGCCTGCTCACGGATATCTGCAGTGCACACGGAGGGCAGACTCAGAGGCCGCGCGTGCCCGTGACCCGTGCGGCGAAATCGACACAGACAGTGCACTGGTGATCGTGAAATGATACCTGATGGTGGTCACTTTACCAGGGATGTAGCTACTCATACCATGATTAGCCTAACAGTCTGCTTCATTGATTGATGCTTCAATTGTTGTGGTGATCATCGCTCTGGTCCACAGCCAACCAAATGCGCACCACACACCATTATTATACTATACTCGTATACATGATCACTTGGCAGCATTTGCAACACACCCTATTTATTATGGGCACAGGCTGAATGGTCATGTGCACCATGGGTGTTTCTGGGCTTGGCTGCAACAGACCAGACTGTTATCGTCCAGTCTCACCACACAAGTGCCTGTGGCCAACACCTGGCATGGGCTGTAGGGGTTCAGACACCCTCATAGTTTTACCACTGGGTTGGGACATCATAGACAAAAAACACATGTTGCACATACTCCAGCTTGGGCAAGCTGGCATGGGAGTCATTGAGCCGGGATGGCGCCACACATAGGGGCTTGGTGATAGAGACCTACTAGGGAAAGCTTCAATATCATCAGGTTGACATGTTCCATACAAGAGGCACAAGGGCAGGGTTATATTTTTTCTTTGCAATCCTGGAGGTGGACATAAAAATGTTGGAGTAATCATGCATGGGAAGGTGTCTTTCTTTAAACATGAGCCATCAGAATAATAGTTTGCACCTCTTAGTGTGAATCTTGGGAAAACAATCACAGAGCAGTTCATCCTCAAACAGCATAATCCAATCTCCAAATGAGAACAAAATGAGAGGAAAACATTTTCAAGAGCATATTGCTCTCGGTGATAGAATGCCAGAAACAACCAATTATTTCAGTCCTTCACAAGGGTGATGAGGTGTCACCAAAATGGACCATCATCCAGTTGCATAGCATGGAAAACAGTAATTTAGTAACTTGGATTTGGACCAATTTTAGTGAATGGAGATGGACCCAATGTCAGTGACATGGCTCCCAACTCACAGACAGATCAACACCTAACCGACACCACTGTGTTGCCAAGGTAACAGCAAACTTGCAGGTGTAAACATTTATGCTCAGTATGACACATGCACTGAAGAAAGGGGGTGCAATGTAAAGTTGCTTTGTCAGTTTATTTTTCATGACTGGGTTTCGTTTTTCAAAGTGGTCAGAGGACAAAGTACAGTTGCTTGCATTCCCTGGGTCCATGTACTGGTTAGGCTTGTCACATTTGTTAATAACCTCTGTCCTGCATGTCTCATCTTACCTCATGACGCAGGGCACACATCATGACTAAGATTGATCATTCTTCCAACAGTGATCATGACATAACATGACAGGATAGCAAACATTGGAGTATCCTTTAGCCCCAGGCTGTTTAACAGCCAAGATAACCAAGAATTGACCCAAGACAGCATGTTGATGCAAAGAATCGACCCAAAAGCAGGCACCCATCAGTGTGGGGAAAGGAAATGGGGTCAGTGGCAGACTATTCAACCAAGCATGACCTGAATAGTAGCATCCCTGATCTGATCAACCTACACCTAACTGAATGAATGTTAGAACCCTGGATGTGGTCTCACTTGAATTCAGAGACACAGCTTGATGAAATATAATCAATCATGTGCAAACCCATTGTGATTTTTGGCTAAGACATCCATGACAGAGGCAATGTTGTAATAAGCGAAATTTTACAGAAAATGTCTCAAAACACCTCATGCACATACCTTCCAAAGTTAAAATGTTCACATCCTTTTTCTCTGACTCTGAGTCTGGTGCTTCTTCAGGTGACTTCGCATCCTTCATTTCTACATCTTCCACTGCCATTATGATAATCTGAAAAAGCCTACATGCATGAAATAACCATCAACACCCAAGCTGTCAAGAACCATGGTCTATTAAGAAGGAATGATACAGGTGCGTGAAACCAACTCTTTGAGGTCATACAAGGCAGGGGATGAGTGGCATAGGGGTAAGTAGCTCATCTCACAATTGAAAGGTTGTGGGTTTGAGTCTCACCATCCACTACTCTTCACACACAACCAATTGGAGTGAGAGATTAGCAATGCTACATGACAACAGTTGATGTGTTGTAAAACCAATAACCAACCAATCATACAAGGCAACTGACTTAACTTCACTTTCAACCATGTGGTTACTTTGGATGCCAAAACTGAAACTGGAATATAGTATTACCACAGGAACTAAAAATGATGTTTCAGGCACTATTGAAAACCTACAAAATCAGGTCAAAACAGAGGTGCAGAGAGAAAAACAAGGTGATCATACATCACAAAACCAGGAAGAGTTGGCGGGAACCTAGAAGTGTCATAAATACCTACTAACATGTACAACATCTGCGTAATAATCCTTACTTTTCGATGAGTTACAATTATTCCCAGGCTTCAGGTATTGTGGATTCAGGTATCACTTGTATTAGTGGATGATGCGGCAGATTTGTTTTGTCACTAACGTACTGGTGTATACAGGTAGTACCATCCGGATGCCTTTTGTGGAAGGAAACTCTGCATGACGTCATTAGTTTTAGTATTTTTTTGCGCTAAATGAAGGGAAAATGTACATGCGCCGAAACATTAAGAAGGATAAAATAACAAATATAATGTCAAGGGCTATGCTCACAAAGAAAACAATGCAAAATAATAAAGCATATTTTTATTTTCGCTTCAAATTGATTCAAATTTGTTTTAACCGCTGGGAATCGTAGTGGTGGCACTTTGGCTTTGTAATTTCTAATGAGAGGCATGCTATAAGTTATTCGGTTCACATGTACCCGTTGCATAAGTTATAAAATATGCCAAATTGTACTTCATAAGTGCTACAAGTTGCCAGATAATTTGTACAATTCCAGCTACATGGTGAGCTCAAAGGTACCAGAACTAATCAGAACCGGCCAAAATAAGTGATAATATAGTTGCTAGATGGCAGGGTAAACGCTCCACGACAACATACATTATCAACACATGCTCGACTAAGTTTAGTGAGAATTCCGATGAAGAGGGAAAGTAAGTTTAGTCCAAAGTTTTACTAAACATCCAGAACTTTAGTAGGAACTATTACTAAAGATGTCTATGGACGTACATTCAGCGTGACCCGAAATGACGACTGTATTGAAGTGGATTTTTCCTGTTAGTATTTGGATGACCGTGGCTTTTCCTGCGTAAGTAAAGGTAGGGAGCCGCAGGCGCTCGCTGTCCTGTTTTTCTTATCCCATTGTCTTGTGATTATGCCAGTTGGAGTGATATATATATATATATATATATATATATATATATATATATATATATATATATATATATATATATATATATATATATATATATATATATATATATATATATATATATATATATATATATATATATATGTTTATGTATGTATATATACGGACATATATATATATATATATGCATGTGTATGTGTGTGTGTATGTGTTTAAGTGTACACGTACCACGTGGCTGAAAGTGCTCGGAACTACTAAATGGGCGCTATAGGACCATTGCAGTCGATGCGCCTTTTAAACCAAAATAATAAACTAACTAATTAGACATCAAGACATAAAGACATAAAAGATTAGTGCAACTATGAGCCACAATGACCCTTCTTGGTTGCACTCTGTACACTGAACCAGTTGCCCACCAAATCTGTCAATCAGCCCTCCCTGTAATACTGAAAAGCAAGCCCTCTGTTCTTATAATGATTGTCTATGCTGTTTTTAAAGATGTTCAATGTGCAGCTACTGACAATGTTTTCTGGCAGCTGGTTCCAGTGTTCTACTACCCTGTTGGTGAAGAAAGTTTGCCTTAACCTTGTTCTGCTGTGGTTAACTTTTATTTTGAATTTATGACCTCTAATTGCATCATTTCTGTTCAATTCAAACAATTCCCAAAGGTATCCCCTTTTCTTAATTAGTTTTCTTTTCTTCAATTAGTTAGTTAGTTTGTCACGCTTAAGCGTGACCTACTAAGGTAAAGCTCACACGCCGAATCGCCACCCGCAACTGCATTGACTATCCCACAGTCACGTAATCATAAATGAAGCTGATGTTTTGCTCAGGTATCTTTCATGTCCATATAGTGTTCTTCGATGTTTCGGCCTCCCTTCTGTATCAATTCCGGAGTTATTCAGTAAAAATGGATAAAGAATGCCCCCCCCCCCCGCCTGGGATTACAATGTCCATGCCAATTAGGAACTCCCTGTCTGTTTTATCTTGCTCATGTACTGCGATGTAAAAAATATACAACTGGTATCTTGTGCTTTGTAGAACACGCTCTTTTAGTCTGAACGGTCTGAGCGGTCTAAATGGTCTCAACGCTGTGCGGGAGAGGTACTCACTACTTTGCTCTTTCCCATGCTGCCCACCTCTTATGTCCCCGGGTTGATCTCTGATTGACCCCATAGTAAATATGGTATAGGGTGTCAGATTGGGTCAATTCCCGGTTAGTATGGCGGCAAATTAGGAAAAATCGCATGGGTAGGGGTCTGTTCCCGTGGCTCCACTAACCTCCACAAACCTCCACTGGTCGTTCCCGTGGCCAACCCAGTGGAGATTTTTCCTCCACCAACCTCCACCAGTGGAGCAAAAGCTCCACCAGCCGAGGAGCAGGGTCCAATTATGGGGTCTGTTCCCGTGGCTCCACTAACCTCCACAAACCTCCACTGGTCGTTCCCGTGGCCAACCCAGTGGATATTTTTCCTCCACCAACCTCCACCAGTGGAGCAAAAGCTCCACCAGCCGAGGAGCAGGGTCCAGTTGTGATTTTTCAGTGGAGCTCAATCATGGCGCACTAGTTTCATATATTTGCACGTAAACAACGTCCTTCGTCATATGAATCTCATCTTCATGCGTCAACTGAATACCAGGATCATCCTTCGCAATGCAAATATTGAAATTACAACTATGAACAATAATCGAAGTAGCAGATGCAGACCACATAAGCATCCTTTCGTTTGACGTACGCCTTTGATATACGTCATTCGCCCTAAGGCCAAGATGTTACTTTACCGGCGGGATCCGCCGCAATCCCCGAGCCGCAACTGCCGCAATGCGGCGCCAACTAAGATTGCACTCAAGCCCGATCGAGGAGGTCGAGAAAGTTGGGATGGGGAAAAGCCAGCATCGGGTAGAAAAGCGTCTCGGGGCCCAGGTAGCCAGACACCAGATTATATGCTGTACATTAAGAAGGTAGGCTGTAACCAATCACAAAACTGGGGAGGCGACTCCTGGTGCTCAACCGAGATGGAAGAAAGATTGCTTGGTTCATCCCATAGGCAAAAGGAACATCTGTTCTCCCTACGAGTCCCTGGAGGGCCCCTACATCGCTAGAAATCAAGACAATTTTGGGACTTCGTATTATAAGTCATACTATATTCATTGTGTGATCATCTGGACCAACATTTGAGGAGCAATTTGATCAATAGCGCCAGATACCGCGCCAAACACTTCCTTTTTGTCGCAGAATTCAGACCGCTGTCAGCTGATTTCTCCACCGGTCGTTCCCGTGGGCAGGTCTCAACTAGCCTCAACTTACCTCCACTGAGTTCCTTCTGGTGGAGCCACGGGAACAGACCCTAGATATCTGCCCCCGGACGTGCGCGTGTTAATGACAATGCCTATTAAAGTTGAATAACAATTTGTACTAAACTCACTTCTCCTCTTAATAACAATACAAATGAAACTCTTTCGACGATGTGTTGTCCAGCCTGACTCGGTAGGAGAAATCCTTCATTTTCTGTAGACCATTACGGCGCAACTAATACGTTGGCCATGCTTTCGGATACCCAGGCCGTCGTGGTGCAGGAACTGACGTTTCGTGGCGTCATTTAGCATAATTGGACATCAGGGCTTCGTTGTGGTTTGTATTTTGTCCTATGATATGCATACTTAATGGGCGAAATTTTGTGACATCTCAGTGATGAATGGAATGAGAAGTAAATTGTATTTAAATTGAAACTCGCTTTCCCTTCAGATTTACCCTTAGCAATTTAAATATAATTACATCCACCATATCCCTCACTCGGTCAGGTATAGCTGCTTTCATATGTAAACTCAGCAACCTTTGCAAAATATCCTCCGCAAAACCAAATTGACCAAGGTACAGCCAGTTGAAGTGGAGGCCCTCCAAATATTGTCAATTTCCTGATAATTATCCATTCAATATTTTTACATGGGATATGTAAGACTGACAGTGATGAGTGGGAATGTCATGGATTTTTTTTCAAGAGTCAGGAAGACACTTCCAGTGGCTAGAACAACTTTTGGGATGAAGTGGTTTGATGAGCTGTCCATGACAAGATGCATGGAATTGTTGGTTGAACCCATCCATATTCTATTAGATCCATTAACCAGACTTGAAATCCTGAGCACATGTATGAAGTACCTTGGATCATGGTTTGTAAACTAATGACAGCTCATATTTTTATCTGCTAGCAAATACTGAAATTGCTATCCTGCATATTTAAATCTTGAAAGAATGTCGGAGAATGTTTTCTGAATGTTCAGAAAGAATGTCCTATATTGTCTTCTGTTTTTCTTGAACTTTTCCATGCTTGCATAGCAAATTCTCAGGGTGTCTACTTGACTATGGAGGACAAAAGCTCTGGCTTGGGATGTTGGTGGCTCAATGGTTAAGTTGAGAATCTGTAATGTAAGAGGTACAGGGTTCTATTATCTGCAATACCTGCCCTTCCTGCCAAGGTGAGAGGTAGGTGGCAATGTATGGCCCCAGCTGCTGAGCAGGGTAGGAAACTTACTTTCCAGGTTTGAAGTTGGAGTGCAAACAGACTTCTTCCAGAGTACATTTTCATGGACATATTTTTACACATAGAATATATTTACCAGTAACTCATGGAAACATTTGTACCTAGTCAGTACCTACATAATATGCATGAGTAATGCATTATTTTTGGTCAAATCAAAGCATAGGAACAAAGAAGTGAACAATGGATGGCACTACAAAGTGGGGAGTCATGCTTATCAGCTAAGCTTCATCTCATAACTCACAGGAGCAATGCACTTTCCTTTCACTGTTGGTCTTAGTACAGGGCTAGCCAAATGAGAAACAAACAAATATCACTTCACCCTCAACTCAGAGCACAAACCTACCCACCTACACAGCCAATTCCCCACATAATATAAACCCAACACCACTACTGCAAACACCACAGTCAGATATGATAGAGGTGAGAAAGCAAAGGATCTGTCAAGGTCTTATGTTTGCAGTATGACACTGTTACACATGTTCAAAGTTGCTAACGATTATGACATATAAAAATATCTTTTACCAATCAATTGACAGACAGTTTTCATAACAGAGAATGATAGTGAAGCAAATTCTGATTGGCAACCTCCAGGACTCTGGAAGGCGTCTGGTAAAACTGTCAATTTTTCCCATTATAGGATGGCTTGAAGGCAGATTTCTGGAGATGCCTTGGTCAAATTCTTAGTCACCAGATGCCACTATTTAGTGTGCAGGTACAAGGTCTGGCAAGTCTGGCTCATTATTGTTGGCATTTCCTATGGCTGTGGTTGAGTGTAGTGTGTGTTTGGATGTAGTTTGTGTGCTTGATGATATGAAAAGTGGCTGGTTTATTTGACAATTATGAGTAGAATAACATGTTTGGTGGATGTTTTCTTCAACCATGTGTTTGAAGAAATATGACTTGAATGAAACTGCATGGCATGATTCTGGCCATGTTCCATCCAACATCACTTGAAAACATTGAGGGCCCAGCTGTGCTTTTTTTGTCATGTACTGATCTCCTGGGTTCACTGATGAAGACCGACAGAACTAGTCAGTGAGGAGATAAACATCTGAACTTGCAAATATTTGTTCTATTGCATTATGTTTTCCACATACATTGCACACTTGGATGTACTGTCCTCTCTCCTGCAATGCTAAAATGCAAGCTAGCTTATCCCTTGCACCTTCCCACAAACTGGAGGGAAGCATGTTTTACCAATTGGATTGCACCTTACCTTGCCCTCACCCACTCCCCTGTTCAAGAATCATTGTTGAGTCCTGATGTGTATACCAACCAGGATTTGTGGATTTTTTGTTGGTGAAGAGTTCAGAAGTTGAAAGAATAGCTCTTCAGAAGTTGCCATCCTCTAACTGATAAGCTGGCTGCCCTGGAACCTACCTGCCTCAGTGAACAGCCATGGACACAAGTTCCTCAATAGAAGATGTCTTGCAAATATATTTTCTAATATTATCTTGCTATCTACATATCTAACTATTCTCCCTTTACACAGATGCAGCTATATGAATATGGCAGGTAACCGAAGTTAGCAATAAAGTGAAAAATATTATAATAATAAAATAACTCACACATGAAGTGAGCAATTAAGCCTACTAAATGATCTACCATAGTCACTGCCATAAAATCCAAATCACACACACACAATGTAGTCTGTACCAATACCAACACAGTACCAACACTTTTCTCCCTAGCACATTGTGCAAGTGGTGGATTCATTCAGGGTCTTTGAATGGCTGTGTATGGGTGGGTTGCATTCTGATCCCAACTACAGTGCTATCATTACTGTAGTTTTTGGACAAAATATTGCTGTGGGAAAAGTCGATAAATTCCAAATGCAAGCTTTGGAGTATTCAGGGTAACTTGGAACCCTAACCTTGTGCTCATGATCCTTTGATTCAAACAGGAGTCATGAAGACATTTATGGTATGTTCATTATAAACTATGCTACCACATAGATAATGATAGATCAATAGTACATAGCGCTAGATGAATACAAAATAATTGGGCATCCTTGCCTAGTGCCAGCCTGCATTCTGCAAATACCAAGATTTGCATGCACCACCTTGGTTCAGTTATGTGTCGTTTTCCGCGGTCCACAATAAAAGGGGTTGTTTTGTAAACTGGAAGTTTGATCTAAACAGGGAAGAAAATTAATGTGCCAAAATTTAGTACATCCAGCCTAAGTAAAAAATCGCATATTTATCGTTCTGCCCGGTTAATATGGTACTTCTTCTTCAAATTTACTTTAAATAACATGGATGCAATGCAATGTGTTTGACGCTTTTAATGTCTGGACTGTCACGATTTTCGGTATAATGAAGCTGACATTGGCATCGTGTTACTGCGTGAAATAATATGAAGCGAATGTGGAATAACAAAAGGTATTCCATGTCAGTGCATTGCTTTCTGCACAAGATTGGAGTTTTCCTTCATGTATATGCTGGCTCTGAAATTATGTGTCAGGTGTCGACAGTACTTCCCAGTTTTTGTGCATCCTCAGTTTGCATCCTGGTTCCCTTCGTTCTCACCAGACTACATTCGCTAAAAGGTTCTGGATGGTTCTGTTTACATAAATAAGCTGGCTAATGTGAGTCATTGGGCTGTGGCGCAGATTATTTTACTGTGCATTTTACAGCAGTATTCTCCTCCGGAACAGCTCTCATGCTGGTTTGAAACATGAGTGGAAAGCATAAGCGTAAATAGCCATCCACGAATGACAGACGTAGAGTTGAACCATTGACCACTCCAATTAAATTGTTCCTTAGCGGTGCCGGCGAACGTAAATAATCCGACTTTCTTTAAAAATGACTACAACGTAAAACTTTTACTAATAGGTACCGGAATCGGACGTAGATTATCTCAATTACAAAACAGTACTAAGCCCACACACAACTCTGTATGATTTGTAGTGCTATATAGTCTACTGTCATATACTATATACTGAATTAAGTATATACTCTAGTATATATACATGACAGCAAATGTAAGTCCCTTAGCAATGCATTTTATGGCTTGCTGCCACTTTGGGCCAATGTGTAGTGCATGTGCTAGGAGAGGCCCCTCTTTAAACATCATGAGGTCTATAATATATTTGATGTCAATTGTTTCAATGGCACACCAAAGGGCTAATTTCAGTGCTCAAATTTAATCGATGAATGGTGATCATGACTAGGAATGGAAGCCAGAGTGTACATTGTGGAATGAAAGCAGTTGATGAGACATAACATAATATAACTTAAATCATCCATGTTAACCTGACATGACCTAAGCTTAACTAGCAAATATCTGACAAGAAATCAGGGTGACAGCCTGCATGGCCTGGGATGCCCTGAAAAACTGCATGGCCTGGGTGATAAAGGAAGAGCACCTCCACACATCTAACAAGATTTTCTACATGCTTCTCCATAATTTCCTCACGTCTCCCTGACCTACCCCATCAATTCCTACCCATGCTCCCCAACGGATTAGTTTATATAAAATTTGGTCTCTGTGCTCACCTATCTATATTTCCACATATTTTGGGAATTCATATGTTGAGAGATCAGTATTCCTACATGCATTGTTAATCAAGGCATGTTGATATCTGAGCAGCAGGCTGTCCCCGTCAATCTGGCATGTCTGCCAGATTGACAGGGTTAAGCATCGATGGACCACCAGACTAGACATGCAGATAACAGCATAGTATTACAAAGCATGGATTCAAATGTAAGTTTGTATGTTGGGTTTGGTTATCATCCAGTAAGCACTTCTCGAGTCATCCAGTGTCTATCATCATGCAGTGTCTACCTCAGACCCGTTCGGATCCGTGCAGGCAATAATCATGACATTTCTTGTTTAAATTTCATCACCACCCACTGTAACTGTCCATGTGCACATTGGCCTACGTTGCAATGAAGTATGCACGCGGTAGTTTCACTTTTCTTACCCGTGATGGCCATACCGATGTGATTTACTATGAATTTTATATAATGCTGATTTTGAAGGTTTTTAGCCTTTAGTACATGTGCAACTATTGCTGTGATTACATTTATGAGCGGGGATTACATGCCTCAGGTGGTGCTCCTGTCTTTATATGAACAACATCCCAGACAAGACCCTTGTGTACATGTAGGACTTGTATTGGTCATGTATGTATGCCAGTACATTGTGATCTAGGCATTAGGCGCGCACCTTTTTTGTAAAGTGTTCCAATTGCAGGGATTTTGGTGTAGTTTATTAAAGGGTAGTGCTAGTGCATTCATTTCAGTATCGGTTCGGTTCAAAGGTTGTGGTTGGACATAACAAATATGTGGCCATGGGAACATCATCGCCATAAGACGATCACCTGGAAATATCAGACAATTTTTAAACCAACTGATATGCATTATTATGAGCGGGGGTGACCTCCCCCCACTATACTAGGCGGGTTAATTTCGTAGTATCACTACTACTCACAAATTAGCTAAAACAATCGATATCTATTCTACAAAGTCTGACAATTGTGGCATAGCTGTGAATTATTTGCTTCGAGGGATGCGAAATCTGGTTACTACACACAGACTGACGTTGCAACATTGTTAGCCATTTTCTTCCATACCTCATGAATTGCTTCTATTTGCTTTCGTTGTGCGCGCCTTTAAATGTGATTATGTGGTAATGCTTTAGCAGCATCCTTACTTGTTACCCGACTTACAATCGTGATTTATCTGCTCTTTCTCAGAACTTTAGTTCATCGGGAGCCGAATACACAGCCCATAATGGGGCGAAAGGCCAAGTTTAGAGAAATGGCTGTATCTGGCAGACGTCCCAAGCTGAAGCCTAAGCATCAGCTAGACCCCATTGCTGTGAAAACTACCAGCAAACCAAAGAAATTGAAAAGCAAAGCTCCCGGACCTTGCCAGTCTGGTCGAACGCAAAAAAATACCGCAGGGTTTGCAAATTCAGGAAGACGGAAAGAAATCGAAATACCATTAAACAGTGAGGACGACGATGAAGAGCAAGGAACTTCTGAAGATGAAGATGAGGAAACAACAGTCCAGCCATTTACAGACGAAAATGATGCTTGGCTGAAACCAAAGGTGTCATTGATGAATTCCGACGACTCAGAAGAATCTGACGGCGCTCTCGGAGATGACTTCGGGGAAGAAGATGCTTCGAGCGATGAAGCTTCGGATGATGACGGGAAGGACAGCGACGATAGCGAAAGTGAAGACGAATCAGGCCTGCTTCCTGTGGAACGAGCAGCCAAGCGACTAAGAAGGGAAGAGGCTAAGGAAAAGCGACTGGCTCAGGCCGAGTTGGACAGTTCGGTGAAGATCAATATCGCTGAGGAAGACAAATTTGTTCTACCATCCGCTGAGGATCAGGAACGTGAAAGCAAATTGCCGGCTGACTTGCAGACCCTCAAGACGCGCATTCATGACATCGTTCACGTGCTGTCCGATTTCGCCAACAGAAGGCAGGCGGACCGGTCGCGACAGGAGTACGTCCACCAGCTGAGGGGCGACCTGTGTCTCTACTACAGCTACAACGACTTCCTGATGCAAAAGATGATGGACATCTTCCACATGTCGGAGCTGCTGGACGCACTCGAGGCGAACGAGATCCAGCGGCCGGTGACCATCAGGACCAACACGCTGAAGGCTCGCCGACGGGACCTGGCGCCGAGTTTGATCGATCGCGGCGTCAACCTGGATCCGATCGGATCCTGGTCCAAGGTGGGTCTGGTCGTGTACAGCTCACAGGTACCGATAGGAGCCACGCCCGAGTATCTGGCCGGTCACTACATGCTACAGGGCGCCTCCAGCATGATGCCCGTGATGGCCTTGGCGCCGCAGGACGGCGAGGCGGTGCTGGACATGTGCGCCGCCCCAGGAGGAAAGACGACCTACATGGCGGCGCTCATGAAGAACACCGGCATGATATACGCCAACGATGCCAACGAGGACCGCGTGAAGGCGGTCGTCGGCAACCTGCATAGGATGGGTGTGACCAACGCGGTCATCTCGTGCATGGACGGCCGCCATTTGCCCAAGATACGGTCCGGCTTCGACCGGGCGCTACTCGATGCACCCTGTTCGGGAACGGGTGTGGTCGCCAAAGACCCGGCCGTCAAAACCACCAAGGACGAGAAGGACATACAGCGATGTGCGCAGCTGCAGCGACAGCTGTTGCTGGCCGCCATCGACTGCGTGAACGCCAAGTCAAGAACGGGCGGATATGTTACCTACTCCACCTGCTCGATCCTGATGGAGGAAAATGAGGCGGTGATCCAGTACGCGCTTGACAAGCGCAACGTGAAGATAGTCCCCACCGGGCTGGCGGTCGGCAATGAAGGGTTCGTCAAGTTCAAGGCCAAGCGATTCCATCCTAGCATGAACCACACGCGACGTTTCTATCCGCACACCCACAACATGGACGGCTTCTTCGTGGCGAAGCTGAAGAAGTTCTCCAACACGATTCCTGGCACAGAGCCCACACCGACTGAACCAGTCGTCGCAACAGGTGTCAAACGCAAGGCTGAACCGGACACTGACGAAGGGTTCGCAGAGATGACCGAGGGAGGGAAGGAGACCAGCACTCCTGCAAAGCAACAGAAGAAGCAAAAGGGGAAACACAAACATCCTCCTTCTGGTGGACCAGGAATACAGTCGCATTCCAGTGGGCAGCGAAAGCATTCTCCTTCAAGTGCACAGCAGAAACAGCCTCCTTCAAGTGTACAAAAGAAGCGGTCTTCAGGTGGGCAAGGCCAGCAGTCTCCTTTGGGTGGACAACGGAAGCATTCCTCTTTCGGAAAAAGAACGTCCCAGAAAGGATCGTCAAGGGGGAAAAGTGTCCGGCAGACCAGCTCATCCAATCAGAAGACCCACGTCCAGAAAAAGAAAAAGAGCTTGAACACGCCGTAGTAATAGTGAGTTTCGTCTCATTGTGTACAGCTGACGTACGGTTACGGATCTGCTGGCCTCGTCGGTGAGTGTTGTGTTTGTTGTCGTGCTGCTGAAGGAGCTGCTCCGAACTGGCTTGTGGTCAGCAGCCATATTTTTGAATCGCTACAATTGGAAATGTTGGTTTGGACATCCGGACGCCATTTTGTTGTGCCGGCTTTGGAAGTCACTTTCTTGTCGACTAATACCAACATTGACCAGCTAATAATATGCGGGCTTTTTGTACTCTATGTTGCTCTCATTTCAGAAAGACGATATGGCAATGAATAAACCAACTTCAGACGAGTGTGTTTGGTTTAGCTCAAATCTGAATGATTCCTCGAATGGTTTTAAGGAGCGTGATCCTGCGCCATCGGCAAGTCAGTGGCCGAACTGAACGTCGGTCCGACTGCATTTTATAACAACAAGCAACCATACAATTTTGGCACCGGGGGGGGAGGGGGCATTGAGTGACTCCGGATAATTCAGCCCAGTTTCGGACACTTGGCTTATTCATGCATCAGACGGTACTGTTTGACTTCACACGGAATTTATGAAGTCAGACTGCTCCATTCCGGCTTTAGACCGCACTTTCCTGACTTCAAGAGGCCCCTTCATTTCGATCTTAAAAGGCTCCTCTCAATTCAAACCTGTATTTTTCAGGTCGGGTCACTTATTGATGGTGATGCCTCAGGCGGATCCATTCAGACTTCGGGCTTCAGACGGTCACCCTTCGACTTCAGTGGGTGCTTAGTCATAATATGTTACCGAATAACAGATTGAATGGCTGAATGGAATAATGTTGAACGGACAATACATTTAGGCACCTTTTGATGGTCCAATGGATCAGCCAACTGATTTTTTCAGTTGTAATTTTTTTAAATAGTAAGGCGAATGTCTAAGAAGGAAAGGAAGAGGCGATGTCCCAAAGGAAGAGCCAGTGCGTGGTGAGGATGTGGGATAACAGACATCTAAAGTTATACCTCGACGGCAGAGCAGCGGGACGCAGACGACGTCGCACAGTATTCCACCACGTGCATGCCGGAGCTTTTAATTTAATCATCTATCTTGAAAGCAAGCTACATGCGTCTCAGAAATTCCAAATTTTGGGATTGACTTCTCCGATATTGTGTTAGATTGCAAAGTGATACAGCAATTTTTCCCCAAATGCTTACGGACTCATTCCACATTTGCCCCTGTCGTTATCAAATACCTGCAAGGAAATAATTCCGGTAGGAGTAGGAATTCACCGCCCCGGTAGCTCAGTCGATTGGAGCGCTGGCCTGCACTGGTCTCTCCCGTCTTGTCAACAGAGTGTTCTAGTCACTTCTCACGCTCGCGTTTAGCCCCTGGCTGGCAGCTGGGCCGATGAGGCCGGGGGCGAGCTACCGAACGGCCGTGTCGATGCATTGACGGCAACGTTAAACTTTCGGCCAAAATTCTGCCGGTGAACTGCAATTTATGGATCGGGTGATGGGGCCAGGGTGCACGCAACAAGCCACGAGGGGCGTTCAAAAAGTTCGCGGCCCGACCATGAAGGAGCAGAGGTACGAGATCGACTTCATAGCCCAAAAAATGTTTATTTCTCCACATAATCACCGTTCAGACGCACACATTTCTCAGAGCGCTTCGCCAGAACCTTCAGGCCCTCTGAAGAAATGGGTTTCGATCCCGTCCAGCACGTTCAGGACAGCTGCCATCGTCTCCTCGTTGTCGGCGAAGACGCGACCGCGGAGCTGTTTCTTCATGTTGGGGAAGAGGTGGTAGTCGGAGGGTGCAAGGTCCGGAGAATAGGGCGGGTGCGGCAACAACTCGAAGCCGCAGTTCACCGCTTTGTTGATCGCTACCCTGCTCCTGTGCGCCGGTGCGTTGTCCTGGAGCAGGCGCACACCTTTTGACATCTTTCCACGTGTCTTCTCGATGATTGCCGCTCGCAGCTGTTCCAGAAGGGAGGCGTAGTATTCGCCATTAATGGTGCGCCCCTGCTCCAGGAAGTCGACGAGCAGAACTCCGTCAGCATCCCAGAACACCGTCACCATCACCTTGCCGGCTGACTTCACCACTCTGCACTTCTTTGGTGGCGGTGACGCAGGGTGCTTCCACTGGCGCGACTCGGCCTTGCTCTCAGGGTCGAAGTGTGGCACCCACGTCTCGTCCTGGGTCACAAGTCGCGTCAGGAAATCTTCTGGATCCTCGTTAAAGAGGTCCAAAACTTCGCGTGACGTCTCCTTGCGAACTTGTTTTTGCTCGGGAGTCAGCAAACGGGGGACCCATCTTGCAGAGACCTTGAACATGTTGAGATGCTCATGGAGAATGGTTTCGACGGATCCGACAGACATCTGCGTTTCTGCTGCGATGTTTCGGACCGACACACGTCTGTCATTCATCACCAGATTCTCCACAGCTTCCACATTTTCTTCAGTCACTGCTGTTGATGGACGACAACTGCGGGGATCATCTTCAATGCTCTGTCGACCAGCTTTGAAGAGAGCTGCCCACTTTTTGCAAACTATGTTACAACAACTAACAGCCTGAAACAAACACAGGACCGATTGGTTAGTGGTTGCGTCAGTGGACATCTCAATAACACACCATTGGTCACACCGCGTTGTATGGCGAAATTCCAGCTCCTTCATGGTCGGGCCGCGAACTTTTTGAACACCCCTCGTATGGCAAAGGAACCCAGGTTTATAAAGCCACCCCAGCAGAAACTCAGATTAAATTTGTATAAAATAATTTAAAGCTGGACGCATGACCTGACCTTGAAGTACCTAATGTCCAAAGCCGAACATGAAGTCTGGTCAAATGTGATGCAAAGTGATGTGCGATTCAGTTCAGTGCAGGCATGCGAAGATTAAAGTTCACATTTCGTACAGTTCCGACATCAACCCAACAGCCATCCACAGGTTGAATCAGTCCCATCCCAAGCTGCGCGGGCTGCACCGATTCTCTCACTCTTCGAATTTACATTATCTGCATCGGATGTAAAACAGCCGCTCTGCGACTTATATCACTATAGGAAAGCAGAATATATTTTAAGCGAGCCCTTCAGGCCTTTGCACTTTAATGGTGCTCCCACTTATTCAGAAATTGGATGAACCATTTCAGGCCATATCCAGCCACTGGTGGGTAGCGAGTATCTAAATTTAACTCGCGCTTTTCAGCGGCTTTGTTTTGCCCATTGAGTGTTGGTTATTTCACACTTGACAGTTTCTTGAAGGTAGTTGAACAGATTGGTTGGTTATTGGTCTTACGACACATCGGCCGTTGAGTCATGTAGCGTCGCAAATCTAACGCCGATTGGTCGCGAGCGAAAAGCAGCGGCAGGTTAGACCCACAACCATTCGATTGCGAGACGAGCAACTTAGCCCAAGACTACTCGTCTCCAAGATAATTGAACATACCACTCCTTGACGCGCATACCAAACAGAAGAGCATCTAGGAACTTTGTTTTGGATCAGTTGGACACAAACCGTCCAGCAATGGAATTGCGCAATGCTTTCGGATGACAATGGATAGTTTTTGCAATGAAACATTTCGTTGCAAGAAGCTGCGCAGCCCCAGCACATTCTTAGGCTTTGCTACAAAAGTGACCTTTTTTGTCGATTGGTTCTTGATCACCTTCCCCCCCCCAGGACCTATTTTTGAAAACACCACCTCCTACATGCGGAATTTCGCGGCTCCGCCGCAGGCTATTTCTTAGTTTCGTTCACAATCTTCCGGTCAGCGCTTATTGTGCCAGAATTTCCTCGACGGGCCGAACCGGTGTTGCGGCTAACCATGATTCTTCCTAGCCGCTTACCAAGAAATTTCCCAGACCGGTCACACATGAAACCGCGGCAAGCGCATAACAGAAGCGTACCCGCCTTCTTCCCCATTAGAGCTGGACCAAATGACGTAACTCAGCGGTAAGCCGAAATTCGGCAAGTCACGCATTTGATGCCTGGCTAGTGATCACTAGTATTGCAGCTTTGTTGACCATGTGAAACCAAAAGACGAACTGCTGGCGCATGAAGATTGAAGATGACTATTTTCGTGTCTTTAAAAGCAAGTTTATATATTTATATATTGAACAATTGAATTGTGACACGTCGCATGCACTAAGTGATTCGCAGCATTACATTGATTGAACTAGATGCAAACGATAGAACTAGATGTCAGTATTCCAGTTATAAAATGATTATACATGTGCTACATGTCGACGTGTATCGCATTCACAAACGCAGCTTATCCTCAGCACTGTGGGTGTGCATGATTTTCTGACTAATCTTTCCAAGCAATGGTAGCTTTCCGTTTTCTTTTGTACTAGGTAGCATGGGCACCCACGCATGATCGTCAACATTACTATGTAGAGTAGCTAATTATGTGCAAGCTTCGTGGCAAGGTCAGATGCTTTACCTTTTTATGTATGGCTATCGAAGACAGCTAGACAGGTATTTTTATGGGATTGGGTGTAACAGCCGTCATATCACGTTGCAGATATGCTGTAGCCCTCCCACTCAACCAAAACTAGAACTGCATAATTATATTGAACTCTTATAATGGCACATGTTATCTTCGTTTCACAATATTTTCAGTAAAAATATATGCACGAAATAACACACCAAGGAGCACAGCAGTCAATGACGACCTCGACCTCCCGTGTACAGACTACTGGAATGGGCAAGGAAGTTGGGTGCACCCAGGGATGTTGATTTCTTAAAATTATTGGGAGAAGGGACAATGCATGGAGGAAATGTGCCGGCCCAAATTAATTCCGGGCCTACACCACAGGGTTCTATTTAAAAAGTTTAAATTATTGAATAGAAAAGTTAACGCTGTGGGACGTGGGGAAGACCCGCCCAAAAGTATGCAAATCGATATCCGTGGTTGCACTAGAAGCCTTCTTGCAGGGAGTGCAACATTAGCTGTCTAGTTATATATATATATATATATATGCATATATATATATATATATATATATATATATATATATATATATATATATATATATACAACTAGACAGCTTATACAGTTATACACTACTGTATACAGTACGAGCAAGCTACAACACCGGGAAAGTTTTCAGAAACTTGGCAACGGCCTCAACCTGGCGTTGGCACAATGTGTTTGCATACACTTCGGCGGATATACGGACTATTTACATGAGATGAGGGTGGGGCGACATTCCCCATCAATAAGAGAGGAACTCGGGTCCCAGGTTGCACCTTGATTGTGCCTTAATACACAGTCACACGGGCTCATCTCGTACTCATGGTTCATCATGTCACTGAGGGTTCCTATCGCAGAGTCGCATCTAGTCGACTCTGAAGAGACCTGCCGCGGGGTATGCAGTCGGACCTTCGGCCTTGAGCTCTGCTGCAGGGACAACAGACGCTCCTGCGGAGGTTTGCCGCAGGAGTAGACACCCATCTATAAAACCCTGCCACAGTGCCTGCAGGCAGCTGGTGCTTGTCTTTCAGAAGCGGCACCGGCCCAACTCCGGCTACAGCCGGTTTGTCTGACGCGCCTCGTCGACCGTGAACGGGCTGGCGGCGAAGTACTCCTTCGGAGTGACCGACTTGGCGCCGCCGAAGTAGTCTATCACAATAATGCCCTGTATGTCCATCTGGGCGACGAACCAGCCGTGGTCGGCCGGCCAGCCGGCCATCTCCGGGTGGCGGGCGAAGAGCGCGTCGCGCGCGAACGCGTACTCGGGCTCGGCCTCGTCCACCTGGCGCACGCTGCCGCTGAGCACTACGTGCGCGCACAGAGGCGACTGCGGGTCGTAGCCGTGCCGCGTGCAGAAGTCGGTCATGGCCAGACTGACGGCCAGCGCGGCGCTGTTGTTCGCGCGCAGATCCTGCACGGGCAGCATCACGTCGCTCAGGTACATGTACGGCACGCCCGTCGACCGGTAGCGCGTGCCGTCCGCCATCGAGATGGTGCTGGCGGCCGGCATGCCGCGCGTCGGCGGCCGACTCGAGATGGTGGCCAGCGCCACCCAGTCGGCAGCGTGCACGACGTAGCGCGCCATGGCCGCCACGTGCTCGTGCGGCGGCGGCAGCTCCTGCCGGCCGGCCGCCGACCAGGCGTCCTCCTCCTCGTCGATCCCCAGCTCGGCCGACTCGGGCGCGGCCCCTGGCAGCTGCAGAGGGGTGTCGGGGGACGACGAGTCACCCTGCGGCACCGGGTCCGGAGCGGTCAGCGGCTCACCGCGGGGCGCCGTGTTGTCAACAGATGGCGCTCCGTCCACACTGGTGTCAGTTGACCCCCGGCTGGGACTTGGCTCGACGCCAGACTCGCCGTCGTGCTCGGACGGTGGCTGGTGATGGTACGAACGCTCGCTGTCCTGCCGCTCGCGCTCCTGGTGCTGGCCGTACCGATGCTCCTGCTCCTGATTATGATCGTCCTTGCGGACATGCTCCTGTTGTCGATCTTCCCGTCGTTCCTGTTCATGATACCGGTCATCTCTTCGTTCCTGTTCCTGGTGCCTATGGTGTCGACGCTCTCGCTCCTGGTGTCGGCCATTTGGTCCATGTTGCTCCTGGTGCTGCCGGCCATCTCTTCGTTCCTGCTCCTGGTGCCTGTGGTCTCGTCGCTCCTGCTCCTGGTGTCGGCCGTTTGGTCCATGTTGCTCCTGGTGCTGCCGGCCATCTCTTTGTTCCTGCTCCTGGGGTCGGCCCTCCCGTTGCTCCTGCACATGGTCCAGGCCATTTCGTGGCCTCTGCTCCTGGTACCGGCCGTCTCGTCGTTCCGGACTTCCGTACGGATGATTTACATGTATGTGCTCACGCCCACCGCGGTCAACAGCCTTCCAGCCGGACAGCGTGACGTCATCGTGGGAGCGCTTCCAGCCGTCAGCTCGCTCAGCATCGGCCAGATAGTTCATATGACGACCACCATCACGGCCACCGTCCCGACTGCCATGATGGTGGTGGTGCCGCTCGCCATCGTCTCCGTCGTCGTGGTCGTCACGATCGTGCCGGTGCGTGTTCGCTCGCGCGTGCGAATCGTCATCGTGCTGACGTGCCCTGTTGGCGGCGCTCAACACCGCACACAGCGTCAGCAACAGCCACAGCTGCATGCTGACCGTGCACGAGATCACCGAGCCGACTGGTGCACCAACAACGCACTTGACCCTCCAATGGGGCACCGGAACGCCCACCGAGCTGACTGGTAGCACCACCAGCGCACTTGTGACTTGGCCCTCCGATGGCGCACCGGATGTCCTCCCAGCTACGACGCGGCCGGAGCTGGTAAAAATACCCCGCCACCACCGCCGTCCCATTGCTAGAGGTCTGCACGGACTGGGATGGATGGCGTCGGTGACATCCCATTATAGGGCATACAATGTCTGACACGCTCATTTTACAAGATATATCATGAACATAATGAGGAATTCCTCTTTCAAAACGAGTTATTATGCACTTCCTTGTTTCCCTAAAAAGGCAAGGAAGAGAGGGATGAATGATCAGTAGCACCCCAGCCTTTCGAACAGTTCACCACCGAATACATCGTCCTTGTTTAAGTTTGAATGAGTAACGAATTTATTTCGTGCGTAATTCTCGAATCAATTTGGCGGAGAAAAGACTGCCGTCTCCCTTCAGCCAAGCTAAATGTATCCCCTTGTAGTGTACACACTCATTGTTCTATCCAGATATGGTACTCGAGGCCTCGAGGGCGACTCGATGTTCCCCAACATGAACTGAAAACACCAGCCGACATACGCACCTTCAAAGACCGAACCTTGACAATCGACAATGAAGCAATAAATTAACAATCATGGGCACAGCCAGGCTTCTCGTAAGGGGGCCCGACCAAAAAATGTCACGCAGCAAACATCGCTCCCGTGCGCGAAATGCACCGAAAATTTCTGCTTTTGCGTGGTGAAAATATAAAAACTTCTTGTTTGAACATGTGTATTTTTGGTTCCTTTGGGGGAGGGATTCGGGCCCTTGTTGGCTGTGTCTCCATTGTCAAGACACTATCGATGAACATGTTCGATGCACTCCTTACGTTGCCATTATTAGAACGAACATATTGAATTGACACACTTGGGCACGGGTCAAAAGTTGCGTGATTTTATCGCTGAAGGTGGCTGAAGCTGAAGGTGAAGGTGATACTGAAGACTGGTTGGACATAAAAATCCTCCCATGGAGGTCTCTGTCAGCATAGCCGGCGGGCATTGGCTCACTGCCAGAGACCGATTCTGTGTCCGTGACGTGGTTATTCGGGTGGCAGGATGATGGCGGTGGGGGAGGGGGGCGAGAGGGATATCACGTTACACTTGTGATAATTTGAAGCAATCCTGTGTTTGCTCGTCGGGCGTTGTAGGACAACAACGAGCCAGTAAACCTCCGATGAATGTTTGTTCCAACAAATAACCAAGTAAGAAACACACGCAGACTGTGTCCTTGTTGTTTATTGTTGTTTATTGGTTGGTTCACGACACACTTTATGCACACTCACGGCTAATGGCGCGGCCCACACTGTTTCGCCGGTGAGCCGCGGAGTTGGGAAATGTCCTGAGTGGCGCTAGAGTCGAACCCGGGACCTTTGGTACCCATAGCCCGACACCTTAACCACACGGCCATCCCCGCCCCAGACTGTGTCCTTGAACTGGATTTTTATGATCGGTGTGATATGGATCACAGCCTACTCACATGTTCTGCTGAGCATGTATTGTGATCCCATATAGCCACTCCCTCGAACATTCATAGTCAGCCGAATTTACTATCCGAAATCTGAAATCCGAGTCTTAAAATATTGCAAACTCGCATTATGGTCTGCTGAATTGAAGGGATTCACCGTCGTGTGTGTGTGAAGGGAAGGTGGAGGAGGGGGAAGAGAGGCGGAAATTCTCCGGCGGAACGCCACTGAATAACACAATTTCAAAAAGACATACTCCAATTCAAAGGATGGGAGACGGACCAATCTACAAACGTGGCAGTTGCACACCGATGCACGCCTGAGAGACTTCAAATGCACGTCGGAGATCAAGAGCGTTGATTTGTTAAAACCATTGGGGAGGGCCACACTGCATGGAGGAAATAGACGGGCAAAAAATGATTTAGGGCACAATTCATAATGTCCCATGTCCCAAAAGTAGAAATTATCTGGGAATAGGAAAGCTAACATTGATGGAATATTTGACCCTACAAAAGCATACAAAACAATTCCTATGACTAGGAGACATAAAATGGAAGCCTAAGAAATCAAATGCGAACATGAGGTATCAAATGCATGCATGGAATGTATGCTCAAACAATTAAATAAGACCATGGGCGCTGCATAACCAGTAACAGATGATGCGCCCCTAGGCTTAAATAATAAATAAATCAATAAATTAAATAAGACCATGGGTGGTACTGCAATTGTGGGTGTGCAAGTGCATCATCAGCACTTGAGACAGTACCCCAATGCTAAAATGTTAATATGTTAACATGCGCCCTGGATGGCCTCTGAAAATTTCGCGCACTAGAAGGGACGGGGAGGATTCCGCCCTCCTAAGATCTCGGCTCATTTAAAGCTGGAGTAACGAAATGTATAGGGTGGATGTGTACGGTAGTTGACTTTATTGTGTGGAAATTTCATGACCATAGGTCAACATCTTCAAGGTCAAATACGAAATACGAATGCCAAAATACGAAAATGTTCTGGTTTTGCGTGGCTTGGCTTGTCATTGTTGTGGATCGCTGTGATTGTGTTTAAATGGTCAAAAATGGGCGTCAATGATGTTTTAGACATTACTAATTATTCAGTACAGATGCGAAACCCGGAATTTGACCTCGGGTCACCTATATACCAGCAATTTATCAGGTTATTACCTGCTCCAGTTACCGGAACCGGGCCACCCGCCCGATTGCTCAGTAGGTCGGCTCGGCGCAATCGGCTTCGCAAAGAAAGGAATGGAGTACATGTATGAAGTATGGAAATGCTTAGATACACAATGACAAACAGTAGTTTTCAGGATGTGTAGGGAATAACATGCAAAGCAGCATCACTCACATGACAGTCATTTGCATTTATAGCAACATACCAGTTGACCGAGTTTGGTTCCATTAACCCGTCATGAAATTGATCTGACTTGACCTCGGTGACCTAACATGACTTTGAAAGAATATAGCACGTAACAATATACATCAAACAAGTCGCTAGTGTTGCCAAGAACACCTCTTTTTTGCCAACATACGGAAAGCGCATCAGCGCCGATTTTTGTGGTCTGGCGCTGCGAATATATTTTACTTTAACGGCCACTAACTCGAAAAAAATCGTCCGATTTTCCTTTTCCTTGGTTTAAGCAATGCGCCGGTTATTTATAGGCAGGTATGCAAACGATGGTGTATATCAGCCGGTAAAATATAGTGTGTATATCAGCTAGTGTTGTCAAGAACACTTCCCTTTTGCCAATATATGTGAAGCGCATCAACGTCGATTTTTGTGGTCTTGCGCTGATATATTTTATTTACTTTAACGACCCCCAACATGAAACAAATTTCAGCCGATTTTCGTTTTTCTGCTTTATGCAACGCACCGGTCATTTCGAAACAGGTACACAAACAATGGCATATATCGGCGGATAAAAGCTGGAGTTATGTACGAAAAACCGGAGGGGTGGGCGGATTTTGTCCCCCTCCAGAGCGCGTGTTAACCTCCAGTGACCAGAAACTTGACAGCCCGAAGAAACTACAAACAGGTTGTTGGAGCCTGTGGTGTAGACAAGGGGTATGGGCAAAGGGACAGACGCCCCACGTACCCTGGAGGGTCAGATGGGGTCTTGAAGCGACCGCCTTGAGGGGCCCGCAAGATTCTCTTAAGGCGTCGTTGTAGGGGGTACGTTGCGTAGGGGGTTGCGGGCCCCTTGAACCGCATTGTGGGACCCCTGGGCCGACGTGTAAGGTCTCTTGACCGACGCGTAGGGCTTCTGGATCAACGTGAATTGCTCCTGGACTGATGTGTAGGGCCCCCGCTCCGACGAAGGCTCTGGACTTTCAGAGAGGGTCCCGGGTCATCGATAAAATGTCCCGAGTAAACGAGGAGTGCCCTCTGGAAGATGTTGAGGACCTTATGCTGGGCTATATGCTAGGTGGTCAAAGAGGGCCCTGCGACGACAGAGGGGACCCTATATTCCAGAAGGATCTCGGACAGTCAGAAGGGGCCAGTGGGCAGACAGATATGATCAAAGTCGTACAAGGGCTCCTGACCTGATGGTGAGATCAAGCTGTTAAAAGAGGGCCTTCGGCCCGACTGAGGCCCTACACCGTCAAGGAGGGCCCCTGCGCCGACTACGAGGATCCTAGCCGCTGGAGGACGTTAAGCCCTCGGAGAGGGTCGACAGTCGGCATGAAGGTCCCCTGGGCCGACGAAGGGGGCCGAAGCCACAAAGATGCTCATTGCGGTGATAGTCTACATAGTACGCACATAGACCACCTCGATCAAAATGACCAATTATGGTTACCGACTCTTCACCGTTGCAAAAATGTGAAAAATGGCAAACATGCCAAATTCTTGTGCACCCGATAATATCCGCGAACGTTTACTTGGCACCACAAAATAACACCCAGATATTGGATACGACTCATGGATGCAGCACATTGAAGTGCCTGACATACAAACTCATAGTTTGACCTATGTCAACAAAATATTGCGTTTACCTTACACTACTGTTATCTACGTGGTACCGAATAATACCCTACTAAATACATTCATCGTATAGACATTAGCGTCAAATATTCTTACATCGGGCAAGAAAGCAGCACGTCGAAGCATGTCACCATCAAGGTCACTATTTGAGCTCAGTTCAACGAAGACATTAACATTATACTATATGGGGAAATCACCGGGCATCGAATAACATCTTCCTGAATGGGTTTATCAGATGGGTATTAATGTCGAATAATCGTCCACCGAGAAAGGAAGCATCACATTCGAGAATGTGACCTTCAAGGTCAGCGTTTGACCTCAGGCCAGGTTTGATGAAATTTAGAAAATGAAAGTGGTCCACTGGGGTACGGTATGCGGGCCAAACGAAGAATTGAATGTGAACTATCTCAACACTGATGCATGCACTATCAATACAAGAAGCAGCACACTGCGTGACCTAACCTCTATCGATGACGCATTTCATCAGGTAGCACTAACATCCCATTCAGCAACGCATTCAGAAACGGATCCACCAATATCCTTCGACTCGTCTGAAAATTGAGGCAAACTTCGCAGACATACCCGTACATACATCACACGGCGATTTGTGTTGCTACGACGAACCCTTTCGTCTTCAGAGCCGAAAACGTCAGCGAGGTCAAATTTGGAGTACCGCATAACTTGCTGGATAATTCACTTATTTGAATTTTCAAACGCTTGTACAACCGCTATCACGGTGACATGCAGCATACCAAGTCAACTGGTTGCTCGAAGTCACCATTTGGCCTCAGGTCAACGAAGACTATCATTACACCCTATGGAAAAATCACGTGGTACCGAATAACATTTTCTTGAATACATTTATCGGATGGATATAGGATGGATATGAATCCTATATCCATCTAACCATGGATATAGGATAGATGGATACATTTATCGGATGGAGAGTCGAATAATCGCTCATCGAACAAGGAAGCACCACTGCCAAACACGTGAACTTCAAGATCACGTGCTTGTGTGGCTGTGCACATGTGTTTGACCTCAGATCACGATTGGTGAAATTCTGAAAATGAAACTGGTCCTCTGGAGTACCGTTTGTGGGCTAAGCGAAGCGTTTAGTGTAGACTATCTCAACACTGATGCATGCACTACCAATACGAAGCAGGACACTGCGAGACCTCACCTCTATCGATGACGTATTCCATCAGGCAGCACTAGCATCCCATTCAGCAACTCATTCAGAAACGCAGTTCACCAACATCCTCCGATTCGTTTGAAAATTTGACAAAACCTTCACAGGCTTACTCGTACATGCACCACGAAACAATTTTTGTTTTACTACGACGAACCTTTTCACCTTCAGAGGCGGAAAGGCCAGGGAGGTCAAATTTGGTATACCGCAAAACTTGCCCGATAATTCACTTATTTGAATGACTAAAACGCTGGTGGCACCGCTATCACGGTTACATGCAGCACACCTAGTCAACCGGTCACGAGAGGTCACCATTTGACTTCAGGTCAACGAAGACTTTAGCATTACACCTTATGGAAAAATCACGGGGTACTGAATAGCATCTTCCTGAATACATTTATCGGATGGATATTAGCGTCGAATAATCGCCCACCGAGCAAGAAAGAAGCACATCCGGGCCTGTGACCTGCAAGTTCAGCGTTTGGTTTCAGGTCAGGTTTGATGACATTCAGAAAACGAATGTGGTCCACTGGAGTAGCGTATGTGGATCAAGCGAAGCATTGAATGTCTCAACACTGCTATCTCTCAGCTATCTCAACACTGCTCTGCGCTCTGCGCATACACAGTGAGTAAGCAAGAGTAAGCACAACACACACGTCATTTGGACACGGTGGTGCCTGAGCGAGTCGTTGGCTGTTGGGACTGCAGAACGCACCAACTCCCATGGCCAAGTGACGTAGTAGCCAAATAATGCCGACGTAGACCATTTCATCATGTCGTTTTGGATAATGAATGAATCAACATGATATATGATTATGTTGCGGAGAACTGTATTGAGCATGGAATGATTTATAATCGTCTTTAGGATGATATTTGAAAACTTGAATAACACGACAGCTTGAATTCCGAATCTGGTAGTGGCATGCTATGATGTGTTGCAACATTTGCAGATTGTTGTGGGCAGAGTGAATCACAGCTTCATTGTCATAAACACGAGTGACGTCAAGGGGGAAGGGGACATTTGTTCAAACGTCGTCGTACGATGCTTAGCATCTCGACAAACATGGGCGTTGGAATTTTCAGATCATCTGTTCATGGGAATGATTCGACATTCGACTGAAAACGGTCGTATGATCTGGATTCTCATGAGAAGAAGGAACTCACAGAAAATTATATCCATCCTACCCAAGATCCATAGCGATGGATATATGGTATGATGGTAATGCCATACCCACGCTAGTACCCACTCTCATCCCTTAGGCCACGGGATGAGAGTGGGTATTAGCGTGGGTATCGTTGTTATGGTTTCCGAGTTTGCTGGTGGCTATGCATACATGCTAATGTAACAAGCATATATTAATATAAGAATGCATCTTTTGTACATGTTCTGAAAGCGAACAAACTGACTTGAAAGATGGTCTAGGCTGCCTGCATGTTCTTAATTTGGACAAAAAACGAATACTACTGTATTATTGCCTTGTGCCAAAGACGTCCATTGGAAAACCGATTGCGTTCACCTCGTCTCATACCAATCGGACTGCTGGGCAGCAGTCGGCCTGGTGGCGGCAGACTAGCCAGGCCAGGGCTTCGGTTCCAACATTCAGCGTGTCTGCCACCTCTGAAGGCACGCGTTCGGCCGAAGACTGCTCGTGCGAACGGCGCCACTCGTGTCAATGGTACCGCCGCCGTGTGATGATGTGCCGATGCTTGTGGTGAGGACGGCTTCAGTCGGCCATTCTGTGGGCTGCTCAGGAACTGATCGCCACCGACGACCGCCAGCAGGACGGGCAGCTGTCCGCCCAGACGCCTACCCACGCGCAAGCGTCGGCCTCCATCGCGACGCCGTCATTTCTCGTGCTCGCGATCGATCCCATCTGATGTCGCGAGGGTGCAGTCGGCTGCCGCTGTTAGCACGTCGCAAATACGTAAAATTTTCATCAGCACGGTTGACTATCGGCGACAGGTTTCTGTGACGTCGAGCCGAGATCACTGCACAGCAAAAACTGGCCGCCCGGCGGCGCCAGACATCACACAATGAGCCGCGCAGCTGACGCCGAGCGCCGCTTTGTGTCACGGCGAAGGTCGACCCAGCGTCGACCGACACCGACGCGGCCACCTCGCGTCGGCGGCGCCACCGTCGCCCGACCGTCGCCGCCGCCGCACGCCGTCACCGCTGTCGGCCGCCTCCGTCGAGGAGGGGCCGTTGCGGCACGGCCGGACCTGGCGCCAGCTCCGGCCGGACCTGGTGCCAGCTCCGGTCGGACCGGCGCCAGCTCGCGCCGGACCGGCGCCAGCTCTGGCCGGACCGGCGCCAGCTCTGGCCGGACCGGCGCCAGCTCGCGCTGGAGCGGCGCCAGCTCTGGTCGGACCGGCGCCAGCTCTGGTCGGACCGGCGCCAGCTCCGGCCGGACCGGCGCCAGCCCCGGCAGGTCCGGCGCCAGTTCCGGTCTGACGGGCACCGCCAGCTCCATTGACACGATCGCAGCCGGCAGGTGACAACAGGACAGGCCTGCAACCCGTCTCTGGTCCGACCCGATGCCAGGACAGCCAACGCCCAACTCGGCAACCGTATATAAGGACCAGGTGCAGAACAGTAACGCAAACAGTCATCGCTGGTGCATCCAGTATGAAGTGCGCGGTAAGCCCCCACCTCACTATCACATATGCACTGTAACTGCGGCCAGAAAACCTCGGAGACACAGCATAATATCCTCTTCTTGAAATCGCACCGAATCGCTCGAGCAATTGGTTACTCCATTTAGGAAACATCTGAAATCCGCTGCACACAATACATGGCTTGAAATACTCACAGACCCTTGGTTCGCTACAACTTATTTTATGAAGGAACCTCACGACAGATTGCGATTTGACATTACATTTCACAACGAGTAGCTTTAATAAATCCATCCTACTCTGAAAAAATATTTCTATAGTCAATAGAAATCCAGCATTTTCGTACCAAATACGGCATGAACGGCCTCTGGAAACCATTCACCCTGAAAGTGGGAGGGGAGAAATCTGTTTTCCTACATATATGCTTAAATATCTGCGTAGGATAGGAACATCAAACGTGCAGGGTGGTTAAGGTCATCAGGAACTCTCCCATGTACGAATTTGGTGACCCCAGGCAATTCATGCTGGTTCAAATGTGTTCAAGTGGTCATATTTGCTTTTTGGTGTCATTGTGGCATAACAAATTGTGCAGGCTTGATAGGTAATATAGCACAGCTAGACATAACCGACATAATTGAAATAGTTTACCACACAGGAAGCTAGAGAACAGATGTACCTGATGTACATGCACACACCAGTTCCCCGATATAAACCACTGTCGGACAGAACCCACACCACACCCGAGAAATAATATTCCACGACAGACGAATGCGATGTGTTTTGCCAGTTGTGTTATGGTTTTGCCAGATGTACCCCGTCAATTTGCCTCGCAAAATAGCCGCTCCCGTATTCAATATTTGGTAAACAACATAGCATTTGCTGTAGACCTGCCTCTCCCCTGGATGTTCCTTTACTGCTTTCTGGTGTTTGTGTGTACTAACAGATGTGGAAGATTTGGCCTCCGGTGCAATGCAGGTAGAAAGCCATTTTGGAAGACTTTTGATAGTTTTTTGAATTTTGAATGATGTGCCCTTTGACACGTATAATGCTACAAATGTCCGGTAAATAGCATGAGAAAATGAAAACCATTGGGACCCACCCTCCCTTACACGTCTCCTGTTAAAAGTTCAATTGATTTGCCCAATTCTAATATGACCATGCCCTTGTAACCCATCAATATTCCTAAGTATCCAAAATACTCTGACCTGACGTTTCTTTTGCATCCCATGCTGCATAACGGATGTACATATATATATATATATATATATATATATATATATATATATATATATATATATATATATATATATATATATATATATATGTAGGCCTTTTGGAATTCCCAGAATTTCCTGGAGTTTCAGAAAGTGTGGGGTGGGGACATCTGATGGAAGTCGCGGCCAGATGGTTGCCAGTTGCATTAGATATTAGAGCAGTGACATTTTGGGAACTTATGCTGGACATCAGCTATCCTGATTTCAGCAATATATTACTTTTCCTTTGTATGACTCAGCGAGATAAAATACGTTATGACTGAAACTGACTCATTATTGGAAATACTTATTTTTTCCCTCTATTTTATACTTCACATTATGCTATCTTCGCTCACTCCATCTTGATGGACGAAGCCTCGGACAAAAGAGTAAAGATCCGCTGTGAAACCGCATAATGCCATTTTCAATTAAGTTCCAAACGGTGGATTCGTATTGTTTGCTACCGTCAGTAAGTTTATGTGTTTGTGGGTGTCTGTGTGATGTGTGTGTCTGCGTGTTTGTGATGTTTGGTTCAATCTCTGTGTCTGAATGCCTGTGTCCATGTGCGTTGTCTGCAGTAATTTCTGCAGTCAGTAGGTAGCCTACACAGACCAATCGGCACAGATCCTGCGTACTTCCGATTGTTGTTTTTTTTTGTGTGTGTTGTTGTTAATCCCAAAACAATCTTGTGGCGGCGGCCAGCGGGCTGACCATCATGCCCATGATCAACACTGGCTTCCGTAGCACCATCTACTCCGCCAGCACCGGATTGCCTATGAGCGTAAGTGATGATCACGGTAGAGTATCAAAGGAGGGGGTGGGTTGGTGGGGGTGGGGATAGTTCAACTGCCCCGTTCCTTTGAGAGGTGCCTGGGTGCTAAAAGAGTGTCGCCTGACCCTCGAAAAACCACGTTGGCTTATGAAATCGCAGAGGGGGCATATATATCGCACCGAAGGCTGAACCGCATGACGCTGGGTCCGCCAAAATCAATCCACTACTGAAGATGCTCATGATACCGCAAAATCGTGTCAAAGCCCTGCTCAACCGCGTCGGGACCCAACAAAGGTTCCTGGGCACCCGAACAACTGACGCTGGGTCCCACAACAAAGTTAAGTCGGTCCACCAAATATTAATGCAAGTCCAGAATATAATTCCTGGGCCACAAGCATCGCGCCAAGCCATACAAATCGCCTACCGGGTCTCAGAAAAACGTTCCGGGCTCCAAAAAATTGCACGAAGACCCAAATAAAATGAAGCCGAGGCCGTGAATAATTAACCCTGTCAAAGAAAATCGCTCCGAAGCTCCCAAAACTCCCCAATGGACATAACAACCATTGTCCACGGAACAAACATACCGGGGGTCAGAAGAAACAACACAGGAGCACACAAAATTGCACACAGGGTGCAAAGATCTTCTGCCGTAACGCCAATAATGCGCATCGGAATGTGAGAACGTGAACCCGAAGTGGCGAAAAAATGAAGCAAGGGCCGATAGAAACACGTTGGGCACTGAAAATTGCTTTGGACCCCCCACAAATCCAGCTGAAACACAATAGACACATTAGATTCTTCGAAACGTGTCGTTCATTTCTGAAACATTTGAGTAAGTAACAGGGCTTGAAATCCGGTGACTTTGAAACAATGGCGGTAGGTTCGGCTCCTTGCACGGAAAAGAATCAGTAGTCACTCATTATTTCAACTACAAAATAAAATGACCCACTTTGATAGAATAGTGGTCGAAATACGGGGACTTTTGAAAATGGGGAGATTGAGCCCCGTCCAAAACTGTGTGTGCCTTCACATCAATTTTAGGTACGGAATTAGATGGTAATGATTTGCGCCCTGGTAGCTAGTTGGTTAGAGCGTGCCCCCCTTTTATTAGGGCTATCCGTCCGGGGGTGAGGGGGGGGTAATATTTGAGAGGGGGGGTAAATTTATTTTATTAAAAAAAAAAAAAAAAAAAGCAACAGGGCGAACATTGTGCACAAACTCTCGTGGAAGAGGCTGTTTTGGATAGTGGAGCGTGTACGAGGAAGCTGATCCAACAGCAATGTCGCCCTGATGCCGTGGATGGTTCCGGTCATTTGCAGCCCTTTAGGGTTCTCCACGGTAGGGTTCTCCATTCACCTGTGGTGGGATGTCGATGTCCCATACTCGACTCTCGATGACTAAAAGTTGGATTCGGGTCGGTCCGCCATGCTTCATGAACCTTATGGTGAGTAAGCAGGCGAGAAAATGTAAAGCAAAGTGAAGCCGAGTAGATTTCCAACCGCTGGAACATCTGGGTTTGACTCGGAGAATCCTTCAATTAGACCCAACGCCTGTGAACCGCGTTGACTGAAGAAAGTGTCTGGACGCTGGTATCCACTGAGTTTTCTGCATAGCCGGAAGTGAGGAGGAACTGTACAAAGGCAGGGCCCAGATCCCACGTTCTGCAGTGCGACCCCGCGCCATCATTTCCACCAAATGCGACGGCCACCCCGAGTCAGCTACCGCGTGCGGCGTGGTCGGTAACGCTGTGCTGTGTTTCCACAGTTCCTGCGCAAGAAACGCGACGCCGACGAGGCCAAGAAGTCGGTGGCCATCCACGTGGCAAACACTGGCATGTTTTGGCCCCAGCTTACCATCGGTGGCAGCCCCTTCTTCTACCGCAAAAAGAGGTCGGCCGACGATCAGCAGGCTGATGACAGCATGTTCATGTACTCTATGCCCTATGCTGGACACAACATATGGAACAATGGGTACTATGGATATTGGAAGAAGTAGACTACTTCTGAAGACGGTGCTGATTCCCCTGCGCGATCGTGCAGAATCTACGAGATTGCGACAATGACGACGATCGAATTACGCCACATGTTTGTACTTTAAGTTCAATACAATTTTGTATGGACGAGCAATGATTCTTTTGTGCTACGAAACTAATCGATTATGATAACTAGGTACTGCCATGTGCTTGGTACACGACTGACAAATACAAACCGAACTTTTATAGTGGGAAAAGACAATAAGGATACGCAAAAGATTCTCAAAAGATCCGGAGTGAAACCGACGCATTTCATGCGATTCTTAGAATCTACACAACTTATACTACGATGAATTTGTCTACAAATAGCAAATAATTACAACATTTAAATCTGAGTGGTGTCCCACTAATGGAGCATTTGCCATAATGGCGCCAGCCGTGCACATCACCTCGCACAATAATGTTTTCTTAGCATTTAGCAAATGCCAAAAACGCCAACAGCAGTCATATTCGGTGGACGGCTGGGCCCAGCGGTCCGGTCGCGTCAGCACACGAAGTTCGGTGTGGGGGCGTTCTGGCCGCCTCGGCAGCCAGTCGGCGGAGGCGGCTGGTCGTTGCCTTCTCGAGCTCCACCGACCGTGCAGCCAGCACCTGACGACCGGCCGGCCAGTCTGTGCGTCCCCCTGTCGTTCGGCACCTGGAGCAGCAGCGACACCGGCAGCTGCTCATGTCGCGACTGTGGCTGGCGCGCCGCATCGCCGTCGCACCTTCGGTAGAACACATCAGGCTTGTCAGTTTTTTAGCCTGCGTCGTCGCCCTCGCCGCCCCAGGTATCCAGGTGGCGGGCGTCCAGCGGCATGACGTAGTTGTCGTCGAGGTGACACCAGGCGGAAGGTGCGATGTCCGGACCGGTGACGTCGGACAGGCACGCCACGCGGTAGTAGTGGCCGGTGTACAGCGAGACGCCGCAGTGCCCCACCAGGACGTACAGTCGGAACTGGACGGACGACCGTCCAGTCGCTCACTGGCACCCACAGGCGCTCCGTCAGCGCCACGCGAGTCAGCCATTTGTGGCACGCGCCTGTGCTACGCTCGAACAAGAAGCGTACCAGCGAGTTGACGAGGTAGTGTGGCGGCTGCAGCAGCTGCAGCTGTCGGTCGACGTCGTGCAGCTCAGCGCGCTTCTGGCAGTGATGCTGGTTCTCACCAGACAGCCGCTCCGACGCTAGATACTGCGCCGGTAGGTCAGATACCCGGAGGTTTGTGAGGGGCTGAGGCGGCAGAGAGTCAGGCACAGCCAAGTGCAGATCGGTGGTACCGTCCAGATGACGCGACATGGGGGCGCACGTGTAGCATGTGCAGGTTGTCTCGGCGCAGCTGACAAGCAAACGGCGCGCCACAGTCGGAGGTGGTAGCGGCGGCGGATCAGCGGCACAGCCGTCGCCGACCGTCGGCTGCCGGCAGCCGCTCGACAGGATAACGTCGCTGTGGTGGGACGGTGGCGGCTTCTGGGAAGCAAGATCGCCACCGAATTCGGTCTGGAGCGCGCCACACCGTCTGGCGAGCCGAGCATGAAGCGGGGCTGCACAGCCGCCCCACCAGCGGGATCGACACTTGAGGCCGGCGGACAGACGCGCCAGTCCACTGTGATCCCGAGCCACGGCAGGTCAGCTCGGTGGCGGTCGTGTCCGCTGATGACCGTCCCCAGAGGCTGGGCAGCCTGGGGCGGCGGCTTCTGTCGTCCATCGTCTGTCAGAGTCTGGACCAGCCGGGATGGCGGTGTCCGCTGTCGACCGTCTGCGGAAGACTAAACCAGTTGAGACTGTGCTAACTGGGAGGCTTTCGAGGACACCTGCAGTTGCCATTGAGAGTCGCCAGAAGGAGCCATGGACACCTCTTTGTTAAGGGCGTCCAAAAGATATCTGAGTAGCTTTGGACAGTCTTGCTGACGGCCTGCCTCGAACCAGGGCGGCAGTGCGGCGCGTGAGAAGGCGAACTGGGAAAAGACAAAGAACGCGAACACCCTCTGTAACGCCACCAGGTGGTGCTGGCGCAGGCTGGACCGTGACGTAATTACTTCATGGCAGAGCTGCTCTGAGTGGAAGAGCTTCTGCAGTACAGCCAGGACAGCACGTGTTGCCGAGGTTATTCAGACCACGCTGCGGTGGTGGCGGTAATAGCGGCGACATGACGGTGCGGTTAACATCGGATCCGACGTCGAGGTCGGGGCCGGGGACAGAGCCGAGATCAGGACCTGGGTCTGGGCCGGATGGGTGAGAGCAAGCGGGCGCCCGCAGCAGAATATCCGTGGCGGCTGGGCACCGCCTAGGACAGTTCGGTGGATCATAGTCGTGTGCTCTAGTTGCTGCGGAAGCAACCGCCAGGGCGTGTTTGCGGACGACGGCTACGGAAATGCGCTGGCGAAACCATTGTGTCTCCGACGGATCGCCAGTCCTCTCCTGAACCTTGCTGCCGATGTCGCGCAGCAGGGCGAGGTCAGCGGGGATGATGTCACCGGTTGTCTCTATCGCGACCGGCTCAAAGCGGTAGTGCCGGCCGAGATCAGCATACTTGCGCCTCTTCCTCAATTCCGCTTCGCGGGCTGCTGCTCCGAGACCGATGACGTAGTCGATTGGCTACCGATTTATCGAGAGTGTCAACGCATGTAGCGTACAAAATCAAACACCTCCCATCACTGTAGAGGCCATTTGGTCACGTGTAAGGGCAATCACTGTGTAGGATATAGGGGCCATCACTGTGTAAGACGTAGGGCCATCGCCGTGAGGCCATCTGGTCTTCGGCCGCTTCCTTGATCGAGCCACACAGGCTCCAGAAGGGAGTGGATGCCGGTCGACTTCAGACCCCGTGCCGCCATGTAGTTGAGACTTGCATGGCGCGGAAGGCGACCAGCGAAATAGAGGCACGAGAGGGCATGATGACCGTACGTGTCGAGAAGCCGTCCGCAGCGACAACGATGAGGCTTGCAAACTTGCGCACTGAGACGTAGTGCCACAGCCACATGCACGGTCTCATTGTCCATTAGAACGCCCAGGCTTGGGACGGGCGGCGCGTGCAGCCATGCGCCACTATGTGAGCGAGAGACTGTCAGTAGGCGGGGGGCGCTGCACCTGGTTTGCAACGACAAGAAGGCTGTGAAACTTGAAGTTGTTCGGGAGTCGTGTCTCATGCTCGCTGACTGCCGTGTTTCATTAACTCGGCATTGGTGGTTGTGATTTGATTGGCCTGGATTGGACTGACTGTACGGACGGTTCTATAGCTGTGTGCAGCTCACCATCGATGTGGGAACAAATTTCGTGCACCAGTGCACGAGAAGATGTCAATGAGGAAATGTAGCAATGGAGAACAAGGTAAGCCTTCCTCCTCAGACCTAGTCCTCCCAATTTCACTGAAAGTACCACTTCGTCCCATGTCGTATCAAAGATGTTCAAGCTGGTTATTTTTGTGGCGACGAGACGTTCCAGCTCGTCAATGGATGTATCTTTTTGCATGCCGGCGCCGATAGCACTTTTATCATGGGGCCCTATGTGGTATGCCCCGAAATTCATTTGAGGCCGCCAATTCTCTTCATGCTATGTGCCATCCAAATAATTCAGAAATATTTACGCTGGGTGTACACTGAGTGAAGTTCGGGAAGAAGGGGTTCCTGTACCTTAACGATCTCAATTAGCCACGTGTCTGACCCCTTGAAAGCATGCAGGCACCTGCTCAATCCTGTTGCACCCCCACACTTGGGCGCGATCTCCCAGATCATTAGTCATTGATTGCAATACTATTGTTCGACGTCGCTCGCCCTACACAACTTTTCCTTCATTGGCACAGCGACGGTTGAAGGTTGCGCTTGATAATATATATATATATATATATATATATATATATATATATATATATATATATATATATATATATATATATATATATATATATATATATATATATATATATATATATATATATATATATATATACACAGAATTTATAAGCAATCTAAGCCAAAATATATTACGTTCCAGTATAGCACAATGACGTACATTTTAAATGAGGAATAGTTTATACCATAATACGGTCCAATTTTACAGCATGCCTTCTATACGTGTGGCCCGCTCCATAACGCTTGCCTAATAAAGGAAAAAGTTCATCCCGCTGTGACGTCGCGCTGCCAATTTGTTTTGGTTGGGGTATATGTTGATAAATCGGCGCAGCGGCAAGAGAAGGCGCAGACCAGCGCAGGCGAATTTCGATTTTAAGACGATTAGGCTGAGACTCTCCTATTCTCAAAACGTCATTGTACTTATTTCTGCCCAAAATGAACCTTTCTCTTGCACGTCTGTACACATTGACAAAGCCAGGTATGTATTTACACGATTGAATGACCCGATAGTTACTACGCAGTGCGGGAAAAAAAGAAAAAAAATCATGTTTAGTGGGAAGAATGTGGTCCAAAGACCCAACTTTGAGTGCACACAAGTTAGCATTGGAAAGACCTTCAGAAAATCCTCAGAATGACGCCCATATCTTTATACTTTCCTCTCCATGTGGTGTGCACAGTTTCCATAACAACATACTGAGGTGATCATGATAAAGTTTTTGAAACTGTTGTCTAATGGCTATGTCATTGACTCATGTGATTACTTAGCCCCAACCATCTGCACCCTTGCAAGCTACCTATTAGGTTGGTAGCAACATCACAATAAGGTTAACTCACTTGGAACATATTTGTGATTAGTAATAAATAAACTGTTCATGGGCGAGTTATGAAAATGTACACAATTTCCAAGGAAGCCAAAGAAAATTGTTACTTAATATGATTAATGATGATAATTGAATGTATTTAGGTTGTTTGAAGCTATTGAAGCCACATCAGTGATTGGGAAAGCAATAATTTCCTATTTAATTTTAATTTTGATTATTTTCCACTTTTTCATACTTTTCTTTTTTGCTAAATGGATAATTTGCAACTGCACAATGAAAACATGGAGACTGAAAGGTACATGCTGTCATAAACAATTTGTGGCATAAACTCTTTAATTGTTTCATGATGTCTCATGATGAAGAAGAGGCTTTTACTTTAGATATGGCATATGAAGAAAAGGTATTGTAATAACACATCTCCACCATACAGTTCCTGCTCAAATGCATACTTTTCAGTTGCTAAGCAAATGAATATAAACAAGAGAGTTCATGTGAGGTAGTATGTAATGAAGAATAAATTAAGGACTAAAAGCCTAGCATAACCTAGCCATATCTATTGTTAAACAGTGATTAAATTAAATTTTTCTTTGACATAACCTAACTTAACCTGGTCCAACAAAACCACTTTTTGCATGATGAAGCAGACATGTCTAACCTATCTTACGTCAAAAGGAGGGTAGCACTCAACTCAGAAAGTAACACCGGATACTTCTGGGCTTATGTTGGCATACAATCACTGCCAAGGAAGCTATCACCAGGCTGAAAACTACTGATAGAGGTGACTGAAAATGATGGGGAGATCACTCAGGGAAAGAAGAAAGCTTTCAACAAGGTGTTCATCAGGGAAGAAGCCAGCCAACTAACCCCAAACTTCATATTCAAGGACCAAAAGTAGGCAATGCTACTGTGACAATGTATGGTGTTAGGAGGAAGCTCAGAGGTGGGGATAGTCAAGCTGTGATGTTGAGCTCTGGGTACCAAAGGTCCGAGGTCAACATTCACACAGCTCAGGACGTTTCCCAATCCTGTTGCCCAGCGGCAAAACAGTGGGTTTGGTGCCATTGTCCGTGAATGTGCATAAAGTGCATTATGACTTACCCAATAAGCAAAAACAAACAGTAATCTCACATAGCTGAAAGGCAACAATACATTAGGACCTGATGGAGTGCCACCAATGGAACTTGTGGAATGTTCCTAAATATTGTGTGAACTGATCCTTGACTTTCGAGCATCCCTGCAGACTGAAGTTGTCCCGGGTAACTGGAAGGGGGCTGACCCAACCAATATATAAGAAGGGGGCTGACCCAAAATAAGAAATCTGAGGCATTCCATGGTAACTCAACCGGTGGGTGCCATCTGACAATTTTTTATTTTCTTCAAACGTTGAGTACTGGGGCTTTCAAGGGCGAACAATTCATTTATGATGAAAATTCCCGCAAAATATTTACCAAGATACAGTCTTGGCAAATTTCCCATGGTCAGTGAGTAGGCCTAACTTTGATGACCAATAACTCCGATGCTAAGATAACAATTCCATTGAACTTTTTTGTTGAATTGGGATGAATCAAAGAACAAGTTAGCTATCTCGGATTTTCGATTTTCAATTTATTAGGTCATGTAACCTCGTGGCCTATCTTTTGCGGCGTGACCTTGACCATTTGGCTGCTGAAATAACTTTCGTCTGATGACGATTTGAACCCCATTCAAACCATTTCAAATAAAAAACGTGGGGTTCGACCTGTAAAAAGTACTTTTGGGCATCACAATGCTAACTCAACATGCTGGTTGGGCCCCCTGTCCGTCGATAACTTCGCATCTATTTGGCATGCGGTTTCGAAATAGTCCAGAGTGGCTCCAGACGACGAAACCTGTCGGTTGGGGCCTGCTATGCTGCCATCAGGTCATCAGGTCACATTGACATTAGGTGTTCAAGGTCATTGGATCTGCAGTCACGAATTAATTTCTGACTAAAACTGTATGCTTAAATCAGCTAAACAGCTGAACTCAATGCTATTGTGTTCGTCACATTGAGACGGTTACAGTGATACATGGGATGACCCCGATGGGTCAAGTTAGGTCACGTGACTTGAGGTCAGGTCACCGATACAACTACCGGTGCCTATTGACATACATCTATGCCTATCGATAGAACAACACGACACCAGTGCACCAACATATCACTTCAACACTTTGTCATGTTTGACGACCTTGTGTTCTTGTACTGATTGCATGATTATACGTAAAATGGCAGGTGCATATTGACATATTCCTATCGATAAAATGCGACACCAGCGCGCAAACATATCACTTCAACACCTTGGCATGCTTGCCAGTCTTGTCTTCTGAGAGGACGTGGATCCGTATTATTTTCTGACTCACAGGGCAGAACCTGTGGTGCTTTCTTGTTCCCTTGATCGTCACGGCTTTGGTGAAGCGGCCATTCAGCTCCTGCTCAGCCTTCTGTACTTCCTCTTTTGTGACATAGAAAACTTGATCTTTGTCATACGCTGCCCGGCGAGAAATCGGTACATGTCCTCTGGTGCGAGGATTTAATCTTCTACCGGGCGCCGCAGACTCGAGGTACGTGACGCGTTTCACGGTGTCGCCTATACCATCGCACGCTCCCTTCCCGTGGGACGGCGAAAAAGTGCTCTCACATGTCACACTGGGGAAGTCGATGTCATGATAGCACACATTCGCGAAGCTATACTTGGTTTTGTATTGCGCAGCGCATCCGTCCATGAAGTAATGCATTTTCTTGAGCCCGGAAACCTCTCCCTTTATTGCTGGTACCAGTTGGCGCAGGAAGGCGTGCACAGTGCTAGTTGTATGCTTTGTGGCGTCAGATATCACGCAGATGCTCTGGTGTCGCTGCTCTCTGTCTTGGCGCCAGCACACCACGAACGGGTGCACGGTGCTCTGCGCTGTGTCCCAGTGAAAACCTCTGGGCGCTGCATGACCGATGTAGTCGATGCGCCCCTAAACTCCAATAACCAACCAACCAGTGAAAACCCCAGGCGGCATCCTGCACCACGAAGGAGAAGTTCTCGGCAAAGTCTCCTGGGACAATAACTTCGCCATCTTTCACGGTCTCCTTCAGATGCTTCAAGTGCGTTGACTGAGCCTTTGTCTCAAAGTGATGACTTGTCAGCTTCACTAGACGGAGCTCAGTCTCTCGATGCACTCACCCTGGCTTGCGACAATTTCTTGGAGCGTGCTGCGTCAGTACTGTCCCACCGGTTGCAATGGACCTCACTGTCAACGTTGTCATTGGCTCGTTCTTCGACTAGTTTGTTCAACATGTTCACACCTTCCTCGCCGGGACACTCATCACACTCACCCACCATGCAGTCACGATTTTCTGAATCGCACACAGCAGTGTCGATGGCAAAGTTATAAGGGGCAAAGCTATAGCCATAAACGTGTTCGTGACCTAAGATGACCTTGAACGCCCAATGTCATGTGACCTTGTGACCTGATGTCAGTGTAGCAGAAACCAACTGACAGGTTTCGTCATCAGGGGCCACTGGACCATTTCGACACCATATCCCAACTATGGGCGCTACATAACCAGTAGCAGTTGATGCGCCCTTAAGCCCAAATCAATCAATCAATCAATATCCCAACTAGATGCGAAGTTATCGGCGGACAGGGGTCCCAAACAGCATGTCCCCCAAAACCCCAAAAGTGCTTTTTGCAGGTCGAACCCCATGTTTTTATTCATATATATGAAAAGGGATGAATGGAGCTCAAATGCTCATCACACGAAAGTTTTAATTTCAGCATCCAAAAGATCAAGGTCAATCAATCAATCAATCAATCATCAAAAGACCAATCACGACGCAAAAACTAGGTCGCGGAGTCACGTGACCTAATAAATAGAAAATAGAAAATCCGAGATAACCAATTTGTTCCTTCATTCATCCCAGTTCAACACAAAAAAGTTCAACGAAATAGCTCTTTTAGCCTTTGAGTTATGGGTCGTCAAAGTTAGGCCTACTCACCGACCTTGGGAAATTTGTAAGGATTGTATCTTATAATTTTTTTTGGATTTTTTGTTCACCATAAATGAATTGTTCTCCTTTCAAACCCCCGGTACACAACTTTTCAAGAAAATAAAAAATGGTCGGATGGCAAATTGGAAAATTTTCGGTTGAGTTACCGTGGAATGTCAACTACAAACCAGTGTTGCCAAGTAACATCAATGTTACTGGAAGGCATCATCCATGGGGAGATTGCAAAGCAAGTTTCTTACAAGCTTCTTACAAGTTTCTCTGTGACTGCCACAATAACCAAGCTGATCACACCTATTTTGACTGTTGCAGGAGGATCGGTGCTGCAGCATCTCGTCCGCCCTGCAATGGCGGCACCCTCGCAGACCCGCTCCAACTTCATCAGGGTCAACAACAACGACACCAGCATGGCCTTCCGGGATATCACCGACCGAGCGGCGCAGTCCATCTTCTTTACCGAGCTCCTCAGAGGTGCGTTGCCAGCCGCCCAACGTTGTCCAAAGGCCATCGTGTGCTCCTGCCGTGATACGGCCGTGAAACACCCAGCTGTATGGAAGCAAGGCTCAGCGGCCCATCTGGATTCCAGGTGTCGGCCGCCTTTTGGAAGATAACGACGGGCCAGTGATCAATTTTTCGGGAACTAGGGTGGAATATGCCACTTTCTAAACACTGAATCAACATGCCTCCCAACGAAGTAGAAGTCGTGATGAGTTCTCATGAAGTCATATCTAGTTTCTTGCAGTATCTTGTTGATAAGTATTATGGTTATACTCACCATTGCGGTTTGTGGTGCATAAACATCTCAATTCCAAGTCAAGGAATTACCTATGATGTCTGTTATACAATCAGTTGATAGGAATTGCGTTTTGTACCGTTATCGCTAAAACATTTGTTCCTAAATTAGGTGTCTGAAATTAAAGGAAAAGGGTGCATGTATGGGTATGCTGTTCAATGCAAAATTATATTTGCAGGATGTATAAGTTATGTTAAGCGACATCGTTTCCATCGCCAATTTCGACATTCTGCTGTGATCGTTTCAACATCTCGCACCCAACGAAGAATCATTATTTTGTCACTGCAACGGGAAGGCTGTTTTCAAAATCGTGTGTATTCCACGCTTTCTGTGAAAATTTGCGACGTTTCACATCCGACGTGGTGGTCGTACGAATTTGCTTACGGGATTGGTTTATTGACCTCAATGAAATTTCTGGAACTCTTGGAGTTTGTTCGCTGAACAAGTGGCTTTGGAAGCTCCATGAATTCCGAAATTAGACTGTTAAGGCTGTTATGAGCGTTCCAAGCGTACATCTGGCTGTTCTGGCTGCACGACTGTTCTATGTCTGTTGAAAGCAGATGGGGTGAGCAATGCTGTCCAAGTTATCATCTTGCCTGTTGTCTGGGGTGCCACTGTTGGAGCGGCCAGTCTCCATATTAAGAAATTGGCCTGGGAGTCATCAATGATTGACAAATTATGAAAAAGGACTGAAATCCCCCCAGGGTAAAAGCATTATTCTTGTATCTTCCCACGGAAAACAATAAAACTGCATGTCCAGAAGTCTAGCGGCTGTGTCCCGAGGCCGAGCGGCTGTGCGCAAAGGCCCAGCGACAGCGTTAAAATTTTCACCAAAGAGTGACACAAACTCATCGCCCATTATTTTGTCTATTAGGAGGACCTTGATTTGCGGCGCAATTCCAAAGGTATTGAGGTAATCTATGCTATTGGCCTCCAGATTGGATGAATTAGGCGGCACTACCCGAAGCCGACACTTCATTGTCACCAACAACATGCGTCTCGATCGTTCTTAGTAGAATCTCGGCCGACGGGACATCGCTTCCACTCGCCTACATTCCTTGCTGGCCTCGAAATGTTGCTGAGGTTTCCGCCGTCGGATTTTGCTCTCATCAGGGATCGCTGACGTAGATCCATCTGACTTACTGGACAGTTGAACTGTTTGCGTAGCCGCCACCGTCACGTCGCTGCGCCTCTCCTCCACTGCGTGCTTCACAAGAGCCGTTTTCCCGTCCGTTTCAAGCAAATGCCATTGGCACAAAGGCGGCGATGAGCCGTTGTACGGTTCTGTTTTGATACCCATGCCTTTTTAAAGTACACTTCATCGTATATTATCTCACGGGATGGTGAAGTCACAAAATGAGGCACCTTACACCGGAGTTGGGGCTGCCTGTTACACGGCGACAGTGTAAAATAATTCACCATGTGGCCTGGAAATTCACAGTTAATGGAATTGTGCTATTTCATCCTCATCCTAGGTTTTTACCATTTTGCTACATGACGTATGGGCAGTCATCATGCACATGACTGCTAAATAATGTAAAATGCATATGACTGAAGTGGAGGGCATCTGCTTTTTAATCCTTAAGTGACAATCCTTTATTTTCTTCCAATCTTTCACTATTCCCAAGCAACTTCTTCCTTCATCCACACAGTTAAGGGCAAAGTAATTTTAGGACACTGCACGGCGATATAATCAAATAATGATAAACATTCATCATCACGCAGTAGTATTGTGGTATAAGAACGCCAATGATTCAATAGGTATTCCATGAAAAATTACAGCGGCGACATGTCTTCGAGAACCTCCTGATGACTGCTTGTCGTTCGCAGAAGACGGCATCAATGCCATTTCCACCGTTATTGAGGTGGACACCACAAAGTTGGCCTGCGATTAGGCTCGATCTGTGTACCTCCGACTGAGTCAGAGTGTGACCGCCATGCTTGTCGCTACAGGCATGGCGGTCACACTCGGCATGATCTTCAAGGAGCCGGCCACCATCAACTACCCGTTTGAGAAGGGTCCGCTTTCGCCGCGCTTCCGTGGCGAGCACGCGCTGCGCCGCTACCCCAGCGGCGAGGAGCGCTGCATCGCCTGCAAATTGTGCGAGGCAGTCTGCCCGGCCCAGGTCAGTGGCGACTCCGTCCTTCCCACCCAGGTCAGTTGGACTCCGTCCTTACCGCTCAGGTGAGTTGGAGTCCGTCTTTCTCGCTCAGGTCAGTTGGACCCCGTCCTTCCCGACCCAGGTCAGTTGGACTCCGTCCTTCCCGCTCAGGTGAGTTGCCTTCCCGCTCAGGTCAGTTGGACTCCGTCCTTCCTGCCCGGATAAGTTCACTGGACGTGACTGACTGAAGTCAGCCTGTGGTACCGTCCGGTTCCCACCCCCAGCCCACTCCGTCAGCCGTCCAGTTGTCGAGGTCGGTGGGCGAAGTTGTCGGTTGTGATCAAGTCTGCGAGTCCGTCTATCCCAGCCAGACCAGATGGTGACTCTCCTCCCGGATTGAGCCGGCGGGACTGCCTGCACTATCCACGTCCGTCTGACCTACCATGCTGAGCGAACAATAAGAGTTTGGCCGGACTTGCTTTTTCTTCAGAACTGGCAAACTTTCATGTTATGCTTATGATCGTATGCAGTGTTAAGCCTCAACCATCTGGGCAACTTGAAGGGCGCGATAAAGCACCAATGCGAAATAGGCTTGTCAAGGGATGGGTTGTAAAATAACTGGCAATATACACTGGCAATAACTGGCTGTAAAATTATGAGAACCTGGTGCCAGACGATCCCAGCACTGTGCCGGCCCGCCCTAGCTCTTAGTTCGTCTGTCCAATCTACGGTTCTCTTACACGTCTTTCCCAGCGTGTGGTTGTTACCCAGTAATGGTTACAGCCCGTGGTCCGTTTATCCAGCCTATGGTTCTTTTGCACGCTTGCCATGACCGACGCAGTCGATGCGCTCCTAAACTCTCATAACCAACCAACCAACCCAACTCATGGGGCGGGGATGGCCGAGCGGTTAAGGTGTTTGGCTCTGGGTACCGAAGGTCCCTGGTTCGACACTAGCGCCGCTCGGGACGTTTCCAAATCCCGCGGCCCACCGGCGAAACAGTGGGCTGCGCCATTAGCCGTGAATGTGCATAAAGTGCGTCATGAACCATCAGATAAACAAACCGACTCAACTCCTGGTTTGGTTGCCCGCCTATCACAGCCCGTGGCTTGGTCACCTGTCTGTAACAGTCCGTGGTCTGTGTGAGCTCTTCCGCCAGCCCGTAATCCGTGTCTCATAGTTTTTCTATGCTGATATCTATGCTATGAGTTTTCTATGCTGGCCCGTCTGCTTTGCTGGTATCCGTAACGCCAGCCATCTGCTGTGCTGGTCTCCGTAACGCCAGCCGTTTGCCGTGCTTGTCTCCGTAACACCGGTCGCCTGCTCTGCTGGTATCCATAACACCGGCAGTCCGCTGTGCTGGACTCCGTAATGCCGACTGTATGCTGTACTGGTCTTCATAACGCCGACCGTCTACTGTACAGGTCTCCGTAACACCTGTCGTCTGCTGTGCCGGTCTCCGTGACGCCAGCCGTCTGCTGCGCTAGTCTCCGTAACGCTGGCCGTCTGCTGTGCTGCGCTAGTCTCCGTAACGCCGGCCGTTTCCTGTGCTATGCCAGTCTCTTTAACGCCGTCCGTCTGCTGTGCTGTTCTATGCAACACTGGCCGACGTCGACAGGCGATCACAATCGAGGCCGAGGAGCGCGCCGACGGCAGCCGCCGCACCACGCGCTACGACATCGACATGACCAAGTGCATCTACTGCGGCTTCTGTCAGGAGGCGTGCCCGGTGGACGCCATCGTGGAGGTGAGCGGCGGCCGGCCGCCAGTGGGCGGCGAGATCGGTCTCGCCCGTCCCCTCCAACGGTGCCCCTGCCGCCACCTGCATTGCCAGTTTTCATTGACAATAACTATCGGCAGAGTGGGAATAGATTGCGACGTGCGTAACAAAATGATGTGCTAGTAATACATTCTTGTGTCTGGCCGCATTCCCATGAAAGTTAAAGTACGAAAAGTGAATTAGCACGTCGCTAAGATCTGTGATAAAGTAGCGCCTCAAGTTTGGCATCTATTCGACGTTGCATTTCGCCACTGGCTGCCTGTTTTTACTCAGGTGGTCGTACCTAAGGTAACTGAGAAATTGACTTTGCCGCTACCTTCAAAATTTCCAACGCAAAACATTGCACCGGCGGCAGCAAATGTTGGTGTTGCCATACAGCACCAACATCTTGGTTTCTTTCCCAATATAGTCGCCCAATATTGGTATTAACTCATTGAACTCGGAGAGGGCACCAAGCTACTTTTAAGGAAGGATACGAATGTTGCTCAATATATTAACGAGTTCCCTCATTGACGGAAGCCTCTATATATTTGGTTCTGCCAATGCAACACTAACATTGTTTTACGATTTAGCTTTCAGCACACGCTCTCCGGTGCCTGAAAGCAGTGTGACTGAATCACGTCACGGTGCCAACACCAATAATTCTGCGAAACATCCACTTTCTGTACCAGCATTATTTCATGGGGATATCGCTATTTGTAGTAAGACCCTTGTGATTGAAGCATTACTTATTGTTGATATAATAGATAATATAAAACCTCTGACTGTTCTAGAACACCAAAAAGGTTGGGAAGCATGTTTTCACCGCGTTTTATTGCTGTTTGTACTAAGAGACGGACGTACCCGCACTGTTACAAGTGGGGCCCACACAACAGCCTGTTCCATCTGTCACGCAGGGCCCGAACTTTGAGTTCTCTACCGAGACGCACGAGGAGCTACTGTACAACAAAGAAAAACTGCTGAGCAACGGCGACCGATGGGAGTCTGAGATCGCGGCAAACATTGAGGCAGACTATTTGTACCGGTGACCTGTTCGAGGGTCACCTGAGGAGCTCGCCCGCCAGCGGCAGTAGGCCACCGGCGCGCAGAGGGTCACATCGTTAGCCCATCCGCCGGCGGAAGTAGGGCACCGGTGCGCGTTACCCCGCACCGTCTAGCCAAGCTCTGTTTTTGAGTGAACCGCGGACGCGGCGAAGAACTCGGTCGGATTGTACGCAATTTTCCGGTGTCAGATATGTTGTGATCGTGCAGGATTGTCCGGTATAAGACTTTCCGATTTTCAGATTTTGTGTATGTATTGTGCATAGCGAAGGGAATGTGTGTTGAGGATGTCAGCGTGGATGTGCGGATGTGAAATATACGCCAGCCACAGACGGACCGGTGGCGACACTTGAGGCGGCCCGGTGGCGGAACATTCGCCAGCCACAGACGGACCAGTGGCGACACTTGAGGCGACCCGGTGGCGGAGTATACGCCAGCCACGGCGGCGGCAGGATTGCACAACTCAGCTCGGCGTGGTGGAACACAACACGCTGGGATAACCAGCGCCCATACGCGAAGGCGGATCATGAAATCTGAACACACACACGCATGCACACATCCGAGACGTCTAGTCAACAGGGGAACAAAATCCCGCAGGTGGGGTGGCGAACAAAGAAATCACCGTCGGTGGGGTGGCGGGTCGACAAACTGCACGGCGGGGTGCGAAGCGCACCGAGACAGACAGGATGCAAACATAACGGCATGCACTGCACGCGAACCAACATTGAAACGATCGCCAAAGCCGACATTCCCGCGCAGAGGTACCTGGCAGTGCGAAACTGACACCTTCCTGTCTCGGACCCACCGCTGAATCTGCTCAGCTGACTGCTTGACAGTCGGAAGTCGACGCCTGACAATCCGTGCCTAAAAACTAACTACTCGGGCCGACACCCGCCAGTTTGGAGCTGACGCCTGGCAGTCAGAAGCTGACACTTGAGCCCCCGAATATCACACCTGACTTCTCCGGGCTGACACCCGACAGTCGATGTCCGACACCCGACAGTCGACATCAGACACTCGACAGTCCACGTCTGACACCCGACAGTCCACGTCTGACACTCGACAGTCCAGAGCCGACACCTGACCGGTCTGACCCCCCGGCCGCGACCAGTCCGAACCGACGTCCGCCGGGCAGCCGTCGGCGCCGCCGGTCGGTACCAGCATGGTGTGCAGCTGCTGCAACAGCAGCGGCTGGTCGCCCCAGCTGGTCCAGCCGGGAAGCAGCGAGCGGGCGAACACCTCCAGGCCGCGGTAGTTGGCCGGCAGGTAGGGCCGCAGCACCTCTGCGGGTGACACGTGTGAGGGCGGGTCAGTGTGGGACACACTGCCGCTGCGATCAACAGTCGCCACGACGTGGGCGGGCTGAGACCAGGATTGGAAAAAATAGCCTGCTCCTAGACGTTTCGCATCCAGAACATAACCCTCTCAAGAAAATTAATTATCCCCAGTTTGCCTCATTTCGGGGTTGACTAATGTTGTTGGATATTGCTGTGCAACGAACTGCTCTCTGGTGAAGTACAAGTTCCCTGCGTACATCTGAAAATTTTCGTATCCACATCCGGGGCCACACAGCACAAATCCGATCCTGGCTGATACCAGGATCACAACACAAATCCGACCCGGGCTGAGCCAAAGCGTACACTGCCTATAATTTTCAGAAATTTCTTCAGAAACTTCGGCGTTTTAGATTTGCGAATGCACTGGCCTCAGTACGAGGTCGTTGTGTTTAAATGGCAAAAGTAGCTGAGCCTTCAGCGATTCCGGAAGTAACTGGCTTCCAATATGATGCTCTACCATCCACGATGACTAACGTTTGGCAGACAGGAATAAAATAAACTAGCCTAGGGCGGAATTTTGCATTCAACAGCAGTGTTTGAGCTTGTGAATAATGGGACAATGGCGAACCATTTTGAATATGGCCGAATCATTTTTGCAGACTGAATCCACCGGATACCCGTCCGATACTGGGTCCACGGATCCGTCATACATACCGCCAGGTTTGTCACCCAAGATCTGCGTGCAATAAAACCGCGCTGCTCTGACCAGAGTACCGGAGATACCCCAACGAAACAGATGTTCACAAACACACGGTTGCAACACTTTTCCAAACAATGGTAGTAGGCACATAGGACGGTAGCTATATATTTTCCTGTTCCCCTTTTTTGTGCATACGGATTAATTTATCATCCTTCTACGCTTGGGCAACACACTTTGTGCAGATGGATTAGCCAGCACAGTGCACTACGCTGCGCAACCAACTAGTCACGATATTCTCCAACGACGCGGGCACAGACATTGTCACATCCGCTTGCATTATTCAACTAGACCACATTCAATGCCCTCTTGACAGCATCAGCGGACATCGCAAAGTCTGATAAAGTATCAACTGAGCACACCGAGTCAGGACACTAAGGCAACGCTGACCTTAGAGCAGACAGCTTTGCAGCAGCCCACGCGACCACTGACCGTCGAGCGGCGGCTTGCGCGAGTGCACGGAGCAGGGTACGCTGACCAGCAGCTGGTCAGGCGGCAGCGGCAGCGCCGAGGTCGGCCCGCGACGGCCCAGCACCAGCGTCTCGTACGGCTGTTTGCCGTGGTGTCCGGCCGACGTCACCGGCAGGCCGTACTGCGTCACCTGACGTCATGACGGAGGGTCGTGTTAGTGACGTCACCGGCAGGCCGTACTGCGTCACCTGGCACCACGGCGGAGGTCGTGTAAGTTACGTCACGACGGAGGGTCGTGTTAGTGACCTCACGTGACGTCACGGCGGAGGTCGTGTTAGTAACGTCACGGCGGAGGTCGTGCTAGTGACGTCACCGGTCGTCACCTGACGCAATGCCTGCACTCTGCGCTCGTCACGCCATACTCAGCCACAGACGCTCTGACGCCACCGGGTAAAATCGCGTCGGCGCAGTCAGCGTCAGATGCAACGACCGCAGTGTGACCAAGTGATACGGAGGACGGCAGGATATCGGACACACAGACAGCATGCAACATGCGATTATATGCACGCAACACCGCGGTAAATGTACTTGGGAAGTTTCACTCACTCAGCAGGATCAGCAAAACTCAACTCAACTGGGGAGGGGGAAGGGAGGAGGGGGGGGGGCGGTCATGCGCCACTTCCTGAGACCTTCCCGGACCGACTTCGCGTCGGCTCACCTTCACCCAGTGCCAGGTGACGCAGTCGACCACGCCCCAGGCGGGCAGCAGCGTGTTGCGCAGTGTGTCCAGGTGGGCCGGCTTGTTAGTGCACCAGACGGCCACCAGGGCGCCGGCGGTGGCCAGCTCAGCCACGGGCAGCCGCGACAGACACTCGGCGTCCAGGAACCGGTACCTGGCGGTCCAAGGGGCGTCACGCGGCCGGCTGGGGGTCGTGACCAGGCTGAGGCTCGTGACCCGACTGAGGGCAGTGACCAGGCCACGGATCGTGACCCGGCTGGGGGTCGTGACCCGGCTGGGGGTAATGACCAGGCTGAAGATCGTGACAGGCTGGAGGTTGTGTCCCGGCTGAAGATCGTGACCAGGCCGAGGCTCGTGACTCGGCTGAGGAACGTGACCCGGCTGGGGGTCGTGACTCGGCTGATGCTCATGACTCGGCTCAGGCACCGACTCGGAAAATCCCACTCCAAGTCCACTCGCTGGGGCAGTGCAAACAACAAACACGATACATCACGGTCGCCGTGACAGACGAAAGACCATCAGCGAAGCTGTCGATGCAAATGCGAATATGGCTGTCGGAAAAGAAAAGCCAAACAATTGCGAAATGGAAGAAGCAATCGACATTCAGAGGAAGTGAAAAAAGGCATTCAAGATGCGAGAGTGTGCATTGCGGCTCCAACACATGCAATGCATTTTTTACCCATGAACATGTCTGCACACAACAAACTCAATGCCGGTCATGGCATGACACTATGGGAAGCAAGCACGCGATGTAAAGTTCGCAGGCTTTTCTGGGTGTTTGGAGCGGGGCCAAGCGTAATGCAAATTTTGCCGGATCTAGCGTAAACAGATATACCATGGTGCATGTTATATGTCAATTCTACAATAAAATATTCAACATGAAATAGCTTCAACAATCAGCATCTTCACCGCCCCCCCCCCTACAAAATGATAGGGAATCCATCACCGTCGACTCACCCTTGCGATTCGTCGCGTCGTCGTTTGCGCCGCACAAACTTGTTGGCCCACGGCGGGTCCAGCAGCACGCAGTCGAACCTCCCGCCGCTCGTCAGCTCCCGCACCACGCTGACGTCATCGCACGCCCGAGTAACGTCATCGCAGAGGAAGCGGCAGCGCGGCGGCAGCACGAACCGGCGGCCGGCAAGGGAGACGAGGCGCGGCGCCGGCAGCGGGTTGGCGCCGCTGAAGGGCGGCGGCGGCGCGACCGCCCGCGCCAGCAGCTGCCGGCCGGCCAGCCGGGCGGCGGCGTTGTTGTGGCGGTACTCGGCTGGGCTGGCGGCGGTGCCGCCGAGGTTGGGCCCGCTGACGGTGCCGGTGCCGTCGGGACCTGACCCGACGACACTGGCAGCGGCACTGACTGCAGCCGATCCAGTGCCGCCGGCACGGTCGAGGTCAGCTCTGGTGGTACGGGTGACTGCGCCGTTAACGCCACACCCAGTGGTGCCGGCAGGTTCGGTGACGTACGCGGGAGTGCTGCTCGGTTCGGTGACGTCGGTGGCCGCGCCACGGACGCTCGACCCGGTAGCGCCTGTGGAGGCGCTGCTCCGTCCGGTGCTGGCGGCACCACGCTCAGCGGCCGCCACCAGCAGCCTCCGCTCGGCCAGCAGCTCGTCCGTCCCGGCCAGTACGCGGGCCACGGTCGGGTCCTGCTCGGCCGGGTGGGACCGGCGGCGGCGGCGGCGGCGGGCACCACCAGCCGCCTGTCCCGTCTCCAGCTGCCGCGCCACCCGTTCCGCCTGCAGGTCCATCAGGAACGGTGTGCGCACGCACCACAGGCGGGCGTCGGGCCGCAGCTGCGCCGTGCCGTACACCTCGGCCAGCCGCGCCGCCTCGTCCAGGTACCAGCCGGCGCGCAGACGAAGCAGCGACCGGCGGCCACACACGGCCGGCCGGCCTCCGGAACCGGCGGTGTCTTCTGCTGGCGTGCACACAGCTGCTGCCGGGGCGACGTCTCCAACAGACTGTCTGTCCCTGTCCACAGACTGACACCCGTCTCCAGCGACGCGCGCACTTGCCACCGACTCGGTCTCATCCTCAGCATCCTCAGCAAATGGACAAGTTTCTACAGCGACGCCGCCACCTTCCACAAATTCAAACCCATATCCAGCGGCAGCTCCCGCGGAAGCAGTCAAACCTCCAGCAGTAGCCATATCCTCCGTAGGCGTGCGTCTGTCCACTCTGGCAGACACCCCGTCCGAGCAGACAGCTCAGCAGTGGTTCACGAGGGGCGCCACACGTGTTACCGCGGACACGGCGCCTCGTGCGGCACACTCTCCAGCCACGCACGGCCGGCGGCCCTACTCGCAGTACATGGCGAACACCGTGCACACCGCCACCAGCGACTGGCTCTCGAACGTGGCCGTGGCGAAGTTGTCCCTGGTGTGGTCCCAGAGACAGCGGCAGCCGACGGACATGCCCTGGTCCACCTTCTCGCACAGCAGCACCTGACACGCGTACTTGTACCTGGCGATGGGCGCGACCGTCAGTCGTCTGGCGTCAACAGTGGGTAGGCGTCATGGCCACCCTGGTGACGTACTCCACTGGGGGTAAAGTGGAACCAGATAGTAAAACAGGACGCAATAAATACTAGTAAAAAAGATAACATAAATACGCACGACACCACGGTATGGTGGGCACTGAATAACTCCTACAGCCTTACCGCGTGAACAATTCGCAGAGCATTGAGTCTACCTTAACTAAGAGGGGCAGAGCATTGAGTAGTGAAGTATGTAGCATGTCCAGTGCAGTGCAGTGCAGTGTCGAAGGGCATCTTGACAGGTGCAGTCACCTATCGGAGCAGTCGTCGGTGAGGTCCTTGCGCACGAGGTCGGCGATGCTGACGGCCAGCTGGCGACACTGCTCCTCGGCGTACTGGACGCCCTGCAGCAGGTCCGTCAGGCGGTTCGCCACCAGCTCTCGCACGCGCCAGTACTGGAATCGCTCCACCGGCTCCAGGCGGTACGAGTTCTCCACACGATGCTGTCACGGTGGGAGACAGTGGAACGCTTCGTACACGTTCAGCCACACACCAAGCACCAAAAATGGCGGGTTTTAAGTCGTTGCACAGTGGGCATAATTGTTGAATCGTTTGCTGGATACCTTCCTCATGTGAGATAGCATTTTGGATACTGATGTTGCTGAGCTTAAGGCTGTATATAAATGTAATGGTAGCATGTCCCTGCTCTGTGGTACGGAATGGGTGATGACACTTATTGCCACTAACTTGTTGGATAGTTTGATTTAATGTGCATACTTGAAGGCCCCATGGTCATAGAAGAAGGATTAAAGTGGCCAGTAAATCAACCCAAATTTATTCCTAAAATATCTACCAATAGGTATATGAATTTTTGGATTTCCCTGTTTCTGTATCATTAATTTTAACCCCAGTGTACCAATTTTCCTCACTCAGAAAATGTAAATATTATAAGTGAAGGTACTTGATAGGCACACAGACCACACAATTATACTGTACAGATAGCACAATATTATCACACAAAGGAACTGAGCACTACATTACTGAAATGCATCATGCATATAAAGTATGCACATTTACCTTGTATCTTGCATCATCAGGAGGTCGTGGAATTGGCATAAATGAATGAGTCATTTCAGATGAAATAGTTAAATCTTTCTCCTTCTTTGGCATATTGATACATGGGCCAATTATTTCTTGAATTGTAAGCAAAAATGATGATATAAATCAGCAGTGATCCATTTTGATAAATATTGGGATAACTTCAATCACATGCATACTGTGCCCATTATCTTGTCCTCAGCTTTTCTTGCAGTGTAATACAACTTGGAACACTGGACGAAAGAGATTAAGAAGAGAACTATATCACTTCAAGCTGCAGGCATAGGACACATTGTTCAGTTTGTAGTAGGGACTCTAGTAGTAGGACTCTAAGTAGATGAGCACAGTGGGCTAGGTTTGATTAGGGCTAGGCTAGGTTAGGGGGATAAATTTGTCTTAGAAGTTTTTTATTTCTTGGAATTTTTCCTTTGAATACAATGTTTATGAAGGTCATGAAGATGATGGGACCACTTATTTTATGCACAAATGCTTACTTTTCAGGTTGTGAGCAGAACAATGCCAAAAAGGGTCATTTAGTTAGGTAACATAGCATACAAAGGAATAAAAAATGTAACATAACCTAAGCTAACCTACTTCACCTACCTTTGAGGAAGAAAAAACCCTGACAATAAAATTCTTTAAAATGTCAAGGAATTTATTTTCTGAAAACTCTCTACCTTAAAAAGAAACCTAATCCAGCCTAACATATCCTACCCTAAGCTGCTTTTGAAGAAAGATTCCAAGTTGGGATTTTTTGTGAAAAAGGAAATATTTTGGTATTACTATGCTTTGAGGTCATAACAAGGAGTTTGTACATGCATTTGCCTCCATAAGACAAATCAAAGGGTTAGGCTTGGTTAGGCAAGGTGCTAACCTAACCTCACCTACCTTCAAAGAAAAACAATTCCCAAAATAAAATTATAAAAATGTTGAGGAATGTATTTTCTGAAAACTTTCAAACTTAAAAAGAAACCTAACCCAGCCTAACATAACGTGACCTAAGGTGCCTTTGAAGAAAGACTCCAATCATGGAAAAATATTTTTTGGGGAAAAAGGGAACATTGTGATATTACTGTGTTTTAAGGTCATAACAAATAAAGTGTTTATATGTATTTGACTGCCTAAGGCAAATTATAGGGTTAAGTTTGGTTAGGTGAGGTTAGTTTAGGTTTGATAAGTTGAAAAATGTGATGAAAAATTGTCAAAAATATATATTTTTTTCTTTATTTCTCATTTGTAAAGAAAATAAGTGGTCAAATCACCTTATTCACCTTCATAAACATGGCACTCTGAAGAACAATTCTGCAAAAACACATTGTAAGATGAATTTGCTGGATGTAGGGCTCTGTTGTAAGTTAGAAAACTTGGTAAATTTGTGCTCTAAGGTGAATTATGGGTTCTTCAAATTCATCATTACAATCTAATGTTTATGAATGTGACTAAGATAATGGGTAATGGGACCACTCATTTCCTGTGTAAATGCTTACTTTTCAGGTTGTGAAGAAAATTATGCATAAAGCACTGCATAAAAGAAATACCAAAATTAAAAATAATAAAAATTTAACATTACCTAACCTGGCCTAACCTCTTATTGAAGATAAAAAGTTTAAAAAAATAAGATGACAAAAAATAAGCATTCATTTTCTGAAATTTGTCCACATGAAAAAACCTAAGCCAACAAAACCTAACCTAGCATAGGGTAATTTTGAAGTCAATTTTTTTTGGAAAAGCATTAAAAAAGAATTTCCAGCATAAAACTAAAATAAAAATAAACTAAACTAACCCAACTGAACTTAGCTGACTTGTTTGCTTGATGGAGGCAAATGTGTGCAAAAACTTGTCTTAGTACCACCATAAAGCACACAAATATTGAAACCTTTGATTTCTTTTTCATTGGAATTTACAAATCAAAACAGCTGAGGATAGCTCAGGTTTTTATTTAAGCATTTTCGAGCCCCAAAATTATTTGGATTTTTTTGTCCATTAAAAACAATTTGTTTTCTGGCATTTACACATACACTAGGTTAGGTTAGGTTATGCTCCATCATTTTTTCTTGATATTGAATATTACTTTGTGTTGTTACTCAACTAAAATCCTATTTTTACATGCTATTTTGCCTCCCAACTGAAGTATTCATTTGCAGAAAAAAATAATTGGTCACATCACATTCATAAACATTGCACGAGAAAGACATTTCAAGGAATCAAAAATTACCTTGAAATGCAAATTGGTCAACACTTTACCGTTGACGTGGAAAGGCCCTTCTTATCGTGAGGTTGTAGGCACCGAATATCTAGGAATTCATGACATCTGGGTAGGTCAGTACCTACCACCGTGAGCCTCACGCGACTTGAATCTCACCACTGCACGGGATCATTTATAAAGGCATCTCGATTTATGCCGCAGTAAACAAATAGCCAAGGCACTTTCTGGCGCACGTTCGTCAAACTAGCGACGTTCGTCAAATTAGCGACCGATTCATATTGATATTGAGTTTGATATTTGCCGGCAGGTGGGCTCTTCCAATTGCCTTCAAAATTTACATAAACGTAGAACTTAGCGGCTGATAATCATAAGGGTAAAAGCTAAGAGAGACGTTCATAAACAGCTGAGTTATTCAAGGTCACCTGTCAGAGTCATTGAGGTCGGATTCTTCAGTCTCCCTCCACAATCGGTGCACTGATAGCACTTGATAAATATGATCATAACAGATGAGATGAGCATAACAGCTGTTCATAGACAGCTGAGCTATTAAAGACCAGAGTCCTTGAGGCCGGACTCATCCGATACCCTTAAAAATTTACCCACGGGTAGTACTCGATGCACTGATCACTATGAGCATAAAAGCTAAGAGGGATGTTCATAAACAGCTGGATTAGTTGGGCCGAATTTTACCTGGGTTAATGTACAACGATTAAAAGGAAGCACACACCGAATATCAATAGATTGATTTTCGATAATCACAGGTAAACATAGTGAAAATTCAAATATGTCGTGTCGTATGTCAAGTTTCGCCGGTGCTTGGATGATTCGAAAGAAAATTCAGCTCAACAAAAATTTAGGTGCGTGGGCTCCCTGGTGCCGCCATGGATGGTAGCCGGTCCAGTAGGCGTGCTGATTCTCGCCATTTCCGAATGATGAAGACAATGACTGCGATAAACTTAACTATCCCTCCCTCCCTCCGTCGATTGAAATGTGTCATTGGGAGTCGGAACATTCCATGTGGCCTTTTTCCTTCGCGCTAATTCAGGCAGTTTTTCCACCTCGACATTCCCGCATTTTAGACAGCTACCTTCGACCTCGCGCTTTGTTGAACAACTGTCTTCCGCTTCGCGCTGTCCCGCTTCATAATATATTGTATGGGAGAATTTCGTAACCGCACATTATATGTATGCTCGCGTCGCTTTGCTCTCGAATAGATTACTACTATGCGTGAAGCATGACCATTTCGCGCCTGCAAAACTAGTGTTCATGTAGGGGAAGTGTATACATGAGACCGAGAGGCATAGCGAAGCACATTTAGGTGTATGAAGAAGGTTGCATCAATAAATACGAAAAGAATGCCGTCGAAACGCACCAGTCACACGAGTTCCGTTTCGGATGACTTGCACCACTGTTAATACGAAGCGAAAGATAACAGCAATACTTCTAAACCACTGAGAAAAAGTACAACTTTCGTACGTTCCCATGAGTGGAACGAAATGGAACTATTCCTGGAGAAGAATTTGCCACTGTAATATTGTAAATTCGCCCGATCATATGAAACACTCTGAAATAAACCCGAATAACAAAAATAAACGCCACCAACCAAGCCACCGGGCGTCACGCCCAGCTTTTCACACCTCCCGCCTACCAGCGTATATAGATATATGCGTATATATATTATATATAGTATATATATAGTCTACATCGTATATATATATATATATATATATATATATATATTTTATATATTGTATATATAGTATATATATTTATATATGTATGTGTATGTGTGCGTGCGCGTGTGTGTGCGCATGCATGTAGCTTGGAAGCAGATTGTTTAGCATGTATTGCTGGTTAAATGCTAAAGCGGCTTTTCCTCTTTTTAGTTTCTTTGATGTGGCTTCAATTCTCTTCATTAAAGTATTGTGCTCACGTTCATTTTTAACTCCAAATGGTGCCAAAGCACATAATGGGTCAGGATATCTGGCTTAAAGAACGCATAGTTCGTGTTCTTCATGTCGGCGTTTCGTCACTTCACATGCCACCACCAGGAACAAGCGCAGATTGTTAAGTAAGTCACACAGGTAATACGTTTAAGTGACCCTGATCATAGTTAAGGCACAAGAGTCGAAATCGTATATATAAATTAGATGTATCATCTGGCATGTGTAATGGTTTTCACTCGCGCCAATTAGGCTACCACAGTACATACAGTCTGTTAATTTTACAACAGACTGATCAACGAGTGTGAGAAGCATATTTCGGGTAACATCACTCGGCAGAAATGAATTACAATGTTGGTCGCTATTCATAAGGCCACATGAAAAACACTCCATATTTTGGCCTTAGTGTGACAATCCTCCATCTTGGCCCCACTGGGGTGATCCGTTATACAGCGGAAAAGTATCTCGCGCATTGACCTGCCAGTTTATAGCCGGGTTTCATTGGAATACGTATATGATCTCAAATATGTCAAGGCGTCTTGAGTCGTGTGCTCTGGCGATGATAGTGGCATTGTCAACCATTTGTGGTCCCGCGAGACTTGTGTCGTGATGCATGTTCGCATGCGTGTGTGGGCCGCCGCTCTGCAAGCGCATAGTGATACGCCTGCTGAGTGAAGTTGCTGTCATTCCAGAGCAATTGCTGTCTGAGCAGAGCGCACATTCTCCAATTGTGTACTTGCATTGATATATTACATTAGACTGTTCATTGTGTACCTAAGCGATTTCGTACTTCATTCATGGACTTCACTCCTTTCTTCGCGCAGCCGATTGCGCCGAGCCGCCCGACGGAGCAGTCGGGCGGGCGGCCTGGTTCCGGTAACTGGAAGAAGTAACTGACCTGATAAAGTGCTGCTACATAGGTGACCTGAGGTCAAATGCCGGGTGTATCATCTGCATTGCATCATTAATAATGCCCAAAACATCATCGATGCCCATTTTGGAGCATTTAAGACAATCACAGCGATCCATAACAATGACGAACCAAGCCACGCAAAACAATTAAAAAACATGTAGCATCATTTGACCTTGAAGATATTTACCTAAGGTCATGCAATTTACACACAATAGAGTTTACTACCGCACCCATCCACCATATGAATTTCGTTATGTGAGCTTTAATATGAGCCAAGCTTTTAGAGGGAGGGAGGGGGCGAAATTCGCCCGTAGTTTTCAGAGGCCCTCCAGGGCGCGTGCTAACACCCCGAGACGGGGGGGTTGATAGGAACACCCCTCTAATATCCAAACTGAGCGTCGCACGAAAACGAAAGAGGTGTCACCGGAAAGCGCTCTACTAGTAGGGTCCGACACCATCCCCGAAATGTAGCGTCACTAAGGGGCCTATATTTTCACGACCTACATCATGTTCTTGACCCTGGGAGTTCATTTTGGAAGATATTTGGAAAAGCAAAAATTATTTGGAATCAGAAATGGACAGCGAAATCGACCAGGACAATGCATTTTTTTCGGCCACCCAAAAAAAATGTTTCTTTGAAAGTGAAAAATTTTGAGTTTTCAGGTTTTCCTTAATTCGTCTTATCTGATGGGTAGAGCGGACCGGAAAAATTTGTTCGAAGTCAACCTGCACTAATAAAAAATGCTTACTTTAGTCAGAATCTTCGATTTGAACTCTAATAGGCAAATATGCAAAACTAAAAAGTAATCAAAAACGGAAAAATACGAGAAAAAAAATTCCTCTCGTACGTTTTGTTGCATCACTAAAGATAAGCAAACGCTGAAAGATTTATTAAGATATCTGCATCCGTTAAAGCGTGACGACTGGTTGAACTTCTTTTGGAGGTGATCTCACTTGACCTCGACTAATTCGTTGACCCTAAATGACTTGACTTCAAACGTTTGACACAATATGCGAAATTGAGGTGGAAAAAAGGCATGCCAAACTTTGGCGCGCTGCCGCGCATCGTTCTTTCACTATCTGCGAAAAACCGGGGCGGTTGAAGACCCCCCATCCCCCGAGACGGCGCGGGTTAACAAACATCGCTGGTTAAAGGCTAAAGCGGATTTGCTCCAGTGTAGCTGCTGTCTGAACGGAGGGCGCAGTATCCAATTGTGTACTTGTATTGATAAATTACATTAGACTGTTCCATCGGTGATTTGTCACTGGACAGGTCATTTTGCATCACAAATGAACGAGTGGTGGTGCTCGCATAGAAAATAACTCGTTTCAGTTCATCGTCGGGGACAATAGGCTTGTAGTAACTCTTCCAAATGCTTCGAAGCAACTTTTCATCGGTCAGGAAAAACATTGGATATTTTTTTGTAGAACCGCCTGTCTATGGTGTATTGTGTTGGGGAACATGACTGGGCTGTGCTGTGTTTGATGACAGCGTCTGTGCTGTGCCTGCACCGGGTAGCTGCTGTTGACGATCATTTGCCTTACTCTGCGGAGTTATGTGTGCGTTGGTTGTCAGGCACTACAATGTCTGATCGCCTTGTTCAACTATTGGCATCACAGACACATGCCTCTCCCCCGACGAGGCATCACCTTTTCGTGGTGGGGGGATTGCGTACCTCTAAGATCCGGCGGCCAGACCACCAGGCAGCCGGGGAGAGGTCAGACGAAGAGTGCCTCACTCGTTCTTCCATCCATACGCTCCCATCCAGATTCCAATATTATCCCAACACCCATGTCCTTCACCTGGCCATACAACACCTATCCCTACCATGAGCAGGCAGGAGAACTTCCCCGGTTCTGCCCACCAGCTCAGTTTTATCGGGATAGTCGCGCCCCCTCGGCCCGCCCCCGGGGTTGACAGAGTCCTGGAGGTTGAGGTCCCCCATCGCACGGTGCTAGGTGTGACGGGGGACCAACACACCTCTTTGGTCCTGATGTCCCGGAGGGGCGGGCGGGCCCATGAAGCCTCACGCGGGCCAAGTGGCTGGTCGCCTCGAGCCGGGGGCCTGGGATTCCTCCCAGTGCCTGCCGGCCCGGCCGGGCGGGGTCAAGAGGTGGGCGGCGCTGTGTCCCGGTCGGGGTGGTGAGTATCTCTGTCCCGGCCGGGTGATGGCGTCGCCTGCCCCGTATAGCTCCTCGGGCGCCTGGGGACCTCCTGTCCACGGGGTCCAGGCGTCCCCCCTGTTGGGCCCCTATGGGGTGGGACGCCCGAGGAGCTGAAACCAAAGCACTTGCATGGCATCCACTACACCAAAAAGCACTCCTGGTCCCTCTCGTAGGGACCAGATTAACTTGCCACCAATCGCTGTTGGGAATTGCACCAACACGAAGAGCGGCGGAGAGACAACACCCCATACACGTGCCCTCGTCTTTCGTGGATTGACGAAAAGTCTTGGCTCACTGTCTCCATTTCAGCGTCAAAACGGATGGGACATGTATGGAAAGATAATTCGATGTGAGAGACTGAAAGATATGATGCTCTAGAGGCAGAGTTCGCCCAGGAGGCAGAAGCGGAGAAAGCGCTGGAAGCGTCCGAATTTATATACGGTGTACGGAAAGGGAATATGAGGATCGATGAATTAATTCAAATCAAAGTAGAACCCCACCAAACAAAAAAACTCATCCCATGGCATAACCAACTGTTACGATTTAAGAGACTTACCAGAGGACGAGATCGTCGATGAATTATCCAAGTTCGGAGTAATTGGAGCGAGGAAAATGAAGATCAGGAGGGGTACAGAGACGATTACAACAAACAATGTCATTTTGACTTCTAACGCAATTGACTTACCGTCGGAGATACGAGTGGGTAAGACGTGTAAAGGCTCATATTTTTCTGCCCAACCCCATGCAATGCTTTAGGTATCAGAGGTATGGACACACTAGCCATTTCTGCAGGAATCGTCCAGCTTGTGGGAAGTGTGCTTCTCCTGACCACAGTACCGAGCAGTGCAAATCAGATGTGCTACACTGTGTGGACTGTGGGCGCGGACAGACCCCCACACTTCGTTTGACCGAACATGCCTGGCCTGTCAAGGAAAAATAAATTATTGCAATCAAGCACACCCACAAGGTAACTTTCCGCGAGATTAGAGAAGTGTACGAATTGTCTCACCCTAAAATATCATAGGCATCGAAGGTCAGAAACTCTGCACCCATTGCGCACCAGGTGCACGCAGACAAAACCAAAGAACTGATTGCACACCTGTGTGCACTCCTCCGCTCGTTCGGCATAGCCGTCGCTTCCCCAGCAACATCTCAAACACAAGTGACAGACACCCAAAGCGTCAGAACACGGTGCGCCGCCGCGGACGGCCTCGCCTCATCCTTCATCTACGTCGACTGCCTCAGAGCAGGCTCCAGAGGAATGGCAGTGTGTCCAACGGACCAAGAGACCCGCCAAACCCTCCACCAACGGCCTGAGGTCCATTCCCCCACTTCCGCCATGCTCGCACCAAGCCAGCCCATCCAAGCACCATCTAAGACTACGTCAAACCCTCCACCTAGTTCTGGAGCGGGTGGTGTGGCCTTACGACGGGTCCCGGTGGTTGCGTCCCTGGAGATCAAACCACGTCCCCCGACTGAGGTCCGTCCAGGGACACCCGACATGAGCGCGTCTGGACGGGCAGCGCGTGTCGGATCCAGGGAGTCGTCGCAGAGCTCACGGGTTGAGCGACGGCTTCCCGAGACAACTACCCACCGTCCCCGGCCCCTAGGGTCAATCATGTGGCTGCCCCGGAGACGGGTGGGACCATGGGTCCGCCCGTGCATTCCACGCACCTCTGATAAACCTCGACGTGCGCCTGTGCCGTGGTGGACGGAGCTATGCCCAGATGGCATTCGCGCCCGTCGACGCGCCTTCCGAAAGTTTGATCAAAACAGCACCTTGGGAAACCTGATCGCCTTCCGGTAGGCCAGGGCAGCCGCGCGGCGAACAGTCAGGGCGGGCAGGGAAGCCAAAAGGACGTCGTGGATGCAGTATGTAGACAAGTTGAATCGATTCACACCTACCACGCATATTTCCTCCCAAAGTCAACGAATATCCGAACATTCGCGATCCACACCACTACCAGTCCTGCACATCGCTGGCGGAATAATCACAGAACCCGAGACGTGGCGAACATTATCGCTCGAACTTTGGCGGACAGAAGCCTAAGCTGCGACCGAAATGCAGGTTTTAGCGAATATATGGCTCGACGCGAAGCATCACTGGTTGATTTTGCCACCGCCGAGAAATTATGCTATAATGAGCGCTGCACAATGTTCGAATTAACATCACAAATTGCTGCACTGCACCCCGTATCCGAAGGACCGGACAACATCCATAATAAGATGCTTCAGCACCTCCCCAAAAATGTACTCGAACTACTTCTGCCATGTTTTAATACTCTTTGGACGAGCGGCAGATTCCCGCCATCTTGGCGGGATGCGACCGTCATTCCCAGCTTAAAGCCCAACAAAATCGGTTCTGACCCTCTTCATTACCGACAGATTTCCCTGACTTCGTGCCTGTGCAAACTCATGGAGAAGATAGTCAGTGTTCGCCTCACGTGGTTTCTGGAACAACGAAACTTTTTTAGCCACGAGCAGTCCGGTTTCAGGAAGAACCGATCCACACTTGACCATATATTAACATTGGACACCGCAATTCGTACCAGCTTTAAAGAAAAGAGACATCTAGGAGCAGTGTCCTTTTTACATTGAGGGTGCCCACAATACGACACGGAAGCAAGGTACTTTTTTTTAAAAGCTTTGGAGGTGTGGTGTGCGTGGTTTCATGGGACATTTCCTGCAGAATTTTCTTACTGACCCGACATTTCGTGTCCGTATAGGACACACAATGTCTGATCGGTTGACGTAGGTCAACGGTGTTCCTCAGGGAAGCGTCCTTAATGTGGCATTATTTGCCGTAATGCTTAATGATATTGGAGATGGTTTGCCATGAGGTGTCGCGAAGTCTCTTTTCGTTGATGATGTTGCAATTTGGTGTTCAGCATCACGTTCATCCTCAGTGGAGAGACAGCTGCAGCTCGCTACTTCTCACCTTGAGAGATGGAGTAACGTGAACGGTTTCCGATTTTCTGCCTATAAGACCGTTGCAGTGCATTTTTGTCGCCGCCGTAGCTGCCAGGCCCCGGACATTCAGCTCTATAGAGAGCAGATTCCCTTCCAGCCTGCAGCTAAGTTTCTGGGCATCACATTCCATCGTCGTCTAACATATAAGGACCACCTAAAAACGCTGCGGCAGAAGTGTTCGAATTCCCTGAACTTCATGAAATGTGTTGCCCGAACTGCCTACGGAGCAGATAGGTCTACACTTTTATTTCTATATCGATCGCTCATACCTTCAAAACTCGACTATGACAGTTTTATCTACGGCTGTGCCAGTGATTCCAGCAAGCGTACGCTCGACACGGGCCACCATGCCGCCTTGCGTATTGCCACAGGGGCATTCCGCACTTCTCCGACTGCAAGCCTTCTCACATATGCTGATGAAGCTCCGCTCGCCCTAAGACGAGACAAACTCAGACTACGGTATGCGTGCAGGGTGAGGAAATTTCCTCTAAATCCAGCATGCTAGGCCTTGTTTGCCCACCGCACGCGTGCGATGTTCTGTGACGGACGTGGCAATACACTACCTCCTTTCTGCGCGAAGTTGCGAAAGTTGGCAGAGGAGAGCGATATTCAAATGCGTAGCATTAGAATGACTGAGCCACTGCCCGTTCTCCCTTTGGAATTGATCCAGCAGTCGGTGGACACGACACTGTCAGACATTCGAAAGGGCGAAACTACCCCAGAAGTGTTTCGGATGAAGAGTCTTGAACACATTTACGCCTATCACTCATGCACTCTCACCTACACCGACGGTTCGAAAACTGATGATGGCGTGAGGAGTGCCTTTGTGAGTGGCGCCACGATCCGAGCGTTCACGCTGCCTCCTCACGCAACTGTCTACAGGGCTGAACTTCTAGCCATCACAAAGGCCATGTGTTTCATCGAAATAGAGAACGAAGTCACTCACGTAATATTCTAGGACTCTCTGAGTAGCGTCTAGCGTTGAAATAGTTTTATTCTCATGACCCTGTCGTGCAGGATGTTTTATTGCGCATGACTATGCTTAAGCGAAGCGGGAAAAATGTGACCCTCTGCTGGATACCACGTCATGTTGGAATAAGGGGGAATGAGCTGGCTGACGAAGCAGCAAAACGTGCTGCGCGGAGACAGTACACCCATTCGCTTCCTCTTCCCGCGACACACTTCAGCCAGACAATCAATACATCCTCCCAGGACAAGTGGCAACAAGTTTGGGACTCGACGGCGAAAACAAACTAAGAACCATCAGGCTAACTCTGGGGTGTTGGAAATCATCATCTAGAACTTCCCGGAGGGAAGAAGTGCTGCACGTCAGGATACGAATAGGTCACACATATGCTATCCACGGCCATTTGCTACGAAACGAGGACAGACCGATGTGCACTCGCTGTGACAGGCCACTGACAGTGAGGCACGTTTTTCTGGTGTCCCCCATATTATCAGCGCAACGACGACGATTCTTTGGACGAGATGTATCCACGCTAACGATGGCGGATTTTCTGGGTGATGGATCACGCATCGTTCATACTGGACGGTTATTCGAGTTTCTGTCGCAAATGCGTTTTGATGTTGTTTGGTCGGGGAGATCTTAGCTCCGTCATATTTCGTCCTATATTTCTCCCAGTGACATGCCACTGGCTGGTCTTCGCTTGCTCTTGCTGCTTCACTGTTTTACTGATGTTTCTTCCATCTCACTGTTTCACTGATGATGTTTCGTGAATTTCACTGTTTCACTGATCATGTTTCGTGAATTTCACTGTTTCTCTGATGATGTTACTCCCATTTCACTGTTTGACTGATGTTGCCTACTTTTCTCTGTCTGATTGACGATGTTGCTTGCATTCCACTGTTTCACTGACGATGTTATGGGCGCTGGGTGACCGATGCAGTCGATGTGCCCCTAAACTCAAATAATCAACCAACCAACAGACACATGCCTACTCCAGACACAGACAGAGTCACAGCCGCAGACATAGACACATGGTCGGTGAAGGCCGGCCTCCGAAAGTCACTGGGGACGCGCTGTTTGACTCACTGAACTAAGGACTGTCCTCTCAGAGGTGGAATCGTGCATCAACTCGCGTCCTTTGAAATTCGTTGGCGACAGTGTGACTGTGCTAACGCGTAGACGCCTAACCACTTCCTGTTGGACAGGGGTGCCGGTTTCCAGGCAAGGGTAGCCGAGGACCTTGATGGTGTGTCTGTGCAGAACCTTTCTGAAAGAGCTAAGGTGTGCAAGAGGAGGTTGAACAGGTTCTGTCTGTATGGTTGTCAGAGTACCTACGGTATTTGCCGCCTTCAGTGAGGAAGCTCACATGGCAAGCTGTCTGTTGGCTCTGTGATGCTCGTACGCTAAGACAACGTTCCCAGGATGAGGTGGATGACGGGTGTTATCACCAAATTGTATCCTGGTAGGGACGGACTGAGTAGGTCGGTTAAAGTTCGTACTGAGAAGGGCATTCGCACTCGCGCAACTCAGCGTTTGCCTGATCTGGAGCTCGTTCAGGCCTGGTCATCATGGTAAGATCCGCCACGACTGATTTGATAGAGATACGCTATGATCTCGCATTAGTGCTGCTTGCTTGAGCAGACAGTTTCTCTTTGCCATTGTTGGAAATGCTACTGAATCTGTAATGTTAGCCAGTTGAGATTGTCCATACTACCAGCGAGTTGCGATTGCCGGTAGTGCTAGCATGTTGAGATATCTTGCAATGAGATATCTTGCAATATCCAGGTGAGATTGTCAATGGTGTCAGCGAGTCATGATTATCGGTGGTCTTGGGGAGCTGAAATTGTCGGTAGTGCTAGCGAGTTGCGATTGTTTTATTTATCACTTGTACCATTGTCTGACTTATTGTATTGCAGAAGGTAGATTGTTCAATTTTTGCTGCAACGGCGAGAGAATGTGAATTATCACCCAGCGATGACCTGCCAGCTAGTGGTTACATCGGATAGCGGTAGGTGGCGCTGGGGCGTATTAGAGCCATGTGTGGGAGGGTTTTTACGCATGTTGGCTTTCGGAATTGGTCGTGCCATTAACGGGCGGTGTTGGGCGAGGTTCGTCCAGTTGACTGACAGTGTCTTCGCAGGTCTGTGGTCGTGGTTGAACTGTGCTTTAACACACGCCCTGGAGGGCCTCTGAAAATGACGCACACTGGAGGGGGGGAATCCGCCCCATAAGATATCGGCTCTTATTAAAGCTGAAGCGACGACATTCACAGGGTGGATGGGTACGATAGTGAACTCTGTTGTATGGAAATTTCATGACCTTAGGTCAATATTTTCAAGGTCAAATAAAGTATAAATGTCAAACTTTTCTGGTTATGCGTCGCTCGGCTTCTCATTGTTCTGAATCGCTGTGATTGTGTTTAAGTGCTCCAAATTTGGAATCAATGTTTTGAACATTACTAATGATGCAATACAGATGCCAGAACCGGCATTTGATCTCAGGTCACCTATACAGCAGCACTTTATCAGGTCATTACTTGCTCCAGTTACCGGAACCGGGCCGCCCGCCAAACTGATCCGTTGGGCGGCTCGGCGCAATCGGCTTCGCAAAAAAAGGAGTGAAATATTCATGAATAGAGTCTGGAAGTGCCTAGGTACACAATGACAAACAATAGTTTTCAAGATGAATAGGGAGCTACATGCAAAGTGACGTCAATCGCATGACAATCATTTGCATTTATGACAACATTCCAGTTGACCAAGTTTGATTCCATAAACCTGTCATGAACTTGACCTTACTTGACCTCGGTGATCTAACATGACTTTGAAAGTATATATCATAACAATGTACATCAAACAAATCGCTAGTGTTGCTAAGAACACCTCTTTTTTCCAATATACGGAAAGCGCATCAGCGCCGATTTTTGTGGTCTGGCGCTGCGAATATATTTTACTTTGACGGCCACTAGCTCCAAAAATATCGTCCGATTTTCCTTTTCCTTGGTTTAAGCAACGCGCCGGTTATTCATAGGCAGGTATGCAAACGATGGTGTATATCGGCCGGTAAAACATTGAGTTATGTACGAAAAACCGGAGTGGTAGGCGGATTTCGCCCCACTCTAGGGTGCGTGTGAACATTGATTATTGTGGTTGCAAGAAGCAACGAATACCAGGCACGCGTGGAAGCCATCTTGATCTAATTTGGAGATATAAGAATCTGTAGCTCATGGCCTCATCACCGACGTCATTAGCGGAAACTACTGGCCGTTAACCATTATGTGGTCACCTTGCATTGTATACGGCAAAATGTTTCTCAAGTATTACCACGCATAAAAAACCTGGACCACATGCACACCAATATCGCTCTGCATGCTCGGTGACCCTATTTTAACCCGCGTCGTCTTTCCGGTCAGATCCTCAGTCAGTCTCCGGGGGGTGGGGGGCGGATAGTAACCCCACTCTAAAATCCAAACTAAGCGTCGCACGAACACGAAAGAGGTGTCATCGGAAAGCGCTCGACGAGTAGGGTCCGGATCCTCCCATCAAATATAAACTTCCCCAAAAGTGACGTCACTAGGGGGCTAGATTTTCACGACTTTTCACGACTTACCTTACGTTTTTGGCTGTGGGGAGTTTATTTTGGGGGATATTTGGAAAAAAACATTTGGAATCAGAAAATGACAAAGAAATCGACCAGCGTCATAATTTTTCGCCCCCCAAAATATATATTGATTTTGGGGGAAATTAAAAAAGTTGAGGTTTCAAGTTTTCTTTAATCTTCCTTTTCTAATGGGTAGAACAGACCGAGAAACGTTGTTGGAAGTCAACTTACCCGAATACAAAATGCTGACTTCAGCCCGAATATTCGATTTGAACTGCGATAGGAAAATATGGAAAACTTATATGTAGTCCAAAACGGAAAAAATAAACATTTTCCTCTTACGTTTTGTTGCATCTCTAAAGATAAGCAAACGCTGAAAGTTTCATTAAAATATCTGCATCCGTTAAAACGTGACGACTCGTTGAACTCTTTTGAAGGTGAGCTCACTTGACCTTCACTAACTCGTAGACCGTAGATGACCCGACTAGAAAATTTTGAAACACCATGCCAAATTGATGTGGGAAAAGGCATGCCAAATTTTGGCGTGCTGCCGCGAGCCGTTCGTTGACTATCCGCGAAAAACCCAATGGGGGGGGGGGGAGGGGGCGGTTGAAGACCCCGAGTCGGGACGGGTTAATGTAGTATCATCACAGGCAACGACATTAGCGAACTGAGAAAATGTCCCTGTTCCACTGGGTAAATGGCCGCTGTAATCTGTGGCATATTGCTTCTGATCAAGTATTATCATTCAGGCATGCCCATGCCGACACGGATATGAACGACACTCTACATACTTGGTGGTGCTCTTTGACGATGGTGTCATCACGGACGTCATTAACGAACATAAATGGTGCCATCCCGGTATATGATTATCATGCATGATATGCGGCAACATGCTTCTCATCGAGTATTTTCCTCTACTCCAAATGACTTCATATTTATGTGGATATGGGTATTTATAGGGGGTAACACTTGACCCGAAACATTCAATCGTATATAAGGTACGGTGACCATATACCAAATGGACCAGGGGTATTTTGTGTCAGCTAATGACGTTGCCTGTGACGATAGCACCTTTAAAGAGGACCACCGAGTATGCAGAGCGATATTGGTGTTCATTGCACTGGTATTTTTGAGGGGTAATAATTGATGAGAAACATTTTTGCCGTATACAATGCATTGTGACCACATATCTGGTGAGGGTTTTTGCTGTATATAATCATCTCCAAAAATAATTTTTGGATGCTGAAACTTGTCTTCAAAGCACATTTTCCCACAATCATATTTACAACAGACGGTGCATTGTGAAAACATGCAGCAGTTCTTTATGCATCGAGTCGTATATAACAATGTATCTTGCTATGTAAAATTCAGTGACAACTGCCATTCTTATAGGAGATGCTTTCCCAACCAACGGTTATGTGCACATCGAGCATTGTACGTCCCGAGCTATGCAATCATTCAGCAATGCAGTTTTCAAGCTATATGCAAATCCGGCATTGTAGTTCCCAGCTACATGTATACTAGCATCGCAGTCTTCGGGCCATATATAATCTCATGCAGGTTAATGTTATACGTGGTGATCTTGGTCTCCCATTCCACTTGGCTGGTCAGTGGGGAGTGGTGAATGGTGAAGTCAGGGGCTGAAGGACCATAGGGGGACTTGCTCTGTCGGGTGGGCACTCCTGTGTTGACGACGATGAAATTAATCGCCGTAATCGACTCATCAATACCCTCCCCAATGTGGTTATCCTGAAAGCGTGAGTCCCATGTCGCGCTGTCTGTTGACGTCTCCGCAGATGATAGGGCTCCGGTCACTCGGCCACGGATTCAGGCTGAAATTGTGGGTGCGGGTGTGCGCTTCCGCGCGAATTGGCGGTACATAGATGCTTGCGACCTTCAGGTGGTGGGATCCCCCGTCCTCTAACACGAGGGCGCCGGCCGTGTCCTCGCCTGCCGCCGTAATCCTCTGGTCCAACACTGCGCACGGCGTGCACTCATTGATGAATATGCCGACCCCACCGCTGGCCGTGGTATCTACTCGACGGCCTCGACCTTAATCCTTCCTGGAAGGGATCCTTAGACGTCAGCTTGGTCTTCTGCAGGGCCACGTGGTCCGGCTTGATGTCGTCCAACAGCTCAAGGGGTTCGGCTTTCGTCGATCAGACGCCGTCCACATTCCACTGGAGAATGGTCGTCTCGCCTGCAGTCGGTGGGCTTGTTTGTGTAGTTCTGGGTCCTGATTATCTTGTGCTCGCGCGGCGTTGTGGTCGGGCAGGTGCGGGCGGTGTCCTCCCCGCTGATGGGGCCGGTTGCCACGGGGCCCCACCCCTGAGTCAGTCTGGGCGACGACGGAAGCGGGCATCATCCGGGCGATCCAGATTCCTCTGCAGCGAGGGCCCTCCACTGGCGGAGACGGGTTGGGTAGGGGGCTGGCGTCGTCCTAGCGACCCAGATCCTGCTGCAGCGAGGGCCGCGCGGGTCCTCCCCCGGCGGCCGTTACAGGACCACCTCTGCCCTCGGCGTGCCATCCTGCCGACGGCCCTGGTTTGGAGCTCCGGGCATCTGCCGCGCCACCATCGCGCGCAGACTCGGCACCGCACCAAACCCGACTCGACATTGCCACCACACCTTCCGCATGGGTAGGTTGGACGGGGGCTTGCGTTCATCTCTATATCACAGACTCGTAGTATCATGGGAGCGCGGTACGCCGGGTTACCACGCTCTGCCTGCAACAGCCCAGTCCGGGCATCTGCGGGACGTCGCCGAGCCGACTCCGGTGTGGTTGGCGGCCGTTTAGTTGGCCGGGCGGATGAGCGCCCGGCGTACCGCCGGACCACCCGCCCGGGTGCCGCGCAGGGAAGGCGTCCGCCATCGGTCTGGCCGCTCCGCCAGTCTGCGGACGCCACTGCGGGCTGAGCCCGAAGCTGCACCCCCGAGGAACTTTAACACCCGCCCTCGCACATGCAACGACACATCTGTACTGCCAGCTGACATCGTCAACACATCTGTATTGGCAGCTGACATCGTCAACACATCTGTATTGGCAGCTGGCATCGTCAACTCATCTGTACTGACAGCTGACATAAACACATCTGTACTGCCAGCTGACATCGTCAGCACATCTGTATTGGCAGCTGACATCGTCAACACATCTGTACTGACAGTTGCCATCGCCAACACATCTGTATTGACAGTTGGAATAGTCAACACATCTGCACTGACAGCTGACATCGTCAACACATCTGTATATTGACTGGCGAACGTATCAAACAACCTCACCAAACGACACCGCAACGTCAACACACCTGTATTGACAGCTGACTTCGTCAACACGTCTGCACTGGCTGGCGAACGTCTCGAGCCTCCCGACCAAACGACACGCATGACTCCCAGCCATGCGGGCACGTTTTGTCGCGGCCCGAACGCTGGGAGCACCACGCGCCGAATAGCCGCGGCCGCCAGGCGGCACCCACCAGACACATATTCTACTGAAAGACAACCGGCACATGAACGAGGCGTAGCGCCCCGGCTCGCCGGCAGATGGCAGCGCCGTGAAACTGCGCGCCAGCATCGACAACGATCGAACTCAAAATAAATACTATGACACGTTGTACAGGTACGCGACATCGACCAGCACTCCTACCAGTGCGGGTCGACCGTCAGTGTGAATGTCATCAAATATCCGCAGTAGAAAATGTATAAAAACAGACTTGTCCGATAAAACGGTGCAGTCGCGGCGGACGACTGGTGCGTGGGCGGGGCCTGGCTGACGATGGGGCGGTGCACGGCGGCAGCTGCTTCACCCTCCCGCCTCCCGCTGCTTTCTACGCTCGCCCGCAGGCACACAACCAGCAGAGCGCGCCGCACGCCGGCCTCGGCCCAACAGATTCAGCTTGTATGCCGCTCGGACGCCGCACATTAGACCATCTATCGGGCAGCGATTCGTTCTCGTTCAGGATGTTGGAAGCGGGAGATTACTCTTCCAAATGCGATGCAAAAGAGGAAAGGGTAGATATAATTACTTGCCATGGCCAAATATTTACGATACTAATCAGTCAGAATAGAACATTAAGGACATTAGAAGGGTAAGAATAGAACATTTAATGATTGGTCAGAATAGAACAATATCCTCGGTTGGGTGTGCTTTTGCGTCTGAATAATGAAAAGGTGGGGAAAGCGAGCTGATATAACCACTCAGACATCAACCGCCCAACATTTCGACAGCATTCCGATTGGGAACCAACTGCTAGGCCACCGCGGCACCACCCATTCACAAGTCAAGATGACATTGGTGGATTGGCGCCTCGACAGCAGTGTGATGTGGCATCCAGTGTCGTTGCTTTTCTTGGCTAACCACCGTGACGGACCGCCACGCCTGGCCACGTGACCTGGGAGTGACTGATCCAGGAGTGCTTCCACAGCTCAGGTTCACCGTTGACATAGCAGACCGCAACAGAACAGAACACACGCCCTGAAATATGGATGGGCTGAAGACGGTTGGGATCCCAGGACTTCAAGTTTCCACGCGAAGCAAGAGGTCGCCGACATTGCGAGACTCCAGATGACCTCGCATCGTCCGAGGTCGGCATGCTTGCAACCAGACAGCCTTTCCTGGTCTGTGAAAGACCACACACAGAGACCACAGGGATGAACCAGGACCGCCCCAGCCTACGCCTACCGGTCGAGCGTGAGACGCTGCCAGGCGACACGCGCTGGCAACACTCACCAGAGTTCCCCACAGCGACACTTGCTGAGCGGCTGCGCCGCCGCTGGTCACCTAGCGCAGCGCCGGCCCCGGTCACGCACGACACCGACCCGCGAGCACGACACACCTGTCTAAAATCACCGACGCAAGAGGGCGGCGACAGCCGACCGCGCACGTCACGCCGCCGGCGCCCGGCGCGTGCACTACGTCATGCCGCCGGCGCCCAGTGGGTCCATGGTGTCGCTGATCGACAGCTGCGACTGGTCCGCTTCATGCTCCATGGTGATGAGCAGCTTGCGCTCGTCGCCCAGAGGGTTCGGACTATCCAGATCCTGTGGGCGGCGGGTGGAGGTCAGTGGCGGCGGGTGGAGGACAATGGCGGCGGGTGGAGGGCAGTGACGGCGGGTGGAGGTCAGTGGTGGCGGGTGGAGGTCAGTGGCGGCGGATGGAGGTCAGTGGTGCCGGGTGGAGGTCGCTGGTGTCGGGTAGAAGTCGGCGGCGGCGGGTGGAGGTCAGTGGAAGCGGGTGGAGGTCAGTGGAAGCGGGTGGAGGTCAGTGGAAGCGGGTGGAGGGCAGTGACGGCGGGTGGAGGCCAGTGGCGGCGGGTGGAGGTCAGTGGCGGCGGGTGGAGGTCAGTGGCGGCGGGTGGAGGTCAGTGGCGGCGGGTGGAGGGCAGTGGCGGCGGGCGGAGGTGAGCGGCGGGTGGAGGTCAGTGGCGGCGGGTGGAGGTCAGTGGAAGCGGGTGGAGGGCAGTGGAAGCGGGTGGAGGGCAGTGGAAGCGGGTGGAGGGCAGTGGCGGCGGGTGGAGGTCAGTGGCGGCGGGTGGAGGTCAGTGGCGGCGGGTGGAGGTCAGTGGCGGCGGGTGGAGGTCAGTAGCGGCGGGTGGAGGTCAGTAGCGGCGGGCGGAGGTCGTGGGCGGGTGGAGGCCGTGGGGCGGGCGGAGGTCAGTGGAAGCGGGTGGATGGCAGTGGAAGCGGGTGGAGGGCAGTGACGGCGGGTGGAGGGCAGTGACGGCGGGTGGAGGTCGTGGCGGCGGGCGGAGGTCAGTAGCGGCGGGCGGAGGTTAGTAGCGGCGGGTGGAGGTCAGTGGCGGCGGGTGGAGGTCAGTGGCGGCGGGTGGAGGTCAGTGGCGGCGGGCGGAGGTCAGTAGGGCGGGCGGAGGTTAGTAGGGCGGCGGAGGTTAGTAGCGGCGGGTGGAGGTCAGTAGCGGCGGGTGGAGGTCAGTGGCGGCGGGTGGAGGTCAGTGGCGGCGGGTGGAGGTCAGTGGCGGCGGGTGGAGGTCAGTGGCGGCGGGTGGAGGTCAGTGGCGGCGGGTGGAGGTCAGTGGCGGCGGGCGGAGGTCAGTAGCGGCGGGCGGAGGTCAGTAGCGGCGGGTGGAGGTCAGTAGCGGCGGGTGGAGGTCAGTGGCGGCGGGCGGAGGTCAGTGGCGGCGGGCGGAGGTCAGTGGCGGCGGGTGGAGGTCAGTGGCGGCGGGCGGAGGTCAGTAGCGGCGGGCGGAGGTCAGTGGCGGCGGGTGGAGGTCAGTGGAAGCGGGTGGATGGCATGGAAGCGGGTGGAGGGCAGTGACGGCGGGTGGAGGGCAGTGACGGCGGGTGGAGGTCAGTGGCGGCGGGCGGAGGTCAGTAGCGGCGGGCGGAGGTTAGTAGCGGCGGGTGGAGGTCAGTAGCGGCGGGTGGAGGTCAGTGGAAGCGGGTGGATGGCAGTGGAAGCGGGTGGAGGGCAGTGACGGCGGGTGGAGGTCAGTGGCGGCGGGCGGAGGTCAGTAGCGGCGGGTGGAGGCCAGTGGCGGCGGGCGGAGGTCAGTAGCGGCGGGCGGAGGTCAGTAGCGGCGGGTGGAGGTCAGTAGCGGCGGGCGGAGGTCAGTAGCGGCGGGCGGAGGTCAGTAGCGGCGGGTGGAGGTCAGTGGAAGGGGTGGATGGCAGTGGAAGCGGGTGGAGGGCAGTGACGGCGGGTGGAGGGCAGTGACGGCGGGTGGAGGTCAGTGGGGGGGGAGGTCGTAGGGCGGGGGAGGTTAGTAGCGGCGGGCGGGGTTAGTGCGGCGGGTGGAGGTCAGTGGAAGCGGGTGGATGGCAGTGGAAGCGGGTGGAGGGCAGTGACGGCGGGTGGAGGCCAGTGGCGGCGGGCGGAGGTTAGTAGCGGCGGGTGGAGGCCAGTGGCGGCGGGCGGAGGTAGTAGCGGCGGGCGGAGGTCAGTAGCGGCGGGTGGGGTCGTGGAAGGGGTGGATGGCAGTGGAAGCGGGTGGGGAGACGGCGGGTGGAGGGCAGTGACGGCGGGCGGAGGTCAGTAGCGGCGGGTGGAGGCCAGTGGCGGCGGGTGGAGGTCAGTGGCGGCGGGAGGAGGTCAGTAGCGGCGGGCGGAGGTCAGTAGCGGCGGGTGGAGGTCAGTGGAAGCGGGTGGATGGCAGTGGAAGGGGTGGAGGGCAGTGACGGCGGGTGGAGGGCAGTGACGGCGGGTGGAGGTCAGTGGCGGCGGGCGGAGGTCAGTGGCGGCGGGTGGAGGTCAGTAGCGGCGGGCGGAGGTTAGTAGCGGCGGGTGGAGGTCAGTGGAAGCGGGTGGATGGCAGGGAAGCGGGTGGGGCAGTGGCGGCGGGCGGAGGTTAGTAGCGGCGGGCGGAGGTTAGTAGCGGCGGGTGGAGGCCAGTGGCGGCGGGCGGAGGTTAGTAGCGGCGGGCGGAGGTTAGTAGCGGCGGGTGGAGGCCAGTGGCGGCGGGCGGAGGTCAGTAGCGGCGGGTGGAGGCCCGTGGCGGCGGGTGGAGGTCAGTAGCGGCGGGCGGAGGTCAGTAGCGGCGGGTGGAGGTCAGTAGCGGCGGGTGGAGGTCAGTGGAAGCGGGTGGATGGCAGTGGAAGCGGGCGGAGGTCAGTAGCGGCGGGTGGAGGGCAGTGACGGCGGGCGGAGGTCAGTAGCGGCGGGTGGAGGTCAGTAGCGGCGGGCGGAGGCCAGTGGCGGCGGGCGGAGGTCAGTAGCGGTGGGCGGAGGTCAGTAGCGGCGGGTGGAGGTCAGTGGAAGCGGGTGGATGGGTGGAAGCGGGTGGAGGGCGTGCGGCGGGTGGAGGGCAGTGACGGCGGGCGGAGGTCAGTAGCGGCGGGCGGAGGTCAGTAGCGGCGGGCGGAGGTCAGTGGCGGCGGGCGGAGGTCAGTAGCGGCGGGCGGAGGTCAGTAGCGGCGGGTGGAGGTCAGTGGAAGCGGGTGGATGGCAGTGGAAGCGGGTGGAGGGCGTGACGGCGGGTGGGGGCAGTGACGGCGGGCGGAGGTCGTAGCGGCGGGTAGAAGTCGGCGGCGGCGGGTGGAGGTCAGTGGAAGCGGGTGGAGGTCAGTGGAAGCGGGTGGAGGGCAGTGGTGGCGGGTGGAGGCCAGTGGCGGCGGGTGGAGGTCAGTGGCGGCGGGCGGAGGGTCAGTGGCGGCGGGTGGAGGTCGTGGCGGCGGGCGGAGGTTAGTAGCGGCGGGTGGGGTAGTGGAAGCGGGTGGATGGCAGTGGAAGCGGGTGGAGGGCAGTGACGGCGGGTGGAGGGCAGTGACGGCGGGCGGAGGTCAGTAGCGGCGGGTGGAGGCCAGTGGCGGCGGGCGGAGGTCAGTAGCGGCGGGCGGAGGTCAGTAGCGGCGGGTGGAGGTCAGTGGAAGCGGGTGGATGGCAGTGGAAGCGGGTGGAGGGCAGTGGCGGCGGGTGGAGGGCAGTGACGGCGGGCGGAGGTCAGTAGCGGCGGGTGGAGGCCAGTGGCGGCGGGTGGAGGTCAGTAGCGGCGGGCGGAGGTCAGTAGCGGCGGGCGGAGGTCAGTAGCGGCGGACGGAGGTCAGTAGCGGCGGGTGGAGGGGCAGTGGCGGCGGGCGGAGGTCAGTGGCGGCAGGTGGAGGGCAGTGGCGGCGGGTGGAGGTCAGTGGAAGCGGGTGGAGGTCAGTGGCGGCGGGTGGAGGTCAGTGGAAGCGGGCGGAGGTCAGTGGCGGCGGGCGGAGGTCAGTAGCGGCGGGCGGAGGTCAGTAGCGGCGGGTGGAGGGCAGTGGAAGCGGGTGGAGGGCAGTGGCGGCGGGTGGAGGCCAGTGGCGGCGGGTGGAGGCCAGTGGCGGCGGGTGGAGGGCAGTGGCGGCGGGTGGAGGCCAGTGGCGGCGGGTGGAGGTCAGTGGCGGCGGGTGGAGGTCAGTGGCGGCGGGCGGAGGTCAGTAGCGGCGGGTGGAGGTCAGTGGAAGCGGGTGGATGGCGTGGAAGCGGGTGGAGGGCAGTGACGGCGGGTGGAGGGCAGTGACGGCGGGCGGAGGTCAGTAGCGGCGGGTGGAGGCCAGTGGCGGCGGGTGGAGGTCAGTAGCGGCGGGCGGAGGTCAGTAGCGGCGGGCGGAGGTCAGTGGAAGCGGGTGGATGGCAGTGGAAGCGGGTGGAGGCCAGTGGCGGCGGGCGGAGGTCAGTGGCGGCGGGTGGAGGTCAGTGGCGGCGGGCGGAGGTCAGTAGCGGCGGGTGGAGGTCAGTGGAAGCGGGTGGATGGCGTGGAGCGGGTGGAGGGCAGTGACGGCGGGTGGAGGGCAGTGACGGCGGGTGGAGGGCAGTGACGGCGGGCGGAGGTCAGTAGCGGCGGGTGGAGGTCAGTGGCGGCGGGCGGAGGTCAGTAGCGGCGGGCGGAGGTCAGTGGCGGCGGGCGGAGGTCAGTAGCGGCGGGCGGAGGTCAGTAGCGGCGGGTGGAGGTCAGTGGCGGCGGGCGGAGGCCAGTGGCGGCGGGCGGAGGTCAGTAGCGGCGGGTGGAGGCCAGTGGCGGCGGGCGGAGGTTGTAGCGGCGGGTGGAGGGCAGTGGCGGCGGGTGGAGGCCAGTGGCGGCGGGCGGAGGTCAGTGGCGGCGGGTGGAGGTCAGTGGCGGCGGGTGGAGGTCAGTGGAAGCGGGTGGAGGTCAGTGGCGGCGGGTGGAGGTCAGTGGCGGCGGGTGGAGGTCAGTAGCGGCGGGTGGAGGCCAGTGGCGGCGGGCGGAGGCCAGTGGCGGCGGGCGGAGGTCAGTAGCGGCGGGTGGAGGCCAGTGGCGGCGGGCGGAGGTCAGTAGCGGCGGGTGGAGGCCAGTGGCGGCGGGTGGAGGCCAGTGGCGGCGGGTGGAGGCCAGTGGCGGCGGGTGGAGGCCAGTGGCGGCGGGCGGAGGCCAGTGGCGGCGGGCGGAGGCCAGTAGCGGCGGGTGGAGGCCAGTGGCGGAGGGCTCGACCAGCACTTCCGGCGGGTCACCGGACACACGCATTGCACCATCCTACCTGCGTCATTATTTAGATATGTAAAGGCGCGCTCGAGGATGAGCAGTCTTAGAACTGCAAAATACTAAACTATAGAACGAACCAAAAATGTTTCGGGTAGCTCACGACTTTGCAACGGCATAGCGTATACCAACCGAATAAGGGCAAATATGCAGCTTCATTCCACATTTCAATCTGCCAGGTTATATTCCATCCATTGCACCATCTCATTTGACCACTTCTCCGTTTCCATTTTGCAGGTTGTTTTTTCTCTCTCAAAATAGCGCATAATTTGTATCAATGTGCATGGCAGTTCCGCATGTTGTTTTACTGTGCATTACCATAGGATACGATGGGAGAAAACGGCAATCATACTTGTTCGCGTGCTGAAAGCATATAATGACACATGTCACCGAGTACCTTGCTTTAGTGCCCCAATTATTGCATTTACTGGGCTACGAAATATCGCGAGGTGGACTGGATGTATCAGCCAAGACAAGCATCACAAACACTTCTAACTCTGACCAACTAAAACCTCTTAAGTTTCGCTAGTGATCAGACAAATAAGACGTCTCCCTGCTAAGATGGCACTTGGGATGAATCTATCAAGGTGCTCGGGAAAGGTATCTTTTCCCGCTGTGCCACGGGGATTTCCCAATAGAGAATTGAGTTAAGCAGTAGGCAACAGACACCGCCGTGCATGCACCATAATCCTATAACCGCTCCTCCCCTTGCAAACACTACACAGGACAGTTCAATTCGTGGTAATACAGATTCGTGGTAAAACTGTGGACATTGACGTCGTCACAGACAGGGCAAAAACACTTTAGCTATTGGAAGAATTTAAGTCATGTTCTGTTCGCATCTTTGGCTTTCAATACATGTGTTGGTCTTGGGTACCGACTGATCACATTCCGCTTATCTGGTAATACAGTACAATTGAAATAGTTTACTTGCGAATGAGAAATATCGGAAAAACGCCCAACTCGCATCTTTCCTCACATTTTATGGAGCCTAGCGATTCTGTACACCAATCCAATGGAACTGTAATGGAATTGCTGGGGAGGGCGATAGAACTAGCCAAACATGATACCCCTACTTACGCTACTACAGTTCAAGGCACCTCGAACAACAATCCATTTATAGATCAAACCGATCAAACACTACGGGCCACTATCCGACGCCATTGTAGCAAATCTCCAGCCTATTCCCAGCGTTCCACAAACAGCACACTCGGTGCACAGGCCAACCGGTTCGCCGGCCCGTGGAAACAAGACCACCGAACCTGCAGGGCTGAACTGGCGGCGAGGCTATGCATTGTGTCCGAACTCATTAATTCTGGTGAAATATGCTACACAATACGATATATTAACATCTTGGGGCCAATATTTTCTTGTTCATATATACATATCACTTCCAAACCTCATATTTCATCCACATGATATACTACTTACATCTTTGATATTGATGAATGGTGACATTCAATTTGCATCTAGCAACTAACCAGACACGAAACTGGCCGCATTGTGGCTGTGAACCTACGTCACCAGGTCTGTGGAACCCACGTTACCGGATCTTCATAACCTGTCACCAGGTCTGGGGGCCTGTCGCCACGTCTGCAGAAACCCATATTGTGTGAGACGAAATGTACGACCCTTAATATACCCACATTACCAGGCCATTACACATTACCACGAAACCCACATTACCAGGCCTGCAGAACCCACGTCACCAGGCCTGCGGAACCCCAGTCACCAGGTCTACCAAACTCACGTCGCCAGGTCTGTGGGACTCCACCAACTGGTGCGTGGGACCAACACGAGCCCGCAGGGGTATTATCATGTGATGGAGCATCCAGTCACAAACAACCCCCACCAGAACCGCTCACCTGTTCCAGACTGTCAGGGTCATCACAATCAATAACCGTCTCTGTACAGAATATCCTCGCCTCAGACTGGCACGCCTCCTGTCGGTAGAACGTAGAACTAGAGTTAGCCCAGCGGCCGGGACATTTCATTACACCGCGCATTATTTATGTTCATCGCGCCATGAGCTTCGTATATGGTTCGAAACCGACCAGGCTGGCTAGTCTATTCGGAGTAAATTGATCGTCATTTCTTTTCTCTTCACAGTATTGTTTTTAACATCCATTGCAATGTAGAGATTCCAAGATTACACGTCCGCGATGTAATCTCGTCTCATGCTGCAATTGTACCACCATACACAATCTAGCAGACAACACACCAGTTGAAATATAACCGAATCTCTGCTACCGATAGCGTGCTGAGCGGTCCCGCCAGTCCCTGTACCTCGCCACCGCGCCAGCGACCTACCCCCGATTTGAGCTTGAGGTGCGTCTTGGCGTGCTTGCTCAGGTGATCTGACCGCATGAAGCGTTTGGAACACTCCGGACACTGGAATCGCTTCTCGCCCGTGTGTGTTCGCTTATGCCGCTGCGAACGAGACGCAGACATGTCACAGGATTGTTCGCCGGCGTAGCATGAACACCGAACAACAATCCACCAAAAAACAACTAAGGACAGAACTAACGGACAGAGGACAATGCGCATAGGTGCAATGGAAGCTATTTCGAGATCAGCTCAAATGTTGTCAGTTGGGCATTTTAGGCCTTAGCTCAAATGGTGTCAGAATGTCATTTTTGTCCAACCATTTTAAAGTATTTTTTTCCACTTTCGGGGCAAACACCTTTTTGGTTCGATTTGCTGCTGGAGAGGCATTACGGAGTCCGCGCCGATCGTAGGCTTGTTGCTGGACCTTGAACCAACCTCTGGACCAGAAGATTCCAGCTCTATAGCACAACATGACCAGAGAGGTTAAAGTGTCCAGATAGCCGGGCACGGCCGCCTGATGCACGAGTCTCCGACCTTGCCTGGCCACTGGCCAAGCGGTCACATCCCAGCCGAAGGCGGCAATGTATGTACGTAACTGGTTCACTGTTGGACAATGCATGTTGAACAATAAATGCACCTGTTGGGCATTCTACGCCCGGCCGAACCACCCCACCGGGGCACCCCGGGCGTACCTGCAGCTCGTCGGACCGCGTGAACCGTTTGCCGCAGTATACCCAGCTGCAGACGAACGGCCGCTCGCCGCTGTGCCAGCGCAGGTGGGCACGCAGATGGGACGTCTTGCCGTACATCTTGCCGCAGCCCGGGATGTGGCAGATGTGCACCCGCTTCTTATCGCTGTCGGGGTTCATCACCTTGCTGCAGAAAGGTGTGTCGAGGTCAGAGGCCAGCACCACACCGCAAGGCACCGCTACACCGATGCGGCATCTACCGACGGCGAACTGCGACCATGCCTGATCAGCTGAGCAACAACGGATCGAAAGGACACGAAGTATCAGAGGCTTGCTGCAACAAACTTCAATGTTTCTTTTCACGGGTGGATGAAAGGAAGTTGGTAACCTGCAATCAGAAGGCGGAACTGATGGCATCGCCTGCAGGCAGTCGGTGGATATCGGATTCAATGACATCAATTTGGAGGTACACACAAATCCCGTGAGAGCTTTGCAATCTGCTAATTGGTGAAGGATACACAAACTATGCGAGAGCTGGGCAGTCTGCCAACTGGTGAAGTAACCTAAACCACGTGAAAACTGGGTAGCCTGCAAATTGGTGGAAAACACAAACCGCGCGATGGCTGGTTGTTTGCTATGCATCTTATATATTATTATACATCTTATATTGTTGTATTATTATTACTATTATTATTATATATATATACATATATATACATATATATTGTCATACCTCTTAACCACTAGGCCATTCCCACCCTCGTGATAGCTGGGCAATACGCAAATTGATTGGGCGCCATCCGCGCGCTGATTCAGCTCCAGCAGCGTGATTTTAGTTTCCAACTGCGATCAATCAAGACGTGTGACCAGCGGCGCCAGAGTCGCCGCTCATCTGCCCGCTGGTCGGTCGCCAGCCAGCCAGAGCCAGCCTGAGCCGCGCGCCAGGCAGCACGCGCCCACTCACTTGCCCTCCTGGTCGCGGCAGTTGGGACACGAGCAGGCGACTCGGCGCAGCCGGGTCTTGGTGCCGGCCGCCTCGTCGCCGCTGCTGCCGTCCGGCGAGGCGGGCGGCAGCTGCGCCACCAGCTGGCCGCCCACCACCTGCATCTGGATCAGCTTCTGGCCGACATCGGCCTCCTGGGCGGCCACCACCGGCGCACCGCCGGCCGCTGCGCCCGCCGCTGTCCAACCCAGGAAGGCAGCGTGACAGTACGTACACATCGAACACATACACACACCATGACTGCCGCCGGCCCACGGCCAGCAGACCAGGTACGTACACACATGGGCGGCGCAGCACGCCGTCGCCGTTGTCAGGCGGGCCAGTGGGAGGCATCGCGAGACGACAGTAGCATACACTCCGGCAACGGGGCAGGGCGACTGGCGACCACCGGGATGGATAAAAATCCTAGCACCCAGTCAAATAAGTGCAACACCTGAGGGGAGTACCACACAACGGGCAGGATTTTATGATTATGGCCCCTGATGTGCCCCGCCAACCGCCAGGGAAGGACATATAAAAACATTGCAATTCCTGGCAACTGACGGATCCGAAAGGGGGTAAAAAGTTAATGTTCCAACCGAACGTTGTGTCCACCCGCGTGATATCAATCATCACCCGTCGATAGGAGAACAAAACAACATAAGCACGCATCGTCATGGAGACATAACGCATGCAACAGTAGAAACTTCTGGGAAATACTGGTCAGAGGTGTACCGACACCGTTTCATCATCAGCTCAAATTCGGAATCATTGGCATCGCAACAAACGACAGACCTCCGGAGGAATCTTTGATCGACCCCGTGGTGCGCACCCCGGCCACTATGCCTGACACGACTGGCCAGGTCTGTGACCTGGGGATCTCTATTCCTTGGTGACCCACCACCAAAGCGTCTCCTGGAGCAGTGTGATGACTGACCCATGATCTGGACATAGGCCTAGGTCTAGGACATAGTGTAGGACATAGTGTAAGGACTGACCTATGGCCTGGGCACCGCCTGGCGGTGTGAGGACTGACCAATAATCTGGTCACTGCCCGGCAGTGTGGGGACTGACCTTTGATCTGAGCGCCGCCCGGCAGTGTGAAGACTGACCTATGATCTGGGCGCCGCCTGACAATGTGATGACTGACCTATGATCTGGGCACCGCCCGGCAGCGTGTGAACCGTCTGACCAGGCTGCTGCAGCAGCTGTTGCAGACCCTGCGCAGAGATGACCTGGACAGGGCCCAGACCGGGAATGTTCTGGATGCTGACCTGGCTGCCCAGTGTGGCGCCCATCAGCCCGTTCAAGTTGGGTACCTGCCAGATACGACAGCAGTGAGCAGAACTACCTTAGCACACACACACACTGATCACAGTCTGGGAGATTCACAGTGGAAGACGTGGACCGTGTTCTAAGAACACGGCCACATGCGGGTCATTGTGCGCTCAGTTAAGTCACAGCAGGGTCGTCTATAGACCGTAAAGTGCCATCAAGTGCCAAGGCTTTATCAGAGCTACAAGAACCCGTGTGGAGAAACATACTGTATGGACCAAACCCACAAAAGGAAGACACTATCAGACGAGAACAAAAGATACTGACACACTATAATAACCAATTCTAAACTCTGAGCTCCAAGGAGGCTATCTCAAGTATACAATGCATACTCCAATACATAATTCAAACTCATATAATTCCTTGATCCCAGTTGACCAAGTGCAGCGTAACACACGAGCAACTCACCTATATCAATCCTACCTCATCCGGCCAACTTCCATCTGCACTTCTTACCACTCGATAATAAGATTACTGGACATCAAATACTTACCTTATTTTAAACACATATCACCAGGCAGGCAATTCCATTGATCCTCTAGACTAAAATGTTTTTTGCGAACTGGCATACACCTCGACTTGCCAAACGTGAATTGATGACTATTATACGTTACCCTAAATAGAAGAGCATCACTCAGATTGACACCATCTAATAGTCATATTAGAATTTGAAACATCTTATTCAGGTCACCCATTAATCTCTTATACTTGATTGAATAATCTGATGCCACAAGCCAAATCACCAATCAACTGATAAGTTTTGCAGCAACATTGCACTACCTTTTGTTTAAGCATATCTATACCTGTTTCAAAAGTGCATGGTCGCACGTATGCCCAATACGATTATTTTCCTAGATTATTTGCTTTTAGATTTCACACTCCTATTAATTATTCCGAGTATTCTGATTTCCCTGTTCGTAGCTGGGTTACATTCTTTTTTCTCATTTAAGGCCAATTGAAACCAACACACCTAAATCCTTTTCCTTTTGGATGATATTCAATTGACTACCTACCATTGCACGTCTACATTACACTATCAAATGTCCCACCTCCAGAACGAGATGCACAACCTAACACTGACCACAGTTGAAAGACGTCTGACATTTGCCAGCCCACCTTTATATCTCCAAGTCTAACTGGGTTGGCTCTGGTTTTCCCGGTGGGTAGTGAGAGGTTGCATCACGCAATAGCCTAATTCCAGGCCATAAACTGTACAACAATCATTTCTCCTCGTCCACTGCCACCAGTACCACACACATATTCTCCCGCGCGTTAATTAAAACATTGACAATCTTCAGTGAAACCACAATCCCCGCCACGTCGGCGACCGTTGGTCCCACAAGACGTGACGTGCCGACCGGCCGACGGACCACTGACCTGCAGCACGTTGGCGGCCTGCTGTGTACGCGTGGCCGGCTGGGCAGCGGCCACGCTCGGGCTCCACACGGCCAACTGCTGCGCACCGTTGGGACCTGGCGCACACGGGCGGGCGATGTCCAAAGGAACCATACATACAGGTGGGGGTGGCGCACCGGACACAAGGAGGAGCGATGGCAGGACACCACGTGGCAGTGACAGGAGCAATACCGTGTGACGGCTGAACGGCACGTGGCAGTAAGCGACAGGAGCAATACCGTGTGACGGCGGAACACCACGAGACAGTGAGTGACAGGAGCAACACCGCGAGACAGAACATCACGTGGCAGAGTGAATGACAGAAGCAACACCGTGAATTGGCTGCGGTAAACTTTCGGATATTTTACGGCGCATTCAAGCGCTAGGTCACGTAGCGTCGCCAACCTCTCACGCCGATTCGTCGCGGGTGGACTCCGTAAACGCCGCCGGTTGTGAGATTCAAACCCACAATCTGGCGATCAAGAGTCCACCACCTACCACCTGAGCTACCGCGGCCCTCAGCAGCGCCGTGCGATGGAAGTACACCACGTGACAGTGAGCCACAGGAGCAACACCGTGTGACCGCAGAACACCATGTGGCAGTGGGTGACAGGATAAACACCGTATGAAAGCAGACAGTTGAAGCGACAGAAGTGGTGGCGGAAATTAAGATGGTGGCTAGGCGTTAAAGGGCACCTAACTACGAACTCATTTTGCACTCATGGAGACTGCCGTGTTACACAATGGGTGTGACTATGACAACTGCCTTAACCATAGAACTTCAATCAGTCTGTGGGAACTTCAACGAGAAACAAAAGAAGCATAACCAAAGTGCAACGTGTAATAAAAGCTTCATTGGCTTACCCTTTCACATGAAGTTTCATGGACCAGTCATAGTGTGAGGAAATAAACACCATTCGGTCCTCTCGACGGGACATTAAATTACCCTGCACTCTTCCACGCAGGGTTAGCCAGCTAGAACAATTCATCGTCGATGAATTGTCAGACTGATTGGTCTCAGGTGGGACCATACTGAGCGGTGTTATTATACGGATATGGCTGTGGTCAGGCTGTGATATATACATACCACTCGGAGTAAACTTTTACCGATCATCTCTCTATCTATGTATATATATATATATATATATATATATATATATATATATATATATATATATATATATATGATTGAGAGTGGGATTATGTATGTGGTATATGTGTGCATAGTGTGTGATCGGTAAGTTTAGTGTATATATATATTTCCCTTCCATTCTTTTTGTTGTTGTTGTGTTTGGTTTGTTTGTGTGTGTGTGTGGTGTGCGTGGTGCGTTGCGTGTGCTGTGGGTCTTTGGTGGGTTTTTTGTTTTTTTTTTTTTTTTTGTTGTGTGTGTGTGTGTGTGTGTGTGTGTGTGTGTGTGTGTGTGTGTGTAGGTGTGTGTGTGTGTGTGTGTGTGTGTGTATATGTGTGTGTGGGGGGTTCGGCTTTCAATAATAGCAACCTACGCTAAGGTGCAATCTCATTTATTGGGCCGAATTGCACATGCATTCAGCACAATTTATAAGAACATGGGACATAAATTTGCCCGCCTGAGCAGCAACCCCTCATAACATTACAATCACATACAGGAAGAGAAGCACTCGGTTCTCGCCCATTATTCACTGATATTCCTTGCCATATACAGGGCGACCCATAACAAATCCACGCAGTAAAACAGGTCCCGGAGACAAACGCGTGCAGCTACTTTTAACAACAAAAATCAAGGGACGAGTCTCCGAGTGGCCCGGTCATTGATCGTCGGCGTACACCTTGACAAAGCACGCCCACTCGGGAAGATCGGTAAGCTTATCCGAGACCCAGCGCAGCTTCCGATGGCCGCCGGCCTTCCCCGGCCCGACAACACCAGCGCACTCCCGCCTTGTGCCCGAGCCGTCCACCACGTCTAACCCGGCCGACTCAGAGGCGGGCGCCACTGGGTGACCCGGCTCGACATCAGTGCACTCCTGTTTCGCGTCCGAGCAGTCCGCCCCGGCCGACCCGGAGGCGGGTACCACTGGGTGACCCGACTCGACACTGGGCGGCGCCGTGACTGCACCACAGCCGGATGACCTGCGGCCCGGATCAGGGTCACTGGCACCGGCTCCGATCGTCGCTGTTCTGTTCTCACTCGCTGTGGCGGCAGCGACATACGCCGGCTCGTCTCCTCCGCCCGTCTCCAGACCAACAATGGGTTTGTCAGAGTCTTTCTCTAGGACGAAATCTTCAGAAATCCCTACGTTAGTTAACTTCGTTTCGCTCTTACTATGAGTCTCCTCAGTCGATTTAACTGACACCATAATATTTACAGCTTCGGCTTGAAATGCCGCACCCACTGACCCACCTCCTACTTCGGGTGCTGACTTTGCTGATGCAGGGATGCTGTCTTTCCCAACGACTGAGTTATCAGTTGTTATACGTTCAACAACGTGTTCTGCTCTGGGCCTCATCAATGTAGCCTTCTCTTCATCAGCTGTCGCAGTTGGTTTTACGACCTCACCCGCAACAGGTGACCACTCATTGGCTCCGTCGGACAAATGTGGCGGCGAGTCATCTGGATCATGCGCCAACGTCGTCCCTGCTGCCACAGCTGCTACTGAACACACGGACTCGATTGAGGACTCGTCTCTGCGCTCAGCCGCCACAGTTGTCTTTTCCTCAGTTTTAGCCGCTGGAGCTGAAGACTGGTCCCCGGCCTCAGCTGCCGGAGCTGAGGGCTGATCCCCGGTCTTAGCCGCTGGAGCTGAGGACTGGTCCCCGGCCTCAGCTGCCGGAGCTGAGGGCTGGTCCCCGGCCTTAGCCGCTGGAGCTGAGGACTGGTCCCTGGCCTCAGCCGCTGGAGCTGAAGACTGGTCCCCGGCCTCAGCCGCCTGAGCTGAGGATTGGTCCCCGGCCTCAGCCGCCTGAGCTGAGGATTGGTCCCCGGCCTCAGCCGCCACAGCCACGTCGCCAGCCGCCAGAGCCGAGGAGTTGCTGCCACACGGTTCTGACGCGGCCCTGGGCTGGTCTCCGGCGTGGCGGGCGCCATATGCGGTGGTACGAGCCGCCGCCGACCAAAAGCCGGCCGTGTCGGCCATCTCTGCGTACTTTTCCAGCAGCTGGCGCTGCTGCTCGCTGGAGACGCTCACCAGATAGCGGGCCGTCTCCATCAGCAGGAGGCCACCGCGGCGCAGACAGCCGGCTAGCGCCGGCGTCAGCACGTGGCCCATGCCGCTGGACAGCACCGCCGCGTCGAACAGGCGGCGGAACTGTGGCCGCCGGCCCAACAGCGCACCGCCGTCGCACGGCAGAAGATGCACGCGCACATGGCCGGCCGCCGACAGACGCTCGCCCAGGCAGCCGCACAGCACCTCCAGATTGGCGGCGTACACGTCAGTGGCAGCGGCGACGACGCGGCCGTTGCGGCGGACGCGCAGCTGCGGGTCGTCGGTGCGCACGCCCCAGCTGGCGTAGGGGCCACTGACCAGATCGCCCCAGTAGCCTCGCCGCAGCTGTCGCTCGCCGGCCCTGCCCAGCGCGCGCACAGTCACCAGGGTGCGGTTCGGGCAGGTCGGCTCGGTGCCGGGCCGCTGGAACGCCACGCCGGTCTCGCGCCAGCGCTTGTACTCGGCCGGCTGGACGAACTCGTGGTCGAGCCGGTCCTTCAGACGCATGAAGTAGTCCCAGTCGAAGACGCCACCGCGCGCGTCGTAGCGCTGCTCCAGATGGCAGCGCAGCCGCAGGTCCCACATGCGCGCCACGTTCGGTTCATCGCTCTCGGCGCGCCAGAAGCGGAACACCGACTCGAGCTGGTCCAGCTCGCGGAATTTGAGGTTGGCGAGCGAGACGAACGGCAGCTGGACGCCGTCGCTGCTGGTCACCAGCCGGGTCAGCTGGCTGGCAGTCGACGCGATGTAGCTGGCCGTGCTCGGACGCACCAGCGTGTTGCCAACGATCTCCATGTACATCCACACCTTCTCCTGCAGGCCGACGCTGTCCGCCGGCTCAGCGAGCAGCCACAGCAGCAGCAACTGTCGGGCGTACACCTCCACACCGTTCTCCAGGATGTAGAAGTTGACGGGCCTGTCCGGACTTCGCAATACCTCCGGAAGGTTTTGCACGACGTGACACAAGTCGGGAGCTCCCGCCAGAAGTATGTTTATCGGCTCTGAGGTTTTCTTAGTCCAAAAATTATATTCACCGACGTCTTCACTTCCCACGGAAAAATCGATGGCTGGTGAGAAGCCCCACAAGGCCACATATCCCATGGCGTCGGCCGATTCCATTCGAGCAGTTTTCAACATCTCCCGAGAGTTGTGATACTTAAGGTGGATAATATATAGTGCGCCAATACTTCCACAGAACATACAAATGCGAAAAACCAAAAATATACTCTAATCAGCAATGAGTGTCGCTTGCACACGTAGCTCACAATCCTTGCTTACGTTGTGCCTTCGGGCTGTATTCCCAGACACAATCTAAACACGAATCAGCAGTGCCAGCTCCTGTACAACTGTTGGTTCAATAAGGACACAATCCCGTTGCCATGACGACACTCGATACGTTCTGCATAAAGGCTGGTGAGGCGTTCATATTTTCAAAAGTTCACAAGTTCCAACGTTCACAACTTCTGAATTGGAAGTTAATTTCCAAAAGTTACAAGCCAACTTACAAAAATAGACCGGATAGGAGGCGTTCACATTTTCTAAAGTTCATAATTTCAAAATTGGAAGTTAGCTGTCAGATTGGAAATTAACTTACAAAAATTGGGAGTAAACTTCCAAAAGTCAGAAGGTTAGGTTAAATTGTTGGGCTAGGTTTATTTATTTATTTATTTGGGTTTTGGGGCGCTTCGACCATAAAATGCGATCATTTAGCGCCCATAACGGTGATTTATAATGTTAGAGTCCTACTGTGTTACTGAGGTGAGTATATCGACTGAAATCGTATCGCCCGTAGGTACCTGAATATATTGCCAGAATGAATCACTTCAGAGTCATCTGCTAGAATCTCGCGATATGTTAAATATCTGACATCATTTCCGAAAAATAACCTTCGCTCCCTTGAGAAGTGTTTGCACGAAAAGAGCACGTGTCGCACCGTGAGAGCTTCCAGACAGCGAGGGCACTTTGGCCTCTCTTTCCCGCAAAGGAGGTATTGGTGAGTAGCGTGTGTGTGGCCAGTTGGGCTAGGTTTGGTTTAGTTCCTATCCAGGAAGTCAACTTTCAACATAGAAGCTAACTTCCAAGTTTTGGAATTAAACTTACAATTTTGAAGCTAACATCCAATACGAAAGACAATTTTTCAGTCGGAAATTATGAACTCTGAAAATACGAAACCTATCCAGGATATTTTGGAAGTTCCCTTCCAATTTTTGGAAGTTAACCTCCAATTTATAAATTATGAACGATGGAAGTTGTGAAATTTAAAATATATGATACGCCGCCAAATGCTGCGCGTTCGGGGCCCACGCGTTCCGGACATATGTGACTGACCAGTCAACTGACGACGAAGTGAATCGCACATATATCTTAGAGTAGGGACATACCAATGCATTTACATGTATGGATAACATACATGGAGGAGTGGGTCGTACGACATACATAAGACATAGCATCCAGAACAACTTGCTTGCTGTACACGCTTGGATTCGTTTCAATGACGTCAAAATTATTATTGCTGAACAGGCAGAACAAGATCACCTATGAGTGGTTATGCTTACAAAAACATGTCTATTATTCTGCTTCAATACTGCAATCAAAGAAACCTGATTTTGTTCCGATGGAGATTGGGCATGGGCTTATAGTTTTTTAAAGCTTTTGTACCGAGCACGTTTATACTGTTCCCGTATGGCTCCGGGATACAATGCACTATGATGGTCTGTTGGCAGGGACCTACCCTATGCTGTGATGGTGTGTTGGGACATACCCTGTACTATGAATGTCTGTTTGGATGTACCACATTATATGGCCTGCTGAGATCCACTATATATTGAGATGGTCTGTTGGGAAACACACTGTACCATGATGGTTTGCTGGGACCTACCCTGAATTTGTGATGGTCTGCTAAGACCTACCTTGTGCCGTTATGGTCTGCTGGGACCTACCAGGTACTTTGCTGGTCTCTTGGGACCTACCCAGTACTGTAGTATTAAAATAATTGTTATTTTTTCGTTAGGTGGGATATGTCCTAAGGAGTACCTTAGGATGTTTGTTTGTTATTTGAGTTTTAGGGCGCATCGACCAGGTTTACATTAGGATGTTTAAATTCGCCAGGGAAACGATGCAATTTAACAAAACTGCTAGGCACTTCAAACACAATTCTGATCCAACAGCGTACTCATACGTGCGCCGTGTGCCTTCGTTTTTATATACATAATTTAGAGGTAACTATTTTAGCGATAACGATGCAAAATACCTATCCTTTTCAATTAGTATTGTACAACACACCACATCATAGGCAATCCTCTTTTCAGGAATTGTGCCAATGGATGTTCATTCACCACAATGCACAATGGCGTATCAGCATGATACTTATCAACAAGGCACGATATCGATACCTTGTTGAGAAGGCTGTCAATTCAGTGTTCAGAAAGTGCTATATTCCACCCTACTACACGAATAATTTATCACTAATGTACCGCGATGGCCTACTGGCTGGGACCTACCCTGTACTCTGATGGTCACTGGGACATACCCTGCAGTGTAATGGTCTACTGGTTGGGACCTACCCTGTACTGCGATTGTCTGCTGGGACTGTGATGGTTTGGTGGGACTGTGATGGTCTGCTGGGACTGTGATGGCTCGCTGTGACTGTGACGGTCTGCTGGGATATGGTGGTTTGCTGGGATATGATGGTCTGCTAGGACGGTGATGGTCTGCTGTGACTGTGATGGTCTGCTAGAACCGTGATGATCTGCTGGCCGGGACCTACCCCGCACTGTTACTGTCTGCTGGGACCTACCTTGCACTGTGATGGTCTGCTGGCAGCCCAGCAGTCCCGCCTGAGCCAGCTGCAGGGCGACACCCTGGCCGGCCGCGTCAGCTGCAGCTGGCGCCGACGTCTCCTTGGCCTCCTCGGCGGCCGACGACTGCGCCGTGCCCATCACACTCGTGGTGGATGTGGTGGTGGAGAGACTGGTCGGCTGTGGGCCGAGGTCACACCAGGTCAGGCTTCGGATGGCTAAGTACCATTAGATGATCACATAATTAAGTCTGGGTCGGGCAAGAGGGTGTGTGCCAGATTAACTACGATCAGTGATTTGATTCAATGGCGGAATTGTGGCGCGGATATATCAACACAATAAAGAACCACTATAGAATAACATAAAAAAATTTGGGGGTGGGAAAGGGGGGGGCAGATTAACTACGATCAGTGATTTGATTCAATGGCGGAATTGTGGCGCGGATATATCAACACACTACAGAGCACTTTGGTGCAGACATGCCCCAGAGCCTATGACAATACACAAGCGACAGCTATGCATGCTTGCTGCCACTGCAAAGGCTAAACAACATCATAACAGTGATGGAAAATGGCACTTTCGGAGCTTTGACCATTAAAATATTTACACAGAAAAAATACGCTCTTTGTCATATCAGATAGATGCATGCATAACCAGCAAGCATGGCTGGATATATATATATATATATATATATATATATATATATATATATATATATATATATTAAGGAGGGCTTAAGGTCTTACATCCCAGCTAAGTGGAACCAACTCTGCGCAGGTTGGCCTCCGTGATGGTACCAAACAGGGTGGAAGGAACATCGACCTGGATTTGGTCATTCAAGCAATTGCTCTCTGGAAAAGTATCCTCTCCTATTCCTGCCATACTGCTTAATGATGCCGTTTGATAGTGAAATAGTGCCATCTAATTGCTTTTGATGAAACCTCCAAACCAGTCCATTGTTGAACCATAGCTTACATTCCATGCCTAATACACATCTTGGTTACATATGAAAAATATGACACCTCACGTTCACCGAATTATCTTAGTTGAATCTGACTGCTGGCACTGGCGGGGGGTCTGTAGTAACGTCAGGTGGTGGGCCGGCACCACCTGCACCTGCTGAACCTTACCTGACTGCTGGCAACAGCAGCGGCCGTCAACGTCAGATGGTGGGCCGGCACCACCTGCCCCTTCTACTGCTAACAACGCCTTACCAGGGGGGGGGCCGTCTGCAGAGACGTCAGGTGGTGGGCGGCACCCTGCACCTGCTGAACCTTACCTGACTGCTGGCAACAGCGGCGCCGTCTGCAGAGACGTCAGGTGGTGGGCCGGCACCACCTGCACGTGCTGAACCTTACCTGACTGCTGGCAACAGCGGCGGCCGTCTGCAGAGACGTCAGGTGGTGGGCCGGCACCACCTGCACCTGCTGAACCTTACCTGACTGCTGGCAACAGCAGCGGCCGTCTGTAGTAACGTCAGGTGGTGGGCCGGCACCCACCTTACCTGACTGCTGGCGACAGCGGCGGCCGTCTGCAGAGACGTCAGATGGTGGGCCGGCACCACCTGCACCTGGGGGGGGCCGGACCACCTGACCCTGATTCTGACTGCTGGCGACAGCGGGCCGTTAGAACGTCAGATGGTGGGCCGGCACCACCTGCACCTGCTGATCTTCTGACTGCTGGCAACAGCGGCGGCCGTCTTAAGCTGCAACAGGCGTCTAGACGAGGTGGTGGGCCGGCACCACCTGCACCTGCTGAACCTTACCTGACTGCTGGCAACAGCAGCGGCCGTCTGTAGTAACGTCAGGGGGGGGGGCGGCACCACCCCCCCCCCCCGAAACTTCTCTAACCCCGGGAAAAGCGGCCGTCTGTAGTAACGTCAGGTGGTGGGCCGGCACCACCTGCACCTGCTGAACCTTACCTGACTGCTGGCAACAGCAGCGGCCGTCTGTAGAGACGTCAGGTGGTGGGCCGGCACCACCTGCACCTGCTGAACCTTACCTGACTGCTGGCGACAGCAGCGGCCTCTTAGTAACGTCAGATGGGGGGCCCCCCCCCCCCGTCTGTACAGCAGTGTAACGTCAGGTGGTGGGCCGGCACCACCTGCACCTGCTGAACCTTACCTGACTGCTGGCAACAGCGGCGGCCGTCTGCAGAGACGTCAGGTGGTGGGCCGGCACCACCTGCACCTGCTGAACCTTACCTGACTGCTGGCAACAGCGGCGGCCGTCTGCAGAGACGTCAGGTGGTGGGCCGGCACCACCTGCACCTGCTGAACCTTACCTGACTGCTGGCAACAGCGGCGGCCGTCTGCAGAGACGTCAGGTGGTGGGCCGGCACCACCTGCACCTGCTGAACCTTACCTGACTGCTGGCAACAGCGGCGGCCGTCTGCAGAGACGTCAGGTGGTGGGCCGGCACCACCTGCACCTGCTGAATCTGACCGGACGGTGTCAGCATCTGCGCGTACTGCGGGATCTGCGGACACGAACACATATGGTGGGGATAGGAGACACGACAGGACTTCGGAGCATGGTCCGATACATGTTATGCGAACATGGTCAAACACTGGTGACTGGGCACATGGCCAGACACTGCACGAACTGGGAACATGATCACACCTACTATAATCTGGAGAAATAGTCAGTACACAGGATGTGGTAAATATATACGTGATAGGTGGACAAATATCGACACCGTGCGAAGATTCGCATAAGTATCTAGTTCGACACCTTCCTCGCTATGAGACTGTGGTCGCCATTCCCTCCACAACAGCATTAAAATGATGATTTCTGGTTAGGTGTGAGATGTAAAAACGAGTACAAGAGGATGTTGAAATGGCCACGGAAATAATGTTCGTAATTTTAAGTCCCGCAAACCAAGTTTTGAAACGATTGCATAACGATTGCATTGCATTGCATTACAAAAACGATTGCATTGCATAAACGGAAACGATTGTTTCCGTTTTCCATGTTTTGAGAGGCACTTAATTTGGGGACGCCAATATCAACGATAACAACGCGAACATATGTTCTTCAAACTGGCATTGTATAACATAGCATACAGTACGTAATCCTTTCATCTGGAATTGCGTTACAGGATATTAATCATCCGAATCCGTTATGGTGAACATGATACTTGTAAACGACACACAGGATACACGAGACATGGCTAGTAATTATGCCTTTAGGGTGCATCGACTTTATTGGTCATATAGCGCCCAAAACGAGGCATGAAGACTTCGCAAACACGCACCAAGAACGACGATGTCGAAACCCCTTTAGGGAGGATGTCGAATCCGCGCTCATTAAGTGGTATATTCCACCCTACGCCGCGAATAATTTACCACTGCTCCCCGAGTACCACGAGGTACCTCAGAATATGAAAACACCATTACACAAAAGTGACCCATGATAATGCCCCTGTGTTGTTCGCAACATGTATACAAGTTCCTCGTAGCATGTAGCTAAGTGCCCCAACCGCCGTATCACCTAGCATACATGTGACCATCTGCTACTGGGCAGCAACAACAAAAATAACAAAATTTTCAAATTCAACCCATAAAATTTCCTGGGCCCAAACGATCGCCAACATATTGCGTCCGGAGATCCGTCGATACCGCTGTTGCGTGTCGGGAGGTCGGGAGGTGTGACCGGCCGTCTACCGAAGGTCAGGAGGTGTGACCATCCGCCTGTCGGAGGACGGGAGGTGTGATTGGCCGCCTGTCGGAGGTCGGGAAGTGTGACCGGCCGCCTGTCGGAGGTCGGGAGGTGTGACCGGCCGTCTACCTAAGGTCAGGAGGTGTGACCATCCGCCTGTCGGAGGACGGGAGGTGATATTGGCCGACTGTCGGAGGTCAGGATGTGTGATTGGCCGCCTGTCGGAGGTCGGGAAGTGTGACCGGCCGCCTGTCGGAGGTCGGGAGGTGTGACCGGCCGTCTACCTAAGGTCAGGAGGTGTGACCATCCGCCTGTCGGAGGACGGGAGGTGATATTGGCCGCCTGTCGGAGGACGGGAGATGTGATTGGCCGCCTGTCGGGGGACGGGAGGTGTGACCGGCCGCCTGTCGAAGGTCAGGAGGTGTGACCGGCCGCCTGTCGGGGGACGGGAGGTGTGACCGGCCGCCTGTCGAAGGTCAGGAGGTGTGACCGGCCGCCTGTCGGGGGACGGGAGGTGTGACCGTGCCGCACCACAACCGCCAATCTCGGCTGGCACGGGAGTGCCACTGCTGACACCAGGTCACCTGTATCTGCGGCATCAGCTGGACGGGCTGGCCGCCGGCGGCCGCCACCGGCAGCTGCACCGTCTGCAGCACCGTCTGCCCGTTGGCCGTCGACATGGGGATCTGCACCGAGATGGTCTGCATGCTCTGCTGCACGGGCAGCTGCAGGATCTGCACACCATTCGGCGTCTGCACCTGGATCTGACGCCCTGTCGACGGTCACCAGACAGTCAGCAGAGGCATGCGACACGGCCTCGCAAGACAGTCAACAGAGGCGGACGACTGATGTATGAAATGCATCGGTGTGGCAAAGAAAACAAACAGATACCAGTAAATACTGGCTATCAATCACCTGTACCTGACAATAATGCCTGCCACCTGTGACAACACCATTTCAACAAACACAAAACAATCAGGTGGGAACAGCACTAACTTTACCACATAGCTCTCACTATTCACATGCCCTATTAAGCCTTATCAACATGCAAAACATGTCCCATTGAGCACACATTTGTCACAACCTTATAAGCAGGCATTTACCTTGAGCAATGTTTATTGTCTGGCCGGCCACGTTCTGCATGACATTAGAGGCTCCTAGTATGTTTTGTGGCCGTACCAGCTGCGTCCCAGAGAGGAACTGTGTTCCCGACACCTGCAAAACATAGGGACACATGTGAGGCTGGCTACAGCTTCCCAGACAATCAACTCAAGATAACCATGGGGGTTTTAAGTGTGTTTACACATGCACCAGATGGCCTCTCAGATAACACAAATGGGAGGGGGAGGACGGATTCTGGCTACTCCCTAACATCTTATAAACATGTTTAGAGCTTTCAACTAGAAGGCTGAATGGTGCATTCAGAAATAGTACAATCTGACTGTCATTTAAAAAAAAGGTCCTGACCATTGGGTTTATTGATCCAAGCTTATAGTCCACTAATATTACTCTTGTAATGCAAGGGAATGGGGGCTGCAACTCATGTTCCTGGAATTTGCTTTTCCCAATTATTCACCACCTGGTTCTCAAATTACAGCCCATAATTCCGTACATGACTGGAACCTCAACAATTGAAACAGTAGTTTGTTATGTCAACAATAGAAAGAAAATCACCATCACATGATATTATGAAATCCATGACTTGAACCATGGATGGGAATAGCCCATGGGAATAGCCAACCAAGCCTAACGCAAATAAAAAACTAGAAGATAATGTTGCACTTGAAATTGTACTTGTGCTGCTGAATTGATGCTAACTACTCACACACATCAGTGCTTACAAGTCAATCATATTACACATCACACACTGTATACTATTTGCACTGCCCTGCATGACATGGCCACACACTGATAAAATAATGAGCAATTGTCATGCATTTCAAACTGCAGCTATTTAAGAAGTTATTCACCACATGTCAGCAGTGGATTATATTCAAGTAAAAAACGAAATCGTTGTCTTACCAGATTTCCATGGCTTCCTGCTGGAATGAATGTGGCCTCCTGTCCATCAAACGTTATTGGAACACCTGCTGATGTTGCAATAATCTGTTGAATTGACTGCTGCTGCTGGGTTTGCTGCTGCTGGGCTTGTTGTTGCTGTTGTTGTTGTTGTTGCTGCTGTTGTTGCTGTTGTTGTTGTTGATGTTGCTGTTGTTGTTGGGGACTGGGCAAAGTAGTGCTAGGCATTGTCTCAGGAAGCTTGTCCTCAGCCCTGGAAGTCACACCATATCAGTTGGACTATGGTCTCCATCCAGTATTGGTACAAAATGGTTACTTAAGCATGCAGCAGTTGGTTTATAGTATCCATGCAGCACTGATACAGAATGGTTACTTGGTTACTTAGAATGCAACATTATTTTTAGAAGCTTTTTAAAATTTGGTGTTCAGGTGTGGTGGCTTAGGTTTAGACTGGGCTTGATCACTTTCAGATTGGTTTCAAATGGAGACTAGGTCACATGCAACCCATAACTGGGTCACATTTGGAACCAATGCACATGATTGACATCACATGATTGACTATCACATTTCAGTAGCATGGAATACATAAGCACAAACACTTAATTCACATCAGAACATCCACAGTGTCACACTGCACAGTACAGCATTTGCCATTTGCAACAAAGAAAATACAAGAAGAATGAGACCATCATCAAAATTGACTACATCCACAGCAACAGGCTTTCCACCTTCAAGCCATGCCCAAGTACCATCTTTATGAAATATTGTGCAGCCTCAACTTTATGAAGCAATTTCACCAGCTGCCTACTTTTGGCATTTGCAGAATGCAACATAGCTTGCAGAATAGCCAGCACCCTGCAGTCTTAAGTTCAGCCTGAGCAGGGTTAAAACAATGTTTTTTATGTGTGAGATTGCAAAACGTGCACAGTATGATGTAAAAAATTTGCCATTGAATTAGTGTCATTTAAAATTATTTTGGAGTCTTTTAGACTCAAAATTAAGTGAATGGTGTAGGTACTTGCTAAGTACTCTTCATGGTTGTTCATGGAAATCAACATTTTCTGGGCTCAAAGACAGATTCCATTCTGTGGTCAACAATATATTCCAATTTTGGCTAAGATGCCTCTCAGCTCAAATAACTAATTGGGATAAAAAAAGGAGGCATCAAGGACCCAAAAGATGTTAGCACTGCAGAACACCTTGAATCATATTGAATAGCCCCAAACAAAGCTATGTGTGCTAGAGCATCTATGACTGCCTGAAATTAAATTAGCTTCAGAATGTCTAGCAGGGGTCAACTAGTTTCTATAACTTTACCTTGGAAAATGTAATGTAGGACCATTGCAGGTAGATGATGACATAGTTGATGATGGCTGGATATAGTAGTTTCTAAGCAAGCAATTTTCATCAACCTTCATGAAAGAGATCCCAAGAGCATTGCAAACCACCAAAGGCCATGTTATGGCATGTGATTAGTTGAAAGATCTTACAAATAACTACACAAAATGTAGTTACAAATTGCAGAAAATACAGTAAATATGCAGATCAAGGTAAATGTTGATTTTTGTGAAATTCTTAATATAATGCTTTTTGAAGTGAGTAAGATGATGCCACCACTTACTTTCTCCACAAATGATTACATTTCAAACAATGGCAGTCAATATAATTGATGATGTCCTAAGCACACACCTTAATGGGATGGTCCAAGCTGTGGCTCATTTGTTTCTTCCTCAGCTCGAGGAACTGTGTTTTGGATGTGGATAGCACTGTCTAACAGATCCACAAAATTGCTACTTTGATTCAACTGGAAAACCAGAATTATCAGAAACATTTTTTTTGGGCCATGGTGTGTTGTCATATACAACAGTGACAGCACCATCTTTATTGATAACTCCCAATCTTCAAATAAGCATGCTTGATCATGCCAGGCTGCAAATATTCATTCTTAGGAATAAATGTCCAATTGAGCAGAAGCAAGGCTTTTGTGCCCAAGAGTATTAAATGAATTGCATAAAACATTGAATTTCTTCTATATCACATCTGTGACACACCAGGTAATGATAATTATATGTGATGGGCTATATTTGTGGAGCAAAGATTATGATAGTGAATTCCTTTGCCAACCAAAAAGTAATCATTTGCAGATAAAATAAGTGGTGGCATCATCTTACTCATGTCAAAAAGCATTGTATTTAAAATCCAAAACATCAACATTTACCTTGATCTCCATATTTACCAAAAATAGAACACAAAACTGCTGGACCTCATGATATATGCTAGGACCATAGTAGAGCAATCTCAAGCTTTGGCAGTTCCCAAGGTATCATTTTCAGATCATTTAAGTATTATGAAGTACCTAAAGGATGGAAAAATGTAGGTGTACCAATTTTCAAAAGGGGAAGTGTGAAGTACATAGGGAACCTACTGGGTAAATATTTCAATCAAGGTAAATGCTGATTTGTTCTTGTTCTTTAAATACAATGCCTTTTGACATCAGTAAGGTAATGTGACCATTTATTTTCACAGCAAATGATTACTTTTCAGTCAATGACAGTTGGTACAACTGATGACTTCATAGGCACATACCTTAATGGGATGGTCCCAACCACTAACCTAGGTGGTTAGGTTAGGTTTTCAATAATATAAAATATACCATTGCATGACATAATCTAACCTAACCTGACCAGAAAACCAGAATCATCAAGCATTGTTTTTGGCCAAGCCATACTTCATTTCCAGCCATGGCACAGTCAAGTACTGGAAGTTTATTAAAATATCCTACTAAACTCACTTCCCCTCTTCATAAAAATACCTATTCTTTTGATGTGTTGTGATAGCACACCTTGAGCAAAGGTTGAAGGCTCATCAGGCTTCAAGTATTTCTTCTTGGGAATAAATGTTCATTTAAGGCACATAAGGTTTTCAGTGTCCAAGAGTATTAAATCTAGTGCATGAAGTGTTGAATTTCTCCTATATTATGTCTGTGACACACTAGGTACAGATAATTATATGGGATGGGCTATATTTGTGGAGTGAAGATTATCATCTTGAACTTCCTTGCCAACTGGAAAGTATCATTTACAGAGAAAATAGTTGGTCACACCATCTTACTGTTGTAAAAAATCATCATATTCCCACCAAAATAAACAAAACTCAATTTGGTTGGTCAGTTATTCGGGTTTAAGGGTGCATTGACTGTAGAGGTCATGCAGTGCCCACAGTATATGCATTGATTGCAATATTTACCACATACTGGCTAGTACATTTAACCTCACTAGTTTGCAAGGTACCTGCATAACTGGTAAAGGAGAATGTTCAGACATCTTGATATGCATAACATTTTAAATGACAATCAATGCAGATAGAGATGCAGATAATAAAAGTATGATAGATGTCATGCACTTAGAATTTAGTCAAGTCCTTGATAAGGCTTCACAAAAGCAACCAATACATCAGTTCAAGCAGCACAGCATCAAAAAGTTTTAGGTTGGATTGAAGCAGGGTTAGGGGACAGAAACAAAGACAGATGGATGAGAATAAATTGCACACCTAAAATGTGCTGGCATACTAATATAATTTGATATATGGATAGTCCCATATATAGTTCAGAGAACATTGCAATTTGGACAAATTGATTACAAATGGGAAATTCAGCCAAAAAGAACATGCAAAAACAACCAGGTTTTTTGTCCTGCAGAGGCAGCATGCTTCAGCCAGACCTTTGATTGTCAGGATTAGACATAACCTGCACAGTGCTGGAAAAATAGGATGTTCCAGAGCACATTTGGGGGCTGATTGGTAGATAGGTAGGTAGGTAGGTACTCCTATATTGTACCCCATTGCAATTAATATATACTAGGTTCCTGCCTAATTTTGCAATGATAAAAACAAACAGAAATAAAGCAGCATGCACTGTGCTACAACATTACAAAGTAGTGGTAATGAGAAAAGAAAACAGCATGAAAACAAGGCCAAGGCCATTCGATCATACTGTTCTAGTCCTCCACGCTACACACACCGAACATCATCTGGGCACATGCAAACGGATTGCGCAACGCCTCACGTCACAAAAAGCATCCCTTAACTGCTTTGCGTGAGTACCTACTTACGCTTGATAACTGACGACTAAAATCAACGGCTGTAGTCCGTATTTCAAACATAAGTCAGAGGGAGCAACGCGGAGAAACTACGCAACTCGTGAAATTGCACGCGAAGCTCGGCACATCCCAGTCCGGGCGAGGGCGGGCAACAACGAAACTCGGCTTTTACTAAATTAAGTTATTATTAGCCAACATAAATATGTCATGATGTTCACAAAATTATTAACATTAAACCAGCATAAAAGTAGAGTATAGTATTTCGAAATGACAAGCATCCCTTTAAAAAACTGGATACTATTTTACGCGTATGAACACTGCCAGCCAACGAGTTCAGTTCCCTTCTTTGTGATTGGTGAGTGAGCCACGGACGGCAGTGAAAGTAGACGGAGGAGGGCCCCTGTCCCACCCACTTTGTCCTTCGGCACCGCCTAAATTCCGGTCTATGCATGGCCACGGGGCGGTCTTAGCGCATATCCGCGCGTCGTATCGGTAAAGGGGCCGGCACTGTAGCACTGAAGCGCGGTGGGCGGAGTAGGAGTCAGCCGACTGACGTCGCGCCATCGAATACGAAAGCTGAGGCTGGGCCCAGGAAAGACCGTGGGCGTGGGAAATGTCTGAACACCCGGCACTGCAGTGTGAAATGGAAATCCAGTGGACCATCTTTGCATGGGTCAATATTGTGCACGTATCTGTTAGGTTTCCACGAGGACAAGCAATTATCAGTGCAATTCATGTAGGTTCCTCGCAGTGACGCAGCCAGGATTTCGTCCAGGGGAGGGGGGGCATCTGAAGAGTCCCCACCTACTTTGCTCCCACACTTTTCCGAAACTCCTCGGATTTGGGGCACTTTGTTTTCAAATAACCACTATGTAGATACAAATATATATAGGTACATATATGTGTATATGTTATGTTAAAGCGCACCTAATCGTCAGCTAGCATTGATTGCTTTCTTTTGGGTTCCCTCAAGCTCCCGTACTATTTGCTTTCCTTCTTTCAGCTGGTAAATAATTACATGCCATTACAACATGACGTCTGTGGCCCAGTGAGGAGAAACAGGTAGCCTGTATTATTCCATGTACCGTATGTACATGTAGAAACTATTGGTGTTGTATTCAACAAATTATTAGGAGAGACGAGCACATTTTTACCGAGGAAACAAAGTTCGGAGAATTACCGTGCCACCTAAGAAATATACTTTCAATAACATATACAAGTACAATATAAGCACACATTCAAAGTAAAAACGAACGACACAAACTACTAGAGTACTAGGCGCTTTAACACGGGACTGCAAATCCATCGTCTAGTGAGGACGGATAGCCTGACAATCACGTTGGGTGTTCCGAGTGGGGAGTCGTTCGCAGATGAGGATGGCTCTCGTGATGAGCATTCTCCTCTTGACACTGATGTGTGCGATGATATTTGTGTTTTGCACCAGCTCCTGTCAGTGATGTGTTGGTGGTGGCTGTCCAGTGCATGCTGGTGTGGAGCTCCCGACTGCGCTCTACCACAAGTCAGGCTTCACGAGTCAGTTAGTTATTACGGCTTTAGGGCGCATCGACTACATTGGTCATGCAGCGCCCACAGGCGTCACGAGAGTTATGTGGTGTGTTCACTACCTGCAGCCTACTGAGGGAATTCGAAGCCTGCAAGTTTCATCTGAGCATTTATGTTTAAAAACACCTACATTGTATGAGCTGATTTTTGGCTTCTTCACCACGTTATTCTTCATGAGGCGATTGGCAGTTTTGTGTCTTGTGTAGTATATTGTTAGTTGTACATGGCTGTATGCCGCTGAATCAATGTTGTTGAATACGATTTCCTTGAATACCATCTCATCTGTGCGATATGAAGTTGCATTTGGTCAGACACTGTGACCGGCACTGCCAGCACCGACGGTGGCGGTAACGTCGGGAAGACAGTAGTAGGGAGCTCGGAAAAGTGAAGACAGCAGTAGGGAGCTCGGTGGCTGCTGTGGCGACAGCAGCTGCAGCGGCAGCGGTGGCAGCGACGGACGAGTCGAGAATGGAAACTCCACCACATCCGAGACACTCACATTACTGTACAATATCCAAGTGAGCCTTGCATACCGAACCGATGAGAGGATGTTGAACAACATCAAACCAATGGCATGCATAAATGTACGGCGAATAATCTACTTAACAATTGCCAATCCCGTCACGAGAAATAACATGGTGAAGGAAGCAAAAATCAAATCAGCCAATGTTCTTAATGGGATTCTAGGACAAATGTGCGTCAGAACAAATGTACGTATGACAGATGTGTCTGAGCAATTCTACGTAATCGCTGATGTATGTGTGGCAATTGTATGTAAGCGTAGATGGACGAGTGGCTAATGTACGTAAGCGCAATTTTACGTATTGAAAATGTACGTATGCGTAAATGTACTTAAGCGCAAGACTACCTAAACGCAAAAGTACGTATGTGCAAAAGTACGTTGCGCAAATGTACGTAAGCGCAAATGTACGTATGCGCAAAAGCACTTTTGCGCAAATGTACGTATGCACAAATGTACGAATGCGCAAAAGTACGTAAGCGCAAATGTACGTAAGTGCAAATGTACGTAGGAGCGAATGTACGTAGGCGCAAATGCACATACGCGCAAAAGTACGTATGCGCAAATGTACGCATGCGCAAATGTACGTATATGCAATTGCACGCATGCGCAAATGTACGTATGCGCACATATACGGATGCGTACTTGTACGTATGCAAAAATGTACGTATATTTACGCATGCTATCTTTGTGTTTACGTACATTTGGTTAGGAGCATATACCATGCGTGCATTTGCGCTTACGTACATTTGGTTAGGAGCATATACCATGCGCGCATTTGCGCTTACCTACATTTGTCTAAGTGCATTTGCGATTACGTGCATTTGCCTAGGTGCATTTCCTTACCCACATCTGCCATACGTACATTTGCGCTTACGTAATTTTGCACATATTTGCACTTGCGCTTACGCACATTTACGCATACGTACTTTTGCGCTTACATACTCTTGCGCTTATCTACATTTGCGCATATGTACATTTACGCTCACGTACATTTGTACATACGTACATTTGTGCTTACAAACTTTTGTGCCTACGTGCCTTTGTACATATGTACATTTGCGTTTGCGTACATTTGCGCTTTCTTACTTTTGCGCTTACGTACTTTTGCGCTTACGTACGCTTGGGCATGCGCACACTTGCGCCTACATACATTTGCGCACACGCACATCTGCAGTTACGTACTTTTATGGTTACGTACATTTGTGCTTACGCACATTTACGTATACGTACATTGCGCTCACGTAAAATTGCGCTTACGTACAATTGCGTTTACGTACAATGTCGCTTACGTACAATTGCGCTTGCGTACTTTTGCGCGTACATACATTTGCGCTTACGTACATTTGCACTTCCGTACATTTGCGTTTGCGTGCTTTTGCATATGCATACATTTGCGCTTTGCACATTTGCACATACGTACTTTTGCGCATACATGCATTAGCGCTTATATACATTTGCCATACGTATCTCTGAATTTACGTAAATTAGCCATACTTACATCTTCGCTTACGTACAATTGTCATACGTACATCTACGCTTACGTACACTTGTTTACGTACATTTAGGTATGTACATCTGCCATACGTACATTTGCTTTACGTACATTTCTCCGGTTACCACTTAACACGCGCCCTGGAGGACCTCTGAAAATGACGCGCACTGGAGGAGGGGGGAGGGGGGAGGGGGTTGATTTCGCCCCCATAAGATCTCGGCTCCTATCAAAGCTAGATCAACGAAATTCGCAGGTTGGATGGGTACAGTAGTGAACTCGATTTTGTGCAAATGTCGTGACCTTAGGTCAATATCTCCGAGGTCAAGTGAGGTCAAAATGTCAAACTTTTCTGGTTTTGCGTGTCTTGGCTTGTCATTGTTATGGATCGCTGTGATTGTGTTTAAATGCTCCAAAATGGACATCTATGATGTTTTGGACATTACTAATGATGCAATACAGATTGCCTACTCCAGTTACCGAAACCTGGCCGCCCGCCCGACTACTCCGACAACAATGACAAACAGTAGTTTTCAGGATGTGTAGGGAGTAACATGCAATGCAGCACCAATCGCATGACAATCATTTGCATTTATGACAACATTCGAGTTGACCAAATTTGGTTCCATTAACCTTCCAAGAACTTGACCTGACTTGACCTCGGTGACCTAACATAACTTTGAAACTATAAAGCATAACAATATACATCAAACAAGTCGCTGGTGGTGCCAAGAACACTTCCATTTTGTCAATATACAGAAGGCGCATCAGCGGCTATCTTTGTGGTTTGGCTTGAATTTGTTTTGACTTTAGCGACCCTTAACTCGGAAAAGTCTCGGTCGATTTTCATTTTTCTTGCTTTAAACAACGCGCCGGTCATTTCGAAGCAGGTACGCGAACAATGGGGTATATCGGCCGGTACAATCTGGAGCTATCGACGAAAAACCCGAGGCGTGGGCGGATTTCGCCCTCCCTCCTCCAGGACGCGTCTTGATGCATATTAATGCTGAAATGAATCTTGCAAACTTGAAATTCTCTCCGTAAGCTATATTCGACACACTACAACATTACTGTCGCGACGCCTGACTTGTCACCTGCAGTTGGGCGCTGCATGCCAGCATGCACGGTACAAACACCACCGACACATCACTAGGCAAGAACTGGTGCAAAACACAACAATCGTTACACATACGAGACAATAAGAGACTACGCATCACGGAAGCCATTCTCATCCGCAACGACTCCGAACTCTGAACACACAACGGATTGTCAGGGTATCCTCACACTATGTGATGGATTTGCAAGCCTCCACCCAAACGCCTAGCGCTCTTGTATTATTGTGATGTTAGTTTTTACTTTGAGTGTGTGCTTATATTGTACCTGTATATATCATTCAAAGTATATGTAGCAGAGCGCACAATAATTATCTAGATTGTTTAGCACTGTGAACAATGCTATTTTGTATATCGTTACTTTCCTGATTAATGGCTTGAAGATGGGTTATGTTAGGACGAAACGTCGCACAGTACATTACTATAATAGGCAAGGTGTTTTATCAACTGAACGAATAAGGAAAAGGAACAGTAAAGGAACTTGAAACAAGTTCAAAGAAAACAATCCATTTTAGATATGCGGTCAGCTTTTACCGATCATGTCTGATTAATAGAATGCTTTCAACCTACTCCGATATATATATGCATATACATCGGTATATTTTGGCAGGATATCTTCTTTTATGCATTGGATGTTGAAGAAAAGAGCGCATTTAGCCTTAGCAAGTTTTCTGTCCAGGTTTTCGATTGATCGTATTGTTTTCTTCGTTTCATTTGATAGCTGGTAAATTATTTCACCAAGTGACATGTACAGTTATATTCGTTTATTGACGTTTCGGATACAAACATTGATCCATTTTCAAATTCACTGCTCTGCACAATGCAAATAAACACACACATGTACACTTCAAATATAAATTGAACACAGGTTTCACACGAGCTATTCTCGCAACATCACCTCACCTTTTGTCAATTCCTGAAGGGCCACTCACATAAACAAGTATATTCTCATCTGAACAATTTACACCAACCGTAAAGCACTGGATTCTCGCATCTACATCGAAACGTGTTTGCACTCCCTCCCCCCGCTTTTTGGTCATGCATTATTCCAGGGTAACAACGTGACGTGTGTGGTGACTTGTTTGTTTATTTCTGGTGTGTGTTCACGTATGTACAATGACTCGAGCACCAGAATACATGTTCGGTCCGGGCAAGACGTCATGGCAAGATGGTGTTGCCAAAACATGGCAAGGTGGTGTTGTTGGTAAGGTGTTCTCATGTTAGTTTGAAAAAAAAAAAAAAAAAAAAACCCCCCCCCCCCTAAAAACGGTGTTTGGTGGCAGTTTGTCATGCGTTCCTTTGGTACTCCATCTCTGAGGTGCATTGCCAGTCTTTTAGAAAGGGAGGTTGTGGTGGCACCAATGAAACTTACTGCACGAAGCCTACAGTCTTCGTATGGACATGCGAATTTGGAAACTACATTAGTACGTTTTAGTTTTTCTTTGGTGATTGTTTTTCATTACAAGATTACAACTTTTCATGTTTTTATAGTAAATGACGAGTTTTAGCTGATCTTTGTTTTAGGTGCATGTGATGTTGTTTGTTATAATGTTCTGTATGACTCTCTCATCCACCTTATAAGCAGAGTGCATGTAATTTCGGTAGTGGAGGTGAATGGTATTTGTCTGTCTGTATATTTCTGTTTGGTGTTCCTGTGCATGTGTTTATTGATTTCTTCATCAACCTGTGTGTTTGTGTAGACATTGTTTACTGAAATCTGTTTTAGGCCGCCAAATTCTATATGACGAAGTTCGTAGGAAGAACAATTACGAATTGCTCTCTTTACAAGACTGTTGACGTCAATGGTTGCGAGCTGTCCACGTGGGGATTTAGCCCTTAAAACATCGATAAACTCAACGACGAATCAATGCAGTGTTTGGCGGGTACGTATGGTTTTAATAGACTATTGAGTCTTTTGACTAGTCTGTGAGTTGGGATTGTGACCTAAGAAATTACAGGCCTCAATAGGTTACCGCTTTTGTGGCTCTTCACATTTCCATATGCATATTCCGGAGCGTACTCAGCCACGATCTTCGAGAAGTGCACTCCCCCGATTACTGCATTAGCTGATGCTATCGGTCTATTTACTCTTGCCTTTAAACTGTCTGTGGTATCTTTTTTTATGGGCTCAAACTTGGTTTTGCCACTGAGAAGTTCCTCAATCTTGTGCATGTATTCATGGCGGTCCAAAATGACAAACAGAAGACTTATCAGCCTTTCGTATGATGATCCTTTCATCTTCACGGAGCTGCTTGGCGGCTTCTCGGAGGTCTTCTGTGAGTACTTTGCTCTTTGTACTCCCTCTAGTTTTTTTTTACTTTCCCCCACGAGCAGGTCCTTGGGGCGGGGATCGACTTTAACTTTCTTTTCATTTTGAAGTTTGAGTACACCCTGATATAGTAATTCTAGTTGCGCCTTTTTGTGGAGCGAAACACTTCTAGATTGTAAGTGACAGTTAAGTCCGAGATGCAAAAGTAATCTTTGGTTCGCAGTTAGTTCAATAGAGGAGAGGTTTACGTATCCATTTTTGGTTTCAGGCAGCAAGATGCTTCCCCCATATATTGCAACCATTGACGTCAACAGTCTTTTCACTAACGTGTCAATGGAGACAACCATCAAGATACTTCCCCCATATATTGCAACCATTGACGTCAACAGTCTTTCCACTAACGTGTCAATGGAGACAACCATCAAGATCATCATTGAGCAAGTGTATGCCAACACTAATCTGACATTACCCCCGCTGCAGTTGTCGCCTAACATTCTTGCGACACTGCTCCGTGCGTGCACCATGGAGTCTCCCTGCCGTGGGCCATGTGGGCAGCTTTATCGACAAAAGGAAGGCGTCGCTATGGGCTCCCCATTAGGTCCTCTTTTTGCAAGCCTTTACATGTGCCACATGGAAAACCATGTTTTATGTGACCCGTCTGCTGTGCTTCATATCTACTGCAGGAATGTCGATGATGATTTTGTTGATGTTATGGACACTGACCACCTCAGTGAACTCAACTCAAAATTAGAGGAAACCTCCGTGCTAACTTTCACATCTGAAACACCAATCGATCGGAAGGTTCCATTTTTAGATGTACTTGTAAGCCCCACTGATCAAAGTTTTGCACCTCAGTATACTGGAAACCATCGAATATTGGCTTAGTTATGAACGCAAAAAGTGAGTGTCCTGAAAGATACAAACAGTGCCCTGCGTGCCTTTGCAAAGAGAGCAATTCGTAATTGTTCTTCCTACGAACTTCTTCATATAGCATTTGACAGACTGAACAGATTTTTGTAAACAATGGCTACATAAACACACAGGTTTATGAAGAGATCAAGAAACACATGAACAGGAACACCAACCAGAAATATACATACAGAACAAACACCATTCACCTCTACTATCGAAATTACATGAACTCTGCTTATAAGGTGGATGAGAGAGTCATACAGGACATTATAACAAACAACATCGCATGCAACAACAAAGATCAGCTAAAACTCGTCATCTACTATAAAAACATGACAAGTTGTAATCTTTTAATGAAAAACAATCTGCAGGCCACCAAAGAAAAACCAAAACGTACTAATGTAGTTTACAAATTCGCATGCCCGTACGAAGACTGTAGGTTTCGTGCAGTAAGTTACATTGGCCTCACCACATCCTCCCTTTCTAGAAGACTGACAATGCACCTCAGAGATGGAACACCAAAAGAACACACGACAAACTGCCACCAAACACCGCTAAGACGAGAACACCTTACCAACAACACCACCATCATCATGTCTTGCCCGGACAGAACACGTCTCATGGTGCTCGGGTCATTTTACAAACGTGAACACGCACCAGAAATAAACAAACAAGTCATCACGCACGTCACGTTGCCAATCTGGAATAATGCATGACCAAAAAGCGTGAGGGGGGAGTGTAAACACGTTTCGATGTAGATGCGATAATCCAGTGCTTTACGGTTGTTGTAAATTATTCAGATGAGAATATACTTGTTTATGTGAGTGGCCCTTCAAAAATTGACAAAAGGTGAGGTGATGTTGCGAGAATAGCTCGTGTGAAACCTGTGCTCAACTTACATTTTTAAGTGTACATGTGTGTGTTTATTTGCATTGTCCAGAGCAGTGAATTTGAAAATGGATCAATGTTTGTATCCGAAACGTCAATAAACGAATGTAACTGCACACACACACACACACACACACACACACACACACACACACACACACACACACACACATATATATATATATATATATATATATATATATATATATATATATATATATATGCGTAAGCATGTGCATGTAGTGGTGTACTTGTGATTTGCGCTGAGGGGATACGGATTTGAAATCAACCACTATGATTTCAAAGTGGCCGTTTTTATTTGTTTCATAAAATAACTTATGATCAAATTAAGTATCCTGTGGAGGGGAAATCTATCGCCACCGTTTCTGAGCCACCGGATTTCAACCCCTCATCTTCCTCATCCCTCATCCTTTTCGAAGGATTATTTTGGTATCCCTGGAATAGTCACCTTACACTACTGAAATTACACCCGTACGATTCGCTAAAAAGGACTTCTTTTCCCTTTATTTCAGACATTCCAGTTAATAGCGCCCCTAACCAAAACGCCAGCGTTCGTGTACACTAGGTTGGTCCGATTTGCAGACTTTTTACCAAAATCGATAGCAGCTCCCACTCATTTGATGCATTTTTGGCCGCTGAACACGATGGAAGCATCAGAAATGCAAATTTCTCACTTCTTTTGATGGCCCCAGCAACTTGAAGATTTTGTCTGGGACCAAAATTTGGACACTTCTGCATCTCATAAGCAGACTGGTGGGGAAATGAGTCCGCTTGAGCATTACATCGTCGAGGTAATTCATTTCGATCATTTGGCACCGTTTCCAAGATTCTAGCTGTCTTATTACCTCAGATTTCGTCTTCTGAAGCATAGAAGGTTCAAACGGTTTCCTCGGCTGCCAACAGATGGCAGGCCTAGCGAGCCCGGCTGCCTTCCAAATGTTTTATGACGGACTCGTTTGTACCTTCCACGAAGCGTGGTTTGGTGTCTTGATGCACTGGTGCTGTCTCGACTAATTTATAGGTTATGTTTTATGTGAATTAGAGATGCAAATACACAAAAATGGTAACCGATCCTACAGTGAAATAATCGCACATATTGGTTGAACAGCGGTGGTACTGCGCAGAACATGCCCTGCTAAGCCTGGCCGGAATCGCAACAAGGTAATCAGCATGAAGCCAGTGTCACCCCTTATATCTGTATGAATTATGTAAAAGGTGTATTCTATGTATTCCGTTGGATCATCTGTCATCACCATTCCGCCGCCGCCACCGGGGAACGCCGCAACAGCCCGCCGCGCTGAGACTCGCCGCAGCGGCGCTCACTCACTCACTGGCTCGGAACCGGCGACGAACGGCCACTTTATTCAGGCTATAGCCGCCATGGCGGTCCCCGCCGGTGACAGCCGCCGCCGACTCCATGGTCAGCTTTACACCTCGCTCCGTCGCATACATGTGACAGGTGACAGTGCCAGCTCGCAGAGGCTCGTTCAGCAGACGCACCAGCTCATCGCCGACAAGTGGGCGGATTAGGGGTGGCTCGATATCTGCCTGGTGGTGCTGCAAATCCACCAACTCCATGAAGTTGCTGGCCCGGGGATTGATTTCCGGGCATTTGTAAGCCCAGACTGGGTGCCCAGGCTGCCGGCGTTGACGGGCCTCACCGATGAGCTGGATAGTTCGGGCTCGGATCTTCCGGCGTTCGTTCTCGAGCATGCTGAGGACGACGGCCTCAGGGTGCGCCATCATGGCGTTCCCGTAGTCTCCTCTACACTTCGGCCAGATAATCGCCGGTCATGTGGCGGCGCTGCCGCTCGAGCTGGTCGTGCAGGTGGCGCGGCGCCTCCACCAGGTTTGGCCGGTGTCTGATTGCCAGCACTGTTGGGATGTAAACGCCCACAACTTACAATGAAAACGTCTGCAGCTTGGTACTGGGGCCATGCAGACACGCAACAGTCTGCTCTGTGCGGCGTGCCACGGCGCCATACTGAGCTAGCCATGAACACGCTGCGCTACTTCGCTTCCATCGCCCGAAGTCACTCATTGGGCCCACTACACCAGCAGGCGCAGATCTGAGCTCAGATTGCGTTTGACATTATCTGACAGTGGCGGCAGCTCAGCCGTTGTCAGGGACTGGACCGCCAGGGCGGCTATAGCCTGAATAAAGTAGCCTTCCGTCGCCGGTTCCGGGCCAGTGAGTGAGTGAGCGCCGCTGCGGCGAGTCTCAGCGTGGCGTGCCCCGGTGGCGGCGGCGGAATGGTGATGACAGACGATCTGGCGGAATACATAGAATACACCTTTACAAAATACATACAGATATGAGGGGTGACACTGGTTTCATGTTGATTACCTTGTTGTGATTCCGGCCGGGATTAGCAGGGCATGTTCTGCGCAGTACCACCTCTTTTCAACCAATATGTGAGATTATTTCACTGTAGAATCTGTTACCATTTTTGTGTATTGGCATCTCTAATTCACATGAAACATAACAGATAAGTTAGTTGAGACAGTACCAATGCATCAAGACGCCAAACCACGCTTAGTGGAGGGTACAAACGCGTCCGTCATGAGACATTTGGAAGGCAGCCGGGCTCGCTAAGCCTGCCATCTGTTGGCAGCCCAGCGAACCGCTTGAACCTTCCATACTTCAGAATGCGAAATCTGAGGTAATAAGACAGCTAGAATCTTGGAAACGGTGCCACATGATCGACAATGAATTGCCTGGACGATGTAATGCTCAAGCGAACTCATTTTCCCACCAGTCTGGCTATGAGATGCAGAAATGTCCAAAATTTGGTCACAGCCAAAATCTTCAAGTGACCGAGGCCATCAAAAGATGTAAGAAATTTGCATTTCTGATGCTTCCATCGTGTTCAGCGGCCCAAAATGCATCAAATGAGGGGGAGCTGTTATCGATTTTGGCAAAAAGTGTGCAAACGGGACCAACCTAGCGTACAGGTGTACAACCGCCTTGCACATTCTGTGCATTCGTCACGCTTCATACGATTCTCCGGGTTTTGCTAGGCGTATCACGTTTTGCTAATTGCTGTTATATGATAGTCTTGTGCGATATTTGACGTGTGGAATCCTACGTACGGGGGTTGCCGGTAAAGCTCAATGAATTCAATTCGATGATTTGTTGAATTCGATGCTGGCTTGGTGTTCTTTTTGGACTCGTTTCTTTTTCTTTGTACTATGGAAACGAGTTGGATAATGAGGAGTGGCCAAGAACACATGCAGATGTGACAATAAGCGTCCTAGAAGTTTGTTTTTATTTGCGTTTTCTTCATTTAATATTCACTGTTCAGTATTGTTTCGAACACGGCAATTATGTGCCTATATTTGGCACAAATTCGGAAAACTTTCCGATTACTCTTGTTCGTGGCTGTTGTGTCATGGTACATCCGCAATTTCCATCGTATTTCCAAAAGTTGATAAGCGTTCTTAAACGTTGTTATCTGGTTATGAAATTAATCACTTTAATTAAATGTAAACTCATTTGTATTGGGCTTCTATGTTCCAAAGCAGCTCCAACATACTCCATGTACAGTTTGAGGATTAGGAGCGATGCGAGTTTCGAGGCGAGTATTTCGTCCAGTATTCATGAATATTTGACTACGGCCGTGAAATGTTAGGAAGTACATCCATTATACCTTTGCAGATATTATGTCATGCATACTATCGTTGTGATTTAGCACGGCAGTAGATTCATGAATGCGTTATTGCTATATAATGGTGGGCCTACAACCTAATTTTACTTACGCTATCTCGTCACTCAGTCTGCTTTTTGCCAGCCTGTTCTGAACATTGAGAAGTGACGCATTGCATGGAACAGAAACAATCTTCAATGGTGTTGAGCATCGGGCGTTGGATCTTGGCCCATACCAGTGGTAGTTACAGAGGGGGAGAGCGAGGCAACTGAGGATACGTGTCCTGCTCCTGGTATCCATGTGTCGCCCGTCGACTGGAAAAAAAACGCCCGTCCACGACACCTGAGTATACCAATCAAGATCAAGGAGGTTTTCAGCCGATGGCGCCCCTCAGAATCGAAAAAACCGCTCCATCTGGATAAAGAATCTCCTCGAGAGTAAGTGGCCCTGATGCAAATACCTGGATCGCCCCTAGTTCATGTTACCTCTTCAATGCTGCAGGAACTTCTCACATGTACATCACCATTTCACCAGCTTGCATATTTCCCTTTCGTTGTGCTTTATTTTGTGTTAAAAACAACAATACACAACAGAATGAGATAGGACGGCACGACAGAGGCGTGGCATTTTCCTCTCTTGCGATGCCCATGCTTCCCTTCGACATATCGTAGCCGTCATATGCTGTTTGTAGGACCTGCCGCTTTGATAACACCAGAACAACGTCCACTGTTTACTCGCCATTTGGAAGTCGTTAAACGCATTGCTCATGATGTTCAGCGAGTGAACGGTGCAGACAGAGGGGTGCAGTTTCCCTCCTCTGTGTTGGTTCCTGGACATGCTCAGTAGTGACGGGTAGTGCTCAAGCTTTCAGTATGCACATTATAGGCATTAGGTGAAATGTGGCAAGGAACTAAGTACCCAGGGATCTAATGCGATGCCGAGAATGGCGCGACTTCCGAACAATGGCTCCACTTGCACCGGTTGGCTGATGATTTTAGGCTCTTCTTAGCTCGGCTGTGGCGAAGCAAATGCGGTAGGCTAAATTGTTCAGCGCTTATGCTTAACGTACATAGCATTTCTTGAACTTCGAAATCGATGCTCAGCCGCTCGCGTGCATTCCACACCTCATTACATCATATCATATCCGGTTGCATCTCTACGTACCTCTAAGTTGGCTTAAAGCCCAAGCTGTCAATTAAATATGAAGAAAAGAAGTTTTGCTTCACTCGGATCCCATTGAAACTTATCATAGATAGAACATGGACCCGTCCATCATATTGCTCCATTTTTCCTCTCAGAACTCTAACCACACACATGCAACGCATTTGGATGCATAAAGATTGTCAAGGCAAATTAAGCTAATGAACATGACTTTCCACATCTGAAAAGTGACCCATGTAGATCTTACCTAAATCTAAATATGCATGGGAGCTTAGCCAGCAAGTGCACTCAATCAGGCTTATATCCGCATGTGCACGCGCATGGCTTTCTTCTGCACCCCAGAGCCAGGAGGCGATCCGGGCGCGATTATTGTCAATCATTGTCTGCAGCAATGGCGCGTACGGTGCTGCGACCTGGCTAGCGCAGCGCCGCCGCCGCCGCCAGCGACAGCCAGAACAGGAGCTGCCACGGCAGTGGCGCGTGCGGTGCTGCGACCTGGCTAGCGCAGCGCCGCGGCCGCCGCCAGCGACAGCCAGAACAGGGTCTGCCGCGGCAGTGGCGCGTACGGTGCTGCGACCTGGCTAGCGCAGCGCCGCGGCCGCCGCCAGCGACAGCCAGAACAGGGTCTGCCGCGGCAGTGGTGCGTGCGGTGCCGCGACCTGGCTAGCGCAGCGCCGCGCCCCCCCCACCGGCACAGGGCAGTGGCGCGCGGTGCTGCGACCTGGCTAGCGGAGCCGCAGCGGCCGCCGCCAGCGACAGCCAGAACAGGGGCGCCACCAGGCGCCGCAGGTCGGCCGCCGCGTCGCCGTAGTTGCACAGGTGGCGGGTGCAGCACGAGGTGCACGATATGATCTTGGTGCGCTCGCCGATGGTGAGACAGACCGGCTCGCACTGCTCGGTGCACTTGCGCTCCACCGACCAGATGCTGATGTGCGCCTCGGTCACGTTCACCGTGCTCCACGACTTGTAGGCGCGCACCTGACGGACATGTGAGCGTGTCACGTGAGTGGAGCTGCCACACGGAGGTCCGAGTCAGAGGTCAGTGGAGCTGCCACACGGAGGTCCGAGTCAAAGGTCAGTGGAGCTGCCACACGGAGGTTCGAGTCGGAGGTCAGTGGAGCTGCCACACGGAGGTTCGAGTCGGAGGTCAGTGGAGCTGCCACACGGAGGTCCGAGTCGGAGGTCAGTGGAGCTGCCACACGGAGGTTCGAGTCGGAGGTCAGTGGAGCTGCCACACGGAGGTCAGAGCCGGAGGTCAATGGACATAAAGACATAAAAGATTAATGCAACTATGAGCCACAAGGGCCCTTCTTGGTTGCACTCTGTACACTGAACCAGTTGCCCACCAAATCTGTCAATCAGCCCTCCCTGTAATACTGAAAAGCAAGCCCTCTATTCTTATAATGATTGTCTATGCTGTTTTTAAATATGTTCAATGTGCTGCTATTGACAATGTTTTCTGGCACCTGGTTCCAGTGTTCTACTACCCTGTTGGTGAAGAAAATCTGCCTTAACCTTGTTCTGCTGTGGTTAACTTTAATTTTGAATCTATGACCTCTAATTGCATCATTTCTGTTCAATTCAAGCATTTCCCCAAGATATCCCCTCTCCAGACCATGGACAAATTTAAAAACCTCGATGAGATCTCCTCTCAGCCTTCTATATCTAAGTGAAAACATATTCAATTCCTTCAGTCTTTCCTCATATGCCAGGTTGCTTATGCCATTAACCATTTTTGTAGCCCTCTTTTGTACTGTCTCTAAAAGCCAACAATCTTTTTCATAGCTAGGGGACCAAGCTTGGATGCAGTATTCCAAATATGGCCCGACATATGCACAGTAAAGCTTCCTGATCACTTCCTCACTTCTGTATGATACATTCCTATTTATTGCCCCGAGCATTCTCAGTGCCTTCTTCCTGGCTTCCTTGGTCTGTTCTGATCCCCCCAGTTTTGTGTTTAGAATAACACCTAAATCCTTCTCCTGTTGAGTCACTGATAGTACTTCGCCACCCATGAAGTATGGAGCCTTCATATGCTGCTTACCTACATGCATGATTTTGCACTTATCAAAATTAAATTTCATTTGCCATTCTTCGGACCACTTCACAAGTTCGTCTAAGTCTTTTTGCACCGAGATATGCTCATCTTGACCTGTTATTGCCCTAAAGACCTTCAAATCATCCGCAAATTTCAAAACCTTACTGATTAGGCCACTTTCAATGTTATTTACAAATATAATGAACAGTAGTGGCCCCAGTACTGACCCCTGGGGGACTCCACTGAGAACATTTTGCCATGATGACTTTGTACCATTTAGCATCATTCTTTGCTGTCTATCTGAAAGCCACAACTCTATCCATTTTAAGATGCTACCTGCAATACCATGGGACTGAAGCTGTATCATTAACCGTTTATGGGGTACCTTATCAAAGGCCTTACTAAAGTCTAAATATGCTACATCAACCTGATTTCCCCGATCAAATTGTTCTGTGGCGAAGTTAAAAAAGTCCAAGAGATTTGTGAGACACCATCGTCCTTTTCTAAACCCATGTTGAGTATCTTGAATCAATCTGCTACCTTCCAGATAACTAACTATTCTAATTTTGATAATTGATTCGAGTACCTTGCAGACTAGGGATGTGAGACTTACTGGCCTATAGTTTTCAACTTTCCCTTTTTTCTCCTTTCTTGAAAATGGGAACTACGTTTGCCCTTTTCCAATCTGTTGTAATTTCATTTTGTGAAACAGATCTACAAAATATTATACTTAGTCGAAATGCCAGTTCCTTTTCAGTTTCCCGCAACACCCTAGCATAAATATCATCAGGTCCTGCTGCCTTGTTTGGCTTTATTTTCCTGACATGATTGTAAACAACATCACTATCAATGAAATCAACATCATTTGTCAGATCACATGTCACTGAACTATGGTGTACGGTCGGCAGATTGGTCATATCTTCCAATGTAAACACTGACTTAAACTGAGTAGTAGAGTACTTGAAGACCGGTCGGAATGTAAGCTGGATTGCATGTGAACACTGATGCCTCTTTCGATATACTTGAACATATTGATGAGAGGTGGAAGGCTAAGATGATGTATGAAGATGTGAGCGCTGATCTGTGTGACCGGCTCCGGACGAGTCGACTGCCAAGCGGTTGAAACTGTATGTCGTTTGAAAAGCCTTACGGATTAATTTTGGTTTAACTGCTGCACGATTGAAACTGAATATTCATCGTTACTTAATTTACTTATTAATAACGCAAATATAAGTGCAGTTTTTCGAGGTGCCTGTCAAAAGATGTTTGAATCGAATCTCTGGGATTGATGCAGAGAGCTATTGAATATATACCCGGGTTCTTTAATATCGTCTACACGAGGTCAACTAGTCTACCACTTGCCAAAGAAGTTTTGCCTAAACATCTGCGATATGTCTGATAAGCGCAGGAGGGCAAGAACTTCCCTACAATGTCAACGAAAATGAAATGGAAACAATCACGTTCTTGCAACGTTGAAGAATAACAAAACCTGCTGAACTGCAAAATATCATAGCGTCCCATAAGTGAAACGAAGCAAATTTTCGCGCCACATCGTAGATGTGTCACCTGGGTCAAAAATAATCACTGATGATTTCGAACGGACTTGCCCACGGGAGAAGAATGACGTTTCTTGGAAATTATGCATTTTATGTCGATTTTCGATGCAAGGCCCGCGAGCGAAATGCATGCATGCACAACTCCACGTGCACTCATTCCACCTGTGGGGTGCGTCCGTTCTGCCCACCGGTAGCAGCTGGTTGGTGTCGAGTGGTTGGTTCGACAATGCAGAATGCCATGCGAGCTTGACGCGGTGCTGGGAAAGTTGAGCACAACCCAAAGCCACTGCAGGGACGGGTTGGCGGATTGATCCTGTAGTGCATCAAAATAGGGATATTTTGCTTTGCTGCACAAGCATGTCTGATGACCAATTCCAAGGTATGCGTGTTGAGTATTAACACGCGCCCTGGAGGGGGAAGGGGCGAAATCCGCCCACCCCTCCGGTTTTTCGTAGACAACTCCAGATTTTACCAGCCGATATACGCCATTGTTTGTGTACCTGCTTATAAATGATCCGCGCATTCTTTAAAGTAAGCAAAATGAAAATCGATCGACAATTATTCGAGGTAGGGGTCGCTAAAGTCAAGACATTTTCCAAGCGCCAGACCACAAATATCGGCGCTGGTGCGCTTCCAGTATATTGGCAAAAAGGAAGTGTTCTTGGCAAAACTAGCGACTTGTTTGGTGTACATTGTTATGCTATATTGTTTCAAAGTCATGTCAGGTCACCGAGGTCAAGTCAGGTCAAGTTCATGACATGTTAACACACGCCCTGGAGGGGTGGAGGGCGAAATCCGCCCACCCCTCAGATTTTTCGTGCATAACTCCATATTGTACCGGCCGATATACACCATTTTTTTAGTACCTACTTGGAAATGATCGGCGCATTGCGTAAAGTAAGAAAAAATGCAAATCGGCCGCGAACTTTCCAAGTTAGGGGCCGTTAAAGTAAAAACAATTCGCAGAGCCAGACCACAAAAGTCGGCGCTGATGCGCTTCCCGTATATTGGCAAAAGGGAACTGTTCTTGATAACACTAGCGACCTGTTCGATCCATTTTGTTATACTATGCAATTTAAAAGTCATGTTAGGTCGCCGAGGTTAAGTCAGGTCAAGTTCATGACAGACTAATAGAACGAAACTGGGTCATCTGGAATATTGTCAAAGATGCAAATGACTGTCATGCGATTGACGTCACTTTGTATGTTACTCCCTACTCACCCTGAAAACTATTGTTTGTCATTGTGTACCTAGACATTTACACACTCCATTCATGAGTATTTCACTCCTTTCTTTGCGAAACCGATTGCGCCGAGCCGCACAACGGAGCAGTTGGGCGGGCGGCCCGGTTCCGGTAACTGGAGCAGGTAATGACCGGATAAAGTGCTGCTATATAGGTGACCTGAGGTCAAATGACGGGTCTGGCATCTGTATTGAATCATTAGTAATGTCCAAAACACCACTGATGTCCATTTTGGAGCATTTAAACACAATCACAGTGATCCAGAACAATGAGAAGCCGAGCGACGCAAAACCAGAAAAGTTTGATATTTAGACCTTATTTGACCTTGAAGATATTGACTTAAGGTCACGGAATTTCCGCACAACAGAGTTCACTACCGTACCCATCCACCCCGTGAATGTCGTTGCTTCAGCTTTAATAGGAGCCGATATCTTATGGGGCGGATTCCTCCCCCTCCATTGCGCTTCATTTTCAGAGGCCCTCCAGGACGTGTGTTAAAGCAAAGTTCAGCCACGACCACAGACCTGCGAAGACACTGTCAGTCAACTGGACGAACCTCGCCCAACACCGCCCGTTAACGGCAAGACCAATTCCAAAAGCCAACATGCGTAAAAACCCTGCCATACATGGCTCTAATACGCCCCAGCGCCACCTACCGCTATCCGATGTAACCACTAGCTGGCAAGTCATCGCTGGGTGATAATTCACAACATTCTCTTGCCGTTGCAGCAAAAAATTAACAATCTACCTTCTGCAATACAATAAGTCAGACAATGGTACAAGTGATAAATCAAACAATCGCAATTCACTAGCACTACCGACAATTTCAGCTCCATAAAACCACCGATAATCATGACTCGCTGACACCATTGACAATATCACCTCGATTTTGTCCATCTACTGTTTGTCACTGTGTGCCTAAGCGTTTCCATACTTTATTCGTGTACTTCACTCCTTTCTTTGCGAAGCCGATTGTGCCGAACCGCCCAACGGAGCAGTCGGGTGGGCAGCCCGGTTCCGGTAACTGGAGCAGGTAATGACCGGCTAAAGTGCTCCTAGATAGGTGGCCTGAGGTCAAACGGTGGATCTGGCATCTGTATTGCATCATTAGTAATGCCCAAAACATCAATAATGCGAATTTTGGAGCATTTAAACACAATGAATGGTGTGTAATAGCCCTGCACGTGGGGGGGTATTTTTAAAAAAAAAAAAAAAAAAAAAAAAAAACCACAGCGATCCATAACATTGAAAAGCCAATCCACGCAAAACCAGAAAAGTTTCCTCTTTTGACCTCATTTGACCTCAAAGTTATTGACCCAATGTCATGAAATTTGTACATAATAGAGTTTACTATCGTGTCCATGCACCCTGCGAATTTCGTTGTTCTAGCCTCAGTAGGACCGAGATCTCAGGGGGGCGGAAACCGCCCCCCTCCAGTGCGCGTAATTTTCCAAGGCCCTCCAGGGCGCGTGTTAAGCCCAACGCGAAAAGCTGATTGACAAGCAAAGATTGTGCCACCAAAAGGGGTACATAAACCACCAGGATTGGATGCCAGCGGGCAGGCACACCTCCCCACAGGCCAGCCGAACTCTCACCATGCAAAAGTTCTGTTTGGCGGAGCACTGTGTCTGCCACTCGGTCGAGTTCTGGATCAGAGATCCGTTCTTGCAGTCGTCGGTGGTGTAGATGGAGTGGCATGAGTAGCAGTGGAGCGGTTCCACAGCGCCGGCCAGCTCGTCAGTCACCTCCAGGCTGGACACTGCGACAGTCACACTTCAGATAACCTCCCTCGGATCAACGCTGAAACAGTCGCACCTCGGATAGTCACCAGAATCAATACTAGGACAGTCACACAAGAGTAGCATCCGGAATCGATACTGCAACAGACTTGCTTTAAAAGACTTTCAATGACGCCCTTGCAGCCACATTAACATTTTTTACAAGTCTGGTACACATTACTATGACACATTACTCACCGGTGGAGAGGGAAATAATGTGGGCAAACAAACCGCACTGGTACGCCGATATAATTTATCGGGGCCACTACGCGACTTTTCGGGTCGAGGCGCGTGCATCTGGAGGATACGACGCCAGTTGTCTTGGTTCGATGCATTTTGTTTTTGGTGACATCTTCTGATTTTCTTCTTAAAGTTCGAGTCCCAGCCTGATTTTCTGTGGCACCAGTGCCATATTTTTTGTCCCGCCGCGATTTTTTTTTCAAGCGTCGATACGTTTTTTCGGGGCCGTTGCGATTTTTTTTGGAAGGTGGTATGTTCGGGACTCGATTTTTTTGGAAGGTGGTAACAATTTTCCTGGCTCGGTCATCAAAAAATCTCCTTATTTTGAAAGGCTCCGGCTTTATTTTTGTCCAGTCCCGATGCGAATTTTGGGGCCAAAGTGTGCTTATTTTGGGCCGTCGATGCCAAGTTTGAGAGCCAGAAGAGGAGTTGTTCATATCAACACCAGAATGTTTGGGACAACCGACGGAAATTTTGGGTCCCTAGCGCGATATTTGTCGGCTCCGTTGAGTCGAGTATTTGTCGGCTCTGTCGGGCGCGCTGCTCTTAGCTGGACCACCGCCACCTCTTTTTAACGGGCTCCAGCGCAAATTTTTAGCCAGTTGCGTGTTTCTTTTTGGTGCCAACTATATTTTTTTTAGAACCTCCTAAGCGAATTCTGGGTACCTTGACGTAAATCCATGTGGCCACGAGCCATTTTGGAGAAATCGGCGCGATTGTTGAAGCCCATCCCTTCAGGATGGTGGGGAATTTTCCTCTTTGGCACCCCACTGCGGCTGCTCAACGACCGTTTATTTTTCTTAGCTGCATGGAACCCTTCAGAGTAGAAATGCCCTTCGGATCATTCTCTTTCAGCGCCTGTTCTGGATTTTCTGTTGTGCTCAGGTCGATTCGTTATAGTCCATTTGTGATTTTGTTTAGTTAGTTCCTTTTTATCCACCTTTAGCCATCTGCGGGATATTTTTTGTGCCGCCTTACGATTCTTCGGACTTCCGGTGCATTTTTTCCTTGCCCCAACATGCTTCTTTTTCGGCGTCAGACGCGTTTTCTTGACATTTGACGCAAACGCATAGTGACATGCCGGGTAGGAATTTATTTTCTGCAAGCCAGCTGAGAGTTGTGCAGATCCAGCGATACTTTTTCGACCCAATGGGATCTTCCTTGTCGGGACTGTATTTTTTCGTTGTCCCGGTTTAAGCTCAGCGTGATTTTCAGGGCGCACACCATCTTTTTGATGCCCCATCGGTGCGAACTTTTGAGGCTCCCAGCATAATTTTCAGGGTCAACGAGCAAACATTTTTGGGGTCACAGTGCGATATTGAGGGGCCCTGGCTCGACCTTTTGAGACTCCAGTGTGATCTTCGAGGGCTCCGACGCAACTTTTAGGATCCTCGACACGACTTTTCGCGACCGAAATGTAATTTTTCGTGGCCCCATACGTGATTTTTTTCAGGGTAATTTCTCAGGGTCCATAATGTGATTCTTAGGTGCTCCGGCGCGATTTCTTGGGGCATTGCGGGAATTCTAGGGAGACTGGATATTTGCTTCTGAACCCCGGCGTGACTCTTGGGTGGCCCATAACATCTCAGAGGGGAGGAGCCTGCACCAATGATTCCCTTGGTACGCCACTGTTGCACTGTAATATCAAGTGAATAGTGCAATCATAAAAGTCGCATAGTACCCGACAGGAATATGACGGTCGGGCGGTTTGATGACATCGACTATCAACAGTAGTCAGTTTACATTCTGTCTATCAGCCGACGCATACCCACCCGCCAGCCGTCAGCCGGCATACTGGCCAGTCAGCTGGCGAGCAACACATACCGGACGAGGCGCAGATGAGCAGTGTCACGACGCCCAGCACCACCGTCACGAGCGTCACGTGTGACCCGCACGGCCTCCGGACCGACTCTCCGCCTGTCCACGTCGGCGCCATCAGCGCCGGTCCGCGTACCGTCACAGCGGCACTGCCAGCGCCGCCAACCCGGCACGGCCCAGCTCTCACGGGGCGCCGGGAGGGCGCAGTGGGCGGGGCTCGCCGTGTCTGGGTACCGCCGCCGCCGCCACCGCCACCGCTGCCACCGGTCAGACGCGCCGCGCCTGCCGCACCTCGCGCCCTCCGACCAGCTGCGGCACCAACTACCAGTCGGGCGCTGGCGCCCACGGTGCGGCGCCGTCCGTTCGCCCGCGTCGGTGTCGACGCGCGCCGCTTCGGCCTCCGACGGTCGATACCGGAGGGCGTGAGGGGGATGGGACGTGATGTCACAGATAGTGGCAGTCCGCGCGGTGGGGCTGGTGGTGATGGGGGCGGGGAGCTGTTTGTTGTTGTTTGTTTATCGTGTGGTTCACGACGCACTTTATGCACATTCATTGAATTTAGGCGCAATGTTGGTCGCACATTTATGCTCAATGTTGAATGTAAATATCATTGTCGGCCTGATATGAATTGAAGACGATGGTAAAGGTATATATATATATATATATATATATATATATATATATATATATATATATATATATATATATATATATACATACAGTGATATTTACATTGAGCATATCTGGATATACTGGGATACATTGGGATGGGAGTATATGTGCCCACCTCGGAACCATAGATGTCATCATAGGTTTTGGGTGTATAATGGGGGAACGAAGGGGTTTCTGGAATTCGATTATGCATCAATGCAACGCCAGAGGCGTAATGTTAGACTTCACGAAGTTTGGCGAGGACGCGTCACCTCGTCTCCACCGTGGCGACGCCCATGTTTGGCATCTTGCATATACTTAACTTAAATGCAGGAAATTCAATATAGGTGAGCTTCAGTGTATGTATGTGATAGGAGCCATTATTTAATCAGAGATGTCAGCCGAGGACAATGGGTTGTAAACACGTAAAGATTCGGCTATAAATTGTTCGCGGTCAATATCGAGATAGTGCATGAAGAAACCACGTTTTGATTACATCTTTTGGGTACGAGGCACGGTAAATGTCACAAGTTAATCACAGGCACTGCCTGCATTAAGTAATGAAAATGGACAAGTCACACTGAACCACGATACTCGTCATGATACCAAGTTTAATATTGTACAAACTAGTTCGTGGTGTGATAATGCCGCAAGTATTCATGTGCACATTTCGACGCCCCACAACCGTCGATAAAACTATTGGCCAAAACCCACACCGCAGCCCCTCTCGCCGCGTGCTCTTGGAAACAGCCCCGAATCGACTCTGGCGACATTCAGTGGAGAGAAATTCATGGCGACTGCCTGCATTAACACCGCATCCCTTGTGACAAAAGCTATGGCCTTCAAATCCCGAAAACTTTTTGAGTCGACCTTGCCGTTACTCTCGATACAAATCCCTGGCGACACCCCTAAATTTCCCATCCCGTCGGTCGAAATCTGTTTGGAATTTCCCCAGGCCATCGAAACACCTGGATCACACATCACCTGTGCTAAAGTAATCTCCTGGTGACGCCCGGATGCGATAACTCCACCTCCCTTTAAATGCCAAAATGAATCCTGATCACGTCCAGTGGTGGAACTTTTCCTGCATTTGAGAGAACTAGGACTGCAGATGACAGAACTTGCACTCCGCCAGGTGGTAGGCAATTATGCTTGTGCTGCCTAAAATTCTAGTTTTAAATGTTCTACAGGTAAAATAAGCAATATTTACATGCTTTGATAAACTGTGTAGTCAAACATGTTTACAAGATAGCCATGCAGATGATTTGGTATATTTTCTGCCATTGATTTAATTGCATTCACGCTAAATTCTAGCATGCAACAAAATGTGCTTCGAACCTCAACCTCCATGGACACCGTGCATTACATCTGGAATATTAATGGCATTCTAGTTGGTTTTCTGTTGAGGGAAGTAGACAGAGCACAATACAGTTTTCTTGTATTTGTGTTGCTTTTTTTAGGCAGAAATATTGTGTCAGAAAAAGATGTAACTTGCTATAAGGAATTAAACATTTCATATGCATTTGACATGAAATTCATTATAAAAAGTCTTGTTTTTGTTTTTAATTAAAAAGAAACATGACACTATTTTCATGAGTGAACTCGTGAAAGGATTTGAAAACAGTCCCTAATCCTCCTACACTTGCATCTGGTCTTTCCTCACATCTCAGTTCCAGGACACGTTTGCGTACGCGTTTATTTGAACAACGGAACACTCGATAACAAGCTTTACACACACAATTCTCCCAGCACTGAAATAATTTCGCACGTCGTCATCGCTACTTCGCGATATTGCACTGGGGCGAACCGACCTGTGTCGCATTCGTCTATGAACACAACCATCCGCACGATTCGCTTCCGTGTATGCCAGGAAGCAACAGCCAGCCAACAGCACGCCAGAACACCGTGCACAGCCACACAGCGGTACGCAGTCTGCGAACGCTCGCTGCACAGCAGCTTCTGGCACACGGTTGAGCCACGTGCCGGCACTGGCCCCCGGTCCGGTCGACACCGGCTGTCCGGTTCAGTCGACATCGGTCCAATTCGCGGCTGCCCTGCAACCGTAGTGCCGCCGCGCTCCGGGCACGTGACGGACAACACGCGCGCATCGACGCCATTGCACGGGAGGGAGCTGTTTCCGGCCTGCGTTGCCCACCCAGCAATATCAGACGGAGCCGCCTACGCGGCGGACCCTGCCGTCACCGACTTCGGAACATCGCTCGGATGAGCCGGTCCGTGTGCCGAACACTCGTCCAGCTGAACCAACAGCCAACTGCGGTCACAACGACGTAAACTCCGAGGACGGCTGTCACCCGCTGTACGCCGTGACCCTCAACGGCCAGCGGACAACACAGAGCGGCGCTGCCGCCACCGGCACGCCCAAGTGGCGAACATCCCCGCTGTGACTGGTGCTCGTTGTGGTGGTCAGAGGCGGCGACCATCGCCCCGGCCACTGTGATTGGCTCTCGTCGTGGTGGTCAGAGGAAGAAACTACCGCCGGGCACTGTGATTGGTGCTCGTCGTGGTGGTCAGAGGAAGAAACTACCGCCGGGCACTGTGATTGGTGCTTGTCGTGGTAGTCAGAGGAAGAAACTACCGCCGGGCACTGTGATTGGTGCTCGCTGTGGTGGTCAGAGGCGGCGACCATCGCCCCGGGCACTGTGATTGGTGCTCGTCGTGGTAGTCAGAGGCGGCGACCATCGCCCCGGGCACTGTGATTGGTGCTCGTCGTGGTAGTCAGAGGCGGCAACTATCGCCGGGAGCGCGAGGTCGAGTCACCGGTCAGGTCGCGCCCTCTGCTGACCGCCAGTGATGTCACAGTAGCCTCTGTCCACTGTGTCACCACGAACTGACCACAGCCCAACAGCCCCGCTACAGCCCCACTACATTTCATCTACACTCACCGCGCTAACCCATTGCAGTCTCCCTGCAATTGCACTAGTTTCTCTACATCCGTTTCGCTGTCCCTTTACGGCCCCACTGGGCCAAATATTTACACTTTATTTACAGTTCCCATATACGTCCTCTCTCTCCATACTCCGCTTCAACCCATCTGCATACCGACCACCCACAGTTGCTCAGATGCCTCATTAGTCCCTCTACACACTCTCCACAGTCCTGCTGATTTTCCACATCCATTTGCAACGACTCTGAGTCTCTCTGCATCCACCCACCCGCCCATATCACCACCAGCGCACTGTCCCCAGTACTGGCAGACTGTAGACAGCCGACAGCAGGAGGGAAGCTGAAGACAGCCGACAGCAGAAGGGAAGCTGCAGCCAGCGAACAGCGTAAGGGAAACTACAACCGGTCAGCAGAAGGGAAACTGCAGGAAGCTAACAGCAAAAGTGAAACTACGGCCAGCGAACAGCAGAAGGGAAAATACAGCCAGCCAACAGCAGAAGGGAAAATACAGCCAGCCAACAGCAGAAGAGAAACTGCAGCCAGCCAGCAGCAGAAGGGAAACTGCAGCCGATCAGAGGCAAGACCAACTTTCCGTCGAGGAGCCAGGAGATGCAGTTGGACAGAGACGCAATAATATACATGCGAATTCATGAAAATGTATTCGGGTGGCGTTAGGGTGGTGCAAAACAAATAATTTTTCACATAACTAGATGCGGAGGAACATTGCCCTATTCCAACGATGCTTCACCAAGGGTACGATGTGATGTCTGCTTCCATGGCGATGACCTTTTCCCATTACATTCCTTACGTTCTGAATTACTAGCATGAGACTAATTGCCCATGTCTGGATTTTCCAGTGAAGCAGAACAGGCAATATACGGAAGTCTCACGACATCTCGAGAAGAGACCATAACTATATGCAGAAATTTTAAGTAGTGATGCCAATATCCAGCAGAAAATAGCTTAAGGCGTTTGAAGTTTACCTGGACGTTCTGCTTCATCTTGTTGCAACACCTTCATCCTTTGACAACTCAGGAACCATGCCGAGTGCTGAGCTTTGACTAGAAGAGGTCGATACAAGTATTGCAGCCAATAACATAAGTTTGACCCCTCTCCTAATATCGCCGTATTTTCTTCCATTAGAAGAGGGGTTAATATTGATGCACTACGTTCACGACGTTAGCATAAATGTAGTTCCTCAAAGTGTGTTAGCACCATATCCGCCAGCAGTTCGACAAAGAACAAGTAGTGAGGTGGTAGGACCATCAATTTTATTATCCCATTCAATTTTGTTATCCCGCTGAGAACGAATACGGGACATATCTTTAAGTTTGAGTACGCGCAAAGGGAACGGATAGGGTGTGGCAGCCCGTAGAGGTGAGTCCAAGGGACTGCGACCCTTTCATGTCTCGGAACCATAAACAATAACCAAATGTGTGGGCGTTGCATAACAAGAATCGACTTACCAAATGGCTCCTTCCCCATACCCTCTCCAGCGTTCTTGCAACCTTGGGAATTTCCGTGGGTCGTAATGCTGCCACTAAGATATATGTTGCTAAGGTATGAGGATAGCACTGACTGCTAATGATAGTCTTCCACAGATACTGAGAAGAAATAAGCCATAAGCAAGCACCTCCAAAAACGTAGAACAAAATTCCAACAGGTGCACCGCGATGCAGCCGGTGTTATGTACTTTCAACTCGACAGATGCACAAAGGTGCAGTTGGTGTCATGCACCTTCGGCTGGACAGGTGCACCACGGTACAGTCGATGTCATGTACCTTCAACTCGACACAATTGCACGGGAGAGCAAAGCGGGGACTGCAAGCGAGATGATCCAAAGATGCAGTACAAGACAGGAACTGTGGGCGAGGTGTGCAAAGGATGCAGTACAAACAGGGACTGTGAGCGACGTATGCCAAAGGTGCCGGTGCCAAGCGTGCCAAAGCTGCAGTACAACGGTGCGACGAGTACATTGTGATCCAACATCACCCCGCCAGCTGTAATCACAGTTTGATAGGACCCAACCGCCACGGACTCGTCCGTTCATTCGGTCGTCACGCCAATTCTCAGCCCGCGGACAGTCGAGCGTCACACCGACATACAAAAATACTCAAGTGTGACATTACAAAAATAACGAAGCCGCCGAGTCGGCGGGCGAGTGGAGGCGGCGGCGGCGGCGCGCTGTCATCGTCGTCGGCGGCGGCGGCTCGCTCGGCGACGGTCGTCGGTCAGACTCATTCGAGCGCGCCCCGGCCGTCCGCGCGCAGCGGCGCCACCGGCCGGGGCCCGCTCCGTCCTCCTCTGACCGGCGGACCGCCGCGTCGGAGTCGACGTCAGCCGCGACAGCGACGGCGGCCGTGTGTGCCGGGTCGTGCCGCCACTCGGACACGTCTGCACTCGGCGGCCCGGTCGTCCGATCGAGGCTGTCGGGTGGTCGTCCGGGGTGTCGGCGTGTCGACAGTGGTGCTGAGCAGGGCTGTCGGGGGTCGTCTGGAGCGTCGGCGAGTCGGCAGGGGTAGGATCACAATAGTTGTCGGATCGTAGGAAGTGACTGCACAATCGCTCGATGTGTGTGACGACGAGCACCAGCGCCTCTGAGGGAGCCGTCAGCGCCGACTGGGAGCCGCCGGTGAACGCTGAGAACCACCAGCGCCTACATAGAACCATCAGCGCCTGCTGAGAGCCACCAGGGCACGCTGAGAGCCAGCAGCGCCTATTCAGAGCCGTCAGCACTTACTGAGAGCCGTCAGCGCCTACTGAGCGCCATCAGTGATAACCTGGAGCGATCAGAGCCCGCTGAGAGGCAGCAGCGGCTACCGAGAGCCAGCGGCGGCTGCTAGAAGCAGCAGGGCTTGCTGAGAGTCGACACTCTCGGAATGATATGGCCGTGGTGGCGATAGCGCCGCTTCCCACAACTAGCAAATGGCAACAGCTGAATCCACTGTGTTGTTCCTCAGCACCTTGAACACGATCTTCGTCATTGTGACACTGAAGAGGATTGGGGAAATAAATGAATATTCAACCCGACCATAGCGCAAATCTAAACAAGCTAGGTTGCGCCCGTAAAAGAGGAAAAGAAGAAAACCATCATACAAAAATGGATGAGAATTGCAAAGGCTAAACATAAGGTGTGCTGAATGCTGACAATCTGACATGAATGATCAAAACAGCTGTCTCATTCGTGATACACTACATTGCACTACGAACGAATTTCGTAAATAACAAACCTGCAAACATACATATAAGTGCCTTGTGATCAAAGCGTGAGGCAAGGGCAGATCCCAGGTCGGGTCACCGAGTCCTAGCTTCCCTTTGAGAGGTCTGTAAACACGGTTGAAATTTTCACCTTACACTATCCCTTTGAAATAAACTTATGTGACAACGGAGTACTAGCTCACACATGCGACAAAGAAAATACACTAACTACCTTCGAAGGAGATGCGATGCACGTTTTTCTGTTGGGCGATCCGACTGAGACCCGTGGAAGCCCCGCTCAGTGAGGACCCGGCCGGGGTGACCCCGTCCGGTATGTCGACACCCTGACCAAGATCCCCCCAAACCAAATGCCCCTAACAACTTAAGGTTAGTGCAATTGCCAACGGTATTCAACATAATTCGATGGAACCAGAAACTCAACAGTGCACGAAATCGAGGAGTCGCGGTCGTCGACCCGGGACCTGTGCAAAGAATACGCAGCAATGAAAGACGGTCGTAAGAATGATACTTCAGAATGATACTGTGAGAATGATATTACAGCTATCTGTGAGGCCACAAGCCGTGCACACAGAAACACCAGCGACGACAGTGTCAGTGCCGGCCGTCACTTGCTCTCAGTCAGACGCAGCCGGCGCCTTCCCGCCTCCATTCTTCAGACTTCAGCCTACTGTTGAACACGTCCAGTGACGCTTCAGTCCCAATCGATCAGCCTGTGGCGCTCTGTCTCGCAGGACGTTGGCAGACTGCACGTGTGCTGGGCGTCCCGCTCTCGCGGTGGTGATGTCACGTGACGTCACCACGGGACAGCTCAGTCGTTGTACTTGGTCGGCACCACCTCGAGTAGCTTTTGCAGGAACAGAGTGACCTTGTCTGGAACGGAACGTACAGAGCAGATGATGATGCTGCTCAACGTCAGGATGCTACACTGCATCTAATCCACACAATTTGAAAGTGAGGGAAAGGGGCGTTTTCACCCATGAATATTGTTACTTGAAGGTAACATTATGCAGTGGTCAAACACACGACACGCTGCTTTCAAGCTTACATACGATATTTCATTAGGACACAACTTATTACGCACGATATTCAAGAAGCCTTCAATGAAAATGCCTCGAGCGTTCGGAATGCGACTGCCATCCCAGCTGGACTGCCCGATCAACCATCAACAATGCCGGGGTCACGCACATCAGCAGAATCGTGCGGGGAATATGCTCGACTGGAGGTGCTCTAAATCACCTCACGTCCGGCCAGCTTCAACCGTCTGAAGCTCACCATCCAAAGTAGGTTGTCAATGAAGACACGAAGTTTGTGTTTTTAAATTTTAGCGTGCACATTATATTTTTTTGCCAATATAGAATTATCCTGGCCAACCAATACTTGCAACTGGCCACTTACTAATGCAAGCACCAAAATGTGAATTTCATTCTTCACAGTTCGACGTAATTGCTGCCCTGCGTGATGCCGGGGTCAACTTGATCTTCCACTGCCTTTTGTTGTAAGCTAGATAGAGGGATGCAGTGCACGGCCTAGCAGCTCTATCTATTGATGCTTGCAGGTGCTTGACACGTTTTCCTCTACCTCTTTTATTTAATTTTCTAGCTTAAAAGCTAGAAAGTTATGCACAAGAACACATGTCCCGGCTAAGCCTCCGCTTGACCTAGTGACCTGATCCCAGGTTACCTTTTCCATCATTAGAATATTATTTGACCATTGTCTATGCAGTCATATTTCACTTTTAACTGTATTCTTTCCGGTTCGTTCACGGAAAATTGTTTCGAGAACATAGAAACCGCACTGAGATCAGGTCGTGACCTGATTCTGACCTGTCCTTGCTTAGAGGTCTGCACAGACAATGTATGTTGAACAATATACGCGGTGCGGGGATGGCCGAGTGGTTAAGGTGTCGGGCTATGGGTACCAAAGGTCCCGGGTTCGACTCTAGCGCCACTCAGGGCATTTCCTAATCCCGCGGCCTACCGGCGAAACAGTGTGGGTGGCGCCATTAGCCGTGAATGTGCATAAAGTGTGTCGTGAACCAACCAATAAACAAACGAACAATATACGCTTCTGAATTGCCGGAAGTTGCACCACAGTTCAAAGCGATATCTTTAATTATTTAGAAGTTTTCGAAGCGAAGCGAAAAAACGAAGCGAAGTGCTCAATATCACTTTCGAAGCGAAACGAAGAACATGAAAGAGCCACATTGACCTCCCTGACAATGCGAGGATTAACAGACAAGGAAGGATAACTTTTCCCATTCAAAGAAGATGGATGCACAACATAACTCCACTTTTCATCTCGCACCCCACCCTGCAGTATCTGTGCTAAATACTTAGATGAACAATAGACATCGGAGCATAGTTTTCTAGTGACAGCCGTCGTTTCCGGTTCACTCACTGATGACTGGTGGACTCCACTTGTAGTGCACAAACGGCACGTACATGACCGGCCCCAGCAGCACGAACAGCAGCGCGTACACGTACTCGATCTGCGGGTCGTCTATGATGGGCCCCACCACCAGGTAGACAGACGTGAAGAGCACGATCCACGGGATGATGATGGGCACCTGCAACAGGCACTAGATGTCAGTCAGCCCGCGGCCCGACCGCAGCGCCCCTAGCGGCCGCCTGGTGAGGCGTGCAGGCGGCGCTAGCAACAACCCCCGGCATTGTTCCACGTGGCGGGAGTACTTTGGAGAGGTTAAGTGCTCCGTGCGTCAAGAACCATATATTTATGGGGGGGGGGGTGCGGTTTTGTATTCACTCGCGACTGCTTTGGCACCCACCACAATGCATATATATATGCATACACAATATATTCGTCTATCTACCTACACCTATATATATATATAACATATCTGTCTATATACCTACACCTACATACATATATACATATACATATATATCATTAGTAGTATTTGGAATACCAGTCAGTTACCTGGATGCATCTTAGCTGAAGAAGATCTGGAGGGAAGTATGCATATTTAGTTATATCCTTTATGCATATTTTAAATTATGTTTGAGCATAAGGCCAAAGGTACGATGAAAAACAGTATGTGTACGTGAGAGCTTCCGATGATATGACACACCTTATTAGAACTGATAGTTATGCTTAGCTTTTTAGTTTGTAGTTACCAAATGTTGTATTGTATTTACAGTTGGTTGATGAGAAAACAAAGCTTCCTGACATCCACCATTAAACACAGCATAGTAATTCATCTGATAATAAAGCTGTTACCCATGCAGAAATTCGGTAGGAAATATTACATCGAATTAAATGAACATGAAAGATGCATTGATCAACGCAACTTGGACCAAGGCCCGATTCAGGAGGAGCGTATTACAGGAGGGGTGGTTACAGATGAGAAAAGGTGTCCCCTTCAGGATGGCTCGAATACATATCTCCCCTGCAGACCGGATTTTTTTCTTTAGCCAGTAACACTGCCTTTTGTAGCAAAAGACGCCTCTTTCTAAGAGGCTTTAGCTCAATAAGCTCAGCGAATTTTTTTTTCTGCTGAAGGAGTCCCCACGGTAACAAGTCATAAATCCGCCTCCGGCCTAGACGAGATTAAACATCAGCAGAGACGCCAAGGTTGCATCGCTTAGACGAACGGCATTCAAAAGTCGGTGCAGTTTTCTACGGGAAATTGCATCGAGTTTTTTTACAAGGCGCTACTCAATATCAGAAGCCTAGAGCTCACAGACAGATGCAATGCGATTGTGCATAGTCAATGAAGAGAGGAAAAAAGAAGAGAGAAGAAATCGTCAGATTTTCCTCCAGAGGATTATAGAAAAGGTTAAACTGCATCGCTTGATCATTTGTGACGAGATTCAGAAGTCATCCTTTCGAACGTTTAACATTTTTTTCAAAGCATCCTTCCCTCCTTAAGGTTTAGAACTGCAGGAAATTTCAATTTATTGTTGTGATATAATGGAATATATATACAATTAAGCCCGTACAGCATACTCCTATTCAATCTCCCGTTATTATTTGAGGACAAATGAATAATTTTCAATACATTATGGACCCATTATAGGTGCTGAGTGTATCACAACATCCAGCAAATATCTCACACTATGTCACATTTTACTGCATAGCTTTCTTCTTCATCGCACGTGGAACAGGAACACCTGAAACAGACTCAATGGCGTTAGAGTCTATGCCTAAATTCAGGAACTATCATGGCCTGAGCCTAGCATCAATTCGTAATTAATGCTCATACAGGAATTCTGAATTCCAGCTCTCCACACTGCTCTAAGTGTTTGCGGGCCATTTCAAGACAATGCAGCAGGATAGTCAGGGTCGCCGGTCAAGATGATGTCAGGACAGACCGGATGTACGATGAAAGGCCACAGGAGTAGGCTAATATTTAACATTGCAGCACGATACTTTAGCCAGTTATCTGCATGCCACTCATCTAGCGTTGATGCCTGGGATCAACAAAAGTGGACAATTTATATTTTCCCTTCCAGTTCACATCGCTTGTACACATGTGCTAGAGGGCGCCAGTCATTGATCTTCGGAAACACGCGGAAATTTCTTGTGCATTCACACAGTGAGGTACATGCAGGTAGAACCTTCGGCAGTTAACGAACTAAAATCGCTCTGCACATTGGTGCATTGAATATAGCATAACAAGTTTGTCGCTGAATAATTAACAAGTATCAACAATGCTCTGCTATGATATTAAAATAACTAATTAGTTATTTAATATATGCAAACAAACTGAGCTAAGATTAAGTTTCAAGGTAGAAACATAAAATATCAATGCCGGATTAAGCGAGAAACATCGATGTTCAGCGACCATATGCTACTGTTGTTCAATATTTTGTTGTTGGTGTTGTCATAAGTACACACACATTTGAGCAGCCAATCAACACACGGTCCGAGTGGCGGCCAGTGCCGCAAGTGCTACGAAGGAAGTTCACGAAAAGACTGCACACTCTTCCTTCCCTGAAAATTTCACTGCTAAAGAGTACGTGATTAGTTACCCGGGAAGCTCGGTCTGCGCATGCGCACGACGGCCGTTCGACCGAGTGACACAGGCTGGCGCCAGCAGGGCCAGCGGCAGCAGTGGCCGGGCGACCGGCCACTGCATCTGTAAGAACCACGAGCCAGTGTGGGCAACACAGACCAGCCTCCTGGCGGCCACACTGAGGTCAGGTCACACGGCACGGTCCGGCCAGCCACCATCCAGCCCACCTTCTAGCGGCCAGCCACTCAGCCCACACCCTCCAGCGGCTACACACAAAACGCGTCATCACGAAATCGGCAAATGAAGGCAAGCTGGCTATCAAAACATCAAAATGTTGGGGGCCACGTTTGTTTATGGAACATAATTTCCAAACACGTGAGCGAGTGCCGCACTGAACCTGAGACGCGATTCCCGGAGACAAACCGGCTACAACTTTTACAGCATCTCCTGCGCCAGCCCACTTCGGCTCCACATACTGCATCAATCAGCTCACTAGCCCACGCCGAGGAGCGCCAGCCCACCCGAAGCGCTCCAGTGCAAAGAATTGGTCTACTTGCACGTCCTCCCCACATCAACACCAACATCGACACCAGCGTCTTCACCAGCATCAGCATCACCGTCAGCATTGTCGCCACCGACCTTATAGGGCCTAGGCGCATCGGGCTTGGTGCGTCGCATGACGATGAGGGCGGCCATGGCCATGCCGTAGAAGATCCAGACGGTGAAGCTGAAGAAGTTGATCAGGTCGCCGATGTCGCCGGCCACAATCATGGCGATGGCGATTATGGCCTGGTGAGAACATGAGGTGCTCATTCAGCTGTTGGGTACGAGTCAAGCAAACTCACACCACCACATAAACCACACCTGCACATACCTGCACACACCTACACACACACACACACACACGCACACACACACACATCACAGATACACATATCCACACACGTGGCGCCTCAGCGTGGTCCACACACATCCACCACATCCACCACATACACCATACACATCACCGTATACACCACATACACCACACACATAACCGTATACACTACATATCAGTACACGTGACACCTCAGTGGGCCCATGCACATAATCATATACACCACATACCCATGCACGTGGTGCCACAGCGTGGTCCATACACATCCACCACACACACCATACATATCACCATATGCACCACATATCATACACGTGACACAACAGCGGGGCCCATACACGTGGTAGGGGCTTCGAAGCTGGCGGGACAATGGCCGACTTTTAGTACATCCGAGCCTGTCAACTTCAAAGCCATGCTTCGCGTTAAATTAACTCAATCTGGCATCGCAAGCGTAAGGTTAGTAAGACCCAATCACTACCCACTGCAATGTCACCTTCACTCATGGTGGTGCTTCTAACTTGCGAACATTTCGGCTGGATACTGGTGAATGGCATCGCAATCACTTCTAACTTGCGAACATTTAGGCTGGGTACCGGCGAATGGCATCGCAATCAACGTCAGCTACGCACAGCTCGCCACTATGCCTTCGCGCAAGCTGCTTCATACAGAGCATCAGACAAAGCCCATACATATTGGGGCCCCGTTATCTAAATTTAATCCGAGTTATTGCTGGGACGGCTTTATGAACCAGGGTTCCATTGTAAAGCATAGCTTGTTGGGTGAACCCTGGCCCCACCACCTGATGCATGAATTCCAGTTTAACGGCAGAATTTTGACCGAAAGTTTAACGTGCCGTCAATGCACCGAAACGGCCGCCCGGTAGCTCGTTCCCGGCCTTATCGGGCCAGCTGCCAACTGACCCTCCCAGTTGGGGGTTAAATACGAGCGCTTGAAGATACTCGAACCCTGTGTTGTCAAGACAGGGGAGACCAGTTCAGGCCAGCAGTCTAACGAACTGAGCTACAATGCGCATTCCCGGCGGAAAATGCGTATTCTCGTTTCTAAAATAAATCCGGAGAAATCTAACCAGCAAACAACAATTTTTATTCAACAAAGCCTGCGAATGCAAATCAAAACATTCTGTTGTCTGTGTATTGCGAACAAATTAATTAAAAGCAATACTACGGAGAAATGGCTCGGTAGATATACTGGAGTTATAATGCATGCCATACGTTCAGATATTTGAATAGGTATCGCATTAGAAAAATGCAAGGAAATGGCGGTAGTCCGAGTCGGAGAGCCTTACGGTGAAGTCCACGCTGGGCACCATCCGTGTGTTGAAAATCGTTACGTGTCGTTAATGCTTTCTGTTTTCCTTTTCCGCGCAATGTATGCACACACCTCGTAGTCACGTATCCTGTGCATATGCTTAAGCACCGATGCATATGTGGCTTAACATACACGTGGTGTAATGCTCCTGTAGTGGTGTGGACATGGATGCGTCAAAATCGAATGACATATATGCATGCACATGTACTTATGTCATATCGGGATTAATGGAACTAGCTTTAAACTTGTGATCCGATGTCGACCCACACGAAAGCATGAACTACAATCACCTCGCGGTACGTTTACATCCTGCCAAAGGCAGTCATTTTAATCGAACAGCAATTAAGCAAACAAAATCCCAATGCTACTTTCTGCACTTCCCACAGAATTTCTTGAAAACTAAGGTGGACCCATGTATTCCAGGAGCGAATTGCATTCACATGACAGTAAATCACTCATGCTGAATGCTATTGTAATGGCCAGAGATGATGAAATGTGATTCAGTCATGTTCGACAATATTTATGCAACATTGCGTAGCCTAATGAACATTCAGACGAACTTATATGAGCAATGAGGTGAACAAGGTCACGTCTAAGTGTGCGTTTAAAGAGGAAGGCCGGTGTTTAGGGAATCGGCATGCAGGCTAGGAAATCTTCGCAAGGAACCCTTTTTAGGTGTAAATTGTGACGCGAATCGTTGCACTGGGGATTTAAGGCAGTTCCTTGACATGATCATCCTGGTGATGGGTCGTTTCTATAATTTCGAACAAAGCTAATGTATGCGCAGGAAGCCGTCGTTCCTCAACGCTGACTCCCTCAAGAGATGTATCCATAGTATGCCATTGTTAAGGGAGCATACTAGGGGTGAGGATGGAAATTGGGCCCTTAGGGATACTTTCACCAATTTCCGTTCCAAATACAAGCTTGACGTTGCACTCTGCGAATTTTCCCCCTACGCTGGCGAACCCGGGGACAGGGAAGACAAACAACTCTCCCAAAGCGGTGTCCAGATACGTCATCGGTCCTCGTCACGCCATGTCGCCCCTGGAGCACGAGCATGCTCCCAACACGACACGACGGCTCGCAGTCGCGGGCGCTGCGACACAACACACAGGTCGCCGTCAGACGACCAGTCCGTCTGGCCGCCGTCAGGCGCAGCTTACGTTGAAGATGAGGGCGGGAGACGGCGTGAGTCGACGGACGTGCACGTAGCTGAGCACGTCCACAAGGTGACCCTGGCGGGCGGCGGCGTAGCACAGTCTGTGGGAGGCACCGCTGCTTCAGCCCGCCGCCATCGCAGCACACCGGGGAGATACCGCCGCTGCAGCCCGCCGCCATCGCAGGACATCGAACCGCGTTCCACGCGTGCACAGGTTGGATGCTGCACGAGCTGGTGCGATGCGCGGACATCGGCGGGGAGAACGTGACGGCCACGAATGTGGCGAACTGAGCGACACATACCAGGCGTTGTGTGAATCAAGTGTCCCGGGTGGACCAAGTGCCGACAAAGGAATCCAGGGAACTACCACACAGCCATGCCAAGGCACGTGGGCCTCGCGCAAACTGCGCTTTAACTGTCATTCAGACCTTGTCGGACTTTATCCCGTCCAGTCTCGGGGGGGGGGGTCTTCAACCGCCCCCTCAGGTTTTTCACAGATAGCGGACGAACGGCGCGTGGTGGCGCGCCCAAATTCGGCATACCTTTTCCCACATCAATTTAACATGCTGATTAAAAATTTCTAGGTCAGGCCATCTAGGATCAACGAGTTATTCAAGGTCAAGTGAGGTCACCTCCCAAAAAGTTCAACCAGTCGTCACGCTTTAACGGATGCTGATTTTTTAAATGAAACTTTCAGCGTTACTTATCTTTACGGATACAACAAAACGTACCAGTTGAATTTTTCATTTTTGTTTCGTTTTTGACTACACATAAATTTTGCGTATTTGCCATATTGCAGATCAAACACAGGATTCTGGCTAAAGTAATAATTTTTTTATTAGGGCAAGTTGACTTCCAACAACGTTTTTCGGTCTGCTCTACCCATTAGGAAAATTAAAGAAAACTTGAAAACTCAAAATTTTGAAATTTCCAAAAATAAAACATTTATTCTTGGGGCCAACAAAATTATAGCCCTGGTCGATTTCACCGTCCTTTTCTCATTCCAAATAATTTTTCTTTCTTTCATATATCCCCAAAATGAACTCAGAGTAAAAAAACATAATGTAAGTCGTGAAAAGTCGTGAAAATCTAGCCCCCCTGGTTACGTCACTTTCGGGTGAAATTTTTATTGGACGGGTAGACCCGGACCCTACTCGTCTAGCGCTTTCCGATGACACCTCTTTCGTTTTCGTGCGATGCTTAGTTTGGATTTTAGAGGGGTTCTTCAACCGCCCCCCCCCCCGAGACGGGGTGTGAAGATTTGACCGGAAAGACGGCGCGGGTTAATTCGGTGACTACTTCGAAGTAAATCGCACGACATAGGCATGTACAATGTGCATGCACAGCCGAAGTGGCGGCTGCTACTGACGTTCACCAATATCTTTACAGAACGTATGCACCTTCTCGTGCAGAGTGTGGTCGCTCCTACCGCTCTCGTTACGGCTACATGACTCCGGCCAGTCTGGGAGCTAATAAGAGTCGTCGGTGTGTTGCATCACAAAGAGTTCTCTGCTCATTGGCAGAGGCCTTGGCAAGCCGGTCACGGCAGGTTATAACCAGCTCCAGCCGACTGTCAATGCGAGCGGAGTTCTCAAAGGAGCTTGGCAGATCACATCTGAACCTCATGACCTCTCACCCTGCTCTGCCAGACAGGCTTAGCGTCTGTCCGCTGCCAGATGCAACGATCGATGAGTTGGATTTACCAGCTGTCGTCTGTTGCCGATTTATTGCTCCCTCTTCAGCCTCCCACTTCAGCAAGTCGGCATTTGGGCCACACCAAGGTAGATACCAAAATCAACGAAGAAGAATGACGACATTCACGAGCAAGGAAGGAAGTAAGGGTGGATGATTCAGCATGCCACTATCCCGCCCACGAAAGCTTCCTTAAGCGTGCTAACTAGGGGGAGGGGGTTCTCAGTCATGGCCGTGTCCCAAGTTAGTGTTCCACTGCAGTGTACCACTGCATTGCCCCTCCAGTAACGCTAAACCAGACTCCGCAGGGGCCGAGTCTGGTTACCTCGCATGGCTACCGCGTAGTCGCCGGGAAGCAACACCTACTCCCAACTAAATTTTCCTAGAATAGGCGCTACTGCTGACCAGAAGAGTTGTTTTTAGGAAGGACCATGAGAAGGACCACATTGTGAACATCCGCGCAATGTTTTTCCCCAAAGACAAAACAGGTTTGAAATGTAGAGCAGGACATGAAGCAGGCCGTCTGTTATTAGCAATTGGGAGTCTTCCCAAGTGGATCCACCAATGTTCGTCTTATTCCTTACACTGTGCATATTTCACGGTGTGAAGTCAATAGAGACCTCACAAGAGAGAGTGGGGTCGGGAATAGCTGGTCTACCGTCGGAAACACGTGCACGCCGATTGCACGTGAACACAATGGGAGTCCTCCATGTAGGTTCGTTGTGCAGGTCGGGGAAGTCGGAATGCTGGGAGTCCTCCATGTAGGTTCGTTGTGCAGGTCGGGGAAGTCGGAATGCTGGGAGTCCTCCATGTAGGTTCGTTGTGCAGGGCGGGGAAGTCGGAATGCTGGGAGTCCTCCATGTAGGTTCGTTGTGCAGGGCGGAGAAGTCGGAATGCTGGGAGTCCTCCATGTGGTTTTGTGCAGGGCGGAGAAGTCGGAATGCTGGGAGTCCTCCATGTAGGTTCGTTGTGCAGGTCGGGGAAGTCGGAATGCTGGGAGTCCTCCATGTAGGTTCGTTGTGGAGTCGGATGGGGTCCTCCATGTAGGTTCGTTGTGCAGGTCGGGAAGTCGGAATGCTGGGAGTCCTCCATGTAGGTTCGTTGTGCAGGTCGGGAAGTCGGAATGCTGGGAGTCCTCCATGTAGGTTCGTTGTGCAGGCGGGGAAGTCGGAATGCTGGGAGTCCTCCATGTAGGTTCGTTGTGCAGGGCGGAATGTGGGAGCCTCCAGTGGTTGTTGTGCAGGGCGGAGAAGTCGGAATGCTGGGAGTCCTCCATGTAGGTTCGTTGTGCAGGGCGGAGAAGTCGGAATGCTGGGAGTCCTCCATGTAGGTTAGTTGTGCAGGGCGGAGAAGTCGGAATGCTGGGAGTCCGTCTGATGTAGGTTGTTGTGCAGGGGGGGAAGTCGGAATGCTGGGAGTCCTCCATGTAGGTTCGTTGTGCAGGGCGGGGAAGTCGGAATGCTGGGAGTCCTCCATGTAGGTTAGTTGTGCAGGGCGGGAAGTCGGAATGCTGGGAGTCCTCCATGTAGGTTTGTGCAGGGCGGGGAAGTCGGAATGCTGGGAGTCCTCCATGTAGGTTCGTTGTGCAGGGCGGGGAAGTCGGAATGCTGGGAGTCCTCCATGTAGGTTCGTTGTGCAGGTCGGGGAAGTCGGAATGCTGGGAGTCCTCCATGTAGGTTAGTTGTGCAGGGCGGGGAAGTCGGAATGCTGGGAGTCCTCCATGTAGGTTAGTTGTGCAGGGCGGAGAAGTCGGAATGCTGGGAGTCCTCCATGTAGGTTCGTTGTGCAGGGCGGGGAAGTCGGAATGCTGGGAGTCCTCCATGTAGGTTAGTTGTGCAGGGCGGAGAAGTCGGAATGCTTGGTTAAGGTGGTCCTTATGAATATATTACGAATGTAATCTGCAGTCCTGAATTCAACACCAACAGCAACCATTAAATTATATCATGGTAACAATTAGGAAAAATAATTACAGTTCAGTAAAATATGTCTGCACAAATCCAATGTAAAGTTCAATTATAGATGGGCCGCTAATGTTGGCTCACTTCAAGACTAGCAAACCTCTTACGAAAACAGTTCGCTGTTTTCCACTACGCCAACTGGAATGGTCTGGAATTGGCCTCTGTTGGCCATGGAGCTCTTGTCAACCATGATCTTATTATTGTCTTAGCTTGCAATCAATGCATGTAATCTATAAAAGTTTGCAATAGTTGAAACATGGAAAATTAGCCAGGAGCGAGGGGGAAGCCCAGCTATTCTATGTCTATGTCTGCATTGGGATTTAGTCCATCTCTGAAATCGGATTTCTCCGTCGAAGACGCTGCACGTGTCTCAAATTCCAGTGTACAGCAGCGATTGACCGGAGTCGGTTGTATTTGGTTCTGAAATAGCCACACTTCTGAAGGAATTGTACACAATAAGAGCGGCCGTCACCGCTGTGACTGTCCGTGGAGCCAGCCCAGTTACGGTAGGCTCGCTGGTGTTCTGTCCCCGCTATAGCCATGAAAGGTTGGTCCGGCTTATACACTTTTTACGAAAATCGATAGCAGCTCCCCCTCATTTGATGCATTTTGGGCCGCTGAACACGATTAAAGCAACAGAAATGTAAATTTATCACATCTTTTGATGGCCCCGGCAACTTGAAGATTTTGGCTGGGACCAAATTTTGGACATTTCTACATCTCACAAGCAGACTGATGAGAAAATGAGTTCGCTTGAACATTACATTGTCGAGGTAATTCATTTTCGATCACTTGGTACAATTTCCAAGATTCTGGATGTCTTATTACCTCAGCTTTCGTCTTCTGAAGTATGGAAGGTTCGAGCGGTTTCCTGGGCTGCCAAGAGATGGCAGGCCTAGCGAGCCAGGCTGCCTTCCAAATGCCTTATGATGGGCGCGTTTGTACTTTCCACCAAACGTGGTTTGGCGTCTTGATGCACTGGTACCGTCTCAACTTACTTATCGGTTATGTTTTATGCGAATTAGAGATGCAAATATACACAAATGGTAACGGATTCTACAGTGAAGTAATCGCACATATTGGTTGGAAAGAGTTGGTATTACGCAGAACATGCCTTACGAAGCCTGGCCTGAATCGCAACAAGGTAGTAAACATGAAACCAGTGTCACCCCTCATATCTGTATGCATTTTGCAAAAGGTGTATTCTTTGTATTATGTCAGATCATCTGTCATCACCATTCCACCGCCGCCACCGGGACACGCCGCAACAGCCCGCCGCACTGAGACTCGCCGCAGAGGCGCTCACTCACTCACTGGCCCGGAACCGGCGACGGAAAGCCACCTTATTCAGGCTATGGCCGCCCTGGTGGTTTCTAACGGTAACAGCCGCCGCCGACTCCATGGTCAGCTTTACACTTCGCTCCGTCGCCTGCATGTGGCAGGGAATGCCAGTTCGCAGAGGCTCGTCCAGCAGACGCCAGCTCATCGCCGCCAAGTGGGCGGGTCAGGGGTGGGTCGATATCTGCCTCGTGGTGCTGAAAATCTACCAACTACATGAAGTTGCCAGCCCGGATATTAATTTCCGGGCATTTGTAAGCCCGGACTGGGTGCCCAGGCTGCCGGCCTTGACGGGCCTCACCGATGAGCTGGATGGCTTGGGCTCAGATCTTCCAGCGTTCGTCCTCGAGCATGCCGAGGACGACGGCCTCAGGGTGCGCCATCATGGCGCTCCCGAAGAGTCTCCTCTGCACTTCGGCCAGATCATCGTCGGTCGTGTGGTGGCGCTGCCGCTCAAGCTGGACGTACAGGTGGCGCGGCGCCTCCACTAGGTCCGACCGGTGTCTGATTGCCAACATTGTTGGGATGTACGCGCCCGCCACATACAATGAAAGCGTCTGCAGCTTGGCACTGCGGCTTTGTTTGACCATGTAGACACGCAACAATCTGCGCTGTGCGGTGTGCCACCGCGACATACTGAGCTGGCTTTGAACGCGCTGCGCTACTTCACTTCCATCGCCCGAAGTCACACACTTGGCGCACTGCACCAGCAGGCGCAGATCTGAGCTAAGATTGCGTCTGACATCACCTGACAGCGGCAGCAACTCAGCCGTTGTCAGGGACTGGAACTGAGCGACAGGCAACTGGTGTATCGGGCCCTACAGCAGCTTGCCGATGGGATCAGCAGCTTGCCACACAGAAGCTGGAGGTACTGGTGGTCGGCCCATGGAGCCTCTTGAAGATGGCTCTTTGTGGCAGTTCGGCCCGATGAAGGAGGCAGGCCGCTCGGGTCAGCGCCCGGCCTAGCAGCTTTTCGAATTGGGCCATACAGCCGCCTTGCCAGCCCACCACTTCGTTAGTCCCATCGCCTCCCACTGCATGGATGGCAGTGGCTTGTATGCCGCGCTCAACTAGAAAGCGCAGCAGCTGTTGGGCGATAGCCACTCCGGTGTGCCGCGCTTCGCAGTTAAAGTGCCCGACAAATACGTCACTCGGGTGGGCGTTCACGGATATTTTGTGAACCTTTTCGTGTCGGGTCCCTGCCACCCGGGCCGTGTCGGGCCGAGCTGCCATACAGAGCCCTCAAGAGGCTCGATGGGCCGAACACCAGTCCCTCCAGCGTCTCGGGTCCCATCGGCAAGTTGCTGTCGGTCCCGGTGCACCAGTTTCCTGTCGCTCAGTTCCAGCCCCTGACAACGGCTGAGCTGCTGCCGCTGTGAAATTATTTCAGACGCAATCTGAGCTCAGATCTGCGCCTGCTGGTGCAGTACGTCCAGTGTGTGACTTCGGACAATGGAAGCGAAGTAGCGTAGCGCGATCACGGCCAGCTCAGTATGGCGCGGTGGCACACCGCACGGAGCAGACTGTTGCGTTTATACATGGCCCAACAGAGCCCCAGTGCCGAACTGCAGACCATTGTATTGTACGTTGTGGGCGTTTACATCCCAACAGTGCTGGCAATCAGACACCGGCCGGACCTAGTGGAGGCGCCGCTCCACCTGTACGACCAGCTCGAGCAGCAGCACCGCCGCCGGCGACGATCTGGCCGAGGTGCAGGAGACTGCGGGAACGCCATGATGGCGCACCCTGGGGCCGTCGTCCTCGGCATGCTCGGGGACGAACGCCGAGAGATGTGGGCCCGAGCTATCTAGCTCATCGGTGAGGCCCGTCAGCACTGGCAGCCTGGGCAACCAGACTGGGCTTGCAAATGTCAAGAAATCAATCTCAGGGGCAGCAATTTTATGGAGTTGGTGGATCTGCAGCACCACCAGGCAGATATCGAGCCACCCCTGACCCGCCCACTTGGCGGCGATGAGCTGGCGCGTCTGCTGGACGAGCCTCTGCGAACTGACATTCTCTGCCACACGCAGGCGACGGAGCGAAGTGTAAAGTTGACCATGGAGTAGGCGGCGGCTGTCACCGGCAGAAACCACCAGGGCGGCCATAGCCTGATTAAGGTGGCCTTCCGTCGCCGGTTCCGGGCCAGTGAGTGTGTGAGCGCCGCTGCGGCGAGTCTCAGCGCGGCGGGCTGTTGGGCTTGCCCCGGTGGCGGCGGCGGAATGGTGATGACAGATGATCTGACGGAATACATAGAATGCACCTTTTATAAAATAGATACAGATATGAGGGGTGACACTGGTTTCATGTTGATTACCTTGTTGCGACTCAGGCCAGGCTTCGCAGGGCATGTTCTGCGCAGTACCCTTCTTTTCAACCAATATGCGCGATTATTTCACTGTAGAATCCGTTACTATTTGTGTGTATTTGCATCTCTCATTACAGAAAACATAACCGATAAGTCAGTTGAGACGGTACCAGTGCATCAAGACACCCAAACCACGCATCGTGGAAAATACAAACGCGTCCGTCATAAGGCATTTGGAAGGCAGCCTGGCTCGCTAGGCCTTACATCTCTTAGCAGCCCAGGAACCGCTCGAACCTTCCACACTTCAGAAGACTGAGGTAATAAGACAGCTAGAATCTTGGAAATGGTACCAAACGATCGAGAATGAATTGCCTCGACGATGTAATACTCAAGCGGACTCATTTTTCCACTAGTCCGCTTAGGAGATGCATAAAAGTTCAAAATTTGGTCCCAGCCAAAATCGTCAAGTGGCCAGGGCCATCAAAAGATGGAAGAAATTTGCATTTCTGATGCTTCCATCGTGTTCAGCGCCCCAAAATGCATAAAATAAGAGGGAGCTGCTATCGATTTTGGCAAAAAGTGTGCAAACCGGACCACCCTATTAGCCATACCTTCGTCGGAACTGTACACAATTAGCAGCCTTCTACTGGCTTTGATACGAAGTAAGTACGAGGGCGTGTGAATTAGGGGTCGGAGTTGGGAGACAGAGGGGTTAGTGGCCAGCTCAACTTTGGAGACCGGTTTAGCATTAACCATATGGACTTTGCATGGAAACGATCAACTTAAAAATGGCTCCTCCCCTCCCAACTTTGGGGACCGTTTCCATGCTACTGAGCAGGCATATCCGTATGCTGCCCTTAATGCTCATGAAAACCTCCCAAAATAGTTTAAGTGCTGTATATTTCAACTTAGGAATATTGTAATAGGCTGGTAGAACGTACAATTGCAAACGTTAAATGTTATAAGCATAGCATGCATGCGTGCCGAAGTGCTTTGCTTCTTTGCAGTTCGTCCAAACTTTTCGTGATGCAAATAGCTAGTCGTACTCGGTACTGCTTATGAGTGTTTGAAGTAGACTTAACTACTTAGATGTTGCATGTTATCTTAGTGCATGGATAACTTTTTCTTACACAAATCTCAGCATGAGTGATGCTGAGTCGAGTTCAATATATAATTATATTACGGGACTCATTCAGCAACATATACGACCCTCGCATAGTGTAATAGTCATTTTGTCCCGACAATCAGAACACAATATCTCCGTGCCAATACCTTCCAGATGTGAAGCAGGTACCATTGGCGGCTCCAAACGTTGACATGGTAACGGCCAGAGGCATCAGCCATGACATCACGCCCAATAGTCTGTTTCCAAACGTCTGCCGGCAGAATGTCACAGGTCACAGGTCATAGGTCAGGTATCGGAATCGCCCATCGCCAACGCACGCTGAAATAATGCCTTACCAAACAGCACGGTCCATAAGGAAGCAAAGTACTGTACTGCTCATCGGGAATCAAAATGTCGCATAGAAGCTAATGTAAGAAAAACGCGGACAAAATAATATGATGTTCATGTTGCAACAAATACATAGATATAGATTGTACATGCCTATATTTTTGGAATATGAGTACAAGGCTATTTTATGCGTTTTTCTTAGTCATAATCATCATAATCATGCTCAACACAGCAATGCACCTAATGAAGGAAGCTGATGTAAGTCGTAATTGCATTTTTCTTATTGAAATGAAATAATTGACCATTCAATATGGCGACATATCTACATTGACCAGTGCATATAGCCAGCTAAATAGAACCAAATAGCGCATAGAGACACGAAGTTGCATGGAGTTCAGCTTCAGGTGAAAACTTGGAACGCCACAAAACCAAATAAAACACATAAACAAACGCGAATGTGTACTAAGAACAGAAAGCATTCTACAAGGAAGCTACATGATTCCTTCAGAACACTAATCCAGTCATTGATACAGAATACATTGAACATTTCGAGGGCATATTTAGATATTGTGTGATCGCCCTAGTGTTATAATATTTCCTATGGGGGGGGGGGCAGTTGACGTGCTGTCGGGCCCCAATACAGTTGGAATTAGCCACATCCATACTGGACCTGCAGCCAACCTGCCCGAGCCACTGATACCCGTACACAGCCTTAAATATTCACAGCAAAAACGCGGCTAACACAGCCTCGATCGATCGATGGAGGCCGGTAGCCAGGAGCGGCAGGCATGGCAGGAGGCGGCGCACCGCATTCCATCGAAGGTCAGACGTCATCGGCCCGGGTCAGGGGCCAGGGGTCAGTGGCCGGGCGGAGCGCCTGGGCAGTGGCGTGACACGTGGTCATGACGTGGTCAGACACGGCGCAGGCGCTGCACGCCGGCACCAGCACCAGCACCAGTGAAGGCCGAACCAGCGTGGCCAGCAAAGGTGGCTGAGAGTAGCCATGGCACGTGGTCATGACGTGGTCAGGCACGGCGGAGGCGCTGCACGCCGGCACCAGCACCAGCACCAGCACCAGCACCAGCACCAGCACCAGTGAAGGCCGAACCAGCCTGGCCATCAGAGGTGGCTGAGAGTAGCCATGGCACGTGGAAACTTCAGTGCGGAGTCGACTCGGGCCTCTCGTGGAGTGTGAGCACGCCTGGCGTGAGCGGCCTACACTGTTCCAGAGTTTGCCATACATGAAAGACCGGATCGGTAGTTCCTAAGAACATATATCTGCAATGCTCGAGACACGACCCAGATTAAGGACGGTAACGGACGATTCGATATTATAGCGGCGATCCGACGGTCCGACCTTATAGCGGGAACACAACGGTCCTACATTATAGCATTATAGGAGGTCTTGACGAGGGATTGAGAACAAGCCGTGTGCGGCCACATCGATTTGGCATCCAATGAGCAGACGCCATAACATAATCTTAGTTGTCGTGAGGCCTGTACAGCTCACCACATGAACAGGACCCAATACCAAATGATCCTATCAACCAAAGCAGCTCCTATCAACCAAAGGATCCACCAAAGCAGCTTTGCGGCACTAACCACGGCCTCTGACTGCAGCAGCTCTGCAGCACTCATCACCGCACCCGACTGCAGCAGCTCTGCAGCACTCACCACAGCCTCCGACTGCAATAGCTCTGCAGCACTCACCACATCCTCCGACTGCAGTAGCTCTGCAGCACTCATCACCACCCCCGACTGCAGCAGCTCTGCAGCTCTCACCACAGCTACAGCCTCCGACTGCAGCAGCTCTGCAGCACTCACCACGGCCACGGCCTCCGACTGCAGCAGCTCTGCAGCACTCACCACAGCCTCCGACTGCAGTAGCTCTGCAGCACTCACCACAGCCTCCGACTGCAATAGCTCTGCAGCACTCACCACATCCTCCGACTGCAGTAGCTCTGCAGCACTCATCACCACCCCCGACTGCAGCAGCTCTGCAGCTCTCACCACAGCTACAGCCTCGACTGCAGCAGCTCCGCAGCACTTACCACGGCCACGGCCTCCGACTGCAGCAGCTCTGCAGCACTTACCACGGCCACGGCCTCCGACTGCAGCATCTCTGCAGCACTCACCACGCGGCCCCGATTGCAGCAGCTCTGCAGCACTTACCACGGCCACGGCCTCCGACTGCAGCATCTCTGCAGCACTCACCACGGCTACAGCTTCCGACTGCAGCAGCTCTGCAGCACTCACCACCACCCCCGACTGCAGCAGCTCTGCAGCACTTACCACGGCCACGACCTCCGACTGCAGCAGCTCTGCAGTACTCACCACAGCCTCCGACTGCAGCATCTCTGTAGCACTCACCACGGCCACGGCCTCCGACTGCAGCAGCTCGACGGGCGACATGACCGCCAGGTAGGAGATGTTCACCATCAGGTAGCAGACGGTGACCAGCGGCAGGCCGATGATGATGGCCAGCGGCAGGTTCCTGTCGGAGGACGAGGTAGCGATGGGCGTCCTGCCAGGCACATTGTCGTCCAAGCTGACGGTCACGTCAGCCAGACTGACAGAGGAACAGGCTGACTGACAGACGTGTCAGCATGGCTGACGAGAGAGTAACCTCTGCATTGTATTGTATTGTATTTCATTATAATGTATTGTATTGTATTGTATTGTATATCATTGTATTGTATTGTATTGTATTGTACTGCATTGTATTGTATTGTATTGTATTGTATTGTATTGTATTGCATTGTATTGTATTGTATTGCATGGTATTGCATTGTATTGAACATAGTTATGGAATAAAACATAACATTGGTTATTATACCACATAGTCATAGCGTAAGAGGTCAGTAAACAAAAGTGTGCAACTTCAAGCACAACACAAAACATTGCCAAACTAGAGTCACAGATGTAAACAAGCAGGTCATTAGTTTATTACCACTCTACCATTACCACTTTGTCACAACCACTTTACCCCTTTTTGAAACTGGTCTTGCTTTGGACGTTCTGTAGTTCCAGACTGAGGCTATTCCACACGCGAATAGAGCGGACAGGTGCAGTTTACGTTGCTTCCTCTAGTCTGCATCTCTGTATTTGAAGTTGCCGGTGCACAAGCGCGTGGTCCGCTCGGAAATGTGGGCCAGAGGTGTGGCAAAGCATTTGAGAATTTTGGACCCTTCTGCCTGGTTTATGATCTCGTGGGTCAGGGCACGGTCACTGAGTTGGACCATGGAGTCGAAGGCTATCCACTTTTGTTTCTGGCGTTTCGCGGTCACGGGTTTGTGCAGGCGACACGTGTTTGTGTGACACGTGTTTGTCACAATGCGTACAGCAAATTGTTTGTATTCAACTTCTGACACGTCCGTCACGCTGAGCGGTGGACGTGTCAGTCTGGCTGACGGAAGCACATATCGGTCGGACACGTCCGTCACACCGAGTGATGGACGCACATCCCGGTCTAGGTGTACACCCCGGACCCAGCCGTCCTTCTCCACAACGTTTCTTCCAATGTCTCGTTGCCGCAACGTTGACCATCTCATTCGGGGCACATCGCAGCAACTGATTCTATCGAACCGGCCTGTAGCGGTGTGCCCTGAGCATCGCCACCCTAGTTAGTGCACCTATCGGACAACTAGCCAAGGTAACTGTTGTCTAGTACGCTTTGGATACGTTTTGGATGACACCCGGTATATTCATTCTGCAATTCCGCCGATTCAAGGCTGGAATTTTCAATGAAGATGCTAAAGGTGAAAGTCTGAAAAAGAATCTAACCAACAAATGTTTAAGTCTGGGGATAATTAGGTGGGTGGTGAACAATATATTCAGGTGGTGGTGAACATGTGAACAATATATTCAGACGTGTTAAAGCATCAGTAGGAACAAAACAGCATCGCTTTTTAAAATACGCAGCAGGAAAACAAGGAATGAATACGGCGTTGCATTAACATTCTGGAAGTGCCAGAGTCTGGAATTTATAATCTTTTAGCATATGTTCGACATCCCATTTTTATTCCAATAGCAAAATGTGGGCGCCGCGTTTCCTGTCCTTAGAAAAGTGACCGAGCTGGGCATTGTCAGCTGTGGCGGTCGACCGCTACCTGGAGGGATTCTTGATCTCCTCGGTGACGTAGTTGAGGTTGTTCCAGCCGTCGTAGGCCCACAGACCGCTATAGAAGGCTGTCGCCACGTCGCTCACGGACGTCTGCGTGTGGTCGAACCCAGTGCGCAGGTATTGGGTGTTGCCTGCGGGCGGACGAGCCGACACATGCGAGACATCAGCGGTGAAGCACCGCCCAAGTTACGCGAGTTGTCCAAGGCAGGGTTCTCCAGAACAGGGTAAGTCCCTGCGTCGGCAGTTCCTCGTCCTCAACATGTCATGCCATAGTGGCGTGGTGGTGAAGAACCAGCATGTTTCAGTGACAGCGAGCTACCACTCAGTGCACACCAGTAGAAAGAGATGAAATACTGCTCTAAAGGTGACTGCTTAGCCCACAAAAAACCGCCAATTATGTTCAATTTTGAAACACAGTTGGGACAACGGCACCTTTGTCCATAGAAAACAAACAACACTCACACAAAACTTCTTTATATGGCCTCACATAACACCAGGAAAAAGCGACAGGAGATACCTAACGTCCTGAAGTAGATGTGCCAATAAACCAATTCATGGCCCCGTTCACCCAGCTCTGAACCTCTTCTAAAACACAACATTGCATACACATCCGTGGGAAAACACCAAATGCACAAAACACACACAGCTGAGGTCGATCGGATGGTGCAGGTCTCGGTGCGGTCGGCGGTGCCACGGTCGTGTTCCGTGCATGGGCTCCAAGCGCCGGCAAGTTGTGTGACATTCTAAAGACATTCAAGGCAAGTTGTGTGACATTCAACCGGTAGCTCTTCCAACCACTAATGACCGCTAGAACGGTGCCGTGACAAAGCTGGCGCTCTTTTGCTGCTGGGCGCACCGGTGCGAATCTCACGACAATCGTCTGACAACGATGCTCAAATGTTCGAGGGAACGTGTTGAACAAGACCTACACAGTCTACCGTTTTGCCTTCTGGCCTATTTTACGCATAGCCCTATCACATGCCCTGGGTGACGAGTTGGCAAGTTCTTCCTCCTCTATATGTACACCGTCTGTGGTGGAGTCGCGTTCCGTTCCTCGTGGCCGTCACCACGCTGTGGTGTGTGAGCTTCAGGGGAGGGAGGTCACGAGGCCACCACTGTGGTACGTACCCTCTGCCAGGGAGTACATTCCACCGACTACGATGATGCCGATGGCGAACAGTTTGGCGGCGGTGAAGAAGTCCTGCACCTTGGTCGCCAGCGTGACGCTGAAGCAGTTGATGAAGGTGATGCCGCCTGTGGGACAGCGGTGTTGCCGGTCGGTGGTTGGAGCGTGGGAGGCGGAGGGGCGAGACAGCTGACACCGCCCGCTTTCCGGTGCCAGCTGGGAGAAGAAGCACGGTGATATAGAGGTACTGCTGGCCAGCGAGAGACGGGATACATGGGGAAATATTACCGGAAAAAGTAGATTGATTTCTTATTAAGCTTTGCCATATTATATCGGTTCTTCGGCTGATTTAAGATGCAATTGGAGTTTTCATGAGTTTCTCTCGGAACCGATGAAAAACTTTTTGAGACAGGACATTCAGATTCATCGTCGACGATTCAAATTCAGCCGACATCGAAGCTTTCATGTTATTGCCGCCATGTCATTAGTAACATGAACATAGTTCTCGCCGTGAACGATGTTCGGAGTGTTAGAAGCACTCTGACAAAGCGGTACGTCATAGTCAGTTAAGCCAGGTGAAGTCTAGTCATAATTCCTCAAAGTCGACGACTTTGGAATGCTTACCCCGATCGATCTAAGTTAATCGTGACATATACACTTCAGAAATTCACCTCAGGGACACTTAAACTTGCACTTTTGAGAGTTTTATGTCGATACATTTGTTTGCGTTGATTAATTTGTTTTCATCGATACTGTTATTTCCGGCGATATCTTTGTTTGCGTCCATTCCTTTGTTTGTTGCCGATCATATATGCAGGCGGAATCTCATCATTGGCCATCATCGCGTAACGTAAACATAGCCGCACTACGTCTAACATTCCCGTTGTACCCACTATCGAGCATCATAAAATACAATGTCGGAAAATCGGCCAAATTAAAACGACGTTGGTTCTATTTCAAATCGGCTTCCTATGCAATGATGTTGGTGCACCGGCACCAGAAAGGCTAACTGAAAATTTTCATATCATAGGTATTCTCATGAACACCAAACAATATGCATACTGCCAGCTCGTACAGGTTTAGAGACCCGGGATAGTCTAGAACAAATACGCACTGTACATCCTCCATTAAGAGTGCGCATCATCCGTCTTCTTGCAAGTGCACTGTGTATTCATAAAATAGAAGGTTTACGGTGCCGTATCTAGAGTACAAAACATGCATCTGACCGCCAGTCCTCCATTAAGAGTGCGCATCATCTGGATACCTCTGGTGGTCGGGTAGGACTATATTCAGAAGTTCTATTCTCTCCTGGGCAACATCAGTGACGGCAAAGCACGGTAGACGGGTGTGAAGGGCGTCATTACAGCTGCGCTTTTAGCTAAGTGAGTGGCTGTGCATCCAAGTTTGGAATGCTACTCGGCTCCCACGTGAGGAGCGAGGATCGATAGAGTTCTTTGTACATGTAGCACACCCATCTTGGGAGGTGACCTTTTGCCATATCTTGGAAAGCGACCTTTTCCACAGATAGGAGTGGACATGTCTGAGAATCTGGCCTATCCTATATGGACGGGTCTGAGCATCATGTCACTGCCAGCTGCACTACCAGCTTACTGATGAGCGTATGACAAGTTACCATCAACTATACAGTAAGTCAACATCGCTTTCAGCGTGACTTACACCTGCAGATTGTCAGTGACAGATTGTCAGTGACAGATTGTCAGTGACAGATTGTCAGTGACAGATTGTCAGTGACAGATTGTCAGTGACAGATTGTGAAGATTGTCAGTGACAGATTGTCAGTGACAGATTGTCAGTGACAGATTGTCAGTGACAGATTTTGTCAGTGACATATTGTCAGTGACAGATTGTCAGTGACATATTGTCAGTGACAGATTGTCAGTGACATATTGTCAGTGACATATTGTCAGTGACAGGTTGTCAATGACAGATTATCAGTGACAGATTATCAGTGACAGATTGGCAGATTGGCAGCACGCCGACGATGATTCTCCCAGTGTCGGTCACTCAGGGCGCTGGCCATATGCTCAGGCCACTTAAGCCAGCCGGTGGGTGGCAGACGGTCGGCCGCACCCTGACTCTATTTCGGCGGCGCGCGAGGAAGCCGGCTTATCAGCAGTTGCCAGCCTCGACGCGTGCCTGTGGTCAGGGTCGGCATCGATTGCGCCGGCCGTCCGCCGGTCCCGATCACAGCATTAACAATAGCTCGCGGCCGACCGGCACGAACGCTCATCAAATTGTAGCCCTGATCGACCGTCGCTCTCGGCCGCGCCGCAGTAGCTCAAGCCTCATAGTTGGCATGTGCGGCGGCAAGTACGCGCCACCAACACGGCCGTCTGGCCACACCAGATTACGTCAAAAATGTTACATTGCAGCATAAATTGCAATGCTGCAGCACAGATTTGACACACAATAATTCAAAAAGCTACAGACTCCATTTTATTGAAAATGGCTTTACTCAACCTACGCAGCTATGAGCTTATTTGCCAAGGATGTGAAGTACCCGGGACTGCATCTACACATAGTGAAAGATGGCAGCTTTTTGGTCTATTCTATCAGCAAATTCGCTGGATCGGATCCAATCTCGAAATTTGCACCATTTAGGTGCACAAGGCGTACATTAATGCTACGCGAGCTAATCGGATAGAGGGGCCCAACGCTACAAACAAAACCTTCCGATGGATCGCTTTGATACGCTTTTTCATCTTCTTCAGCGGGGAACAGGGCCATCACTCACCAACAGGGTGTCCATGCAGTGTCAATCTCCTGCTTCGGCGGGAAACAGGGCTGTAGCCCACCAACGTGGTGCCCATGCAATGTCTATTCCTGCTACAATTGCTTTACTACTATCTCTTCCTCTTCAGTCGGTTCCCACGGATCATGCGGTTGCCGCCCCCCATCCCTCCTGGAGCTGGCAGCAGGCTCGGTGGTGAGCCAGCGCCATGTGACCGGTGCCGGTGTTTGCGTTGGCCTACGTCGACGGGCCTCCGCTGTACGGAGAGGGCGTGGCTCCATCGAGCGCGCGCAGCCTCCCCCGCGTCCACTCACCGCCATCGCCCGTGACGTCATGGGCCGGCTTAACTGACAGTGAGCATGCTGTCGATGCGAGGTGGACGAGCCGACTCGGTCTACCCGGGTGATGGGCTGAGGCCCGCCCGGGTGACGGGTTGATGGCCCGGGTGACGGGCTGATGGCCCGGGTGACGGGCTGATGGCCCGGGTGACGGGCTGATGGCCCGCCCGGGTGACGGGCTGATGGCCCGGGTGACGGGCTGAGGCCCGCCCGGGTGACGGGTTGATGGCCCGGGTGACGGCTGGCCCGGGTGACGGGTTGATGGCCCGGGTGACGGGTTGATGGCCCGGGTGACGGGTTGATGGCCGGGTGACGGGTTGATGGCCCGGGTGACGGGCTGATGGCCCGGGTGACGGGCTGATGGCCCGGGTGACGGGCTGATGGCCCGGGTGACGGGCTGATGGCCCGCCCGGGTGACGGGTTGATGGCCCGGGTGACGGGCTGATGGCCCGGGTGACGGGCTGATGGCCCGGGTGACGGGCTGATGGCCCGGGTGACGGGCTGATGGCCCGGGTGACGGGCTGATGGCCCGGGTGACGGGCTGATGGCCCGGGTGACGGGCTGATGGCCCGGGTGACGGGCTGAGGCTCGCCCGGGTGACGGGCTGATGGCCCGCCCGGGTGACGGGCTGAGGCCCGCCCGGGTGACGGGCTAGTGGCTCGCCCGTGTGACGGGCTGATGCCCCCCTCCCCCCGGGTGACGGGCTGATGGCCCCCCGGGTGACGGGCTAATCGCCAGCCCGCACTAGATCCGCGTCTGCGCCACGCGTGTCCGGCAGTAATTGTATTCATCACGCGTCACGCAGCGAGGTGACAACAGGCGGCGGCGGCGGTTAGTTGGCAGCCGCCACCGACCAGCCGGCCGGTCGGTTGGTCGGTGGTGCTGCCAACTGACCGACGCGAAGTCGATGCGCGAAGACACTGCCGCAACTGGTACTTGCGGACAACATTGACTGTCGGCCTGTCGGGGAACCACTTAGCCAGTCATTTCTGACCGGACCCGACCACTGGCCAGTCGGATCACCGGCCAGCCAGTCAGACCTGACCTGACTTGACCCGACCACCGGTTAGCCAGTCAGACCTAGCCCGAGCCCTGAAGGTGTTGCCCCCCCCGAAGCTCGCGTAGCTGGCCGACATAATCAACTCGTGCCGTTCGTAACTAAATCGATCACGTAAATAATGACAAGGTAATACATAAAGCAAATGTTGTCCGGCTTAACCATTGTACAAGCTTTCTCATCCACGAATCGCTACTGCGTCAGTTTGCAGCCTACACTCGGCAGGAAACATGGCGCAAAGCAGTCATCAACGCCCTCAGTGAGACAGCAGTTCTGTTCAACTCCAGCCGCACGCCCAGACATACCGCGACGAGCTGATTTCGATAGTTTCAGTCCACTACCGAACACATCCGTTAACCAGCTCAGTATCCACTCCAGATCAGCCCACAGCCAGCCCGTCCCGGTCACCCTGTCGTCAAGCCTCACTCAGAGCCACCTTATAATCACCAAGCACGTTTGCAGGCACCGCTTATAGCCACCAAGCCCGTTCCAACGCTCCGCATGACGCAACACCGAGTCAGCGGCTGGTGCAGAGTCCGCTGACCGGACCAATCAACTCTCTCTCTCCTTCTCTTTCTCTTGATCTCTCTTTCTCTTGCTCTCTCTCTCCCTCTCTCTCTCTGTACATCTCTCTTTTATCTTCCCTATCTCCCCCCATCTCTCTGTTCTCTCTGCCTCCCTCTCTCTGAGCTGGCTACGCCGCTCTGCCCGAGACGCCTGCGACGGTGGTGGGGGCAGGACCATCGGCAGGTCGATAGCCGGACTGCTCCGCGGGGCTCAGCTCCGTCGGACCGCCAGCCGACCGGCGTTAGTCGGCCGGTGCGAGTGCACTCCTCTCACCTGGATCGCCGGCCAGCGGCTCGTTGGAAGAGCTGGCCACGCTCGAAAGACAAGACATGCCACTGGAACGCTAACCATGTGCTGATAATGAAGATGTAATTTTGAATCGAAATCAGTCTATCGCATTTGCTTTTGAAAAAGTACCATTGCTCCATTTTGCTTTCAAATAGTCGGGTCGGTTGTTGAGCTATGGCTATGCAACCGTCGTACCCGGTATCTATCAATGGTGGGTCACAATGTCCAGTAGGCTGCATTACCTTGAACCTCTCGCGATGGGTACAACAAACCGTCTTTACACGTTAGACTCGGAAATTTACTTTCAGGATTCGGAGTCAGAGCGGATACTAAATTCGGCCGGTGTACATATTTGTGAACATCTTTTCTGGATCGAATCCATCTTCCGGTAATCGACGGGAGAAACATAGGCAGTTACTACCTGATATGCCTAAGATAGGCGCGTTTGTTGGGAATTGGTGGGGTCGCCCCCTCTCAGCACTTGGATGTCATGGTTCAACCGGCTACACCTCTTCAGAATCATGAGTGCCACCGGGGTCGAATCAACGCTAGTTTAGCTGGTTGAGCATACCAAATCTCTACCATTACTTTTCGAAATGCAAGGCTGAGGGCCAGGAGGCTGTAGAACTCCGTGGGGTTCCAGGGGTCACTATCTCTTTACGGTAGTTCAAGGGCGAAGCCCCCAAAATCATTTCGTGTTCAGGAAAACTTGCTGGTCAGAATTGGGTACTAAATGTCCATGCCTTGCCCTCTGGTCGCACATATCACTGTGATGGACCATAAATAGTTAAGCATAGTTCAAGTTAAAAGTGAAAATAGCAGACGTTTCATCCAAAAAGTTCCACTATCTTTATGATTCCAATGGCAACCTATATATATTTTAATCATACACTATCATCAATGCACTTCTCGAAAATCCGTTACATTCATCTTGTTTCGCTAATACTGGGAAGCTTCCCCCAACTAGAGGCTCAACAGGGGCACGGCTGACTTGGCAGAATTGCTCACACATTGTCCCTTCTCCATTATAAGCAGCTTGCAAGCTTTCTGTTGATACCTGAATGGATGCATTGTAAGTTCTTTTCGACATCAGTACAATATAGTCAGACAACTGCTTTCCTTGCTTGCCAAGCGAAATAAGTTCACTTTCGTGGTGACGGTGGAAATATCTCTAAGCCTTTCCCGTTTCTCTCACTTTTACTAATATATTTAACGCTTTAGTTCGAATTCTTCCTGGGGTGGTTTTATAGACCTATAGTCCCATTGCTAAGCAGAGCTTGTTGTCTGAACCATGGCCTCACCACATGATCCATGAATTCCAGTTCAACGACCGAGAGTTTAAAGTTTCGTCCGTCAATGCATATTTTCGGGGACTAAATAGCACGTGGAGCGACTGGCCTTCTTGTCAGACTAACGAGCCCCGGCCTTACCACTTGGCTACTGATGCGGTGGCGTGAATTTTACAAATTTATTCACTGAAACCACCCTTTGCATTCAGTCGGAAGGATTGAAATGCGGGAGCACGTGCTTGGCCACCACGAAAAACGAGGTTAGGGGTAAAAAAAAAAAGTCACCAGAAAAAAATTGTTTGGTTGAGCAGAGTAGCTGGTGCTTCTTAACATCTAGCACATTTGGCATATGTTCAGGTAAGCCTTTAGCTAACCGTCATCAAAACAAGCCAGATATAATTATCAGCCGGTTTCTTTTCACAACAGGCAGTTCTGCTTTAATCTGGTATGTGACAAAGCATCAAATCCAGTAGCAAGCCAAGCAACATAATGAACCTGTTCTCATTAAAATGATTTCATAGCACATCATGGTGTACTGAAGATGGTCATATCTTCCACGTATTGTAGTGGACAAGCGCTACACAAATTTACCATATTTCACATCCTACAACGAAAATGTCCACTCCTTAGCACTTTTGTTTGCAAGATGTCGAGCATGCTAACAGGACTCAGCCGCACATGCGAGTGGAAACGGCCGGAACGATCCACCTGCTGAGAACTCCCAGCTGGAGATCTGTAGTAGGAAGACGATATTTGATCAAGTACCTGATGAACGATCAAGTTCAAAGACTTAATTTATATATTTATATTAGGTATGTGGGTCTTGTGCTTCATGAAGAAAGTTATAACGATAGGAGAGCGCTGCAATGGATTTTGTGTTTTGCTTGCACCTAGCCGTTTCCCGGAGTCCTGGGAATATATGTAGCCCTCCACTTAATTTAGTGCGGTAATTTTCTCTAACTTTTGTTTGACATTGTTTATTGATGCCACCGCTCACATTTATGGCGTACATCGCTACCTATGATAGTTAATGCCATTGTTATCAGCTGATATCCTGGTATATTACATTCCTGCCATCACAGGGGTGCAAATTGTGATAACAGAACACACATGTTATCCTTCTTTAAAAAAAGGGTACTGCGTTTTATCGAGGGTGTATTTACAACTCAGAGTGCGAACCTTACCTTTCTGAACTACACAATTTTATAAGTACGAGATTGTTTATTGTTTATTGTTCATTGTCCACTATCTCCAACGGTATATTGAGCCCTTTACAGAAGAAGTCATCAGCTAAGAAGCGAAAACAGAACAAGTGAACAGTCTTCAGTTAAATGAGCTGCTGGGAGGGAGAGGGAGATGGCCGAGTGGTTAAAGGCGTTGGGCTCTGGGTACCAAAGGTCCCGGGTTCGACACTCGCACCGCAAGAGACATTTCTCAATTCCGCAGCCCACCGGCGAAACAGTGTGGGAGGCGCCATTAGCCGTGAATGTGTATAAAGTGCATCGTGAACCACCCAATAAACAAACAAGGTAAACAGCTGTTAGAACTGCAGGAATGTCCGATGGTTACGCAATCCAATCAGTCGTTGGAGCACTCATGATTACATGACCTTGGGTACCCCTCCCCCTAAAAAATATGGCAAGTCGCCACATCGATGCATAAATTCCCCAATAGCGTTCAAAAATAAAAATATGCCGAAAACAACTTCGAATGTAGTGAAAACTAGGTAAGAAATCGCAAGAGCCTGCCCAGGCTTCCCAAAAATCTATAGAAAACAGGCACCGATCTCGCCCACTCGCTCCGTGTGAGCATGTCGGCTCAAAAGGCAACAACTTCGTATGGCATAGTCGGGTGTGCCGGACTTGCAATGGCATGCGCAGTGCAGTCGAATGTGGCTGCTCGTGCATTAGCCGTAGAGGCATTGTCTCTGACACGACATCCAATCGAACACCGAACACCGGTGCTGGCGCTGCGGTGCGGGCCAACCTTCGGCGCAGTTTTAGAACCGGGTGGCATCCGTTTGGCGTCCTCGCCAAGCTTTCAGGCGCACACAGGCTGTGCTCGCCGAGTGGCGATAGAAGCGGCCGGAACGAGGCGGTGCCGCCGGGGGGGGGGGATGGGGGAGATCAGTGGCCGGCCGGAGCTGACGCGCCAGAGACGAGACGACACGTGTGGGGACGAGCGGCGACCCTGTCTGGCGCCGAACAGCGGACACGCTGCAGCTGAAGCCGACTGCAGACGGAACAGCTGTACTGCTGCAGCTGTACCGGCAGCTGCAGACGGAACAGCCGTACTGCTGCAGCTGTACCGGCAGCTGCAGACGGAACAGCCGTACTGCTGCAGCTGTACCGGCAGCTGACAGACGCAACTCGCAGAAAGTCGTCACTCACCCCGTTTACATGAGCAGCTCAGCCGTAACCGAACATTTCCGATCCGGTCGATTTGCAAAAATTCCGATCGCGCGGCCCGTTTACAAGAGGAAAGTAGCCACCCAATCGGATTTTTACGATTTGGCGGCTGACTCGATGTGGTGAAAACTTCCGAATATTTGGCGCATTTTTTTGCTATTCTGACGCACCCGCTTGGAGAAACGGTGCATACAGCAAAAAGCATCATCAGTGGTCCAAGTAGTTAGAGGTTGTTGGACAGAAAGGCAGGGGTCAGCAAATCTGTTAATTCGAAGGACTTTAGTGGTAAGGGAATTGACGAGAACGACCGGTATCCAGCTGACGTCGAGATGGATGTTGAAGCAGAATTGCACGTGGCCCAAGCTGCATTCATGGTGTGGGTTTGAGGTCAGCACCTAGTTGAATCCCAGAAGAGCTTTACGGTATTCATGGAAGGTACGACGGAAGGAACCGCAAACTTGGATCATCGACTCTTGCGCAGGAGCAGGCGGCGCATCATGAATCATCTAGTGGATCACCAGCTCTCTCAAAGTCAGCTGCTGTATGGAGGAAGGATGTGGCGCCTGTCAAGGGTTCGCAAGCTGTGGTTCCATCATCAAATGATGTAGGTTGGTACCTTAATTATATGCTTACCTACAATTCTGCCCATTTAAGGCGAACGTATTGAACGCCACTGGGGAAACTTTTGGCTTAAAAAGTGTTTCCTTGTGCATTCTGGTGTGATTTCAATACATTTGATGACCATATGGTGGATGAGAACACCTCTAGACATAAGCAATTCAGGTTAAAATACTTAGCTTTTAAGAAGCAACAATTTCATCAAGAAAAAAAACATCGATACCATTCAAATAACATGAGGAACAAATACATACTTATGGCAATGCAAAGTGTCGTAGCGCCGCCGTAAATCGGAGCAATCATCCATTCCAGACAAAGTCGGAAGCAGCATACCCTGAAGGTGAAGCTGCGATATCGAGGGCGTCGGCTGTGTGCATTGCGACTGCTCACTGGCCGATTGAGAGCACCGGGTGCACCCAGGGCGTGCATGCATGCGCACGGAGACGGAGCAGCAGCACCGCACCGTCATAGGATAGCGTCCACATCGTCTGACGTCACTGACAAGAACCATTGGAGCTAACGTGCGGATCTTTTGACACCCATGTGAAGTCTGTAGTCCAGCTTCCAGGCACATCCACACGAGTAGTCGTATGCATCAAAGAGGTTCACATGTGTGTTGTTGGTTTCCACAGCGCTCACCTCTTGTTATCTTAAATTCGAATCGTACCCAAATGTTACCTGGTGATCCTATGGTGTAGTTCGGCACTCACAGCCGCTGAGGTTGGGAGTGGGGGGAGGTGGGACTGGGATTTGACATTGATCTATAAAATGAATGGGGCGTGGGGAGGGATTCGCATTGATCCAGAGAATGTTAGGAAATGGACGACGAATTTCTGGAAAAATATGATATTTATAACCCTGGTTAGTGAAGAACCCTGATTCTCCTCATCTCGGGAAATCTCTATTAATGTTCATTGCCAAACCATTGCAGACATAGACAAGGTGGCAAATATTGCAAAATGTCGAAAGGTTGATACAAAGTTCCGAGCCACGCGGTTTGCGTAGTAGAGCTCGCAGTCATTTGAAGTGTGCACCAAATGCCTTCATACTCAGAAATACTATCATTCCATGTCAAGTATTCAAAAGTCAAATAAAAAGTCAAGTCAAGCCATTTCAGGTACGTCTGTCATGGTGTCAATGTGTTTACTGTCAAACTTCCGGCAATGCGCTAGCCAAGAAGCAGCAAAGTGGTGTTGTTGAAACTGTGTTGCCGTCATTGGGTGCAACGGCCATCCATGATTAAAAATGATCGTAAACAAGCTCGTAGCCGAACGACAATACGGTGGATGAATTCCCTTAGTGTATGAATTCCCTCTTAGTCCCACGTCATTAAAATTCAGCATTAAATGTACTACCACATACATTGGACGGCCTTTGCTGCCTCCTTACATTATTTGAATCCGAAACACCACGAAGTCTTAGTTATCGACAGCCATTGTTCTCATGGCGAAAGCAATGTTCACTGGTGACCAGCAGTGACTAGACGTGAGTGGAACATTTTTGTTTTCCACCAGATGTAATCGATCGCTTTTGCAGACAAACCGTAGTTGGTCGGCCGGTGGATACTGCTGCAAGCCACACAATGATTCACGCATGCGTACATATTGAGATCCATCCCACTGATTTGGCGTGGCTGATAGTACTATACAAATAAACGAAGAACTGGAAGTACGGGGAGATGATGGGGATTACAACCAATCCCAGGCGGTCTGCAGGTTAAAACACAGGGAAGCAATACAAACCATCAAGTGTCATGTCAGCAGTGCGTAGCCACTGGAAGATATGCGTAGGGCAAGGTGCAATGAAAATAAGCTATTAATTGCCATTTCAGCAGCCACAGAACATCACACCTAGGACAAGGCATCATCAAAATAAACCAATAATTGTCATATCAGCAGTACGCAACCACTGGAGAACATGCATAGGGCAATGTACATCAGCAATTTTCTCAAAATGATAGCATCACGTATGAATAATTGCCTACACAGTTGCTAATATTTTACATATAAAACTACAACCCAGCCAGACATTACATGTCGATAGATTGTTTCTGATTGTTCCTAATTGTTGCTGATCCTCTCCACTGCTCCGCAGTCGTTTGAAACAACACACATTACTTCCTAGCTGTTTGACTTTGATAGCTCTCACCAACGTCCCATGAAGCTACGATCTTCAGCTATCGGTTTCCTTTTGCCAGGAATCCCTCTTTATTGGCTCATCTATGACCTGGCTTGCAATTATTGTGGACAGCATGCTAGAATGAATTCTCATCAGTCTCACACGGAAGTAAAAGTAATGGTGATAATGAGTTGAGGGCGCGAGTAGTGGTACCTCCCCCACACTAATGAACTAGCTTGAACACTAACTCTGGATTTTATGAGCGTTGCATCAGAGAGAAAGAGCACATCTTTTCCCCAGAACACAAGCAAACACTTCCCCCAAACTGAGACAGATTTACACTCGTCCACCAATAACGGCGACGCCGGCCACCAGTATGACGTCACACCCGCCCGCGGTGCCGCTGGTGCGACACATCACGACCACCAATAGTGGCGACGCCGGCCACCAGTATGACGTCACACCCGCCCGCGGTGCCGCTGGTGCGACACATCACAACCACCAATAGTGGCGACGCCGGCAGTGGCACTCACCGATGGTGAGCATGCCGACCACGGTGACCACGTGCGCGGGCGGCTCGCACTCGTCGACGAACGCCTCGACCAGGTACTCGGCGAACGACAGGCAGATGATGGCCAGCATGCTCGGCTTCAGCACGAACGAGCACACCCACGAGAAGACGAACGCCGGCAGCGGACCGAGCCCCACCAGCAGGTAGACGTACTCGGCGCCCGACGACGGGATCAGTGTGCCCAGCTCGGCGTACGCCAGCGCGCCTGAGGTCAGGTCACAGGTCACTGTGACAGGACATAAGGGTGAGGTCGCAGCATGTCAGGAAATGCAGCGCGGCTTACGTCAGCGCGCTTGAGGTCTGGTCACAGGTCACCGTGATGGGACGGAAGGGTGAGGTCGCAACATATCAGGACCAGATCTGTGAGGTCAGGTTACGGGTCACAGTGAGCACACGCAAGGGTGATATTGCAACAGAGCAGCGTGCCAAGTTCGACATGTGGCATCGCTGGATCGCTGGATGGAGAGAGAAAGAGAGGGAAGGAGGGAGGGAGGGAGGGAGGGAGGGAGGGAGGGAGGGAGCGAGGGAGGGAGGGAGGGAGGGAGGGAGGGAGAGAGAGAGAGGGAGAGAGAGTCTATTACACTACACCAGACATTGAGGCGTGATTATTTGTGTATTAGTTGATGTCAGATCCTCACACCCAGTCTCTCAGGGGAGGGGAGTCATGAAATACCCATCACATCTCCAAACTAAGAGGGCACGGATACGAAAGGGTTGTCATCGGCAAGCGCTAGACAAGTAGGATCCGAAATCACCTCCAAAACATTTTTATTCTTCAAAGCGTGACGGCGCTATTGATTTTATGAAGTTACGACTGATACGTCAGGTTTTTGGGTTTGTGAGTTCATTTCGGGAAAGATTTAGAAAACAAAACTTAATTGGAATCCGAAAGTGGAAGGCGGAATCGACCATAGTCCGAAAATGTTTGCACATCCCGAAATTTCCTTTCTTCAACAAGTTTAATTTTCGATTTGGTTTGTTTCAATTTGTCTTTTTCTAATTGATAGAGCGCGGTGAAACGTTGCTTAGGTCAATGCTGATAAAATCAAATCGATTTTAGCTCCAACGGACAAACATGCAAAGCAAGTATGTCACAAAAAACATAACAAATCGAACATTCCCCTTATGCGTATTGTTGCGTACCTCAAGATAAGCATACGGCGAAAGTTTCTGTTAAATATGTTCAATCGTTAAAGCGTGACGACCGATTCAACTTTTTTTTGGAGGTGACCAACTTGACGATGACTCACTCAGTGACCGTTGAAATCTGACCTCAAAATCTTCACACAACATGCCAAATTGATGTGGGAAAAGACATGCCAAATTTCGGCGCGTTGATGTACATTAATTTTTCACTATCCGCGGAAAAGCTTAGTAGCGGGTGGGGGTTAGTAAAAGACCCTTCCCCCAGAGACGTCGCGGGCGTCAGTTAGTTATCAGGGTTTTAGGGCGCATCAACTGCAGTGGCTATGCAGCGCCCATGGCATCGCGGATGAAATGAGGTCAGTTGCACTACGCTGCTCAAATGGTTTTAACCGGATCCTCGCAATACCACGAGTTTCAGTGGAGGAAATGGAGCCTAGATAATAATTCTAGACTCTGGGTCCATATTGGTTGACTACGGCAATGCAATCAGTTTCATTCATCACTGTCGATTACTGAAAGGCCCGAAATATCACGAGCGCGATGAAGGACCAACCAGCCGCTCGATGCTAACCTAAATGTCTCGCAATCGACGTCCATCGCAAAACATGCGCTTTTGTATCTTCTCAGTCCTCCTGCTACCGGCAGCGAGTTGTGGACTGATGCCGAGTCGACACTCACCCAGCATGGACAGCACGCCGCAGCCGGCCCACACCATCAGTGAGAGTCCAACGGATCCAGTGCGCTCCAGCACACCTTTCGGGGACACGAAGATCCCGGATCCTGCGGCGAGAGAGTCGTGATGAGGTGGAGCACACAGCATCCCTCCCATCCCCTCCCCGGACCTGTCGGTGGTCGCAGAGTCACATCATGTGCCGTAGACAGTGTGGAGATCATTGTCGTAATGGTCACAAAGCGGTGAAACAGCATTGGTTCATTTAAAACACGATAACACCCCGGCAGAATTTCGCACTGCAAAACTATGTGCATTGAGGGTCCGCGTCGAAAACGGTCATTGGGTAATTGAGCCATTGTCAATCAGTGTCATTGGGGACGGCGTAATCGACTGTCTAATCAGTGTCATTGAGAGTGAGGTGGTCGATAGTTTAATCAGTGTCATTGAGAGATATATGGTCGATATGCTAATCAGTGTCATTGAGAAATGTATGGTCGATATTCTAATCAGTGTCATTAGGAGCGGTGTGGTCGATATTCTAATCAGTGCCATTGAGAGAGATATGGTCCATATACTAATCAGTGCTATTGAGAGAGATATGGTCGATATTCTAATTGGTGTCATTAGGAGCGGTGTGGTCGATATTCTAATCACTGTCATTGAGATATATATGGTCGATATTCTAATCAATGTCGTTGAGAGTGGTGTGGTCGATATTATAATCGGTGTCATTGAAAGCGGTGTGGTCGGTATTCTAATCAGTGTAATTGAGAGAGTTGTGGTCGATAGTCTAATCAGTGTCATTGAGAACGGTGTGGTCGTTAGCCGAATCAGAGGCATTGGGGTGGCACCTGTTGTAGCAATGTGTCATTCGTTGTAATTGCTACTACCACCATTGTATGTAACCATAGTCGAAGTAAGCTGACGCTATTTTGCTGATTTGACGCCTAAAATTGGACACGTTTTAGGCATGCACTGAACAAATCAAAAATATCAGCCACGTTGCACCGCCCGATACGATGTGAGGCACATGCTTGTGCAATGCTGGGCTGTTGGCCGCCCACATCGATCCTGCATTCCCAGACATGAGGAATGCGGTCTGGGACGCATTTCCACCTACATGTGCCACAAATCGATACCACAGGGCACGTGGCAACCAGATAGCTAAACACGCGGCAGTACGATGTGACTCGCCCAAACGTAACGCAACACCATGTTGTGTGCAATGCCATCAACTCTAGTGATGACGTAACGCCGCGTTATGTGTAATGCCACCAAATCGAGTGGTAACGTAACACTGTATTATGTGTAATGCCACCAACTCGAGTGGTAGCTAAACCCCATGTTGTGTGTAATGTCACCAACTCAAGTGGTAACGCAACACCGTGTTAAGTGTCATGACTACAGGCATGCGTATTTGCACCTGGCAGTACACCATGAAATTATTAGCATGCATAATTGTACCAAGTAAGCGTTGTGTAGTGTTTGAAGCAGCATGGGTGCTACTGCCATTTTGGTGCCAATACCGATCATCGGCATGTTTTGCTTTCTGGTTCGAGCCAATGGACTGAAGGCGATATCCAGGGCTCAAAAATAGTTTCGTCCTGGCGATAGCGTCGGCGACCAGGTGCAGACTCACCAGGCCGCAGTGACGACAAAAACCATAATTTTGCTTTGATGTGTCCGTCAATGTTTGAACCATAAATGACAGAACTAGTCGACGTATCAGATATTTTCATTTAGCAGCAAATATTTTTTTTTTTTTCAAGATCGAATGTATACCAGGAGCGTATACCAAATATCCCGTCCCTCTGACCTACCATGTTTATACTAAAACCTCCCGTCGGGAGAGAACGGCGCTTTTCTGACAACCACTAAACCAATGGCATACCGTGGTCGCCCAAGCGCCATCGGAATGCCGACCAGGCGACCAATACGGTCGTCGCCTAGGAATCTAGTTGTAAACGAGGAATTGTAAATCAGGCAACTCTTGGTGGCTTGTTGAGTCGTTGTTCGAAAATGTATTGCTTAAGATACTTGTACCTTGTCCTGATGGAAATTTGCGGTTTCATGAATTGATTGCTTGACTGCCTTGATTCATATTGACATTGCCGAGGTGGCTATCTAGTTCGATATCCAGGCGTGGACTCCATTCAAAGATGCAAGATACAGAGGGCCAGTTTGTTCCTGGAGGGCAAACTTGATCAGGATAATACCAAAAAGTATGTTGATGTTCCTACTTACATATGCACATGGGTAGAAACCCACTTAGGTAATACGGTACCTACCTTCCTAGGAACAATGATATGATCATGGCTTGCAGTGTCCATAGTGTAAACACTGGTAAGCTTGTTTTTTACTTTGGATATGACATCTTAAGGCAAAACATATTATATAATAATTGGCATACAAGTGGGAAAATTAAGGAATATTTCCTCCAGAGGATGATGCTCTGGATGCACCAAATCCAGGATTAGCCGCTTTTTCAACACCGGCAGTCACTGATCTCGTTGCATATGTACCCCCCTTTCTGATTACTATCGATCGCATATTTTTCAATGTTCAACTGAGTGTGGTGATGCCATAGTGCAAGATATGGCTTGTGGATGCAGTATATTGATATATTATCGCCAGCGAAACATCGTAATTCAAATTAGTATCATTCGCCTTGATTTCGGTTATCTTCACTATGACCTATTATTATATTCCATGCATGCGTTGAGTTTTGTGTGAACCCTTTTCTCTTTCATCAAGATAAGCAGGATATCGGCCTTTACGTCGGTCCTGGCTGCTTCAAGGACAGGAACAACAAGAAGTTGACACATAGTCAGTGACCTGCGCCCCATCCAGGCTTCGCCGACTGAGAGTGTCGTCGACGCTGTACTGGTGGCTGCGCCGTGCCACCAGAGCCCGTCCGCGCCGCTTACCACATCCTGAATGAACTGCCATGCTAGCAGTGCAAGTCCGGTACCAGTGGCACATCTGTGGCTTATCTACATATGTTTGGCGCACATCGCGTGCTGATAACAAAAACGTCTCACATCAGTTGATCGTCCGTCGGAACGCCCCTGACGTGGCGCGCAGACTGTATCACAGAGAGAGTGCTGCAAAGAAACCCTTGCTTGAACAATTGAACAAGTTTATACTTGCAAGCATTTGGGAGGGAGGGGGGGGGTCGATGGAATGAACTGTAATTTCCCACTACAAGTCGTCGAGGCATTATAATTGAACATATCTTACTGTAGAGATGTGACAAAGTGGTAGCAACTACTTGTAATACTTGTGATGACTATTTGAGGCGTCCGCTTCCGCACCTGTGAGGCGACTACTACCACGACTATGAGGCGGCCACTGCTACGGCTGTAAAGCGGCTGCTATTATGGTTGTGAGGCGGACACCGCCACGGCTGTGAGGCGGTCACTTCCGCACCCGTGAGGCGGCCGCTGTCATGACTGTGAGGCAGCCACTGCCACACCTGTGAGCCAGCTACTGTCATGACTGTGAGGCAGCCACTGCCACACCTGTGAGCCAGCTACTGTCATGACTGTGAGGCAGCCACTGCCACACCTGTGAGCCAGCACTGCATACTTGAGCCAGCTACTGTCATGACTGTGAGGCAGCCACTGCCACACCTGTGAGCCAGCTACTGTCATGACTGTGAGGCAGCCACTGCCACACCTGTGAGCCAGCTACTGTCATGACTGTGAGGCAGCCACTGCCACACCTGTGAGCCAGCTACTGTCATGACTGTGAGGCAGCCACTGCCACACCTGTGAGCCAGCTACTGTCATGACTGTGAGGCAGCCACTGCCACACCTGTGAGCCAGCTACTGTCATGACTGTGAGGCAGCCACTGCCACACCTGTGAGCCAGCTACTGTCATGACTGTGAGGCAGCCACTTCCGCACCCGTGAGCCAGCTACTGTCATGACTGTGAGGCAGCCACTTCCGCACCCGTGAGGCGGCCGCTGTCATGACTGTAAAATGGCCGCTGCTCTGGCTGTGAGGAGGCCGTTGCCAGGGCTGTGAGAAAGTCACTGCCGCAACTGTGAGACGGCCACTGCTGCAACCGTGAGGCGGCCGTTGTCAGGGCTGTGAGGCGACCGCTGCCGCACTAGTGAGGCGGTCACTAATGGCTGTGAGGCTGCCGATGCCGCAGCGGTGAGGCCGCTACTGCCGCGACTAAAACTGATCGGCAATGGTGTGAAATGTTATCTTAGTTATGTCAAATTTTGCATTGTCTATATTTTTATAGGACGCTATTTATAAGTGTACCACTGGAATTCACATAGATCAAGATTCCATCCATATCAGCGTATTTTCATGTTTCTTCCACAAAACATATCCAGCTAAAAAATGTGTTTAAGATTTTAAAGGAAGAGGCTAATGCCTACTAGTTTTGTTACTACCGCCCAAGTGTAGAAGTACTGCACCTATCAGTAATGAATAATTTTTCGCTGCTTTGTATGTGATGCAAGATAACAGGTAATGGGAATTATAAATATGCATCTGGACTAGAAATTTAATCTGTTCTATAAACGTTGGAAAATTGCGAGCAATTGATTGCAATATATCGCTTGGAATTTTTCACCTTTATGTTCCCAACTCCTGATTGTTATTCTTCACCATCTTCGGGGGAATTTTATTCATCCTCCACTGTCTCGGAGCGACTTTGTTCCCCGAGCGACACCTTTTTGGTGAGCCAAAATCTACTCAGGGCGTCAAGCGACACCTATTTCTGAGGAAGCAATCGAAGAAAGGATGGAAGGCCGTCAGATCTTGAAAAAGTCGATAATCATGAAAAATCATATTTCGGAAATTTCATATTATCCAATCCCTAGGGACTATCGATCAAAAGTTCCTCATGAAGGGGATCTATACGCATACTTTGCAAAGTATGTGGTGGAACAACAGAGAATACCCAAGGAATCATAGGAGAAAATCCTAAAAATAGTCCAGCGACAAATGTGTGCCACTGAAGACAGCTCAAACGCAAATTCGTTTGCAACCGCTGACTCTATGCTCTACGGTGGCCATCGGTAAATTTCTGCTGAATCCAAGGGGCATACTGGTAATTTCCCAGTTGGCATCGGCTTCCTTTCACCCTACTCGAAACTGTACCATTTGAGGCTCATCCTCTAGAGCACATTCCTATGAGGCTTATCCCTTCAACTGCTCTGGCTTTGCACGGCAGCTTGACCTTTTGCAATGCCGTAAATTTCATTGGGCACCCACCAGCGGCCACCGGTGAATGATGATTCGAAAGGCCTGCAGCCTGAGCAGTGCGAGTTGACCTTTACTCTACTGCCACACAAGCCTGCCCCCGGTGGATGCTGCGAGACCATCTGAAGTGCCCGTTGCATTGCATTAGCACTGTGGGGTGATTCTGCGCTGGGGAGTTCCTGCGCTAGGGAGGCCCTGTGCTAGGGAGATCCTGCGCTAGGGAGGCTCTGCGTTCTGCACTAGGGAGGTCCTGTGTTGTGCGCTACAGGAGTCCTGCGTTCTGCGCTAGGGACTTTCTACGTCCCGAACTTGGGGGGCCCTGCGTTCTGCGCTAAGAGAGTTCTGAGTCCTGCACTAGGGATGCTCTGCGTTGTGCGCTATAGGGAGGTCCTGAGTCCTGCACTATGGAGATCTTGTGCCCTGTCCTAGGGAGGTCCTGCGT